>CM065923.1:40422394-41063246 GCA_033439105.1 Magallana nippona | reverse complement strand
CACGATTGATTTCATTTACATGTCGTTATATTATAGGATTTCCTTTCAAATGTACACATTAGCACCGTTTAAAATCATTTTTCACCGTATATCTATATCGTCTCATCATGTTCGAGCCGCCAGACATTTGACCTGTTAATGCAGCTATCATTATTATATTCAAAAGAAGAGTTTATAGAAAACAATAGCAGCACTTGGCCTAATTAAACGATTTCTAGGCAGACATTATGAATGCATAACACAATTTACCCGTGGCTGGCGGATTACTTCCATTCTTCCGCTGACGTCACGATTTAAACTGTGTCACCGTGATAGTCTCTGTTCAGGGTTAATTTCACAACCTTACAATCCATGATCTCTAGAAGGAAAAAGACCTCGCCTTATTGTCCGTTAAAAAGCCTTCAAACAAACTCCTCAGTTATCATCTCATCCACAACGTTTAGGAAATGATTTATTGATGGGAATTTCAAAAACTAATCGATGGTATTGCAGGCAAGAGACATAAAGCCTGTTGACATCGCTTCTACTCGCCGTAAGCTTTTCCAGTTTCTCTCTCTTTCTCTTTCTCTCACAATCATTTCCGATAAGCAGTGGTGTCATAATTTTATATAGCTTGAGGACATTTTGCCGAGAATCGAGATTCTCTGCCCATACGATCTCCACAGAATGCATGGATCCAAATAATGTACATTAACTTGGGGGTTACCGAATTCTGCTGTAGCATTGACGATTTCCTCATAGTGCGTATATCGTGGAATGGTGGATAGTCTTTGACCATATCCAATTGTCCATATCAATGCGTTTGCTTTACTTTATCGCAATGTTATTTTTCGAGTGCAATAGTGATTATTTGTTGGTGATTGATTGGGGAAACCTGGTACCTATGTCATACGATAGGCAGACACAAAGGCCTCAAATTGCTTCATATCGGAAGGCCTCAGGCCTGGGAAAATAGTTAAACGTAAATGGAGGCATGATGTGACGTCGAAACAGGCCCATGTGGTGACATCACACACTTGATGGTCCTTGATGACCATTTACTTTGGGTATGAACACACCTCTTTGTACATTTCCCTTTAACACATTCCCACTACCACTATTGTTGGCGACTAAATTTTTACGATCCCCTTTTGTGTAGATCCTGCTTTACAAACCATAGAAATAACGCGGGGTTTTTTTTTGTCTCTGACTGCCTAGTTTTATCATTTTTTTTTATTATTTTTTTTTTTTTTGCTCACCAAATAGGTGAAAGATGAAACAAAAAGGCGATATCTTGCCTTATTAGATAAAACCATTTTAACAAGACCTTGGACTTTCGCTAGGATGTACATTTGTAACTATCTTATTCTTGTGTCAAAACAAGTTAAAAATGACGCTGGTTTTTAGGTGAAATATACACAGATTTCCTAGTCTTAGCTCGAAAGCCAGACAAATCTTGTTGATTTCGAAGAGCCACGGCTGAGCAATGAAATAGACAGACCTACGTCACATTGCTGTTTGACACAACTACCCAAAGTCCAAGCTCTTGTTAAAATGGTTCTAATAAAGAATTACTTATAGCTTCATAACTCAAAAAAAATTCATGTTTGTTGTTGAAGAAGTTGTTTTCCTTCTTTCCATTATGAGTATTTGTATGCATGATATTGATTCATTTACTCCACTAAAGAAAAGACGCACAATGGTGTGTGAGGATAACAATGAAGTTGGAGATTCAATGAAGTAATGGAACAGCGAGGATATTCAATTCACACAAAACCTATGCACTTTTTCTGCGTTAAAAAGTACTCATAGACTTACAGTATAATGATAACACATTTATACTCTACACGCAGCTGTACAATTTACAGAGTAAACATCATCGCAGAACCACGTGCCGGTGTTCACACCACAATAACTATTAATGTTCATTATCAGGTGGCTATTCTTCAATAAGGCCTTCTTAATAGACTGGTGGTGAGCATGTTAGGGAATTAAACAAAATAGTAATGAAATGAAAAGCATAATAGACCATTTATTTTATATAAATCTGTAACATTTTTATGATAGAGGAACGTTTATTCCACTTTTTTGGAAAGATCGCTTTGGAGATTGATCAAATGGGACACGGATTAAAAAAAAAAGAATACAATTGATTCTTTCCAATTTCCTTCAAAATATCATTAAGACATGATTCTGAAATAAAGCATGGAAATTCTAGGTTACCAAAGTAGTATCAATTGCTTGAAGGAAGTGTATGGGTCTGACATTTTAAAATTTTCTGTCGACACAATGTGGTGTAATATCTTCCGAACACTAGCTACTCTACATGAAAAAAGTCATAAAAAGGCCAGTCTTTGACATGAAAATTTACAATATTTCCCAATAAATCATGCGCTGTTGCAAGGGAAATTACTACAAGATGAGTAAATGAATATTTAAAAAAGCGAGGGAGTGATATGGAAAGAGATTCTCGTTTTGCAGATTTTGCCCGTGAGTACCAATTTTTGCCCCTCACAGTCGCCATTCAAGGGAGCATTAATAGTACATCTGTACTTGGTTTCAGCAATTAAGGTAATCTTCGTGATTGGTTTTGGCGAGACACCACTTTGTTTTAAGTAAATCAGCTACATTAAGTCATTCTGGCAGTAGATGACAGTCATTCGCTAAGCATTCTCTTTAAGAGAGAGATGAGATAGGGTGAGATAAATGGATTTGCACTTGATTCATGAGTTAGCATTTTTTTGTAATTAGATTTGCTTTTTCATCATTTATCGTCAATCTGATTAAAATGACACGTCATCATACTATATCCTTAACTAGGAAACCACTTACGTATATTGAAAAACATTTTCACGTTACTTTTAATTCGGATTTCTTCATCCCATTTCCTGAAATACATTTTCTAGACTTAGTTTAGCTTACAATGTATGTATAAGATTGAAAAGAATATAAAATAAAAGGGATGATGTGAAATACGGCACCCAGTAAATAGCAGCAACAACAAAAAAAAAATCTCGGAATTTCTCTTTTTATTTTTCATGTACTTAATCTTTAATACATGATATGTACTCTTTTAGAATCCCTTTCTTACCCAAGAAAAACAATCACATGGGAGATAGAAATTGTTTACATTCAATCTCCGTAGACTTTTAGCTCCGTCCCACGTTGAAAGCCTTTTAAATACAGGTGCGCATTTCGGTACATTTTTCTCCTTCAGCTGTTCAATGTATTTTGTCAAAATCTATCTATACGTAAAAGGAGAAAACTATTCTGCACTGTGCTCATAGGTAACTTCTAAAAAAATGCAAAAGTCCAGTGGGTCTTCCCCAAATATAAACTGATGTTGTTTACCTGGTGTTAACTCGCCTAACAGTAAACACCTAACAGTGTTTCATAGTGTTACTCAGCTGTGCCACGCGTGTCACGTGACATAGATTTCGGTAAGCGTGTTCGATACCTTTATTTGCCTTTTACCTTCACTTATGAGAATACATATGTACATTATTTGTAAGTTGTATTATCAACGGATTTCACTTCTGATGTGCTTAATTCCTTCATATACATATCGTCTATTGTAACAAGGTCCACCTATTCTATTCATTTTTATTCATTGGAAATACAGGGTCACAAACCAGAACGAAATTAGCTGTTGTAGGGTGTACAAAATCATTGATAATGCGTCAATCATTGCAATAAAAAAAACGATCCAAGCTATCAACACTAATCAGGATGTGTCATATTTATTCACTCTTGTTATAGAAATAATCAAAGGGATGGTAGATTTTCTATACGTCACTTTATAAAAAGGGGCCGTTTTCATACGTTTAGGGATATCATCCTTTTAACATACAAGTATGTATGTATGAAGCAGTATTTAGAATGTATCAATTTACACTTAACAATACCCACAGTGTTATACAGATAACTCCAGGCTTTTGGAATATAGAATTATAATGTACCAATGTCAAACTTCTTTTTGGGCAATGTGGTGTAGTGACAAGGTTATTCAAGTACACACGATGAATAATGTTGTTTGATTAATGGTGTCATATTTAATATTTTTGAGTTTCTATGCATGGTTATTTTCAGGATCAATTGAAACTTTTAGGGATCTCTAAAATATGTAAACTAAGGATTAACGTTATACAATTCCATATACATAACCTGATTCGCTATTTTTTTATATTTTTTTTTGCAAATGTTCACTATTCATACATGTACCTGCAAGAACCACCAGGAAATCATCTTATTGTTAGCATGTATATTATCACGTACAATGGATTTAATTAGAATGTGCTACCATCAATGTGGCGTGTATACCGTTCATCACTACTATAATTAAACATTTATGAATGTTATATGCCAATGTATAGATACTATGGCTAGAAAATATATCTATACGGAAAGAACTAATTTAATAGCAACTTCATCAGCAAAGTAATGACCCTATATATATATATTTTATAATGCTAAGGCTTCTTTTCTTGATATTGAATGTATGAAAATTGTTGGTATTTAATATCTTTCCAACATGAAAGACATCTTTCTGTGTGTGTTTTAATAGGAGAGATAACTGTTACTGCTGCTGAATTGCGATGCATATGGGTTTTATTTTTTACCAAATTGTTGAGATTATTTTGAGCAAGAGGTGTGTTGAATTTATGGACATGATAATCATTTTAGATTAGTGTTTATATTTATTATCATATTTGCCAAATTCCACACAAATGTACATAAACAGATCTTGATCTTTAAGGAGGCTGGATGTGTCGGCAAATTACCCATCAGATATGCGTTAAACTTTTAGATATGATATGTTTGTCATAAACTAGTAGTTAAGGGAAAATCCAAATACTTTACATTTAAAATTTGAACATATTTTTATATCTATATACAGAGTTTTTTGTCTAAATGAGAGATTAATGCAGTTTTAAAATGGCAACGACTACCTAGCCCTTTTAAGTTGCAATAAACATATTTCTATTTTTCATCTTGTTTGGTGTTTTTTTACTGTAACAGTTGTTTTTGCTTCTGTTAGTTTGTTGACGTCAACATCAGTGCCACTGTGTCCTGAAGTTTTACATTTTGACCCCAGGTGAATTTAATTTTGAACTCAATTGAACATCATTGAGTCATACAAAATACGATCCTCGACAATTTTATCCAATACGAACAGTTTATGAAATAATTACTTGTCTAAAACACGTGTACAGGATCGGGAAACTGACTGAACTCGGTCAATAACAATGGGTTATTTGTTTGTTAACGTGTGAACTCCCACCCTGTGCTTTCTACGTCATGTCAAATATCAAATAAAACAGGGACGGAGTGCGATTTTTATTGTGCAGATGACAAAACTCACCTCCTCTGACCCAATCATATCTTCGTCGCTATCGCTCATTGGTAACAATTGGTTGAACTAGAACTGATCCGTAAATCCAGCAATTATGGAGGAGAAAAAATGTCTTTTGAGATGAAAAATTAAATTTATCGATCTCACACCATCTTTGAAACTTTTCATTCACACATATATTGAAAGCCTGCTAATTTTGAATGTGATACGCCCGAATGACTTTGTAAGTGATCGGAGCATGTGCCATTCTTGAAACGTACTCAGTCACCGGAACTGCTTGCACACTCGATGTTCAGCGAGGAAGATCAATAGTTTAATCTATTATCCATTCGCTCGTAACACAGACTCGCGGGGGACTATAGACACGATTCCAACTTCTTTTTCGATTTTTTCCTGGCATAATTCTGGATATTGCCTTTTTGTTATGTATGAAATTCTACCTTCGGGTGTATATTTAATTAATACACCCTGCTATCAGTAAAAGTCCATTGTAGGTTTGCGCGAGGAACGGACAGCAATTACTTACACAAATTCGCTTTATGTGAGTTTGATTTATGTACCGAAATTCACATGGGATCGATGTTATAACAACTACTGCAGATTTTAAATTAGTTTTATGGCCAATTTACTGCCTTTGTTTCTTCAGGTACAAACTTGCGGTAATGAATATTATTTTCAGTAAGTTATAGTTAAACTTATTTGTACTGGATATCCGGCGATTATACATCATTTGATTATGGCTAGATATGATTTAGTGTTCTTCAAATAAAAGGAAAATCAATAAAGATGATGTAAACCATTGATTTATTCAAACGTGTCTAAGGCTACATGCCTGAACAATGCAAAACTTTTTTTTTTATTTAAATTTCTGTACGTTAACATTGCCATTCATGAACCATTAAATCTTATATTGCATATGATTATGTGTATCATTATTACAGTCTATAAGAATTATCGAATATCAAAACATGAGGATTTTAAAGACAATGAAATAAGTTCAGATATAAACGCATTATCAGATTAATTATTGATTTTATCGTCACACATTGTTGCTCGTCCACGTCAACATTTATTACACGTCAAACTTTACCTAAGATAATCAATATTATTCCAATAATTCATTTTATCCTATAGAAAAGAGCAATGCAATAACAGGACTTCGTTTTTTGCTCTTTTGGTAGCATGGAACTAAGTCACATGTACTATGGCTGATAGGCCATATTCGATTTTAACTTTTTGAAATTGAATTCTAATTTAATTGTTTTCTTCAAATATACACGAATAGAATTTTCCCATTTACATACAGATCCTGATATTTCTGTACATGATCAGTATGTATGACAAATCTTATCGTATCGTATAAGAAGCGGGTCGTCACGCGATGAAACTGTGTCATTCAGTCAGCTGAATTTTGACTGAAAGGTCTGGAAATGTGACTGAATGGCAGAGGTTTGCCATTCCGTCATCATGACGTCGTGACCATTTTAAGACTATATTAATCTCCATAAGAAAAAGAGCTCTATAGAAAGACATAGCAAAAACATTAAATATGTGAATTGTTTTTCTTTACTTAATAATAATCATAGCTAATAGCTTAACAAATCATATCATGCAATTTAAAGAAGAATTATTTGTTAACTTCTTGACCACCCATCCTCCTTAAGCTAGCTTACAGTCACCTTTCAGTTAACTAAATGGCGGAGTTTCATCCGGTGCTTACGGTACGAGAAGCGCATCGTGTCGTGAGAGAAACGTATCGTATCGTACAATTGTCGATAATCAATATATAATCCCCCTTTCTTTCAATAAGAAAACATCAAGTTCATATTTGATCTTTTCAGTTACGTACAATCATGTTTATTAAGAAAGTACAGTCTGGATATACCGGTACATATGGAGTCATGTATAATGGTAATACAAGTTATACATCATGTACATTTGCTGCAGTGAAGAAGCAATAACCGAGGGCATGGGATACTGATCCCCTTCCCCCATTTTTACATATGACCGTTTTTTTAATAAGTATACACGGAAATAAAACAAATTGTGTTGTTTTTTTTATTTATTTATTTAAGGTCAAGAATATCTGGGACAAGCTCTTCTCTCTGTTGATATACGACTGTGTGTCTATGCTGTAAATAAACATCATTATTTGATCATTGATATCTCCGATATCTATTGTTTTGACATCAGACCTTCCTTCCGATCAAGACGAATCGTGACCACCATGGAGCCTCGTCTGACAAAACTGAAATAAAATCTTGATGTTGCATCAGCATATGATTGAAAAATCAGTTTAAACAATGAATCAAAGCACAAAAAATCCATTCATTTGATTTCCTACATCGTAAATCATTGCTAGCATAATCCTCCGTTCGATTTTATTCTTGTTTCGAAACTGTTTGCCTATTGGACTTCAGTTGGCTTAAGACTCGATATCTGGGTTACCAAAGTCTTGTTTGGGTAATACAGACATCGTCTGGGCGCGGGTTCTTCGAGATTTCAAGGAACCGTCCTGTTTCAACCAGACTCAATTGCAATAAATACCTATTTTAAGGATTTGACTTCCGTATTGCGTATTTAATATGACAAATGGTACATGTGAAAGACTCCAAAACGTCAACGAGAATTTGAACTTTAAAGGGACATAGACACGATTTAAGATCAAAATTTTATATTTTATTTTTTATGTATAAAATGGTTTATTTGTGCATTTAGAATGATCGATCAAAACTTAAACGTTAGAAGTCAAGTAATAAGCGAGATTCGGAGTCAAGAAATCATTGTTATGTAAACAAAGCTCGAGTCTTATATATATATATATATATATATATATATATATATATATATATATATATATATATATATATATATATATATTTCTTTACAAATAAACTTTACAATGTAAAGTAAACAAATTACCATTTCCTTGACAAAATGACCCGTGGAAAACAAGATAAACCGATTCAATTTGTTCATAAGTAATATTATCAACAAAAGAAAGCAACATTTGATGGAAACTTATACCAATATGTAAACAGTAACTAGGCTCAGGTTTTATTTACATAACAAAGAATTTCAAACTCTGCATCTCGCTTGTAACTTGATACTGTAAACGTCTTTAAATCCACGCGTCTAAAATTTCACGATTTGACTTCCAAATTTTGACAGACCATTACAATTACCCATATTAACCATTCTAGATATTAAAAATGGAAAAATAAAATTTGAAAAGTTTGTGCTCAAATCTAAAGCAAAACAGAACGTTCTGTATACTACATGTAGGTCACATCTTATAGGATAGTTCCTCGGAAGGCATTCTGTCTTCGGATTTCCACTCGATGAGACAGAGGCAGGTGATTCATTTAATCTACGTACAATGTACTTGGACCTTGTTTAACACACTGACAATTACTGTAGTTCAGCGGACTGCATTCTGAGGTCGCTGTGATGTTTGCTGGATTAGTGTTCATGGCCATCTTCCGCGGGAGGACACAGGATAAGGATTTGTCTGGCAGCAATTTGTCTTTTTTAAGAAAAATAATAAAATTATGGTTTTTGAATTGGCTGATCCTGTAGTTCCGCCCGTTGAGGCAAATTTAAAGATTGAATAGTTCAACCTGTGTAATAGAAAAAAAGTTTTTTTTAGAAATGGCAATGAAATCCTAATGGCAGTTTTTGTCCAATGCGAGAAAAATGAACAAAAAAGCAAATTGTTTGTTATGATTAAGAATCATCAAAGAAGCCTTCAAATGTCCTAATAGGTTCTATCCTATCGTATCGATTGATAGATCTCCAAGAATGGCTTTCGATTGTTATATCTTACTTATGCAGTTAAATCTTACTTCTTTATTTCCATTTCTAGATAGCTTAGCTTAGTATTTAGCAATGAACTATCATTACAATTGTCTAGGCACCCGTCACTTACCATTTTTCTTTTTACACAGTACATCATCTGACAATTTACAGCATCTGTCCATGCAGTTTAGGTAGGGGATATATTTTTTATTGTAAGAAAAACAATTAACGTCAGGTGCCTGTACAGACAACATTTTTTCTCATTTTATTGACGTTCAAATGTTGGAATTTAATTTAAGATGTACCGTTCAACAACCCAGTTATTTTGTTTGAATATTTCACATGTCCAAATATTTCATCCATGAATAATTGAAACCCTTGCTTGAGATATTTTTAACAAAACCAAGAAAAAACTACCTTTTGACTCTTCTTCTGCTGATAATTCGACCTAAAACAAATACTTTGTTTGTATGGCCTTATCTCTGTTTTCAGCTATGAATGACATAAAATTAGCCATGTTTGTGACTACGTATTAAAATTGAGTTTGGTAGAGAGCAAACTTGCATGTATTTTAAAAGTTTACCACCTAATAAATAATTTTTTGTATATTTGTATGTACTATACATATCAACAACAAAGCATTTCCCAATAAACATCAGAAGAATGAAAACATTCAATCAAAGTTTGTAAACATTTAATATATTATTTCATGTCATAAAAATACTCTTAAAATATGATATAATATATGAATACGATTCACGTAGATTACTTGGTATCATTTATTTTGTAATTATATGGGTGATCAGACGGACAAAACTGATTTTCCCATATTAATTCCATGGCTACGACACAGATAATCCTTTTTCATATTATATATTAATCATAATTAAATCAAATGGTTAGAATTGTAAACTTTATAGAGAAAGAAATAATTTAATTCTCAATATTACGTCACACTCGCTAAAATCAATGAAAAATCGCTTATGACGAAATATATAGCTGTTCTACGTCATCAATACACATATTATGTAGTACAAGTAATGGCTGACCTTGTTATAATTTAAAATTATAAAATACGCTTTCAACATTATTTAACATGCATGAATTTCTTTAGGGGATGTCACAGTACTGCAGTGAGTTTTATATTAGCTCAAGTTTTTTTTATCACAATCTACATAGATTAGTTAACATAGTTTGAGCCAGTGAACAAATCACTTATATTCCGACCCGCTTCAATACTCGAATTGAAAATAGAGTAAAGCCGTCCCTGTGCTTAAGTGTTGAAGTGTTTTATCATAAAAATGTTTAGCACATTCTGGTAGTTGTTATGTTTCATAAATCAACTTCGAAATGATGTACATGTACATAACCTTTTTAAAGTTTGCGCAGTACTTCTCATGAAAAATTGAAGTAATAGTTGGATCATATTAAGTAAAATTTACGCGATTAAGAAGGGGGGGGGGGGTGGGTGGGAGTGAAGCGACCGAGCCCCTTCTTAATCGCGTAAATTTTACTTAATATGATCTAACTTACTTAGAACATATCCCACTTTTTCATTGGCTGATCAAAAGTTCTGCGCCAATCAAATATCGTTTCTCTTTTGTTTACGGCTCTCTAAGCTGTCAATCGAAATGTGACGTGGCTGTGAACTTAGAGAAATTCTTAACGATTAAAAACATCACTTAATAGAATATTTATCGACTGCTGATTGGATGAAAAAGTGGGTTATGATCTAAGAAAAATAACGACACACCGCACTTGTGCATGTGCCCCCATAAAAACGAAGTCGATGATATGGTCATTTTTTATATGAAATTAATTTAAAATCATCATATTTCAATTTGGATAGAAAATCTATTGCAGAATTTTAAAAAAAATTATTTTCTCTCTCACAAGAACGCTTTACCCCATTATGTCCAATAGAAAAATAAAAGCAATACGAACATTTTTTGAAATTGTCCTTACTAAAAATCTGATTCGATTTTTATGTTATTTTTGATTGATTTTGATACATCTTCAATAACTCTAACTCATATAAAATTTTCATGAAAATCACTATTGTAGAAGTGAATTAGGTCCGTCTTCCTTACGGCATAATTATATAAAACATCGTAATAAGACCTGAAATATTTGAGAGTTTATCGATTGTTTTAGAACTATTCCAAGGTGTCTCATTCAAAAAGAATTTACAAATTATACAACAACACAACATCAATTACAAACTGAAACAAAAATAGAAAATTAACAGTTGATTGGTTAAAATCCTGTTTCGTCATAAAAAACCTGTCCGGAGATACTGGTCATAAAAGATATGAAGTACAGAGTAATTGTAGCAGGGATTAAAAACCAATTTATATTTCCTTTCCGTGTTGGCCGCCAAAATATCTTCCAAGTCGTTTTCGGAAAAAGAAAATAACCTTTAATCCCTTCTCCAAATACGACCCTCGTTGGTGTTTGTAAATACGACAGCACTTGGGGGATCGATTTCAGAAAACCGGAAGTACAAGAGGATTCTTGTTAGATATGAATTCAATGGCCATGTCAACATAAAACTGTTTTAAGAAACACCCGTTATAAAAATAAATAATCCACGGTATGAAGGGATTAGGGAACACAATTTCATGTAGAATATTATATCATTATTCCCCCTTGAACTTTGTGTATTAGTCGTCAAACACACCCTTAAAATGAGGAAATCCGCCTACAAAGTAGCACTTTTTAACGACCGAAAGCAACTCCTCCATTTGTCAAAACAGAGAGAAGAGGAAAACATTGGATAATTGCATAAGATGTCTCCAGGAAAAGGCGATATAATCTCAGACTAGTTCCGTCTCAAGAGCAATTTCGGACATTCCAGAGGTCCCGTTTTCATTCGTGTCCAAAATCCATGTTTGTGGATTTACATTATAAATGTCTTCTGTTTTCTTCTGTTGAGCTCTGAAATTAAAGCTATGAGTCACAGCAACTTGTTTGATGTGCTTTGAGCATAATAAAGTTAACGTCTTATCTCCTAAACTTTTAAGTGCAATGCAAATTATGCAAACATTACAAGTATACATATTATGCCAGTTATTGCAGACCTTGATATGGGAATGTAGATTTTAATTTTAAGGAAATATACAAGTAATACTAATAGATGCTCTTAATACAATTTCGAAAAAATGATTTTTAACGAATAACATACTTTAGCTTCCGTACGTAGATAAATGCTCCTAGCACTGATATAATTGCTATGATCCCAAGCACTCCTCCAACAATGGCTGGCCAATAGTGCATGACGTCATCATTATTAGTTTTCCCGCCATTAGGAATGTCTGATGACGTTTGATGATTGGTAGACACTTGTGGAGTTGTTGTAAGTATACTACCCATTCGATTCGTCGGGTGTGCTCTCTTGCTAGTCCCCATGCTAGATTTCGTACTTGGTTGCTTTACTGTCGTAATTGTGGTCAATTTTGTGGATGGATTGGCGGTTTTAGTTTTTGGGGTCATCTTCTGGCTAGATATTAATGTCGTCAACAAATCCTCAGTTGTACTTTCAGTTTCTGTACTATTGTTCATGTTTATGGAGGAGTCTGTAACAGTTTCCACTTCCGTGGATTGCAGTGTGCTTCTCATTAAAGACACACTTAAAATGTCTGTGTTCTCATTTGTGGAAAATTCTGAAACAGTTTCAACTTCAGTAGTTTTCAACGTGGTTTCTACTGAAGATGTTATAGCAAAATTGGTCGAAGGAGCCTCCGTTGAAAATTTCAAAGGTGTGCTCGACGAATACCTTTCATTATTATTATCGGTACAGTTTTCTGAAGATCCATTTATATTCAAATTTTTAACTGAAGAAAGAGGACCCACTGTTTGACAAATTCTTCCAGGATGTGATACTGTAGTAGTTAATAAAAGAGTCCAATCAGTAGTGGAATCGGTTGATCCGGTTTTTCGGATTGGACATGGTGATATTCCAGGAGGGCAAAACACACTACAGTCATTTTCCTCAAAGTAAATATCACAGTCATACCTTAGTAACATTCGTAGTCTAAAAATTAAAAAACAAAACACCTAGATAAATAATTTTGACACAATACAATGAAGGACATACTACAGCTTTCATATCTTAGAGTAGAACAAATGATGTCGATTTCATTTGGCCAATGGCTGAATAGTCGAAAGTATGATATTGGTAATCTTATTTTATTTTGATACAAACTATCTTGTTTAAATGGCTCTTCACTGTTTCAGTAAGAGATATAGATACTTTTATTGCCATCTAATTGAGTTCCTGATAAGTTAATCAAAGATCGTTTGCTTAAAACGAAATACGCACTTGGTATTTTTTGAAGGCCTCGTCCCATACTCTGTAACGTTTTTATAGTTGATATTAGGGGTCCTGTGTTTAAATGGAAACTTAAATTCATCAACCAAACCACTGGCATCTCTATGTCTATCGTAGATCTTAACAACTATATCCACTTCTCCCTGTGAAAAAAATATAATCTGTATAGATACAAATGTACTAGTAAATACATTTGACTGAAATGACACACTTTTATTGGTTTAAACATGGCACGTGACTGCCTCATATATCTCTATGTAGGTTCGTTGAGAATTAATATTAGGCAATATGGCCGTCAATGGCCACCGCTTCGCCTACTCATCTCGATATTTCATATTATCTTTAAGACAGAAACCGTGTTTCATAAGTTCTTAACATATTTAGAGTAGTTGCCCTTTGGAATTATTTTTAAATTAGAGTAGTTGCCCTTTGAATTGAAGTCACTTTGTTGTGTCTGAAGCAGAACAAAATGGCAGCGTCGAGATTTGCTCAAATCTCTGCAGAGGGAAGGGGGAAACGTTTAAAATTGAATAGCAACAGCATTGTAAGTAAACATGTTTGAAGCGAAGATCTTTAAAGAGTATTTGAAAGGTGAGAAAGGTGAGATTGATTATTTTCAAGAGTTTAGAAGAGTTAAATTGGACGAGAAGTAAGGCATTTGTACACGATCGCTTTTTGTAAATAAATGTGTCACTTGTCAAGTTGATAGTCATCGGGAAAACAAAACACTTAATATAAGTAATATTATTATAGACACTGTTTATTTAGCATTTATTTATAGTTCATATAAATGTTGAACTTCAATTAGAGATACAAATAATATACATTCTGATAAGCGAGAGGAAAAGTTATCATTTGTATTGCCTACAGATCTTTTTCACTATGTTCATTAAATTAAAGCACAATACGATAGAACTAAACAATTCAAAAAATGAAGAAACCGACTGCTGTTTATTTCAGTGTGAAAACTGTTTCATTAACTGTATCAAACCAATTAGAATTGGTCGACATTGATCAAAATTGGATGAAATATTAAAAACAAACTTGACGTACAAAGTTTTATGGTCCCACAGTAAATGCTAACTGGTTCTTCCATATGCATTAACACTAATCAACAGTACATGTGCGTTATTTCATGCAGAAAAAATAACATCTTCAATTTTTATCTACACTTCCACAACTTTGTCCCCCTCCCCTTTATACCAATTGCAACAAGCAAAGAGATCACCCTCGCTCTAAATTTGCATTTATCATTCAAAATCTCTTTAATGATTGAACTTGATATATTACGAAAATATATTTCATTTACTTCCAGAATGTAACACAAACAGAAGAGTTAAAACGACTGCTCTGTAGACAGTTGGGTAGTTTATAAACATATCGTAGTATTTAGGTTGAATGCTAAAGCTGCATCGATCTAAAAATAATCCGCAAAAAGTGTAACTTCGGTAATAAAGCATAAGGCATAACTAAAAATGTTAAAATAATATGTATTAAAATGATCAATAAACAAGAAATCAAATTGTCTGATGTTTATTTGCATGCGATTGCAGGCTAATTAGGCCGATTGTTCACGCGCAGGCGAATTGCACTTAAACTGGCATAGGCCAATTTGGTTATTTTTGCTTTTGTTCATAGAATATATATACCATCAAAAGTTTTTTTTTTTTTTCGAAATCTGGTTTTCTTTAAAATGAAGTGTAGATAAAGATTTGTGGATAATTATTGCCATCAAGTATACTGACCGGCCATCTCTTGAAGGAAAACGAAAGTGGGTTCCTCATTTGACTGGACAAAGGTATAGAGAGAACCTTGGAGCCCAGGATTGGTATGTCCAGTAGACTCTTTGTTTCCTCTCTGTAAACGACCAAACGGACGTAAATAGTACTTCTTTTACAGGATATTACGAAGAAGTAAGAAAAGACAAGTTTCCCTTCCACTCTGATACAATAATGAAAATACATGTATAACAGTAAAATCAATGCATCGTCTTTTTGATATTTAAGAAATATACGAATGTGAAACATATAAAAAGTACATGCATTGGTAAAACATACATTTTATGTAATGGTATTTATCATGTATAATTATTTTTAACACAAGTGTGACGTGCGTTTCACATATGTCTGAAACATACGTAAAACGTGTGTTACTAAAATTACGTTAAACGTATGTGAGGTCACTAACGTTTCTCATATGTTTAGCGTAACTATGTTATACATACGTTGCAATGTAGATATTTTAAGTTTTCAATCGAGATAAAAGTCAGAAACAGTCGGTTATTCGAATATTAACTGCAAAAAGAGGCCGTAGTTTGGACAGAATTTCTACACAGAAACTATAAAGTTCAAATATCAAGCCAAGATGCTTGATATTTGTACGAAGCTAAAGTTTTTAACTGAACTCATTTTTGTGTTGATAAATTTATTTTGGTTCTAAATTAAACCTTACTGTTCAAATCCTATGACGCTGATGTCAAACAGCAGACGACATTCGGAAGTGCAGAAGTGTGAAGTTCCCCCACCACAACAAGCGCCATTGAATTTTGTGTTGGTAGGATTAGAGAATTCATGCAATCCAACATAGAGCGATCCATTTCCCGCCACAATGACCAGCTAATACGTCAAAAGAAAGACAACTTTGAAATTCGTTAAAAGAGTAAAATATTTGCCTGCCAACTATTCATACTGTTTGGCATCATGGACTGATAATATCTAAAAATGGTCAAATGTTAGTTGTGTTAAGAAAAATAAAATCAAAATTTTTGCATATGACACATTTGATAAAAATCACTGCAATATGAAAAAAAACCTGTTATTTTAATTTTTTTTACAATCGGGAATATAACTAAAATGTTTAAAGTCGTATCTAAAATATACGATACCCCTTAAGTATATCAAATCTTAACTCATTTTCACTAACTTGCAAATTTCTATTTTTCAAGGACTAGCAAGGATAACCTTTCCACTGGAATTCGTCTATTTGTCCATTCCGAGGTCGTGCTAATTACACAAAAACGCCCGGACTCGACTAATTGGGTTTTGATACCAGAGGCTTAAGGTATCCTCTAACATGAAACCGTTTATCACATACCCCCGAGTTTTGTCAACCTTCCTCGATTGACAAGTAAATACAAATTGCTTACATACACTAATGGGACGGACGGGTAAAAAAAAAAAGAATCTGATTCTGTCCGCATTTTGTGACACACTTCGAATTCCCACCCTCCGCACTAAAAATATTTTTACAATGATTCATTGAAAAACTTTTGCGTAAAATGCTCCTTAAGATTTTGTATTATCTGATCAAAAATTAGTTTATTTCACTATATTTATGAGTGTTCATCAGTTTAAGTAAATATTTATTTAGTTTACGTAGCTAACACTTTCAAAACTCTCTTAAAATAATAATGCTATTCACTCACAAAAAATTCAAAAAGCGTACACTTTTGAATAAATATAACACGTCCAAGGTAGACTTTTTGCAAACGCCTAAATGCTGTTGAAAACATTCATATTCCGCGAAAAATGTACGATATCTTTATCTTTGTTCGATATTGCTTAAATATTGTCACAGGTCGTTCACAAATCAGTTAGTTGTGATTATATCAGGCTATTCGCAGAACTTTGGAAAACACAAATTTCAGCTTAAAATGCACAATGATACACGGAACATGTGCTTATTCAGTAATTAGTGCATTGGTGTATTAATGGCATATAACACTAAGTAGAGTGTAATGGGCAAAAGAAACTTTATATCGGACGGCAATGGTCTGGGATAAAAAGGAATCAGTATCTGGTCGAAAGAATGTGTTATGCCATTAAAAGCTCAACGATTTCCTTAACGTGAAAGATGAGATACGCGCTGAAAAAATATGAAAATAATATCATAGAAAAAACCCTAAGGATATAAGATGATTAGTGGAATAGAGGTCTTAATTTTTTTATCGATACCGTTATGATATTTTGTCTACATGTTTATTGTCCATCGTACATATATATTGTATGATGTACATGTATTGCTTTAACACATGTAACTCAATAAACTACCTGTTCAAGATATGGAAACGATAATAAATTACAATTCCTACATGTATATATTATGAAAATATTTTCTGTGTATACTCGTTCGTTTAAAAAAAATAAAGTAGGTGTCCGATACCGGTATTTTCCTTCGAAATTAAATTTAAATTGGTTTAAATATTTTTTATGCTATCAACATGGGGAATGGAAACATTATCATGATAATTCTAAAGAAATTCGCCAATATTGAACTATATGTATATCGCAATTATTTCTCTATATATTGATCTCTGTGTACTGTTCAAATATTGTCACTATGCAGATCTGCATACCGGTAGGTTGTGTGTCGAATTACCTCAAGAATAATGGATTATTTTCTTTTCCCGTAATTTGTCCGCAATATAGATACTATGGAGTGTTCAGTGTTAAAAGACAATATGGTGTCATAGAAAATACATTTATAATATAATAAATGCCCGATGATTCCTTGTTTAATTATACAGAGACATTTGTCTTCGAGAAAGTTTACCCCAATATCAAAACAATCAACATAAAAACAATAGCATATTTCGCACACAAAAAAGTACTTGAAACAGAGGAATTAAAAAACAAATTAAGAAAAAAAAAACTTAGGGAGACTTTAAATTTAAATGTTCACAAAAATAAGAGCAGCCCTATAGGAAAGTCAACATAAAATGCTACATTCTTGGACCCATGCATTCCTTTTAGTACTTATCACCTTACATTACCATCCTATCTCTACCACAGCGTCAACAAAAGATAATTCTCCATATTACACCCCTTTCGGTTCTTTTCATCATTAACTTTCCTTGAAACGAACTCGAATCAAATTTTGCGAATTCTTCTACCGATTAAGTTTGCCAAGACACTGGTACATGTAGTAAATGATTTGTCGACATAAGCATCGGGATTTGATTTAGCTCATCGTGAATTGATGGAAGGTTGTATTTAGAATGAATAATCGAGATAAGATATCAAAAAGCGAATCATCCGGAATTTTAGTTTGATATACGCCTTATATGTAGCTAAAAACGATGAATATAAATCATTCAAATCAATTCGGCGTAATTGTTTCTCCTAATGAGTTAACGTTATCTTAATGATTATTATTTTTTTTATCTTTAAAAAGGGTTGAACACAGCATCAGAAAAAAAAATTAACTTCAAACTTTTTTCAAGTTTTATTTGACCTACATGTACACGAATCTATTAAGTTTTCTTATCAATGCAATGAAGTGGCGGACTGAGCCACACCATCTCTTTGATGGATGTACGGAAGATGGAGAGCTTATCTCTTCCGGGACCATTAAACTACCAAACAGAATTATCTAGTAAAGTGACATTGAGATAGAAAAAGAAAGAGAGATCGACACACACATAGAGAGAAACAGAGAGAGAGAGAGAGAGAGATAGAGAGAGAGAGAGAGAGAGCGAGAGAGAGATAGAGAAACAGAGAGAGAAAAACACAGAGAAAAACAGAGAGAAAAAAAAACAGAGAGGGGGTGTGTTGTTCCTGACACTGTTTTTACGTCATCACGACTACTGTAGGGAAGAAAATCTAACCCTCGTTTCATACCTCCCATGCCCACTCCTTCATTGTATCGCTAATGAAACATGTCCATGATTAGTTGTTAAATCGCTACTAGATTAACATAGAGAAGTCCTTATTAAAAACTCACCATTAGTGACAACACTGCTACAGCTAGCGAGAACATCCTGACAGGCATCAGCATTCCTTACCACCTAGATGCCAGTCCAGGGTCTCACATCTTCCGCTAGTCAGACACTTGACTCACAACCTACAGAACCCTGAGTCAATTCTAACAATGACAGATGCAATACATCATTCAGAGCCACACCAATACTGAAAACGCTTGCTGTCTGTCCTCTTTGTTAAATTCAGCTTCTACACCTGGATCATTGACGGCAAACACCGCTGACTGATACAGGGAGGTGGGATAAGCGGGCTCCTCTTTACCGAGGCATGCCGTCAGGTAAACACGGCCCTTATCTGATACACAGGGACAAAACTAACGGATTTTGCTTATGTGGTCTATGTGTTGTGTAATTGGCTCTTGGAGGCTGTTTGTCTCATTAACAGAAATTTAGTTCATTTTTATGCATTATTGCTATACAGTCACAGCGCAAAATTAGAATTTTAGGGTACCTTTTTTTTTTTAAAGAGAAGTACTTCTATTTTATTTCAAAATTTCTATTTGAATTTTATGAATCAAGCTATTAATAATATGATATTGATTATGACTAAAAATAATCCTAATAAACACTTACAAGACATCCCCTTGCCTGTTAAAAACTAAACAGAAATTAAAAAATACAAACAAACAAATGAACTAACGCTGAAAAAAAAGAAGAAATTACCCGGAAAAATTAGAGTGACGTTGGCATAACGGTATTGTACAAAAACATGAGAAGCATCACTGTGTCACTAAAAAAAAATCATGAAAAAAAGAGCAATTTCATGTCGCTTTCTGAAAGGCGTTATAACGCAGAAATAGGCGTTACAAATTTGACTATTATCATATATAGTCCTTTAATGAGACTCTTTAGAGTTAACTTCGATAATAACACTGTTTGCAAGACACTGGCTTGACTTTAACTTTGCCTAGTAGGTTGTTCGCAAGACAAGTTTGATCATGATCTTTGATGTATTATCCGAATTTTGCGAGATCATCCTGGGCAATGGACTCTGTCGATGGTATCTCGAAAAGTCAGCCTTTGAACAAATGCACACATTATGTATTCCGTGGCTAATGACAGCTCAAGATCTCATCAGGGTGACATTTCGAACGCATGATAAATAGAGGGTATCAAGAAACGTATGCGATCTTTTTTTATGCAAGTTACTTTTAAAATAAAACGTTTCGTTGGTGATTTCTGTGGGTATAAGGTAGCAAAAATCCCCCAAACAAATGCAATTATCTTTACATGTATAGCCCGTATGAAACACCAAAGAGAGTGTTTTACCCTTTTTTTTATAATACATGTACATTTGGCCCCTATTCATCAATATTTTAAAAAGTGTTTTAGATATATGTTATTTTTGGTTCCTTTGTGGAAGAGTTGCTGCTTTTACAAGATACACCGTTTTACACATTTGTCTCATTTTAGTGCATTCATTGGGTATATGACGTCAGAAATGATGCTAATTTTGAGACTAAATAGATATGTCCCAAATCCAGCAAGGCACACTGCTTTAGACAGAATGCAAAATATCGTTAAAGTTTATATTATAATAATAAACTAATGAAAATTAGTCTTGGCCAGATACATATTTGATAAAAAAACATTTAATCAATTGTCCAAGTCTACGTCAATGTTTCCTGAAGGTAAAGCCATTTTATGCAAAAACTGACAGGAAAAGTTTACTTTTAGAATTCTTGTATCTAAATTAATGGTATTTAGATCAGAATGAAAATTTTGCAAAAAATCCATAATTTTCACATAAATATCTTCACAAAGTAAAGAAATATGAACAGTAAAATTATGATATTCATTTGAGGGCAGTTTATTCTGGATGTTCTCCACAGGCTGCCGTACAAGATTTTGTCCCCCCAATGCATAAAAAATGGGGTTGGGATTTAAATCCTTGCCAAAAATTACGATATCTCTTTTACTATTCAAATCAATCATAAAAAGTCATTCATCCATATCGAATGATGATATGCTCGATACCCACTTTGTAAAAATGTGTTGATGTCATGTAGTTGATGGGTATTTGAAAACCGGACGTTATTATAATACCCAACTTTAAAACAATCATTTGATAACACCTTGAAATATCGAGGTGACTGGCAGTCCATACTTTTGACGGGAAAAAAATATCCACCGGTGCACATTTTTTACTCTACCTCAAAAGGGATTCAATTTCGTTTGGATATAAATAAATCTTGAATCACAGTAATCCATGCATACAGAAGAAAATGGATGTCACGATGAATGTACTATCAACAAATCTGAATTTTCCGCCATTTTTATATTACGGACAGCTGTTTGTTCTACGTATCTGGGTGAGCTTTGTGTTGGATGCCGCGTGTATAACTCTTCTCGTGAAGCGAAAGTGCTTACAACTAGGAATAAATCTCCTGATATATGTGACGGTGTTAACTTCTGTGTGGCTCCTAGTTACAGTTTTGGTGGTTCTTGGAATTGATTTATACTCCTTTGCTAACGAATTGATGATCGGGTTTAAGTTCCTCTCTGCGGTCCAAGCCTTGTGTATTTTGTATTTTTCGACAAAGAAAGACCTTGGATATGATTTAACGACGGCTGTTCAAATATGTGTATGTTTTGATGCTATTCTCTGTTCATTACAACTCATTAAACTTATTGTAAGTGATTTAAATTTTAGAATTCAGGGACGGTATTGACTTTTCTTTGGAAACAGTCTCACAACTGGTAAATAATATACATGTATTTATAAACTTACATATTGTGTGCGATTTAAGTACACTGCTGTGCTTTATAATCTGGAGAAATACTCATGGTGAAGATATTTGAAATAAAAGAGTCTTTGTCTTAAATTTAGAATCTTTCGAAAAAGAATCAGTGCAAAGTTCGTAATGTCTCGCTTTGTATGCTCTCCAAATATCACATTGCACGATGCCTTTGTCCTATTGTCACATGTTACGTCTTTCAACGGTTTCTTTAAAAATAATTGGCGATAAAATTTGAACTGTGTCAGTTAACCTCTTCAAGTTTACCACGCATTTTTAACTATTTATGACCTGTTTTAGAGGAAGACATTTACACCGCACAAAAATGGGCCCAATGACGGTTGCATATTTTTATGCATCTAAGAGTAAGGTCTACCAAAAAATACTAATTTGTTCTCTCTCAAACACTCTGCTTTGTTATCATTTGTTTGGTATTATATTGCAGGCATTCTAATAGAGCTTAGTTCTAATCCTGTTCAATTGGTAGAGCCCAAATTAATTTTTGGGGCTTTATGAGGGTTGCAACTTGCTTGAGAAGAATTATGATACAAATTTAGAAATGCAATGTGATATGAACATACAAATGCCAGTAAATTAGAAAAAAAAGGTACAGAATGAACTTTTTAATCGTTAACCAAAGTTAACATTGTTCCTTTTAAGCAATCGAAGGAAAAAGAGGTAATCAGTCGGGGGGGGGGGGGGGGGGGGGGGGGGTCATGATAAAACATATGAAAGCTCTTTTCCTTAGTATACCAATTAGTATAATTGCGCCCAACTTAACCGCGAGTCAATCAGTTAAAATATATAGATACAAAATTGGCTTTATATAAGTGTTAAATTTGGTAGACAATGTGGTCCATGGGCATGTTGTTATTACACATATTGAAATGAATAACATTTACATTTAGCATTGCTTACTGATTTTAGCAATCTTCACAACAAGAGTACTAGTATTCAATCACATTTAACGACCGCTTTGCATGTCTTCAAAGCTCATTGTGCATTTTATCCTAAATATACAAAATTGATTTGAAGCATAAAAAAAAAGTTTTGGGTTATTTCTGTCGGAATTTTTGTTATTCTCACGTTCTGTCAAGCAAATCTTTCATATACTTGATAAGGGGTATATTTATGTGTTTGTAGTGTTATCCAATATACATTCACGTTCACTAACGTCTTATAAGGGACAGCCATGTAAAAAAGTACTCCGACCACAGTACTTTACGGGTTTTAGTTTTGATTTGTGCTATGTATTTTATGACAGACGCTATTATAAAACAAAAATAACTTAAATGTTAAAAATGACCCTGGTTTCAAGTGAAGTATATACAGATTGCGTAGCCTTAGCTCAAAAGCCAGACAAATCGTGTTGAATTCAAAGAGCCATGACTGAGTGGCCAGCAACGAAATAGACGGGCCTACGTCATATTGCTGTTTGACACAACTACCCAAAGTCCAAGCTCTTGTTAAAATGGTTCTAATTATACGATTAACATGTATAAAATAGACAACATACAATATAAACTAAACCAAAATTTGAATCACGGATTAATGTTAGGTTTTTTCTCCAGCAATAAGCTTCTTAAGTCTTTGGTGAACTTCTGTTTATTATGAACTATTAGAAGATTATGGTTCCTGGGACAAAAACTAAACTACGGAGTAATAATCCTCTTTATACAAGGCTCAAAGGACGAAAAGTGCAGTATGGAAAAACATTCCTGTAAAAAGTTGTAATCAGTACACGAACCGCACAAAAACTACTTATTTACCTTACAAAAAACACTGTGCCGGATAAGTATGCCAGTGCCAAGGTGGCATTTTTGCACCCGCTTAAGATGCAGTTTCGGAAAAATCCATATGTACCAAATCATACACCATTGCCCAGAGAGTATATAACCACTTTGTTTTTAGTGTGTTTCACCTGACAGGTGAGATATTTACCTTTGAAAATTAATATCCCGTAGGAAAATGATAATTCCCATAGGAGAAATGATTCTCCTACAGGAAATATTGACAATCCTATAGGATTTTCTAAAAATCCTATAGAAATTATATTTCCTATAGGAGAAAGGTATTTCCAATAGGAATTTGATTCAGACAGGTAGTTTTCCTATAGGAAATTAAAATTTCCTATCGGATTTTATCAAATCCTATTGGAATTGAAATTCTATAAAATGTTCTTGTAATCCGATAGGAAATTTCAATTTTCCTATAGGAATATTGTTTTTCCTGAAAAATTATTTTCCTGTAGGAATTTATTTTTCAAAGGTAAAATATCTCACCTGACAGGTGAGATACAATGATAACAAAGGCTGTTGTAAACTCTTTAAGCAATGGTCTATCATATGGCATATTTGTATTTTTCGATATATGCAGCTTTGACGGGTGCAAAAATGCCACCTTGGCACTGGTATAATTATCCGGCACAGTGTTAAAAACTTTGGATAAATGGATATGAATATTAACAGTGACTGTATTGAGCTATGCAATTTATCTAATATTATGCAAGTGTTATTAACACGTACAAGTCATTTTAAAAGAAGTAACAATTTCTATGAATGTACACTTCTAGAACTTTTGGAAAAAAGGGACGTTGAAAAAGAGATATTTCGACTTCATAAAGACTTGATAAAGAAATTATACTCAGATTATGCGAATAGGTAAGTTAGAAGAGAAGTACAATGTAGAACGAAAGACATAATGAAATCTCGCAATCTGCGTATTTACTAAAGTTCTAATGGCATCGCGGTACTAGTATATCACACCATATGCAGTCTGCGAGAACGACTAAACAAATGATTCAGAATATTTTTTCAAAACAATAGTATATTGTTGTGGATCCACTGGTTTGAGGTTTTTTAAATAAAGGAGAAGTACATCTTCAATATGCTCATGTCACCTTGAATTTTGTGTATGTGCCATTATCATTAGAACAATTTAACAAAACCTTAGACTTTCGGTAGGACGTAACTATCTTTTTCATGCATCAAAACAAGTTGAAATGTACTTTAATCTTTTTAATATATTGCAACTCGTTGTTGATGAAAATCGAGAAATATATGAAGTTTGAGTAATTTTTCTTTTTACTTTTCATAAAAAAGCATATCACAATATGGAGGTGCCCCATTCCTCTTTAAAAGATTATAATATGAATGCTCACGAGAAAGCATCCAAATACAAAAAAAAAAAAAAAAAAAAAAAAAAAAAAAAAAAAAAAACGAAGAAGAAAAAACACTGTAAGGCTAACAAGTTGGTGTAAAGTGGTTTGGAATTGCAGTTTATTTCTTTTTAACATATTGTATTATAGTAATTGATAAGAACTGTCGATTGAAATACGTGTACTTTACCTAAAGTTCACCTAAAGTTTAACTAAAGTTAAAATACTTATAGTAAATAGACGATTTAATGCATTAAGTAGATATTTCTGTAGGTAATACTAGTGCATGTTTAATGGTGTGTCAATGTTAAATAATCCGTCTAAACGACCTTTTAAATTACATGTGCTTATGTCAGCAGGAACATAAAGGAGGGTATAAATAAACCTTAAAACGAGATTTAATACTATTAGTTAAGGCAGGATGAATCCACTTCTAGTTTTTCAAGTACTCTGAAGTCAGTTTCTGATGTTCAGTTGTTCAGAACACCAGTTCTCATTGCTCAGGGGCTGTGAATACAAACAACAGGCCAAACTCTGAACCGGATGTAAAATAACAATCCTAATATTTTCCTGTTCAGTGTTACAAAAGATAAGCAAACCAATATTTTGATTAAATTATTTTAATCATAGAAAAGTTACAAAAATCATAATAATTATGTTCATTTTGATTTATATTTGATACATTAATGGGTAATGTATATCAACATCGGTTTTTGATAATATTTTCTTAAAGGTAGACGACAAAATAAGTTCTATGAGCAATCATCTTCAAATACTAAATAAATATTTTATTTTAACATCTTTACAAAGAGCAAATAAATGTAACAATGTCTTATTAGACCCAATAGCCCGATTACATTGGCTGTTATTGTTCAGTGCCAATGAACAAATCAACAATATATCAACTAGTACACAATCAAGCAATCACGGAAGCACTTTGGTATTTGTAATAAACCTGGGTTTGAATTTCTGTATATTTCTATCACGAACAGAATCATCAAAAGTGTTTAACTTTATATAAAGTATCATTTTAAAGAAACGCTGACAAACAGCTGACGTATTGTATCAATCCACTGACATAAGGAATGACACTATTGCCATAAGAAATAAATGGGTTGGCGTCATGCGATTGACTGAATTCAGGTATGTAAATTCCTCATTTGAAATAAACATACAGTTCTTAAAACAAATGAAGGAATAAGAAAAGCATAAAGAAATACCAGGAGAGATAGTAGGAGTGGGGATTGATTTAATATGCAGAATCCCATTTACGACAGATTGCTGTAAGTTCTGATCATGTTGCAAATTTGACTTATTATTTCCACAGGATTATATATATTGGTCAAATTCTGAAGGAGCTTCAAATGATGTTTCAAATTAAACAAAAACTTTGGCTAAATTGTTGTATTAAATTACTAAGATGGCATCATATTTTTGTAGATATAAAAGGAAGATTAATATGCACTCTTTTCCCTATAAATATAAATTGGGAAACGAATTTTCGTCGTGTATGAACTTGCACACATACAGAATAAAAAATTACTGGTAAACGTTGTTGCTTTGCTATATCACTATGTAATGTCATCAAAGTTGTTGAATACTAAATTAGAATGTACGAGTATTTCGTTCTTTAGTTGAAATTAATACTTATTGAAGTCAATAACATATTTTATCGAAATGATCAAAGGACCACAAATTTAAGTTAACATATCATTGAAATTGTGGTTTTCATCAATCAACGAAAATTCATGCCCATGAATATTAAATCACTGTAATCAATAAATGTTTCATAGTACTAGGATGTTAAAAGTAAAGCTAAATAGTACATGTATAGTAAACTAAAGTTGTATGCATATATCACAGTAAAAAATGGCATCCCAAACAGAAGTTTCATATATACACATTAAGATATTCATGTAAAACTATTGAAAAAATGCATAATTCATATTTATAATATTTATAATAATTTATAATGATTAATGAATTATCACCGGTTTAAACAAATATAATTAAATATATATGTACATGACCACAATTTGTTTCAATTATACGAAGAAAATAGCTATGATATATATATTTTTTTTTTTGACATGCATGGAGAGGTTAATTGAAATTAGTACATTAGACCTTAATATGAAATAATATGATAAGAAATAAAATATGAAATGTTTACATCTATTAAATGTTGTTGATTTCTTTAATAGAAATCGTTATGAAGCTTGATATTTCATCGGACAGACTTATCAAAGTTTCTTTCATACCACTCTTTAAGACCATTATAACAGGCAGTTTGACTCTTGGTGTCTGCTCCACAAACGTTCACAAGCCAGTTTTTGAATTTCCTCTCAGACATGTTTAGGATTAAAAACATCCCAAAGACTTGGCGAGCCTTAAAAAATAACATCTGTAAGTGTTATATTATAATCTATTCAAAAACATCACGAGATTTTATCCAACACAATTACATTGTTTAAATTTCATTAATTTTTAAATATTTGATATACTATTTAAAACCGATAACTTAAACGTGCTTAAATCATAAGGACAAAAGTTAATACAAATATTTATAAAAAAAAAAAATGAAATAGAATGCATTCAAGTTTTATAGAGTTTCTTTCAGGATTAATGGACTCATTTCAATTCATGGCAGAGCCTCCTACCAGGGGCTCCTTTATCACGCCGAATAATCACACGTTAAATATGACTTCATATTTTATCTAACTGCAATTTGATATTCAAATGTCGCATTAAAGGTCTATTTTAGAATATATGCAAAGGTTGAGCTTGAATGCATTCTTTTCTCATACAACCATGATCAAATTGGTGAGGCCAATTAATTTTGGCCGTGGTTTGTGTTGATTGAGAAAGATATACATGGCATCCAAGTACCTTGTAATACCCCTCCTTCCTCAGTCCTTTCTTGTTTCCACACCCAATCCCTGGTATAATTGTCACTGGATTGTCTTCTATTGGAACCTGCACAAAGTGGTCATGCTTTATTCTTAATGACATCTAAAACAAAAGTCAGCCCCATTAATTGTACAGTTAATCGAAGTAAAACCAACATGTTAATCTATCTAGAATGCAAGAACATGTAAGTGGTCTGAGTGAACAGTATAAATGAGTTTCATTATAATCAATAAATAAACTGAGTACGATTTGTCTAAGCAATGTCAGTCCGCTTGTCTGTCTATCTGTTTAAACGAAGACCCGAACAAGGATTATTTCTTTAAGAATATTTTTGGGTCCGAAATTTAGATTTAGGTACTTGTAAAAGATGTTTCTTTCTTTCGTATTTTATATTATATTTTCAAAATAGAAGAACTAAATGAATTTCTAAATCTATCCTAGAGACAGTATAATAATGTAATTTTTTAAAAGAAAATCACAATAAGCTTTCAATTCCCTCATTTCCATCCAATAACTATCTTAAAAATGAGTTCAGTGTCTATAATACATATTACAGTGATACATATATATTGATATACACATGTGATATATATAAGTTAGTTTATTTGGTCATTATATAGCATTGTAAGAGTATTTTTAAAGCAATACTGTTCTTTGAATATAGAAGATATCCGCTTAAAAACAAGGAAACAAATGTGCTCATGATTACATAAAGGTCACAAATATAACCTTCAATACATGTTTTTGACAAAAATTAAAACAAAAAAGACGTCCCTCCAAAAACAAAAAAAACCCCAAAAAACCAAACACAAAAACAAAAAACACCCCCTCCCCCAAAAAATCAACAAATAACAAACAAACAAACAATACGGCAATGATACTCTACATCATTTACGGTTTGTGTAGGCACGTAGCGTTGATGTGGTAGGTTTGTCGTTTCTTTGGCAATCTACAGTGATCTTGTTTCTTATTTATAGAATGTTTAACTCTAAGGCCACTCCCCATCTTTTTTTATTCATGATAAAATTAAAAGTCTGAATACATTTGAGTAAAAATGAGTATCAGTCCCCTCCCAATTTGAATTTCGGCAGGACCCACGGATTTTGGTTAGGATTCACTTTGTCCTGTGATATGAATTAAGACGACATTTATGGCTTAATAACATCAGATATTATGGCTTATGTATATGACAGTTATGTTATTCTTCATTACATATAACGTTAGTAACCAGTTTTTTCCTGCGATAATTTTTACGGCCTATTACCAAATCACTTTTCTGTAACACTTGATTTCCCTACGTTTATAAGCATCGTCCAAATGACCAGTAAATTATTATCTCGTGGTGTGTTTTTCTTTTCTTTATTTGTACATCTTTATATAGAGACCGTTCATGTTGATTTATACAGAGATTTAACAAACTCTGCTGAACAAAATTAAATATGATACTTATAAAGTTTTTATATAGAGTACTGTAGTGGACGTAATTAATAATGTCAGATTTGTATTGCTTATTTGTAGTCATCATATTGATCAATGATTTGCTTGCTTGCAAGAAAACGAAAATTTGAAATTATATTTCTTCTTTAAGTGTAAAAACTACACATTTTAGGGGTTTCCTCTCTCGACATTATGGCCCCTGTGAAGATTCTCTTAAACGCTCGACTTGAGCATGATGAAAAATCACTATAAGTATTTAGGTACATGGTACATAGAAAAACTGATTAATATATTACTAATCAGCATTCAGCATTTGGATGTGTATGTCTCCTGAATTACTTTTTTTTATCTATATGAAATGTCCTATGATGTGAACATGACAAGATAACGAGAACATGTAAACCATAATCTTTATAAATAAAACGAGCTATTGTCTCAGCAAACTTGTTCTGTTTTTCATCAGTCAAAAGAGCTATTTACAAATACTAGATACCGCGGACAGTTGTGTAAAATTTTACTTTATTCTAGAGATATATAAATACCAAAAATAAGCTTAATGGTAGGGGGTTAAACCAGGAAACTACATCAACACTTTATTTATTTGATTTCTGGTACTGCACAAAGTATTTTGTTAAAATACTGGAATTAAAACAGTTTCTACCTAATTCAACTACACTAAGAATTTTGTTAAAATACTGGAATTAAAACAGTTCGTACATAATTCAACAATACTCCAGAAAGAAACCACGTGTTGAAATACGTTTTATTATCAAAATATGATATCATATACAATAACGATTGTTTCCAATACACCGATTTTTCCCCCCGCAATATCAGTTCAGATTAATCATGTCTGTAAATAATGATGTTGCAACAGCGCTAGATTTTTTTTATCAATGTTATCAGTCTAGCTTCATTTGTATAAGCAGTATTAGATTATACAACTGTAATTGTTCAGATAATTATGTTTTGTAGAAATTGCTTTAAACAGTCGGTGTAGCGTTGCTAATACTGATCATCATAACTTTCATGATTTTTTAAATCTATAAAATCTCATATAGTGCCAGCTGGATTCAAAGATTACTGCTTTTAAAAAAGAAATAGGCACACATTTTAATTCATCATTACAAAGCTAAGAGCCTTTATTAAAACTAACGAGAAAAATATAAAGACCTGGAATCTTCAAATTTCAACTAAAATTCGACAAAATCAATAAATAATCCCCTTAACAAATTTCTTCGGGTCCTCAAAAAAATTAAGACACTTCTGATAATAAGCACATAAATAGCATCAAAAAATATTTTTTCACAATTCTTGAAAAACAGAAGAAAATAATAATCCCACCTCCCACCCACATTTTTGGTCGTTGGGGTAAGATGGACGCTGAATTAAATTTAGCCAACCATCTTGTCAGTAATCTGTTCAAAGCTCAAATTTGTCATTTTATAACACACATCCCCACATCCACAAAAATAAAACTCGTCAAAAAAGAGAGTATTTATCATATTAAAAGTAAAAACAAAAATCAATTTCGCTATAATGCTTTTCCCATAAAATCTTTAATGCAATTACACGTTTCTAAAAATAAATCGGTTGAATATAATCGTTTGATTAAAATATTTTCATGTTATATAATTGTAGACTGCATTAATTTTGATTGACAAGATATACATGACTCATATATAATAAACAAACTGTATCTACCTTAACGCTGGTTTAAGGTAACTTGTTGTCTTTTGAAGAGATACTTGCTGCTTTTGCTTTTCGAAGAACTCCGATTTATTCACCGAGTTGCTTTGGCACAGTGTAATAAACCCTACTCCCCTACATATATAAGCATACCCAACAATGACATAATTGTATTCGCAATCAATAAAGATAAGTAAACTACTTTCATTTTTTTAAATATAGAAATATTAGTAATGTACTTTCATAATTTGCTCGGTTATCAACTGATCAATAAATAATGATGTCCCAACAACAGCAGACCTTGTGCTGATGTCAATGTAATGCATGTATTTATGATCATAATTGTGATAGTGATTGATAAAACATTGATTTGAAGAGCTCGTTTCAATTGTTTCATGTATAAATATTAAGTCTCCTCCTGTAAACGAAATTATCATGCAAATAAAAACTTTATGTAGAGAACAAGTCTATTGTTATTTGATAGTTTGTTCCATAGTTTTGTCTCTTCGCGCTGTCTTTGTCTTGATATCGGCCATTGTTTCATATTTTATACATCAACATCAAAAATGTTTTAGAATTTTGAAATTGATAAAACATATATAAAGATATGCAGTATAATTGTAATAAAAACTATACAATGATAAATGGAAATGATAAGTCTCAAATTGTCGGGATAACAAATGATTCTATTTCTTTCTAGGGCGCTTTTTACATGCAAAAAATCAAAATCACTCGAACAAAATTTATGCTTACTAAAATGTTTTGTGCAATCATTTATTTTTTTCCCCAAATTTAATCACTTGTAAATCAAAACAAAAAAGATAAATATTCGTTTACAAAGTTTGCAATTTTCATGTACATTGATTGCATCTAAATTGTATCCATATGAATAAAAAATTCTATATAAATTTGGTATTGAAATGATTTATAAAAAGAAGTGTTATCTATTATGTTACCTCATCTCCAAAATTACTTCTCTCATACTTTCTCTTTTTCTGGGGTTTTCTGGGTATCATACTTGATTTAAGAAAAAATATGAATCTAGTAACTATAAGGTTTGTCATTTGACTTTATGAGTCATATAACAGCATGATTGTTTGTCACAAATCAATCAGTCCTTTTCGAATATTTGATACAGTAGAATCAACTGCACTAGATGTGGTACATGTATAATTATAATCATTGTTTATTTGAAAACAGGTCCATGTATATGGTCAGATGATTTTGCTTTTAGAAATCGTGTCAAAAAATAGATGAACCGATTATCTATCTTCAGATAAAAACAAAAGTGATATCATTGGCTTAATCAAATAAATACATGATTAAGTATTGGAAACTATTTATTTTTTTCTTTATCTTCAATGAAAAATAAAAAAAAAACCCAAAATGTTAGAGAGAGAGAGAGAGAGAGAGAGAGAGAGAGAGAGAGAGAGAGAGCAATGATCAGTGCACTAAAACAATTTCTGAAAGATTGATACAAAGATATAAGAACAGAAGACCTTTTCGTTGCCATAGGAACAAGATTCTAGTTAAATATGGGATATGTAGCACACAAATTTGAAAGGTGATAATGCTGTTTTAATAATACTTTTCTTTAACATAAATGTAAGCCTTTAACTAACTTTATCTAAAAGTTAAAGAGAAGTCAATAATTCTTATATATTTGTTTTTGTTATCCTAAAGGTCGATTATCTTTTATTTTAAATACTATAAAGTATTTCCTATGGTGAACCAACATTTGAGCATCTTTTGTCAAGTAATAAGCAAGATACAGAGCTTAAAGTTTGCTGTTTTGTAAATAAGGCTAGTACAATGTTTTTTGTTTATATATCTAGGTTGATGAATAGAAAAAAACATTACTTAATCATAACAAAAGAAGAAGTGACACGATAAATTTGAAGAAAAAAAATATAAAGAAACTAGTGGCCCATCGGTCATATCGCTCATTTATGCAACAATAAGCATAATGAAATCAGCTTTATGAAGTCATATAAAAAATTATGTTTTTCATTTTTCATTCATATTGAGCATTGCAGATCTTTTATTTAAAACAACTGTTTATATATGAGATATAAACCTACATCCAACTTTGAACCCTTGTGGTGATCAAGAATTGTCCAGGGGCCAAAGTCTAAACAATTTTAAGGAATTAACAATAAGTCAAAATGATTGCATATAATTAAAACCATATATTACAACATTTCAGTTTTGAGAATAATTTTTTTTTTAAAAATTCCTTTGTAAAATTTGACCCTAAATGTGGCCCCATCCTACCACTGAAGATTATGATTTTGACAAATTTGAATCTACTCTATCTGAGATTGCTGTCACACAAGTTTCAACTTTTCTAGGCAAATGGTTTTAAGAAGATTTTTAAAGATTTTACGCTTTTAGATTTTGAAAATTTCGCCCCTCTCCCAATTGTGACCCCAACCTACCTCGGATATCATGATTTGAACCAACTTGAATCTACATAACCTAAGGATGCTTCAACAAAAGTTGCAGCTTTTCTGGCCGATCTGTTTACCGAAAAGATTTTTAAAGATTTACCCTATATACATGTATTGCTATGTAAAAAATCGACCCCCACCCCCACCCCCGAATGTGGCCCTACTCTACCCCCAGGGATCGTGATTTGAACAAACTTGAATCTACACTACCTGTATGCTTCCACACAAGTTACAGCTTTTCTGGCTAAATAGTTTTTGAGAAGAAGATTTTTGAAAGATACCAACATATTTTCAATAATTCTTAATTATCAATCCTAGAATGAAAGCGTCGCCCTTCATTTTAACGAACTTGAAATCCCTTTACCTAATGATCCTTTGTGTTTTGTTGAAATGGGTCCAGTTTTTTTGTTTTTGTTTTTGGTTTTTTTTTTTTTAGAATTTCCCGTAACTTGCCATGAACGGACCAAAACAAAAGAGCTCAAACACGTCAATGTCGTCATAAGCTAGGAAAATTATTTAAAAGCGTCAACAATCGAGGATATGATTTTAATCAGTTTGGGAGTGTCATTTACATATGTGAACGTTTGTTTGTTTGTTTGTTTGAATTGACTCTTTAAACCATATTTATGACATTTTTTTTAATTCTTACATTAAATTTTGTTTGACACATTGATGGTTTCGTATTTTTGCAAATTAAGAAGTATACTTTGAAAAGAAAATAAATAATTAATTTGAGAATTGTTTTATTAGTAATAAGGTCACCGAGTTAAACTACATGTGTCATTTGATTACGATAATAAAATTAAGTTAACATTTTCAGTTATATGCAAAGAGAGTACGGGTATTATTATAACAATTCTAATAATGTCATTTACGAATTTATTTTTTTTTCGTTAAAATAGAAACGATAATGATTTATAACCGACATAGATAAACCTATGTACAGTTTGTTTCGACCAGCAGTAGTTCATTGACACAACCAATACTTTCCAAAGGGTAAACTATAGTTCATTCATTCATTTATACTATATACTGGTAAATACACATCTGCTTGTTTTATTATTGTGAGGAAAATATCTAAATGCTGATATTGAAACGAACTAACAAATAATAAAAAAAATATTGGAAAAAATGAAAACAAAACAAAACCAGCACCAAATTAGAAATAAATAGAAGTTTTTAGCCTGAGTCACAACTGGTCGTACGTGTTTGACATGCCAGTCGTCGGTGTCAAGTTCAATTTTGTTTGGGAGCGGGTAGCCACTCGCAATTCTAAAACTCTCACCATACGATGCCCCAAGGAACGTTACTTGTGCCTTACGATTATCGTTAAGCCACTTGCAAGTCATTCGTAAAACTGTCGATTCTCTAAACCTCATGGGGATTTTTTTTTTTATAGATTTTGTTTATTGGCGATTAGCACGCACCACGTGCAATTGGTGTATGCATGACGTAAGTATGGCGTACGTTTACTGTGCGTTCAATTTATAAGTTGATCGTGAGCACAAGCGACTTGCAGTCAACGTACGTGTAACGTAAAGAACAAGAGAGATCTTCTTAGGTCATTCGTGCAAGTCAAATCGCACGGTTATCATACGGGTTCCTTGAGTAAAGCGCAAGTGCATCGTATGTTTTAAGACATCGCAAGGAAACCGTGGTGATTTTTGTGCATGTCCAACAGCCAACGTGCCTGCTTACGGGAAGAGTCCGTCCTTTTAAAATTGTAAGATGCACTTGCGGGTCTCACAAGATTTTCATTAGAATCCCGACCGTAGTCCACCCGCAGAAGCACGTACGACCAGTTGTGGCTATCACGTCATATATTCTCCTTTCCAATCTGCAGAAGAACAAATCTAGAAGGTGAAAAAAATAAGCGGTAAATTGACTAATATACCGGTAGTTTAATAGTTATGACATCACTAAACATTTCCTTGTAGGTAAACTCTTAGAGGGTATAAAGAGACAAAACAACACTAGGGATCTCCACATGCCCATATCATTAAACATACTAACACAAAAATACAAATTTCACGTGATTTGCCACGAATATATTAAAATGATGTTTTTAGCTTCTGCTTTTTCTTTAGCTTATCAAGCACGATAACGGGTAGGAGAATTCACAACATCTAAGGGAAATTCACCTGATAATTTCATCCAAGTCCGGCAAATTTCCAATGAAGATTCTTCTATCAATTTGTTCATCAGATATTCCAAAATATTCCACTTTGTTCATTAATGCTACTAAGTAACTATTTTGTCCTGTTAAAACAATGAACACCTATTTACAAGTACGTCTAACTGTCCCATGTCCCCTGTTTCGTCATTACTCTGGTCAACCATTAACTCTTTATAAGTTCTCTGCAGCATTGTCCAAAGCCCAGAACATTTTAGGTATAGATAGTAAGCGTTATAAATCTCCGCTAATCGTAATAATCGTAAATCTCATCTAATCGTAAATCTAATGTAATCGTAAATCGCATCTAATCGTAAATCTAATCTAATCGTAAATCTCATCTAATCGTAAATCTCATCTGAATCGTAAATATATCGTAGCTACTATGCTGGCTTAACAGAAGCTGTCAGAACAAGCCATACAAGTCTCTGGCCGGTGGCACTCGGTTGATCTTACATTAGGTAAAGCCCAAACCCAGCAACTTTACTCCCCTTAGATAACATCTGGTGTCCTATACTACAACCGTTTTAATAAGAGCTTGGACTTTGTGTAGTAGTGTCAGACAGCAATATGACGTAGGGCTGTTTATTTCATTGCTGGCCAATCGGCCATGGCTCTTTGAAATCAACAAGATTTGTCTGGCTTTTGAGCTAAGACTACACTATCTATGCATATTTCATTCGAAACCATCGTCATTTTTAACTTGTTTTAATGCAAGAAATAGATATTTACATCCTACCGAAAGTCCAAGGTCTCGTTGAAATGGTTCTAGATATACCAGCTCTTCAATGGCGAAATATCTAACATATTTGGCACTCAGCTATAATACATTGTACTTCTATGTTGTCAGGTTTTTTTTTATTAATTCCCGACAAATGATCCTTTCCATACAACATGGTATCAGAAATTAATATTACTTATTAGGTTTGTTACTGACTGTTTACAGAAATTTGTGGTGTCGATAAAGTCCATCGAATGCTCGGATTCGCCTCGCCTTCTATGGGCTTTACCGACCCCACAAATTTCTAATAAGTATTTTGTTTAGTCGATGATCTAAAGTTTGATATGTAAACAAACAAAAGATAATATAACAATTAAATTCATAGCTTAATTCTCTTATTTTTTGTTTTTCGTTCCTCGTCAGTCGTTTGCGCAAACCTGTCATTGTAGGATCGTAATATTGCGTCACGAGCAAAGGGGGATCACTCTAAATATTTTGGGGCTTAAAAATTAAAGGTCATAGGAGACAATATTTTAATAAATTTTGTTATGGCTGAAAATAAACTTGTTTTCTATAACTGAAAATTATTATATAAATATTATAATAAAATTCGCAAGGTAACTGGCACTACAGCCCATCAAAAGTTGGCTTCGTGCAAAAGAACCATAAGAGTATGATGACTTATCTCCCTTGGTTGATGACGTCACAAGAGACCACTTTGACGCGATATAGTGGATTGTTTATCCAAACGACCATAGCGTTCTCTATCTAGTTTGTTTGATATATACATCAAAATGGTTCCGTGTGTGGCTTACAACTGCAATGTTAGAAGACAGAGGGTGTTTCGATGTACTTATTCCCAAAGGATCCAAAATTCAGGACGATTTAGGTGCGAGATATTTACAGAGACGGCTTCGCAGTTACCGATTATTCGAAGCTGTGTGCCAAACATTTCACGCCTGATCAGTTTAAAATACATCCCGCTTTAGCTAAAAAGTGTGGTTATAAGAAGCTGGATCTTCGACTAGATGCCATACCAACTCTGTTTGACATACATGTACCCGTAAATCCGAGAAAAACCCGAGTACCTCAACAGCTACAGTACTTCAAGCGGAGGGCGATCTATAGGTACGTTGTCAATAAAACACGGACTATATCTCACATAAATTATTATATACGTTGTAGGACGAATATTCTTTAATTTAATTCTAAAATATGAATTTATTGTAAATAATTTTGATGTTGAGATGTATAACGAAGAAAATTTAGCGTACACATAACAACGGCCAATAAAATGCACTATGTACATGAATATATGTAGGTGCGTGTCAGTATCGGTCTGCTGTCATACATTTTACATGTACACGACGCATATTCAGGTATACAATACTAAATAGTAACTAATTTATAGTCGTTGTTTCTTAATTTTATTGTACTAATGAGTAACTGGTTTAGCCAACTATAATGTTTTTGTCAAAACAGATGCGAAACGAAAATATTCAATTAAAAAAACGAGAGAAAAACAAAGTGTTGTTAGCAATTACACCTCACCCACCAGCTCTCTTGTACATATAGCCATTTTAAAAGAAATGAAAAATTAAATAGTTGTTTTTCAATGCCCTATTTATTAAATTTAGGCGATATGGCAGATATAGGAGATGAGTCTAATGACAGGAATGACCACGATGGCAACGCAACCCGTTCTACATCAGATACATTAGATTGCACATAGCACATTGCATTTGTCTATTTACAGGCAATGATAAAATTGTATTTGACAAGGATTCAGCATTATGTTTCAATAGGTTATGATAACATTTTAGACCCAATTTATTGTGATTACCAATACTTTTTTCTTCATAGGACATACCTTGCAGCTCTACATTTTAATGAAAATGTCACCATGCCACAAAGTAGAACAAATGAAGGAGAGAAGCAGTGTTGTGCCTTGTATTGTAAAGGTCGACTGGGAGAGGGAGTTGCAAAGGAACTTTTAGTGAGTTTCATGTTTGTATATAAATATCTTAAGAAAAATTCTTCAATATATACATGTAAAAGTATATATTGTAAAATTGATGTTCTCTACAATACAGATTTCATGTCTGATCTGATGGATGCTGTAGAGAGTCTGCATTCTGTCAATGACAGTTACGTGAAAGCCAGGGAACGAAGCTACCTAAACATGTGACCATCCAAAAGCACATCACCCATTTCAATGATAATTGACATTGATAGGTGTGTTAATTATTTGTAATCTGAAGAAAAAATTCTGAATATTTTGCAATACACTCTTTAAATGTGTCATAATCACTCAGTTTATTAATTTGAATAATAACAAGATGCCATTTTCAGTTAAACTTAGTTTTAATGTGTTATTTATCAATGTTTTTCCCCAGGGTAGTGAAACCCACAATACTGTTGGCTGGGAAACTGTTTCCTGATGGCCGTCACAACACATGCCGGCAGGATCCTCCTGTTGTGCCGTCAAAGACGTCTCCAAATAAACCTGGCACACTGCAAGGTGTCGATACAGCCTGATAATAAAATGCACAACTTTAAATCCAATGTTAAAATAAATTATTGATGAGGGAGGTTATTTCCCAAAGAAATTTTTAACATTATTTTGTGTTTATTACTTTCTTTGTGCATGTTACAAGAACTTACTCATGAACTGGCTCATCATCCTCAAAGGGTCCATTGTCTTGAATGTACTCATAATAAGACAATGCCAAGACATGATGGTTCAGATAGTTTACAATAAAACTTTCATGCTAGGTAATGCACTGTAATTTCTCTTGATGTACTTTCCTCTTTGCACTCTCTGGATATTTTCCTAATAAGATAAATAAGATAACAAGTCACACATTAAAATAAAATTATAGTTGATTATAAAGGTAAAATCTTTTTCATAAATAAATTTAAATTATACTGGAGTTTTGGCAGAAAAGAAAGGAATGTTTATATTTCTTATGAAATACAGTACTACTGCACACTCATGTTCGAAAATTTTGTCTCCTAAGGGACGTTCGAGGCCAAATTTTATTATGTGATTTCCAGAATGTCCCCGACCCACCCCCTTTTTCTATATGCCTAGATCCGTGCATGTAGTACATACTTTATTTGTCATCATACACACGTATGTATATAGTGATACAAACAGAAATTTATGTCGTTACAATTTGACCAATCTGTAGTGTAATGTGTGACGAGGAAATTCTAACCTTGTGGTAAAAAATATTGAGTATGGGACATAATGGCTAAGCCTGTGCATATATTAACATTTCGTGCTTTGTTCTTACGTCATGGGAAATAGAAATTCCCTAAAATGTTAACAAAGGTGACATTGTGATTGTTTACCAGTCAGTGTTATAGGCCGAAATGGAACCTGTGCATCTTCATGATCCTGTTCCTCAACGCTGTCTTCTTTCAATGAAAATTCGCCCCTCCGGATCGCATTTGCATTAAAAACAGGTTCAAACTTATACCCCTGGACAATAAATTATGGACCCTCGTCCAAAAACGCTTCCATCATCAATTTATTTTCGCCGTTTACATACCTTTTGTTTTGATTCTGTGTTTCACAAATTGAAAGTGGTCTCTTGTGACGTCACAAATTCGGAAATTCAAGAACGATAATCACGATGCGATTTTCTTTCGCTGGCAACTTTGGTCTTTTATTTCTTACAGTAAATGCTCAAAAAAAAATTGTTCCATATTTTTTATGAATACTCTATGGTACAAAGTTGATATTTATTAGGAAAAAAAATACTGTTAAAATCCGTCTCCTATGACCTTTAAAGGTATGGTCGAACGTTAGTGTAAAATATCAGCTCAAACAACGTTACGTCCGCCATGTTGCGTATAAATTTTTTACGCTCGCCGTTTAAAGAAATTTGTAAGGCAATCACGTGGCGCGTTTCATCCAATGACGTCGAGACATTCTAGTTCGAAATTAATAGTACATTTATTCCTGAACAGTATTCTTCATGGGTTTGTTTTAAAAAGGTTTGAACTGTCAAAAAATGTGTACTATGTAAAGAAATAAAGGACAGGCTAGTTTCGTAAAAACAAAACATAAACTCAAATTGATGTAAACTGTCTGAAAAATTGAAAGTTACTTTCTAGTTTGCTCACCAAAACAAGCTGTCAAATGTTGACCCCCTTTCTACTAATTCGTCAAGAAAAGCTTTTGATATTCATAGACTGTCAAAATCGGAAAGGGTTTTTCCCCCAAGAACTGCCCCGTTGTGTGAAATTGACGCTGTTTCAAATGAAATATGCAGCCCTGGATGAAGTCAGACAATTTATGTGTCATTGCGTTTAATGTATTCATATGTATTAGCCAAAGACTGGACATTTAGCTGTCATGTTGTAAATTTTGAATTTAATGGGTGGGTGTAAATACAAAATTTATAAGTTGTGATGTAAATTTTGTATTTACACCCATGCAGTAAATTCAAAATTTACAATATGACATAAACATGAGTAAACCCCGCCTTCATTAAATCTGAGTTTGTCACATACTGTCTAAGCTCTTGTTAAAACGGTTCTATTTCAATTGGTCCTACATATGATAATGAAAATCTTATGCATTTTGATCAGTTTAAATTAGCTCTTAGTTCATGCGAGTCTTAGAAAAGACAAAAAGGTGTATTTCATTATTTTCAACACATGCATTTTATTGAACCGTTTTAATATATAACACACATTCTACAAATGATTATATACTGACAGCTTGAGACGATACCAACTGTTCGAGCTGATAACATTAGGGTATATATCCCTCTTACTATTTGTAGTAACAAAGTAGTGCCTTTAAGCAAAATAGTTCCTATACTTGCAGAGTGGATATACATTTATTGGAACATTTTAAATCAGAATGCTTGACACATGTCAGAAGAGAACATTTGCAATTTTAAAAGCAAGTTTCAAAATTGAGTTATCATTTGAAGGAAACAATTGAAATTGTTTGATGTACACCCTTTCCAAAACTGTGAAATTCCTTACTTTTACTTTCATTTTCAGAGTTTTTCAATGCAGACGCATTTTGCCGGAAAACGAATTTGACTTCACACCACAAAATTTTAACAGGAGAGCGACAATTTGATGAGCTTTTATTCAAGAGGTCCCTCGTTGCTGAACGAAAATTAGGGCCGGGGCTATGATCCCTAACGTTAACATTACCGCCTATAGAAAATGCATGAGCGGACTATACCCATTAAAATTATTAACCTTTTTATACTACGGTAACAAGGTGTTTCGCAGAATAAACCATTTCATCGAAATTTGTACTAAACATGAATTATGCTATTTACATAAGCATCAGTTTTCAACACAATGCAAGTGTATATTATGAATAACTTTGCACGGGTTCAGGAATAAGGATTTTGTTATGGGTCAGAATTTCAGTCAAATGTGACAGACAGAACTTTAATTAGGCAAACACATAGATTTGTATATTTTTTACTGATTATTATCTTATTAGAAATTAAAATAATTTATGAAAATAAAATCTCAAATGTCACATTGTGTGAGAAACTTATATGTTTTTTAGTTGACAATTTCACCTAGTCATGTAAATATTATGAAGATTTTCTATGCACAAAAATTTATGTATAAAAATTGATTTGAAAAGAAGACAGTGATACAAAAACTGTCTTGTCTTGTTAAAAAAAAAACTTGTCTTGTATTTGTATACTTAAAAGTACATGTCGCTCCGTTTACATAAGATGTAATGGTCGTGGCACGACCTCTCCTTCAATCTTATTTCAACAAGGCAGTTGAAGTCAAACGGTTTCATAGAAAATTGTCGCACCACCCTTTAAGACACCGATAGCAGTCGTCCTGCTGTTTAGCATTGGCTCCACATGTCTCTTGTAACCAGTCCTTGAACATTTTTTCATCCTTTTTCAAGACTAAATACTGTCCCAGGACAACATATGCCTGTAAAACCAAACAAAAGAGGGTTTTTTTCCATTAATATATTTATTTTGGCAGAATTAATTTAACGAATTGTTCCGATAGAATTTAAGGGGGCTTGGGGTGGCGGCCATTTTAGACAATATTGTCAATCTCCTTTAAAAGAAGAGCTCCATATAAAGATAATGGAAAATGATAAAATTTTATATTAAATAGACGAGGTTTTTCTTCACCAAATAGTAGTTGGCAGCTTCAGAAATCACATATGAAATTTTCAGCTGAATCTGAGGGTTTTTATATCATACAAATATTGACTGGGGTTGAGGGCAACATTGATTATATAAGCCCTCGAGGGACGAAATTGGGGGCTTTGGGGGCTAATATAATCAATGTTGCCCTCAACCCCAGTCTATATTTGTATAACATTTTGATCCCCAAGCCTCCTAAGTATATATGCATTTTTAGTCATTAATTGAACTATACGCTTCCGGGTTGTCAGCAAAATTTATATTATTATCCTCCTGATTATTTAATTGAATTGATTAATCGAATTCTTTTAGATACATGATAATAAAAATCAATTAAAGGATAGATGATAAAATAAATTGTTAAGGGAAGAGTATGTAATCAAAATTAGATTATCTATCTAGTAAATTTCTGCAGAGTATAATGATGTATTATATCCATTCCAAAAGTTTGTTTTCTAAGGCGTTGTTTTCTTCGTGAACCAGGATATTTTCAAACCACCAACCCTGTTACTCCACAAGTTTGGACAGATTAAAGTTTTGACAGTCTTTGGAAAATAAAATTAAAATCTAATATCAAAAGTTGAAGGAAACAAATGAAAAAAAATAATTTGGCCATTATAATAATTAAATGGTCACTGTTATAGATTGCCGACTTAGGGTGACGATTTTTCAATGAATGGCATGGATACATAACTATTTTATTTTTGCTGTTTTTATAATATATTCTCCCCTCAACAATTTCCATTCAAATTTCCCTTATATTTATTTATATACAGAGAACGAAACAGGTGCCAAACTTAATGTTCACATCTGGTTTCCGTCCATTCACTGCATTTAACCAAAAAAAAAAACCATTGGGCCATTGGAGAAATAAAACATGGATGTTTGATTTTTAATTTTAAAACGGGCGTCATTCACTTTATCAAATCCATGGTCTTTAAGTCGTCCTCCTAATATATATCCAATTCCAGCCAGTTCTGCCACTTGTTTTTCTTTCATCGGTTCCAGGACGAAGTTTCTATGCTTTTGTGATGTTGAAGACATATTTAGTGAATCTAAAAAACAAAAATAATTGAGAGACAACACATTGAGAGAGAGAGAGAGAGAGAGAGAGAGAGAGAGAGAGAGAGAGAGAGAGAGAGAGAGAGAGAGAGAGAGAGAACAAATGGTCCGTTATCAAAACAAGAGGCTCAGGGGCCACATCGCTGACATGAGAAACAATAGCCATAACTCTTACTAAACCAGCTTTATGATGTGAAATACAAAATATTTGGACAATTTAGAAGAGTGGGTGCTGTTTAAAAAGATTTGATTTTTTCAGCATATACTTATGTTAATCATTGAGACCCTTTTGTTAAATCTGTTTTTGAGAAGCTTTTTATAGACGTTTCTCTATTTGTTCCTTTGTAAAAAATATTCCAGCCCATCCCCTCAAATTACGATTTGAACAGAGTTGAATCTAAACTTCTACATTACGATACTTCCACACAAATAAAAGAATTTCTGGCCAAATAGATTTTGAGGAGAAAAGTTTTAATGAAAATTCTCCATGATGCCTTTGTAAGCATTCACATACCCCCCTCCCCCCCCCCCCCCCCATGTGGCCCCACCCTACCACCCTACCACCAGGTATCATAATTTGAACAAACTTCAAACTACACTACTTCAGGATCGTTCCATACAGGTTTCAGCCTTTCTAGTCAAAAAAGACAAGGAATTTTCTAATTTTATTCCTATGTAAATGTTCAATCTCGATTGTGGTTCCACCCTACCCCCAGGGATCATGATTTGAACAAGCTTGAATCTACACTACCTGAAAATGCTTTCACAAAATTTCAGCTTTTCTGACTTAATAGTTTTTTAACAAAGATATTTAAAATTTTCTTAAATTACCTCAATCCTCTCACCCCATTGTGGCACCTACATACCGCCCCCCCCCCTCCCCCCCCCCCCCCCCCCCCCGGCATCTTGGTTTGAACTAACTTGAATCATCACTACTTGAGGATGCTCCCACACAAGATTAAGCCTTTCCGGCCAAATAGTTATTGAGAAGAAGATTCAAATAAAAAAGCCAACAAATTTTCAATAATTTCTGATTATCTCCCCTTGAAAGAGGGCATACCTTCTCATTTGAACAAACTTGAATCCCATTTAACAAAGAATGCATTGTATTAAGTTTGGTTAAAATCGGCTAAGTGGTTCTGGAGAAGATAAAATGTGAAGAAAAGTTTACAAAGACAACGCTACTGACGACAACGAAAACAACAACAACGAAAGCTCACTTGAGCCTCTGGTTCAGGTGAGCAAACAATGTTTGCATGGTAATTTAATGCTACTTTAAGGAAGGAAGAATGGAGAATTTCTTTCTCTTTCTTGTACATTTAATCCTTGTTGTCGGAATAGGTGCTCTATATAAATACTCCAAACGCCTTTCTCTCTTGATGTCTTTCTATCTCTATCCATCTCTTCTCATTTAATTTCCACCAATGCATTATCTGTTATCATTAATATCTAACTTGGACACGGTTTAAAGTGTACATTCGAAAATCAAGAATTAAAATTAATAAGGGGTCTGTTACGTGGAACATGTTGATTGGTAAATAATGACAATTTCTATTGACTAAAAGATTGTTAGATGTAATAAATACATGTAAATATACCTTTCCTCTATTGTTGGCGAACCCTTTGTTTCTTTTCGGCATAAATATGCAGTTTTCCCTTTCCTATGTTCTTCGACTTGATAACCAAGTCGTTATGGTGTAACATCCTTCTCTCCTTTATTTATATACGAGTACTTCTTATTTACATTTTAGACAGACAAACAGGTTGGTGAAGTAATTTCATATCTATGGGTGTTAATCAACTGATATATGAGTAATGATGTTCAAACTACGTACACAAGATCGTGCTGAACTACTGATAACTACATACTTCGATTATTATCATATCGTAGTATTGATTAAATAATTTATATCTATATACATATTTGTATATCTCTGCTCATTCGCCATGAGTTCATCAAAACTTTAAACTATGTGACTTGATAAGGTGTGTGTTTTATATTAATAACATAAAATTTTGTAGTGAAGTAGAATTTACTTAAGGTATGAAATGTTTATACATGTATGACCGAGAAAGCCTTCTATCATGTTTGGAAAATCAATTCTTATCATTGATTCCCGGAAAACCGAGTTTGTCTAAAGTAAATAGTTGACGTATATGCCCGAGCTATCAAACGATGGTACCCCTGAACGCAAGCTACAATGGGAAACAAAACTTCGGTTGATTAAACTTTTTTTATCTAATCATAAGTGATATGACCTTTTACAATATATTTCAGTTGATACCCCAGGTCATGCTATAAACGCAGCCATCGTCTATCAGTACTTTCAGTACTTTGATTCTATGAACACACAGTAGCGATGCCTTCTGTGAGTTTGATGTAGTATTGTGTTTGAAAACCCCGCTTATATATGTATTAGTCAAGTTAAGTAAAATAAAATAATAAAAATATCTTCAATTGAACGGCATTTCTCCTTCAAGTTATTAAATATTGTCGAAGTGTTTTATACTAGTATGTCACTGAGCTTTTGGCACGAATTTCAAGATAGGAAACGAGTAATAATGTATCAGAATATCATAGTGTTTCGTTGTAATTTTATTTAGCACTAGTTGCACCTGTATCTCAATCGCTGTAGCAAAGCTAATTAATTGTTTCAAATTTCCACACAATTCTAGCTTCAATAACACATGTGCCTGATTAACGCAGCAAAAGTGAAGTTATATACATTATTCAGTAAAGTGTTAGTAAGTTTTGAATTCACTTTACACAACCAAAACTCATTTAATGTTCAATGTGTTCTACTTTATGAATGACCGTAAAGAACTTTTATTGAAGTTATACCTGTTTGTGCACACAATTGCTTTAACTAACGATTTATCTGCACCTTCTTCGAATTCACGTCCGTCTCCGTCTCTCTCTCTCTCTCTCTCTCTCTCTCTCTCTCTCTCTCTCTCTCTCTCTCTCTCTCTCTCTCTCTCTCTATTTCAAAGTTTTGTTGGTGAATGGATAAAATATATGGTGTTCCGTTGGGGCCACTGGCACCGTGGCACTCAGTTCGCCTTTTAGGTGGAATTACACACCTGGAAAAAGTCACTCAAATTAACAATAAATTATTTGATTGTGAAAGACATGATGATAAATAAACTGTACATATGTCAAATAAGCAAAAAATGTGCAGTTTGGGGATAAAAATGAATATCTAAAAAATCAATTCAGTAAGTAACAACAAAAGCCCCTGCGGGTTTCGAACTCGGGCTGTACGGATCACAAGCCCGTCACTTTATCCACTCGGCTATGGGGTAAGTTATAAGTTTTTGTCGATAAAATCTTTTTAATAAAACGAAATGTCGTTTCGATCAGCGGTCAGCCATTTTGTGATGGTGCGTTATTTCACCTTAACACTGAACACCGCTCGTAAATAGGCAATGTCCGCCATATTTCTCTTTCATCACTGCTGTCCCTATAACCCTTATATAAGGGGCAGACCTCTAAAGAGTTCAAAGTAATTCGCTGTAGAGGTCTCGTCTGTGTGGACGTACGTGAATTCTACGACCTTTTTTTCAAACCAGGAGAATACTTACATCAAATGAATTTTTCAATGCATTATTTACAAACAAAATATGCACAGAGAATAAGAAATAAATGCATAAAATCCAAAGACCACGAAATGAATGCTACATATCGGCCACGAGTTTCAGGTGTGCAATCGGGTGTACCGAAATCGAAGGGTTTATATACCAGGTACCTGTGTGACGGTGCCTATTTACGAGCGGTGTTTAACTTTAAGGCAAAGATGCGGGAGTGCGAAAGTGTGAATGCGTAGCGCGAAGATGGGAAGGCTAAAGTGCGAAAGTGCGACGGCGAAGGAGTGATACAGCTGGTTACGGTCCAGTAGTCCGAAGGTTCATTAGTCCGAAGGCCCACTAGTCCGAAGGTTCATTAGTCCGAAGGCCCACTAGTCCGAAGGTTCATTAGTTCGAATGCATCACATGTGATTAGTTTGAAAAATCTTTTCGGAATAATTTCCATGCAGCAATTTTTCACGTAAGAATTCGTCCTAAACAAATGCAGAAAAGTAGCTAAAATGATTCAATTTTAACCAGTTAATATTGAATTAAGTATATTTTTTATAGCAAAACTTTAAGAGTCTCAAAGTACATGTAGAACAACGTTTTAACCCCCCTTTGAAATCTGTATTTTCTACTTTAAGATAAACAAACTCTCGTGTTACTTCTAAAATATAATGTATATTATCCCCTTCTAAACATTTGTACATTTTTTTATTATTTTGTTTTTCACTTTCTTTAAAATTTATTATTTTAGTTATTTCTATTCGACTTGAGTTCATGCAGATTCTTTAGAATTCGTTTTGTTTCCATGTTGTATATTGTCCCCCGCTTTTACTCTAAATAGGGAATATAAATTTAGCTTTGTCCGTTCGTTCGGCTGTGTGTCATTCTGTTTGTGCATTTCCGGTAATCATAAATTATCAATTTTACAATGATAAAAAAATCCTGATCCCTACTTAGTTTTTATTTCTAGCCGATTGATAAAGCACTTCAACCCCCTACCCCCTTCTTTTGCGGGAGATAAATTAACGTTCACACCAAGTGGCAGATACAAACTCATTGAATAAGTCCATTAGGTTTTGTTTCGAATTGATTTTGTTTCGCACTTAATAGGTACTTAGGCGTGTAAAACCTTCCATCATTTAACTTTTTTTGTTATTTCTATTCAAATCTTTACTATTCTTATCTTAACATACAATTTTTATTCGATAAAACATGATAAAACATGATTTCTATTTGATAAGTTGATGTTTTTATGCAAAAATTTACTTGTACTCAAAAATCATTATTTTAATTCCTAAAGATGTTATTTTTTATTGCAACTCTCCAACACATCAGTATATATCATAAAATATTTGACGTGCTTACAAATAGATCATAAAATAAACGTAGAAGAGTTTCTAATTTGATTTGGGTTTTTTGTTGTTTTTTTAGAGAGAGAGAAAAAAAATGTTAGATAAATTTTTATACCTTATTTCAAAATAGGAGATGCCTTTTCGATGACTCCATCTTTGTTATCAACAAATTGCGTCACTCTTTTTGCATCATATTTCCTCTCACTGACACACTATTCTAGCTTTAAAGGATTAGAACAATAGGCACAGGTTCACAAACCCTCGATCAAAACATAACGTAAAACCAAGTTCTACCACTCTGCTTTTCCCATTCCATACACTGGCTTATCTATTTGACTCATCCGTCGTCTGATTTGCTTCAATACTTTAATCTTTTTTGTGAAAAGTTTTAAATTGGATATCTTCCCTCTGGTTTTCGCTGATATGGTACTTTCTTTGTGCCGCATTTTTCAGAATTCGAATATTGAATCCCTGACAAAGGGATTATGAAGTAGAACCATTTTAACAAGACCTAGGACTTCCAGTAGGATGTAACTATCTATTTCTTGCGTCAAAACAAGTTAAAAATGACGCTGGTTTCAAGTGAAATATGCATTGCGTTGTCTTAGCTCAAAAGCCAGACAAAGCTTCGAGTTATTGATGTCAATGAACCATGTCCGAGTTGCCAGCAGTGAAATAGACAGGCCTACGTCACATTGCTGTTTGACACAACTACCCAAAGTCCAATCTCTTGTTAAAATGGTTCTAATTTTATATAGATGTATGACATTTAAGCACTGAATGCTTATTTTTGGATGTTGTCGGTCCTGTAACACACCAAGCGGTGCAGACTAATTAAATACCGCGGTATAGCGCGGTATGATAATGTGAATGCTCATATATTCAAACATCTTTATAACAAATGTATTGCATGAATCTAAGCTCTATGAGTTTGTATTTTATTATATTCATTTCTGTAATAATTATTGTTACAGATCACCAAATTCTGTATACATTGAAGCATATATTCAAGAACCAAACAGCTGAGTTGTTCATTGATTCAACAATAATTAATATCTTAATGCGGCTGCGACATGTAGCAAGCAAATATTCATTTTTAGATTATTTACTAATCCGATCAAGACAATTTTAAGATAGGGAACCGGGCACCAGTACTCTCACACATACTTACAAATCTAGAAATCCCATCTCCTTCTCTAGCTGTTATAATCATAAATATTAAATATATGATGTTATGCATCCACTTATTCACTAGTATATCCAAAATAACAACTCTCACATAACCCAGACATTATACGAAGAAATGATTTAAATTGACTGGCACATGCTCATATAACAAATACCTCTAATTTTCTGAAGGAGTCCGCAATACAATCGTCTTCTCTTTCCTTTATTTCTTTCTGAAAAAAAAACAATCAAAAATCAGACTTGAAAGAGTAATTCAATTGCACAAATCACAAAACCGACTCAAGGAGAAATATAAGAATAGACTGATAATGCTAGCAATTTTCAACAACCAGTATATGTTGCTTTCATCGTGTGCATGTATTACATGTACCGTTAAGCTAAATCAGTGTTCTGACTTACCAGTTCCTCTTGTATGGTCAACAGCACCATGTGGTTTTCTCGGATAATTCTCTGAAAATGAAAATTATGATTTTTAAAATACATTATATTTAAAGTCATATAAATAAAAAATGTACATTTTTTTAGAGTAAGACGTCGCAGAATAAATTTCTAAAAACATGAATTGTTAACTTTTATCCATACCATGTAATTTAAAGCCATTCTTGAAGTTCTTTCGGTTGGTAGCATTGTTCTCTGCAACAGGAATAGAATAAGTAGAAAACGTGTAAAACGTTAAATAACAAAATCCTAAGGACATTTAGTTTTTTGTCCACAACCGATGCGAATTGCATTGATTTCCTTTTACATGTACCTACCAACAAATCCAGCTGAATCTTTTTGACCAAGGTCTTTCTTTTATCTGTTACTGGCTAAAACACGATAATCGTATATTAGACATATTGTAAGTTATAGTTTAACTTATTCATTAAGTCATATTTTCACTCACGTACTTTAAAAATCGACACATTCATAAGGAAATTGATCAATAGGAAAAAACCTCAAGTTGTTTCTCCTCTTTCTTCTTTGAAAGGGTGTTAGGTTGATTCATCTCCTGAAAGAGTAGGGAAAAAACCCAAAATTTTATTTAATGAATTATAGCTGACAAAACGTAAATTTAAACGATGTTTTAAAAGATGTGTTTATCAAAGAATATGCCATTCTTATGTATGTATGTTAATACGTGCGTGTGTTAGGTAGTGTCCGCGCGTATGAGTGTCCGCGCAAGTGCATTCGGGCGTGCTTGCACGCGTGAGCGTTATAAAATAATTGCTAAACAACCCGTACAAAAGCTGAGACTTCGTTTGAAAACAATGGATTACTTTAAGAGTTTGTATTGATTATCAAGGTAAATCAGGCAAATTCAGGATAAATATCATAACGTCTATATTATTTATCATATCATGGTTCTAGTAAACATTTAATATAGATACATAATCCACAAATACTTGTTTTCACTTTAAAGAACAAATATGTTGGCAGTACATGCATATGTTTAAAGAAAATCTGGAAACTCCTTAGTGCATACCATTGATGGTTACTAGTTTACAAAAATCTCGTTGCAATGATGATTGGTTGAAATCCTAGACAACAGACATTTCTTTAATGGACAAACCAATTGTGATTTACTGGGAATTGCACTCCTCTTATTCTCTGAGTTAATTTTAGACGAGTTATCAATTTTGACTTAATTACAAATAGCAGTGATTTCTTATTAGCTCACCTGAACTGAGAGCTCAAGTGAGCTGTTTGATCGCCTTTTGTCACCTGAATACCATATCCCATAGCTTTCATTATTTGTTGTTTGCAAACATGCATTTAATCATGAAAGGGGGGGGGGCAATGGAGGCCTAGAGTGGGAAGAATCTTGGATTATCTATATCATAACTCCAGAAGCCAAAAATTGTAACCTTTTGGTAAATAAAAAAAAACATGCAGGCATTTAATGGTCAATATTTACAATTGTTCACAGTTTTATTCATATAAATGCACACAACATGCATACAGTTCATTGCTACAAGCATACAATGTACAGGAAATTAATTAGATTTCCTAAAATCGAACACATATTCATTTAATAAGGCCAAGTGACAATTTTTTTTCAAGATAAAGTGACTAAAGTGACCTTAAAAATACATGACTATATATGGCCATGATTGTCACACAACCCCCTCTAAAAAATTCATGGGTAGTGAATTTCACAATTTAAGATGAGGACATTATGGACATAATGTATTTAGTTTTTCTCTCCTGCTAAGAAAGTACAGAAAAAATTCTTACACTGTACCTAAGGGACGGAACCCCTGACCCATGGGTCAGGAATTTCGCAGTTTAGGTAGAGGGGTTCACGGACATCAGATATAACCACGCATTCAATCTATCTTCCCTAGATGTGGATGTAAAGAAGAAGATTTTTTAAGATTAAATACATTCTCACTTTATGGCCTGAACCCCTGACCCAGGAGCATTGAATTTCCCAATTTTGGTGGAAAGCTTCACGGACATCATAATCATGCATTCAATTTATTTAAATATTTTCCCTTACTGTGGCAATAGAGAAGAAGATTTTCTAATATAATATTTATTATATTTTCATTTTATATCATAGCTTTTCTTTAAAAAGGATGGTATATCCCTAAACATATGAAAAAGGTCCCTTTATATACAATGAGTTATAGAAAATCTTCCATGCTTTTGATAATTTTAAACCAAGATGAATAAATATGACACATTCTGATTAGTGTTGGTACAGGATCGTATTCGTTGTAATGATTACGGTGATTTTGTACACCCTGTAACAGTAAATTTCGTTCTGGTTTGTGACCTTGTCCTTCCAATGAATATAAATGAACATATTGAGGGGAAACTTATCGATCAGAAATGAAATCCTTGATAAGATAATACCACTTACAAATAACGTATTCTCATAAATGAAGGTAAATGGCATATAAAGTCACATCGAACACGCTTGCCGAAATCTATGTCACGTGACACGCGTGGCACAGACGAGTAAGACCGCGGAACATTAACTGGCAAGATTGGAAATATACAGCTTACGTCAACTTCACCTGTTACAGTCAAACCATTTTAAATGGGCGGGGACAAATTGACACAGACGTCTGAGAAAACATTGGATTGAAACTGTAGTTTTAGGAAGTGTATTTTGTATTTATGAGTGCAGTGAGGTACATTTTTCTCCTTTCACATATAAATAGATTTTGACAAAATACACTGAAGGAGAAAAATGTACGTAAATGCGCTCGTGTATTTGAAAGGGTTTCAAATTTGGGGCGGGGCTAAAAGTCTAAGGAGATTGAATACACAATCTACCCCTACCCCTACCATTAATAATGGTTAATGTCTCACATTGTTTTTTCTTGGGTAAGAAAAGAATTTATAAGAGTACATAATTATATCAAATACTAAGGAGGCTGGATGGTCAACACATTAACCATCTATCTAAACTTTTAAGATATGATTTGTTAAGCTAAATATTATATTATTTAGTAAACAAAAAAATCTATACATTTTATTTTTAATTTTTAGTATTTTCATATATAGCTCTTCTTCTCAAGGTGACCAATATTTTTTTTTAGACTTCTGCATTCTCATCCTAGCCATAGAACACTTCCATATTGTGATGTAAATTGACACATCAAGAGTAATCACATACCCAACAGAAAGAGGCTAAAAAAACGTATGTTGAATTTAAAATTTATTCTCGTGTGGGGGCGAGAGGGAAGAAAATTAACCTAAATAATGCCAATATTTCTCTGAAAATTATTATACCCCCGTTCCGAAAGAGAAGGGGGTATACTGTTTTACCCTTGTGCGTCCGTCTGTCTGTCTGTCCGTAACAAACATTTCTGTAGCATTTTTCTCGGCAACTGTTCATCGCAGATGCTTGAACTTTTAACACAATATTTGTTTAGGCATGCCATATGGTGGGATATATTTTTGTACCAATTGGACGTCAACTTCCTGTTAAAATGACGACTTTATTTTTAGCCTAAATTTTCAAACAAATTTTAATTCGTCAAAGATTTCTCAGCAACTATGTATCGCAGTACTTGAAATTTAAACACACTGTTTAGGCATGCCATATGGTGGGATATATTTTTGTACCAATCGGACGTCAGCTTCCTGTTAAATGTCGACTTTGTTTATTTTTAGCTTAATTTTCAAACAAATTTTCGTCGAAGATTTCTCAGCAACTATTTATCGCAGATGCTTAAAATTTAAACACACATCAGCTCAGATGAACTATAAAGAAAAGAAAAATAAGATGTACCTAAATCTATATTAACATGTTCTTTATTGAATCTTTTCATTTTAAATGAACATTCTATTAACGTTATTAAGACGTAGGCGATATGTTTATACATATATAACACCGAGCTTAAATAAAAAGGTCCATCTTTCCCCCTCAATTCCAATTGTTAATTAACGTCTCATACCTTCACTGTAGGCGTATTGTTAATGTTGCAATCTAAATACACTAGAATATCTGTTTTCAAATGAATATTTAAAAAGAAAATTCCTTTTTCTACATTAACCAAGTATTTCAGAGAATTGATAATTTTATTAATTCAAGACAAACCATTTATCAAAATGAGTTTGCAACATACACATATATAATGGATTATTATAATCACAGGTTCAAAATACTCGGTGCCTGTACAACAGTAAAGAATAACATAACATATACCACAACACTACAATACAATGCAAGGGACAAGGCTAGAAAATTTTTCAGGACAAAAAAAGAAGTCATTAATAAGTCAAATGTTGCAAAACGGTTTGTGGTAAAACGTTCCTGTTCAAATTTATATAGAACTTTATAAACTTTAAAATACTGTTATGAAAGATTTTTTGTATACAGGTTTTGAATAAAATATTGCTCAAACAGAAACAATGTTTACTGACCTATACTGATACTTCACTTTCAAGAAACTTAAAAACTACTGATGGAATAAAGAAATAACTTCATTTAACTAATAAGAATTCAATAATTTCCTTCAAATTTTTGAAAATGATAATAAAATTAATAAATGCACTCAAGAAGCTAAATATTTAAATCATAAACATGATACAGCACATTAACTATATCGTGAAATATTGTCAAATCATACCTATAACCGGAATCTTTGATTTACAAGAAATCAACTCTACAACTGTCACCTTGATATTGTGTCAAAATTTGAAAATCATTTCTACCAAAATTTACGCGATTATTAAAATATTACTTGCAAAATATAATGCTAGAACAAAGGTTAAAAAAAACATTCAGCAATTAAATTAAAAAATTGTCTTGTGTAATGCTGGTCACTCAGTTTACATAGTTAGGTGTACTGGTCACAGCACACCTTCTCCTTTTATTTTGTTGTAACTATATAAGCAGTTAAAGTCTATGGGTTTCACAGGAAATTGTCACACCACTCTTTCAGACACTGATGACAGTCCCCCTGCTGTTTAGAATTAGCTCCGCATGTCTCTTTTAACCAGTCCTTGAACATCTCCTCATCCTTTTTCAATACTAAAAACTGCCCCAAGACAACATAGGCCTGTAAAATTAAACCAAATGTTAGTTTCATTAATTTTTTATAACATAAGATCAAAAGGCCACATCCATCACTAGGGCAAAAATATAATACCATATATTCTTCAAAACACCCTCATCATCCCCATAAAACAAGGCAGTTTAGTTTGTTAGTATGTAAAATTGCGGACTCTCGATCTGAATTTAACAAAGGTTGGCAAGAGTTAAGTTGGTGTTAAAAGGAATAGCACAGGCAATAAAACGTGATGACATCTGTAGTAAAATGTTTGAAGAATTTTATGATATTAATTTTTATCACAAAATGTGCTTGGAAATTACAGACTGTATATCAAACTTAAATAATCCAAAATATGCACAGCTTTTTGTGCATGATAAATTGAAAGTTTTTTGTATGCTCTTTGGCAGGTCAAACCAAAGTTTCTTGAAGAGCTACAGATCTGCAGCCAACTACAAACCAATTTTTATAGGGGACCCCTATATTTTTATGTGAGGCCTTAACTATATCTTTTATCAAAACATACACACAGATGCCATAAATAGTAGTGGAGCATTTTCCCATTTTAAAATTTAACATTCTCTCTACTAAATTGAATATATAAAGCTTTATGATATGTTGATTATTAATACATGTAATGGTCATTTATCAACACGACTTCGTTATAACATATGTAAATTTTACACTGAAACAAAAAAATAAAAATAAAAGAGTTGTTCAAACTTGGGAAGTTGCAAAGATCAGAAATTTGAGCTATTAAGGAGGCTGGGTAGGCAACAAATTAACCATCAGATCTCCCTCAAATTTTAAGAAATGGTTTGTTTGGCTATGAACTACTGATATGATTTAGTAAAGAAAAAATCCATAAATTTTACCTTTTAAATTTGGGTATTTTCCTATATTTTAATATAGAGCTCTTCCAAAGGAGATAAATACAGTTTAAAAATGGCCACTACCATCGAGCCCTCTTAAAGTAATTTTAATTGCTCATATATATATGTGGTTGATAAAATCACAAGCAGAGCTCCCACTGGACAAAAATACTTTTCGCCACTTTAGCACTTTAACCTATGTTTTACAGTTATTTCTATCATATCACATATACATGTGCACGTACATATTTATGTAGGCCTATTTGTTTTAGTTATTATTATTTTGAACTTTTTAAATATGCATGTATTGACTAATTTTTTGTATGTACATAGTGAAAGCCAAATAGACATTATTTCTTCTATCCTAGACTATTTTAGAATTAACAAGCTACAAGTTTACTGTTGGTCAATAAGTTACAAACAACCTTGTGATTCACAAGTTTGAAGAGTAATTCATTCCTTAAAATCGGAGGAGGGACAATGATTTATGCTTAGTTTGACAGCATTTAATCCTGTTTAAGGTAGCTTACTATACCTTGAAATACATTCTCAAATCAACAGAAAATGACTTGATTATGAAAGATAGCATCATGCATAAGATATACATGTATAATTCAAAATGGCAAAATTTTGGGTGAAAAATATAATGCTCTAAAATTTAATTCAGTAAATATTAACAAAAGCCTCAGGTTGATTTGAATTCGAGATCTGCAGTTCATAAGTTTGATAGTTTAACCATTGTGCGATGATAATATTCAAAAAATGGATCAATACAAACAATTTCACAAAACATTGAAACTGCCATCTTGTGACTTAATAGTGTCATAAAACAAAAGTCCCACGGGCCACAACTCCCTTTGAAAGAGGGTGTGGCCCTTCATTTCAACAAACTTAAATCCCCTTCACCCAATAATGCTTTGAGCCATGTTTGGTTGAAATTAGTCTAGTGGTTCTGGAGAAGAATTTGAAAATGTGAAAAGTTTACAGACAAGACGGACAGACATACACCGGACAAAAAGTGATCAGTAAAGCTCACTTGAGCTTTCAGCTCAGGTGAGCAGAAAAGTGTAAGCCTTGATGTAGTGAGCCACCTTAAGTGCAGTGATACGTTGAAACAAAAATCAAACTTACCACTGCACTTAAACAAGTGAGCAATGGGACCCATGTTTAAAATCAGGGTCTAGTATTTTAATTGCTCTCAGAATTTAGAAGCTCTAAAATAAATTACCATATCAAAGCCATGTTCCTTAAGGCGTCCTCCTAATACTTCTCCAATTCCGGCCAATTCTGTGACTGGTTTTTCACCCATTGGTTCCTGAACAAAGTTCCTATGCTTTTGTGATGTTGAAGACATTTTCAGTGAATCTTATCTTTAAAAAAAAAGAAACATTAATGCATCTTATTTTGAATATTTGATGACAAATATTTTTTTTTGCACGCACTTTGATATTAAATTATACAGTTGGATAACATAAACGTTTCATCTTACAAGATTGATTCATCTTGAAGCAAAGTATCTTGTCATTTTGTGAAACTTTTTCCAACCGTGTACTCAAAGTTTTGAAAAATTTGGCAGTGACTTTGTCGGGGATAGTTGAAATCGAAAAAAAGAGTAAAGTTGCTATAGCCTGTCCAAGTTATTGCTTTCATCACTTTTTGATGATTTTTAGTAAAAATACACATACCTGTGAAAGAAATACAGTTGAAATCAATAAAAGGGAAAATAATAGAAGGAACGTATCAAAACAGATAATCTGGACATTTTTCATGTTAGTGGATGAACATATTTTGAGCACATATGCATTTATGATTATCGAAATATCAAGCGAAAAGTGGTGGAATCAACAACTTGGGACAGACTTAAGGGTGGGCATTTAGTAGGGAATGTATGTTCCTTCGCCCTAAAATGCATTCGCCTTTGACGCCGTTCGCCCTAGTTTCTGTTCGCCCTAGGTCCGTTCGCCCTTGATTCCGTTCGCCCAAGGTCCGTTCGCCTTATTTTAATACAGGATTAATGTAAATGTACATTTTCATATTTGTGTAATTAAATGTCTCTTCATAATTTTTAAAATGATCATTTTAAAAATTATGAACAGATATAATTACACAAAACAACACTATCACAGCACCTTCACAAAATAATAACCAATTGACTGACCTGATAACGATACAATAACTTATTGCCACGGTGAATTAATTATTATGGTTGACAGTAGTTTGATACAGTTTCATGTTCCATCTACGCATATCTCTTTAGAGATCAAAGGATTTTGTTGTGATCGGGTATAATTATATTAAATTCTTCAAAGATAAAATAGCTCATCTGCCGCTCACCTTCTATATAGAACAATTAATGTCTCAATTTCTTTGTTTGAAACACCACGCGAATCAATAAAAAAAAAAAACATGCAAGACAGTTATCTATAATTTACGGCATTAAAATCTAACAACTGGACCAATTATGTCTTTTTGAAGAAATGAATTCATAAAATGTACGAACAATTTATAATACTAAAAATATTTTATCATTCAAAAGGTTAAAATTAAATGAAATAAAGATAATTAACTTAAAATGATAGGGTTTATCAACAACAACAAGCGAACAAGGTTTAGGGCGAACGATAATTAGGGCGAACGACAATTAGAGCGAACGGACCTAAGGCGAACGGACTCAAGCGAACAGGTAGATAGGGCGAACGAACTCGATACCTTTAGTAGGGGGATTTAAGTAGGCAGTGGGACGAGTTAACAGAAAGGAACAAGATGACATCAGGGAAATCATTGATGCTGCGCTGTCCAAATTTTTTACTGCGATTACAATGTTTGAAAAAGAAAGTAAATCCGGGGAGTCTAAGTTAATGGACGCGTGTGATAACTTCCCACAGCTCTGCGGAATTGTTTCAACAATATTTTGCTAAATATGCAATCATACACTCAAGATTTTAAGGAAAGGGGAAAAACCATACTATAACTTACTACCTATCTTAACGATTTCTTCTTATTCTCTTTCAGTCTTGGCAACTTTCGATTTGAAGATCAAGATTTTCTCCGGGTTACGTCCTATTTTTGGCGCTCAGTCATTCAATTTTGGTTTTCTAATTTTGAAATACTGAGCCCGATGTTGATAAAAATATATATTGCTTACTTTTCGCTCATATGAAAATATTTCATTCTCTTAGAACTTTTAATATATTTTATAATTATTAAGTAGGATAGTAGATACGACGATATCATCGGATATTCATATCTTCTATTTCTTAAGTATCACGTGACTATATCAATTGTATCACATGTTAAGAAAATGGCGTTTTCCTGTATGCAGATTGTTTTGATGGTTGGAATGCTTGTAACAGGGAGTATAAATACATTAAGCAAAAAGGCACAAAACGACTGCATGTAAGTATAGAAAAACATGATCAGAAAGATGCGGGTACCCGAAATATCATGAATATGCTTATTCCTTTTTTCAGGTAATGTAATGTATTGTTTCAAAATATCGTTTGACCAGTTCCGAATAGGGTATAGATTTGGCGGTGCTGAAAATGTTTCCGGTGTTATTTTGAAATCTAATTTCTTTTTTGTCGATGTACACCATATCCCTGCAGATATTAATGCAATATTGCTGTTACTGTATTTAATTTTTTATTCTAACAAATTACGTGGGAAGTCATTTTACCAGTTGGGTAAAAAGCCGATGAATTCTGAATAGCATAGCTGTTTCCATACAAATCTAATGTAGATGAAACAAAGTTTTGGCCCTTAACACCATCGATTGAACCTGTTGAACAACAGGTTTAATGCATACCACCCAGTTATTGGTATTTTCATAACGAAGTTTGATTCACGGAAATGACAGACAAAATTATTGTATCAATATTTTAGACTAGTTTCTAACATCCTGTCAGAATACATGCAGTCACAGCACCTCCACTTATCATTATTGGGGTACAATATGATTTACTTAAGACTAATTAAGACATTTAATGAATTCCAGAAGTATTTGTTCTAATCCACCCCTTCATTTAATTCTAAAACAGAGGGAAACAAATTGGGTATTTGGAACTTGTAAAATGACGGCTCAATTTTCTGCATCTACTTGCATTTTTTTAAATTTTTTATCCTGCTTGTTTTTTTTGGTATGTTAGAAGACATACCAAACCTACTTATGGTAATAGACATCTTGTTGCAGTAAAAATTTGAGGCACTGACAGACTATATTATGTACATATTAGCATTGCAATGACCTGAATTTATTTCAAAGCAAAAGTAGGTCGACTAATCTGAGACCTATATCAAATACATATATGGCCACAAAAAAATGAAACTGCTGCAGCATTTAATCAAGCATTATTAAGTGTTTATATTAAAGGTAATATTAATTTGAAATTTAAAACTGCATGGTCAAATGACTGTACATTAATTGAAAAAATATTTTTGCTGTTACAGGATATACATGTAAAAAGTACATTCATTTGATGTTAATTTATGTGTGTGGTTTTTTTTTTCATTTTTCCAGAGTGAAAGGTTACCCAGATAAATCAAAGAACAACACTTCTGAGCCTCATGAATTCAACCATCCTTGGTTTCAAACCCTCATTATGTTCATTGGTGAGAAAATATACATGCAGTTTAAAAGTATATACTAATTTTTATTACAGGTTTGACAACTTCTTCGGTGCTCATACAATTTGGCTTTCAAAAACATTACACAGAACTCTACAAGTATTTAAACACTATTTATTTTGATATGATAAGAAAAATGCAAATCAGACACAACCTAACACCAGAGTGCCCCCCTCCCCCCACCAAAAAAAAAAGAGCAGCTAGACCCCAGGTTTTGAATGTGATGAAGGAGATTCCCCTTGTAGTACATACTCATACACATTCAAATGCTTTATCTCTCTATTATGTGTATTTAAAAATGTCATGGTATTTGATATTGTTAAGTTACTTAATAATATAACTAATTGGGTAAAAAGACCATACTGCATGGGTGAGTGATGTGGCCCATGGACCTCTTATTTAAAACAATTTTTTGATATCTTAAACAAATGGAATACTTAACAAATGGCTGAATCATAACTGGGAACCCTCCTGTATTTTGTGGGATAATTCTAAAATGATTTGTGTTCAAGTAAGATTACGCAATATATCAAAATTTTCCTGCAAACCAGGTTGGAAAAGTTAAAAGGAATGTGCAGAATTTCTGTCTGAATTCAATAAATAAATACTATAAAATAGATTCAAGTTCATTGATTATGCATACATCCACTTGCAGATGGAAGGGTGAATTAACTGTATATATCATTATGTTCATGCATGTTATCAATAGTTTACAGGACAGTGTGCTAGATGGCCATCGATGATAATTAAATTGGCATATCATTAAATTTTTGATGCAAACATAAACATTATTTCTCTAAATCTGTAATTATAAAATGTATTTATTTTCAAAATTTATGTACTTAGCTTGTTTTGGGAATTACAACTCACTCACTATTTTGTCAGGTGAAACAATTTGTTTGATTGGCTTTGTGATAGTAAGAAAAAGAGAAAGAGATAAAAGGAAAAATGAGGTATGAATTAGCAATTCATAGTCATGCATGTAAATTTTGAAAAGTTTATCAACATTATTTGATTCAGTAAATCCTATTTTTTTTTCTTTTTTCAGTTTTATAATGTACGTTTTACTCAGATGTTAGTTACCGGTACATGCAATTGAATGTCTTCTTAATAATAAAGAGCATATTTCAGTTTTCAGTCACTGCTTTAGATGAACTCCCAAAACAGTTTCAAAATAGGTATGTACACTGTAGTCCAAAACATTTTGATTTTACCATACTAGTTAATAGAAAAGAAAGCTTTATATGCATGGAGTCACATTATACATGTATTTCATTGCTTTATCAATATAAGTATTCCCTGTCATCCATTTAAGCATTGAATGCTTATTTTTGGATGTTGTCGATCCTGTAACACACCAAGTGGTGCAGACAAATTGAGTACCGCACGTTAGCGCGGTATGATAATTTGTCTGCACCGTTTGGTTTGTTACAGGACCGACGACATCCAAAAATAAGCATTCAATGCTTATATATATTTATATTCATACTGATGCCCATTTTTATGAAATATATGTGTATTGTCGCTGTAAAGCCATTATATACGCTCTCAGTCAGGGATATGAAACATACATGGAACAGCCATATTAACGTTTTTTAGTTCGCTTCCGCGACTAAAAATATAGTGCCAGAAACTTTGTAAAGAGAAAACTTTTTATGAAGGAGCAGATATAATTTAATGATTATTTTTCAAAAGAACATATCAAATTGGTTATGTAAGATTGAACGTTTCATTTAATCTTACAAAAATAAATATACTCAAAACGCGTGAAGACGTTTATATTTGCACATGGATCATGAATTATGAAAGTGTATTCATAGAAAATTGAATGTCGCAGATTTCCAATGCAAACATAAGGGGAAATATATACTGAATGTAAATATTAGATTATAATTCCTATTGTTGATTTACAAAGGTGTGTTGTGGTTTTTTTTTTTTTTTTTTTGCATATCAACGATCAAATACATTGATATTTTTTAAAATCAAATTGAAAACAATGTATAAAATGTACGTTTAACACTGAGAAAAACTTGAAATACCAAAAAATAATCGATATTTGGGATGTAAATATCAACTTAAACATTTTCACGTCTTGTTCAACTTGTAGTTCAGCTTGTTATACATGTTATAGTATGCACAGTGTGAAAGAAGAGCAATGTCAAGGTAGGCAGGTAGTTAAACGAACAAATTTTGAATTATTAACGATATATTTTCCCTTACAGACTCATACAGCTGGTGGTAGCTTTCCCAACAGTGTGTGATCTTATTGGCACCTCTTTAGCTGGTATGTAACATCATGTCCTGGCACGTGGTAGTTTACAACATACATATAACGGTAGAGAAGAAAAAAATCATTTATCTGTTATACATGTACTTGAAAGAACAATTGCTAAACGGGGGTTTTATTTCAAGGAGAGAATGGGATGGGTGTATTTGTGGTTTATTCTCCTTGCACACCCATTTGATAAATCAATATATAAATCTGTTTTACTTCAATGTGTTATATAAAGTTATGTTGGTTGAAGAAATCCACACTCAGTGATGACAGAACATATGAAACATGATTTAAATAAGTAGATCCTGATTTTGAACCTGACGCAGTGAATTTATTGTAGGTATTGGGTTGGTGTATGTTGATGCCTCAGTCTGGCAGATGTTGCGGGGCTCCATTATTATTTTTGCAGGGATACTATCAGTAAGTGTAACTAACAGTACTACATGTATTTCTAGCTTTATCTTTTGAAAGCTGTATAGTGTATCATCAGTAAGTGAATAATACATACATAATTGATCATAAACATACTGGTATGTGCCGGTAGATTGAAGCCAGTCAGTAAAACCTGCTCCATTCAAGGATTGTCATTTTCTCATTGATTTGCTTATCTTTATTAGATGATATGCTAGTAAAACCAAAAATCATTTTTTTTTTAAAACTACAGCTTGTTTCTTTCAATTGTTTGGATAACTAAGATTTCTTTCATTTTTGGATAATTTTTCCTGATCGAGACACTAGTAAAATGTTCTGTATTGTGATAATATTTTTGTCTTAATTGAAGAGCTCATTCAACATTTATCATAAGTGCATATATACCTTTGTTTACATTGTAGAAAATCTTCCTCAAAAGAAAGTTGCGTGCTATTCATTGGAGTGGTATGCTGGTAACAATGTGTGGTCTAGTGCTAGTTGGATGTTCCAGTGTTTTCAAAGCCAATTCCTCCTCAGCAGGGGGATCTAAGACACTATTGGGTAAGACCTTAGGTGTCTATGTCACATAACTTCTTAGTGAGTCCTTGGGGAGGACAATCTTGAGAGTCCTTGGGAGTCTGAGATAATCCCAAGTAAGTCTTGAGGGAATCTTTGTCACATACTTCTCATTCTCTTATGGGGTGTAGGGGTTGGAGGTCAAGACAATCGCAATGGAGTCCTCTCAAGTCTAAGACAGTTCAGAGTAATTTATGAGGGGGGTCTATTTAATTCCTTGGTGAGTCATTGGGATTTAAGACAGGCAGTACCTGCTCAAGAGTCATTGACAACCATGAAAGAAAATTAAAGTGAAGACATAGGTGATTAGTCTTACACTTTATACTTCCAAAGGCCCAATACATGTATAAAGGAAAAGAAGACTACTTTTTCATGATTCTGGAAAATCATGGGAAATTGGCTCTTTTAAGTGATGTCACAGAAAGACAAGAATCGAGCATTGATGTCAATGTCTGATACCTTGATCATTCTAATAGCCATTCTTCTGTTTATGCATCATTTACCGCTGTTATATAGTGCCTTTTCCCCCTAGCCACCTTTCCCCCACGGAAAGATGGCTATATAGCAGGTTCTCCCCCCGGAAAAATGACTATATATAGTAGATCTTCCCCCATGGAAAGCCGGCTATATAGTGGTTTTTCCCTCTTTTTATAGCCAGATTACCCCACGGAAAACCTACTATATAGTAGATTTTCCCCCTGTTTTACATTTCGGTCATGTTTAGGGCGGACCATTCGTGGCAATAGTTTGCAATATCTGAGATGACATTGATTACTCATAATTTAGGGTAATAAGTGCATTTATTAATACATAGTATAAAATGCAGGGTTTTTTCATCCCTGATATGAACGAAGACACGCGTTTATCACATTCCTGTATAATCGCCCTTTATTTACCCTTTGTTAGGATTTTTTGGAACACTTTTGCTCTTTTTATTCAGATTTTGAAATACCGCGGATATTTTTGTTTTAATTGATGCATATTTACGGTGTGGACTATGACGTTATAACATGGAGAATATTTTTAGAGGAAGTCACAATGCGTTTGAGTGTCAAAAATGCACCGGTTTTGAGATGGGAGAATTAGGATAAAGCTGGATAAAAATTTTCATATGAAAATATAAACGAGTTGTTTATCAAAAATATGATAAAAACAACAATTATTGGCAAAATCTGGATCACACTCGAATCAACTCTCAACCATTATCAGCCCAATGGCCTTCGTTCCTCCGGCTGATAGTTGAGTCTCGGGTTGATATAGTGTGTGATACAGATTTTGCCATCATGATGTATTATTTTCTATGTAATAAGCTCCTTTCAAAGAAAATAATTGATAAATCTTGACTAAATATTGCAGAGGGATTAAGGAGTGATTTTAAGTTAATACCTTTAGAATTTACAATCTTAAATGTAATCATATACTAGTACATGTATCTTTACTTCTAAATAATTATCTAATGGAAGACTGTGTGAGTATAAAGTTTCTTTAAATTCTATTGAACCATCTCAGCTGAGAAACATTTGAACGTACACATTATATTTGTTTACTTATTTCTTTTTACAAAATTAAAACGTAAAAAATTGCAATTCGTCAATTTTAAAATAAATGTAAAGAGAAAGAGACTTTTGTTATTTCGAAGATTGAACCCGGGTCACCTAATGAGAAACAATTAATCAATTCATCGAGACCATCACTGGGAAACATATGAGTGTATATCTTGTCAAATCATGTAATTTAGTAGCAGATAATTACCTAAATAAGTTCTATTTATGCCATGATACATATATTCAATTTTCAACATTGTCTATAAAAAATAATAAATCAGCAAAAAGAAACTTAACTTAACCCCGGGGGGAAAGGCTACTATATAGCAGGTTTTCCAGGGGGAAAGGTACTATGGGGGAAAAACTGCTATACAACACTGGTATGCATTATCAAGATATGTGTATAAAAAAAAATATTTAAACATATGTAAATTTGGGAGATATGGGGTTTTGTATAGGCCTTTTACCTGTTCTATTAACAATACACAGGTATTGCATTGATCCTTGGGAGTCAGATGGTCAGTGCCACTCAGATGGTGATAGAGGAGCTGTTCCTGAAGAAGAGGAGTCTCCACCCCCTTCATGTGAGTGTGTCTGTGTAGCTTGCTGTCAGAGTAACTACTGTATACAGGGAAATATTCGCCACTGTTTTATTTTCGCCCCATTCGCCCTCGTTATCAGTGGGTGAATTTAAGACAGGGCGAATTTCAATGTCTAATATTATCTCTCTTTAATCACAACTGTGTCTGGGCAAATACAAGACGGGGTGAAACTGTTTGCAAGTGTAGAAGGTCGAAAATTACACGGGACGAAAATAACCCTGTATACAGTATATACAGTATATATATTGTCATAGGTTGTATGTATGTAGTCATACATTATAACACTGTACATATTATTTTAGGTTGTTGGAATGGAGGGAACATATGGAGTCATCTTGATGTCAGCTGTAAGTCAATTTTGGCATGGAATTTAATGTCACTGGGGTATACATACATGTAGTTAATTACACATACAGTTAAACTCAACTGCAGCAAAAATGGTCATACACATAAAGAGATCAGACCTTAACAAATAACAAATTGTTATATTATCAGGAAATATTTTTTTTCTTCAAAAATTGTTTTTTATGAAGCTATGGAAAAATTGAATATCTGACTTTATTAAAATTTTCATTTTCCTGATATGCACAAAACTTGAAAATTAGCCGGATTTAATAATAAGCCTGTTTTGAAAATAAGCCACCTATTTCTTGCATTGAAAATTAGTTGAAAATATGCCTGTTTTGAAAATAAGCCAGACGTGACAATGCCATTTGGAAAGATTTTAAACTCGAAAGTGTTTCTTTTTTCTACATGAAAGATGTTGAACACATGTACTATTTTGATTATTTTATTTTATTATAAAAAAATTACATGACATTTATGATTAAATTCAAAGTTAAAGACCTTAAGCAATAATTTTCACTTCACTCTTAGTCTTACAGATGTTTACCTGGATATCCTACTTTTAGAACAAACAAGTACATGTATTTCACAATTGAACGATTACAATTTATTGTTTTGATGATCAGCCATAATTATGGACTCGTTGCTTACTGGTTTTTTGTTTGGATAATAAGCCGTGATTTGAAAATAAGATGGTTTTGAAATAAGCCCCCACTTTCTTACCAAAAACAGAATAAGCCATATTTTCAAGGTTTTCGGGTATATTTGACTATATCAGAAAACATGTTATGATTTTATTTTGGTAGTACATAATATAATAATTTTTCCTGACAAAATAACTATTATATTAAGCGGGGTCCACTGTAGCTTGTGAAAGTACTTAATGTACAACATTAAAGCTTCAAGCAGTACATTTCAGTCATTTGTCTAAAATTGAACTTGAGTCATTATCAATTTATCCATAAACTTTTTAAATTACAGATTGTGCTGCCTGCAATGTACTATGTTCCAGGGGCTGATGTAAACAATAGTTACGAAAACAGCCTCGATGCCTTGTATCAGATCGCTAACGAACCAAGACTTCTCGTGTTCTGTCTTCTTTACTTAACATCCATCGCCTTTTATAATTATTTTGGATTAGCAGTGACTAGATCTCTCACAGGTAAGTCATTTTAGGTGGTAAATATGTTCATTTGAATGAATGCAAATGGATAGTGTAAATTGCTTAGTGAAATAAATTCATTCTATTGAATGATGTATTCTAAGTAATGTGTATCCATGCAATTGATGAAAAGTTAGTTAATTGTATTACCTTGTAATACATCAGATGTCTGGGAGTAATAATTTTTTTCAAGGGAAGTAATTAAAAAGCCAGAAGACAAGGGTGACTGTCAGACCGGTTTGAATAGCAGTGCCAGATAGCTCAGTGGGTAGAGCATCTGACTTGAGATTCAGGGGGCCTGGGTTCTTATCCCAGTCTGGTCCCTCATTATTTCTCCCATATCTTTACACAAGCATCCATTTTAAGCTTCCTGATAAAATGCTGGTACAATGAAGGTTAAATCGGCTTTTTAGTTACAAACCACAAATTTAAAACCCTTGTGTCTGATCACCGTACACTAGTAGCCTTCAAATCACATACCTATCTATATCATGATGTACCATCTTTTAATTGTATAAGGTACTTTTCTGACTATATAGATATGTATAGTGTTAATATATTATGACATACTGATGTACATTTGCCTGGCTGTTACATGTTCATGTATGTGTATGGACTATTTTTTATGTAGAATCTCTCTTTTAGAAACTTCTATCTAATAATTGTAATCTTGTATGCCCTCTGGGCCCAAAATTGGAAAATAAAATTATTATTATTATAAAACTATTATTGTCTATTTAACAAAAGTATTTGTATCTTCAACTCAAGTAAAAATTGTACTTGTGTATAATCATTTACAATCTGTTGTCCATGGTTTACACTGAATTTGAATGATTATGTTGACAGCTGTCCATAGGACCCTGATTGATGCCTGTAGAACAATGCTAGTATGGGGAGCAGATCTGATCATTTACTATGCATTTGACAAGGTAAGTTTTTTGATATTGAAAAGATTGTCAATAATGCAAGCTTTTCTAGGTTTGGCATTTTTAAAAAAAGGGAGAGAAACTTATTGCTTGTGATGAAATCAATGCACTTATGAAAAAGGTTTTATATAACGGGTATTATTACTGGTATTTGGGAGGATTTTCAATGACAATTAATATAATCATCATATTTATTTGAAAACTACAATTATATAGTATACATTCATGGGAAATCTGTTTAAAAATGTCTTGTACATTGAAAATTCATGCTGAAGAGCTATCCATATTGAGTTAAGAGCTTTTATAGGGAGATGGTTGATATTTGTTGGGGCAGTATTCAAAAGCAGTCTTTTATTCATCAACAACTCAATGAACTTGCATAAGTAGATTATGATTACAAAAGCTAATACTTCATCTTTGTGATGCCACGAGAAAAGTAAACTTTCATGGATTTCATAAATCTAAGGAATTTACTCTCATGTCAGAACTGCATCTATCAGCATGACCCACATACATATAACTTGCATGCACATGTTTCTATCAGTATATCAGTACAAGTTTACCGTTATTTCTGTTTGTAGGATTTTGGGGAACCATTTGATAAACAGTTTGGACTATTGCAAGGTAAGAATGAATGAATCAAGTTTATGTTCAATTATTAAAATGTAAAATAAAAAAAATAGGTTTACCTTTACACATGTACATTTAGAGTTAAAAAAGACTAAGTCAATTACAGATAACTTTTTCTTTTTACAGATTATGACATGTATTTTACATTTATTTTGGTATTGATGTACTTTTTTTTATTCTCAATCAGTTGATGGATTCTTTTTCCTGCTGATTGGAACAGCCCTTTATAATGAGTTAGTTCATGTAGAGTGTATCCCCTGCCTCAGAAAACCGCTGCACGAGGTAGATTTCACGGTCAGTCCCAGATCTTCTAGGGGAAACATACAGAGTGCCGAATTCTCTGATTCAGATGAAATTAACACATCGGAAAAGACCCCCCTGTTACAGGACTGATGATTGGTGGAAATTTACAAGACAGACTTGTAAAACTCATACTTACTCACAATCAACGTACATAAAATCCTTAAAATATTACTCCAGCTGAATTCTGGCTTTAGAATATATAGTTTCCTGTGAAAAGCAAATTCTTTTTGACTAATTTTCACATTCCATTTCGTGTCTCTCATCATGTATTTTTTTTTTATACAGTGGGTTATTTCCATGAAAAGAAATAAAGAGTATTTTTACAATCTTTGTATGAAAAAAATCGGTGATTGTGGGTGAAGCTTGGTTTGATAATTCTATTCATGTACATGTATATCAAATATTGATATATACATGTGTAGTTTAATTTTGGTGCATTGTGAGAGTAAATGATGTCATGATAGAAAAATTACTATTAAATTAATACTTCATGTTTGTTTTTGTGTGCAGATATACATGTATATACATGTACCGGTATACATCTATTTATTCATTTTTCTGTGATATTAATTTTCATACTCAAGGGGTTTGATATTACTAGTATTGTGAATATACTAGTATGTGATAATCAGTTTCAACACGAATAAATAGATAAGCCTGTAAGTTTTATTTGAAGTCAGTTGTGAAGGTGAATATTGTTTAGTATATGGACAGTAAATCCTTAGTTAAGACAAAGTAGTAAGAATGAGTCTAAGGCTCAAACAATTCAAATTTTCTGGATTTATATATGTTAATGTATCTTAATTTTATTTGCATGTATATTATCATTATGTGCCGTAACAAAAGTAACAAAGTTCTGAGAGAGAGAGAGAGAGAGAGAGAGAACAAAGAGAGAGAGAGAGAGAGAGAGAGAGAGAGAGAACAAAGAGAGAGAGAGAGAACAAAGAGAGAGAGAGAGAACAATGGTTGTAATATTTACTGACAGAAAGAGGTTTGATTTTTGTGAAAGACATGATGGTTGTTGTATATATATATACTTTGAAATAAAAATGTCAAATCTTTTTTTGTGAATATTTGTGTAATAATATTTTTATATACTTATACAAAAAATGATGATATGCATTTTCTTGATATTATTGTAAATATACAGTTGTTTTTTTTTTAATAAAATCGTCTGATACAAGAACTCTATTATAAAGTGTATATATCATAGAAATTTATATTTTTATGTTAATATATATAGGAAACATTTAGCTAAAGAATACTTAAATAATTTCAAAGTTTGTAGTAGGAAACTCTAAAATAAAACAATTTGTTGAAATAAAAAAACAGTTATGTTCACAATTTTCCCCAGTAGAAAAAAATTATCTTTCAGACCAATTATCTATTTTTACTGTTATTAAGGTACAGTAAAAGATTTATCTTGCGGGAATCATTAAGCGCCAATGTGCATTTATTCAAAAATTATATTTTTTGATTTGCTAAATGAGATAATACCTATTATTAGGTATTTGGTACACCCAAGGTGTGAATTTACTACCAGCATGACAAGATAATTACATTCCTTGTAGGTATGGTCCAGTAATTGTTCGACCAAGCGTGAACAACTGTAAATTAACGGAGCATGCGCCTCGGCGTTTTGTTACTTTCCGGATGATTTGTTTCATTAATGCAACTGGAAGGCTAAAAAAAATGAATCAATTAAATGTTTTCATTAATCTCTCTCTTCGTTTTCCACTCTCTATCTCTCATGTCTAAATGAACAAAGAGTTAATGCACAATAGATTGAATCTTTTGAAACAAGGAAGAAATAAGGAAAAAAATACCTAAACACAAAATATTGGAAAAGACCGTATTTTTTAAGTTCTCTGAACTCATGACCAATTACAACTGTAAATCGCTAAGAAAATTAAGTGTATTTATTTCCAATATTTTCGATGCTGTCTGTTACCCTTAGTTGTTTTCCTATTTTGATCCTTTATACCATAGTCTTACATAAGTAGTGATTCTATAGTATGTCCTTTTTTATTCATATCTTTTTTTCCTATATGAAAATGTACCTATATGTATGTACCTCTGACGATTTGTATTTTTGTGTATTCTATATATATGTTCCTCATGTACCAATTTATTTGGTTTGAGCGAATAAACTGAACTGAACTGAACTGAAACAACTACATACAGAAGACATGTAAATCAAATAATATATAACTGTTACAGTAATTGATTATACAGTGAATGCACGTTTTCACGCATGACAGTGATAAAATTAAATGTACTTATTTTAAATCACGCTTCGCAAAATTCAATGTAAATACATATGTATAGGGATCGGATTGAGATAAATGTATTCATGTGTAAGATTATACTAGAATTAATTATTTATTACAATTAATGAATTTTTAAAAAATCATAAATGAATAAATAGATTATTAAGATAAGTATATATAACTTTATAAACATTTTCACGGAATAAGGTACGTCAAATATTATGGGTTTTTTTTAAAGATAAGATTATCTATTGCTTGTTTAATTTTGTTGTTGTTTAATATTAAGTTCGTGTACATGTATCCTTCATTTAAATTTCAAAATTTTAATTGAATCAAAATTCAGTCATTCTGTAAAGTCATATTTTTTGAATTAGCGGTTAATTATAATTTTAAGGTGGTACATTTCTGCAGGTCAGCTTCATTAAGTTTCACGGTCGTGTTGACAAATTAATTGCACTGCAATTGAAACAGACAAAGCGTGAAAACTGCCCGGGTGCACCCGCGCCATTTTGTCCGTTGGCTAAATTCTCGCGCGTGCTCTCGAAATATGGTAGCATCCCAAATCCTTGCAATTTCATTGGTCAATTCGGGTAGTAATTAAATTATTTGCAGAGTATATAACCTCTTGAGGATCTGAACTTGATCATCATTCACTGATTTGAATTATATATCAAACAAAGAAACAAAATAGCTGTATAATATCAAAAATGGCCGGTTTTGGTTATTTACCACAATCTGCATTTTATCCAGTGCAGACGACAATGCAGTCAAATGTACCAACTTATGACTTTGCCACAGCCCTGAAAATACAATCAAGCAATAATTCCAATCAAGCATTCCAAGGTATTATTCATTCACATGTGTGCATTTTTTTTTCTGTATCTCTTAAATTAACTTTCAATGATTTCGCCAGAATCAACCCTTAAAACAGTTCTATTTATAACGAATTTGAGGTCAAGAACGATGCTGTAGAAATATACAATGAAAAAGTCAAAAAATATAATCCCTACATTTCTACTAAAGCTTTTTAAAGATATCTTTTATGGAAAAGATATGATATTAATAACATTATTAATGTATTTGACCATTTCCTTATCTATAGGCCAGACAGGAATAAACCAAATGGGCGGTTCTTATGTCAATGGCAAAGCTCTCCCAGAGACCGTGCGAAGACAGATTGTGGAAATGTCCCTCAACAATATAAGGGCTTGCGACATTGCAAAACAATTGAAAGTCTCCCATGGCTGTGTTAGCAAACTGTTAAAGAAATATCGAAATACTGGATCCTTCAAGGCAGGATCTACTGGCGGATCCAAACCCAAAGTAGCGATACCAGAATTGGTGGATATAATCATGAAATACAAGGACGAAAATCCGACCATGTTTGCTTGGGAGATTAGAGACAGACTGATCAAAGAGAGAAGATGTACAAAACTGATCGTCCCGAGCATCAGCTCCATCAACAGAATCTTGCGTAGCAATCCATCTGAAAAATCCAGAAGATCGTCATTGGGCTCAAGTTGCTCTCCGTCATCATCTGAGAATTCCGTCAGTCCGCCAATCGCCACAAAGCGCTCCCCTGTTGGATACAGCATCAACGATATCCTTGGCCACCAAAACGCATCGGTGAGTTTCGAATTCACCCCAACACCCATAATGCCCCAATCTGGAAAACGGAAGTTTAGCGAAATCGACGATGGAGATTTACTAGCAGTTGCTGCTAAATCTGCTCGTCTGATAGAAGAGGAAGCTGCAATAAAACCCGCATCACAAGCAGACATCTCTCTGACCGCAGTCTCGACTCCCACACCTACCGACCTCTGCAAAGATCTGGGATCCCTCTTGGACATGCTCCCGTGGGTGCCTTCACAAGTTTCATCATCCAAAAATAATACTGCAAGCTTCGACGACTCTTTTACCGCGCTCGTCGGCCCCAACAAAATTGCATACGAAAAGGAATTCAATGAAACTCAAGCGACATCCAACGAGAGAATACGTCACCAATACGAGGCAGCCAGACAACACCAACCCGGAGCAGAAACGACAAAATTCATCGCACCAAAGATTGAAATGCCTTGCTCATCTCTGCCATCTGTTCAGCATCAAGATAGTTTCTACCCTCAATACAAGCCACACCCTACTGTTTCCAGACCTGTACCGTCAGTCATGTCTTCTACTGGGTCAATCCCAAGCATCCCTAATGTGTCTTCATCTTTTTACTCTGTGCCATCCTGCTCCCAGACACAGACTACAGGATTTCCTGCCTACAGTTACCCTGGATACGCCCCGTCAGCCTTTACACATGTGGCGCAGCAGAAAAATCTGTATCCGGTCGCTACCATCCCGTCGGAAGCACCAACGTCCGCTTTCCATGCGCCTATTTCGCCATACTGCGGATACAGCACAGCACCAATTCCATATTATTATCAGCAATAAGCGGATATAAGAACAGACTGATGTGTTGTAAATATGTATTTATTTGTGTCAGAGTAATATATTTAATAAGTTTATTGTTTGAAATGTTTGATGAATTCTTTGTCAAATAAAAAGTTCATATAATTCAATAGTATTTATTTTTTTTTTATCTGTTACGTTACGTTCCATGGGCAAAACTTAGCCCCCCCCCCCCCCGGCGACAAACAATATTACCCCCTTTTGTGAAAAATATCTAAACCCGCATTTGAATTAAATAATAATTAAAAATAATAATTAAAATTAAAAATAAGAGATAAAATCTTTTGATGTTCAAATTATATCGAATGCTAGATGTTCAAAAAAATATAGGAAAAAGGCAGTTATTTTGATTCCATAACCACAAAATATTTAACGATCGAAAAACAAATCTAAGATTTTTTGAATTGCTTGAAGTAGACTTACACAGTGCTTTTGTTTTAAGAAGCATGTATGCATACATCTTTAACCCGGTAGGGTTTCCCAAGTGGCTACAGATCCATAACCCATGACACTGCGGCGACAATAATCAGGATACAATTTGTCTTTTGGACTCCATTCAATTGAAAGAACTTAATTCTGCGAGACGAAGAGGGGGACCTGATGCATTCTAGAAATTCGTCAGTTCGATTTCATGAGAAAATTGTAATTTTTGCATAAAACACGTACGATTAACAACATTTGCTTCCATGGTCCACTAAATTCGAAAAAAAAAATGTTTGCTTCCTTCTTCTGACTTGATTCCAGTAAATTTGCGTTGGCTTAAATCCATTTGATTTTTAAAAGAAGCTTGTGGAATGTTTCAAATTATTAACGTAGCCAATTTATGATGTGCTTAAGCTCCACTTGTTAAAACGACTGACAGTAAATGTTTTAAGTATATTTATATATATGGGCCTAAATGTTTTAACAAATGCTATTGTTGTTGATCCCTGTACACATGTACTCTCATTTTTCCCACCATTCTTTATAAAATGCAATATAAATAAACAAAAGCTTGCATTTTCAGAACTAGCCAGTGTATTTTACATACTAACTTGTACTATGGTAGACCGACATGTGAAGTGCATATTCCAGATAGAAAATGAAAGCAGACGATACAATATGGACTAAGGCATAACGTTAAGAGGATTACTAATCATCCGTGGACATTCAGATACATGAACTTTAATTGCATGATCACTTATTCTATATTTACAATTAGCATACATATTTATAAGTTTTTAATTTTTACTGCATGACAACTATGAAATCTGCAGAAAAAAGGTCTATTGAAAAAAAGGCTGTACCCTTTAATTTTGGATCAGAATTTTACCCCAAAACGCCTACACTTCATGTACTTTATATTAGAATGACACTTTTTTGGTGATGTTTTTATAACAAACCTTTTCTTTGTCACCAGGATTATAGCTCATAATCCAATTAATAGTTTAGCGAAAATAGCCCTACACACTTATTATGTTTATTTTCTACTGTGTTTTCCTCGCGGCCAAACCTTGCACTTGCATTAGATATTTAAAAAAAATATAAATACTTCTTTAAAAAAATATAAATTTAATATATTTGTATAGTTAAGTGCTGAACTCTTTAGATTCTTCGCTCGTAATGGGTTTATAGCGCATACGCACTATAATGACTGCCATTATTACAAGTACATGTACATACAATTGTTAATTTATACAGGTACATGTATATATTTTGTTAAGGGGGCAAGTACATGTACATGTACAACATATACAAATTAGTCTTTTTGACTTTGATCTAAGTCTGTTATAATCATAAATCGACATTTTACTCTATACCCTTTTTCAATATATATACACTGCATATCTTTAAACCCTTAATTCTTCTTTTTATAACTTGTTGTATGGTCTCACTTCTGAAGTGCGTGCAAATATACTACAAAGCAAAAATTTGCTTAAATATGTTAAATTTGAAAAACACAAAATATTGTTTTAACCCATCAATCAAATTACGTCGTTGATGCCAAACCATATGCATTTTAAAGATTTTATGAAGTTATTATCTATAAATATAATTGATATTTCAGTAAATAAGGTATATACACAAGCACTATTACGAAATTTGTTTTAATTTAATTTGGACGGAAAATTGAGATAGTTTAATAGTAAGTAAAAACACATAAATAAATAAATAAATAAATAAATAAATAAATAAATAAATAAACAGATGAATGAATGAATGAATGAATGAATAAATGAATGAATGAATGAATGGATAAAAGAATAGAAAGAGGTCGGTGTATAATGAATTAGTTTAGTTATATTTAAAATATATGCTTTCTATAAATGTACTTAAGATGTTCAACACCCGACAAGAATACGTGAAATCGCTTACTGTAAGTGATAGAGTAAATACTTGGTATTTTGGTGGTACGTTTGGATTTCAAAACGAACAAAAATTGAATTAGTATGTACTATATTCCAACGCATTGTAATTAACATATACTACACGCTTGGTATATTTAACTAAGTTTGCTTATTTCAATTCATCTAACAAATGTCGAAGATAAATCGAATTAAAATTATTACGAGTTTAGGCATATTTTGATTAAATACTTTAAGTTCCATAAGATAATAACTGCAAAACATGAAGTGCTGGCAATATTTGTGTTCAGATTAGTAAAAAATCGAAGAAGTACATGCTTAACTTAGGGCAGGATTTGTACACTAGTTCAATATTTAAAAAACATATTTGATGAATCCAACCTATTACTTCATATCCAGTGGACAGGATTAAAGCGGTGCTAAAATAACACTGCGATATATAAAAAATGGCGGCGAGTGCCAGCATCCTGCAGTTAAGAACTTTACCATGAAGGGGTCTTTGGGTATCATAGTGGTACTATTCTCCCTGTTGTCTGTCGAAGGGAAAAGTGTAAGTAAAATACTTTTTTGTTACCCCCAAACCCCTCTTTATCTCCATCAGAACCTAATGAGAATATACATTTAAAATAAACCACTTGACTTGTACCAGCTGATTTTATAGGAAGCGTTTTTGCTTAATTTTAAATATAATTATACTGGTGAAACTCCAGAAATCGAACAATTTAAAAATATGCTGTTTTTTAAAACGATTCTTTAAATTAATTTTTTTTTCAATTTTAATAAAATAAACAAAATATATGTTTGTATACGTATACCTTTAAAGTAAGTATTTTGTTCTATGAGATTATTTTTTTTATGTGCGCTTGCTAAAATTTCTTATTTCGTAGTTATTATATTTATATTTTTTATCAATATAGCACAATGTAGAGAACCAATAGTTAGTTAAACATAATGAGCAAAGATGAATTCATTATTATTAAGTATCTTTATTTTTCCAATCTTCACGACAGACCATTCCTATCTACTCTTCCTAACTTGATCTTGTATTTGTACATTTGTAAATATTTTTTTTGTACCAAATAAAACAAACATTCAGAATTAATATCCCGGGTATAAGTGAGATTAACTTAATTAATGAAGTCACTTTCTCCACTAAAATGAGAATCAAAACAAACTAATTCTTAAATATTATACAGGATAATTGCTTGATTGTTTCTAAACAGATAACTACCAACTACAAATAATTGCCTAACAATGACAATGACAATGAACTTTATTCTCATAACTGAATTTACAGTGTAGAGAAAATACTTATGTACAGTATGTACAAACTACAATATAATAAACGAAAATTATTGGTACATGCGTGATGAAGGGATAACAGATAATTGGTTCAAGTTAACCAAGAGAGCTAACTCTCTCAAATATAGTATCTAATAGTTTACAAATATTTGTAAGTTGGTTTATGTTTGTGACATTGAACAATGTTTCAAATTTTACAACATTTGGATTTTTTATAAAAAATGTTGGTAAACATATAACCCTTGAATTGGATATATATACATCAGTACATTTGAAAAGATAGTGAAATTCATCCCCAATTTCATTGCAAGCACATAATTTACAAATTCTGTTTTCTCTAGGAATATTTAACCATCTACCTGTCTCAATAGGTAATTTAGCATTACCCGTTCTAAAATAACAATATTTCTTACATAGTTTTGTTGGCAAAATCAATAAATATTTTTCAAAATCCAGTGATTTTTTAAAAATCCTATAATTTAAACCTTTTGGAGAATTTTGTACCTCACTATACCATGATTGCTTAAATTGGTCTAATAAAATATTATATACTTTAGATTTTAACCAGGGTATGTTTATTGTGTTTTCATACCATATATATGTCAATCCACATTGATTTAAGATTTTCTTAATAGCTTCGCACCATGGGTTATTAAAATTCTTTAATACATTAAAAAATTTTGCTGACAATTTTGAGTTCTGGTAATTAAGTAATTTACCCCAGAAGGAAATCATTCTTACTTTGACATTAATTGTTAAGGGGTATCTTCCAAGTTCCCCATATACCATAAAGTTTGGTGTTGAGGTTCTCAAGTTCAATATATGTTTACAGAATTTTAAATGTAATTTCTCAAGGAGACATCTAGTATCACCCCAACCGACTATTCACTTGTAAGAAAACAGTTTTATCATAAGAATTAAGAAATTTACTCTGTATGTGAAAAAAATGCGATGTGAATTTATGGTGATTTTTTTAAAATAAAGATGGAAAGTTGATATATTTAAAACGGATCCGATACAGACCAAGTAACAATCAATTTAGTGATTTCAATAAAAAAAAAAACATTCAACAATATTGAAATAGAAAGACCGCTATTAATGTAGAAAAATAAAATAAAACGTGTAAGGGTCGTTATCACAGAATAAGTGACATAAAAGTCAGCGATACTGCATTTCAAATACAGTAATTTCGAAAACAACCCGTAAAATCTATTTTGATACCCCTTACCGTCCCTCTCACTCATCTGTTTACGTAAAAAATTCTAGAAACAATACAATTATGGTATCCATAAACGAGAAATTTTTATTTAAAGTTTATTTTTTTTTTATTTAATATTAGGTTAATAAAAAAACTGGTAAGTATTTCTTGTTTTAAAAGCACATAGCTATTTTTTTTCTTTTATCAATTTCTTGTATTTTTTTTTGTAATTACGGGCAAGTATTTATATATATATATATATATATATATATATATATATATATATATATATATATATATATATATATATATATATATATATATCTGAATATTAACTCTCTCATTCGATTTGTCTCTTGCTTCTAATTTGATACCATAATAGTACTATCCAATGCCTGGTAACATCGATTTGTCATGATTTATATCATTCATAAAAAGGAATCAAACTTTGCTTTTGTTGCTTATGTAAGATTCTCGTAGCCAACTCTAACTTATTTTATTTTTCTGTCACTCTTCTCTTCGTTATATCCCGGGCAACATTACATGTACCCCCATCTCTTTAACGCCAAGTTACACCTCACCGAATATCAACGGTAAACATTTATTTTTCCATCCATTCGTGTTGGTTTTCATAGTTTCTTATCCTTTTCCTAATTGACAAAAAAATTTCCGACTTCACGGGCCTTTCCGGCAGAGCTCGGAAAAGGTTTTTCAAACTCTGCCGGAAAGGCCCGTAAAGTTACGATTGTTGTAAACACGGTAGATGACGGAATCGACCGAGGTTTGCCGAATGCTACCGTTTATAGTTCATCTTAAGTTTCAAAAACGCAATGAAATACATGTAATTTCAGCGTATAGTCGCCAATTGCCCCTCTCTAAAATTTTTAGTTGTAAAAACTTTATTGAGATTTTACAAAAGTTCAACACTCGAGTTTTCACAAAACGTTGGGATTGCTGAATAAGTACTGCAAAAAATGGCATTTACATATTATTCGTTTTAACAGATATATACATACTTTCGTACTCAAACTCCATTAGTTAGCCAATGCTTTGCAGAATGAATAAAGATGGATGATTGCAATTGCTCAAAAGTTTTATTATACATGTACATGTGGCAGAAAAATTAAAGTGGTTTGTATATGAATATAGCCAACCAAAAACGAGTTATGGGGGAGACCAACCTTGACCCCCCCTCCCCCCCCGGTCTCATGGATTGTTCTCATTTGTTTACCTACATCTTTAGTTTCTTGGTGTATCTTGGTGTATATCTTTCAGACTAAATTATTTACTAAAGCCCCTTTTACAATTGGCGCACGAGCCCTTTACAACACTTTGCGATCGGAATTATTTGGCTTCGCACGAGCTATCGCGTACGTTGCACGAGCTCTCGCATTCATCATGCGTTTTTGTGGTCGCATCAAGTCTTTTCAAAATAGTGGACATGCACACTATTCAGATGCGATCGAATGCGATCTAAATTATTGAACTGAAATGCAGGAACATTTCCACGAACGTTTTACAACGTTTTGTGTACTCGCAAGAGCGATGCACGATTTTTAAAGATCATAAGATAAAGTTATTTATGCGTGTGTTGCGCGACCATGAGACTGTTGCTCAACGTGTTTCATGTAATCTTGCAACGTTTTACTATCATTGCTAGATTTATCGGTTTCAGTTTCCATGCTTTGCCACTAGTATATACTGGATACAGGGTTATTTTCGCCCCGTGATATTTTTGCTTCTACTTACGGTTTTGCCTCGTCTTGAATTCGCCCCAGCAATGTTGTGGCAAAAGAGAGATAATGTGAGACATTGGAATTCGCCAAGTCTTAATCCGCTAACTGACAAAAAGATCGAAATGAGCGAAAATAAAACGGGGGTGAATAGTTCCCTTATACAGTATACACTGTATAAGCATATTTGTTTCAGGCCACAATTGACCTTGATTTTGGCTGTTGCTTTTGTCATCTTCTTGGGCGGTATCTTCTCTTGCATTCGGCTATGTCTACTGAAGAGCGTCAGAAAAGGGTGGTATATATACCCCCTCTGATTCGTACGAGCACTCGTACGATGAAACGCATGATCGGATGAGCGCCGCTCGTCCAATCGCATTGGCGCACGTTCAATCGTCCGATCATCTGGTATTTTGTGCGATCCTATTGCATTATATTACAACATTCGCTTTCATTGTACAACAGTCGCATATAGAAGCAAGATATATCGCAAGATTCAATGCGTTTACATCGCACAACGGTCGCTCTGAATCGTGTGAGTTTCGTTCGAAAACTTTTTCATGTGCGATTATTTTGGCAACAAATTTCGAATCATATCTAATGTGATCAGTTGCAGGAATATTTTGTCGCTTCTGCTCATGAGCCAATTGTGAAAGGGGCTTTACATCCGTTACAATACATGTACATGTATATATTACTTACTCGAAGTTTTTAAAGTCCAACGACAAATGTTTCAGTTTGAATTTTATTTCGTATCTTATTATATGAAAAGCATATTGAAACATGAGATGATATAGATAATTGTATGTTTTTTGTAGATGCGCCAAAGTTAGAGTCTCTCCCAAAATGTGGTAAGGCATTTTAATTTTAAGCATTGCACTTCGCTCTTTTGGTATATATATATATATATATATATATATATATATATATATATATATATATATATATATATATATATATATATATATATATATATATTTGTTAAAATCTACAAGTATTTTTTTTATAATTCAGAATGAAAATGAACAATAAACAAGGACAACATTCTCCATGAACATCTTTGCAAAGAGCTATCAATACATATAAATTTATTGAAAAATAACATATCTCGTGTAAATGCTTGACTCGAATGTTGCAGCTCCGTATACAGTTGGTAAATCTATTTGATGGTTGTAGATGTAAAATTTGCAGTATGACAACAGCCAATATTGTAAACCGTGTATAATTTACACCAAGTAAATTAAAAATTATCAATTCGACACAAGAACATATCTTCAGTTTGTAACCACCTTTAAACGCTTTCGTAACTTTATTATCAATAACTATTTACTAAGAAATTGAAACCAACATTTTCAGACTGCGGAGAGGCAATATCCGGAAAACTTCATGGAAAAATCTTTAGTCCAAACTTCCCGCTCACCTACCCGACTGACACTCTATGTACGTGGAACATTACAGTACCCGAAGGATATGCGGTTGGTTTGGACTTTAAAGTTGTTGAAATAGAGAGGGACTATGACATGCTATTTATATATGATACCACCACTGGAGATCACATTGGCAGGTACACGCAATGTTTTAAAAAATGTACTATATTAATAAAAAAAATTTCAAAAGGTTTTACCATGAACGATGAAATATTCAAAATCATATTACCACCCGCATACTTTATTTTGAATTTTCATTATTATTTATTTTTTTAATTGGGTGTGGTGTGTTGGGATATTTGGATTATTTAATATCAAATAAGCAGTCGGTTTTCTTGTGCGTAATTAATTAACTTTTCTCATTCAAACAGACTGACGGGTCATCAGAATGGCTATCAGCTGAACTCGACGTCCAATAAAGTGACCATTTTCTTCTCCTCTGACCAATACAGGGGTGGCCCAGGATTCAAAATAGTCTTTAAAGCGATAAATCTTCATCCAGTCGGTAAGATATTAAGTTTAATATTTATCAAAAAGAGATTTTTTTATGCTGGTACTCTAGATCTATATTGCAAATGCCGATTTTTAATTTCCATTCCTTCAGAATTTACAATATCGGACTTTTTTTTAAATTTTGAATAATAATGAAAGAAGCATGTTCGCATAACTGTACAATCAGTATGATAGTTCTATAGTACAGTATGTATGTACGTGCATTAAATAGAAGATTAAGTTTAAAAACACTCCAATTAACTTTGATCACTTATTTGTTTTGATAGTATGCGGAGGCACGTTTACTGGAAAAACAAGTGGAGAGATAGTCAGCCCGAATTTCCCCAGCAACTATCCGTTAGGAATAACCTGTACCTGGAAGATAGTTGTGTCAGAAGGTTCAGTTGTCAAACTCTATTTCGAGACGGTAGAAACAGAGAAAACCTACGACACCATTACGATTACCGACTCTTACACCAACGAGTTCATTGACAAGTAAGTATTATAAAAGCGACCAATCCAAAAGATTGAAAGCCACACGAATGTTAAATATAATAATTACTTTTTTAAAGAATGAACGATAATTTCATCTGAAAATTTGATTGGTATGTAGTTGAAAATACTGAAAATAGATTTAACAATTTTTTTGTAATAAAATGGTGTAAAATTTTATTCTACAAAATAATACTCCAAACTTACAGTTTAAGTCAACTTGATAATTTTTCTATTTCAAATTACATAGCAAGCCAATGCTTATTTCATTAATATTGCAAATAAAGCGATTGATGGGTTTAATAGATTGTTTTCTCTCTGTCCATAGAATATCTGGTAGTAAGAAAGGATATACAGTAATATCTACTGGCAACAGGGTTACCGTTCTTTTCACTGCTGACGAGAATGATTCAGAACAAGGGTTTAAGCTGTTATTCAGCACCATTACACCTCGTAAGTTATTAAAAATCATACACCTCAGCTCCATTCATAAATTAAATATTTACATTCAGTGTATATTTCCCATTATCTTTAATTTGCATTGGAAATCTGCGATGTTCAATTTTCTATATATTTACATTCAGTGTATATTTCCCCTTATGTTTGTTGGAAATCTGCGACGTTCAATTTTCTATGAATACACTTTGATAATTCATGCGCCATGTGCACATATATAAACGTCTTCACGTGTTTCGAGTATATTCATTTTTGTAAGATTAAATGAAACGTTCGATCTTACATAACCAATTTGATATGTTCTTTTGAAAAATAATCATTAAATTATATCTATTCCTTAAAAACTGGAATTTTTCTCTACAAAGTTTCTGGCACTATATTTTTAATCGCGGGAACGAACTAAATAACATGTTTATGTGGCTGTTCCATGTATGTTTCACATCCCTGACTGAGAGCGTATATGATGGCTATACAGCGACAATACACATATATTTCATAAAAATAAACATCAGTATATGAATATAAATATAAGCATTGAATGCTTATTTTTGGATGTCGTCGGTCCTGTAACACACCAAGCGGTGCAGACAAATTATCATACCGCGCTAACGCGCGGTATTCAATTTGTCTGCACCGCTTGGTGTGTTACAGGGCCGACGACATCCAAAAATGAGCATTCAATGCTTAAATGAATATACTTTGATAATTCATGCGCCATGTGCACAAATATAAACGTCTCCACTTGTTTTGAGTATATTTATGTTTGTAAGATTAAATGAAACGTTTAATCTTGCATAACCAATTTGATATGTACTTTTGAAAAATAATCATTAAATTATATCTATTCCTTAAAAAATGAGATTTTTCTCTTCAGAGTTTCTGGCACTATATTTTTAGTCGCGGAACCGAACTAAATAAGATGTTAAAATGGCTGTTCCATGTGTTTCATATCCCTGACTGAGAGCGTATATATTGGCTTTACAGCAACGATACACATAAATTTCATACAAATAGACATCAGTATGAATATAAATATAAGCATTGAATGCTTATTTTTGGATGTCGTCGGTCTTATGACACACCAAGCGGTGCTGACAAATTATCATACCGCGCTAACGCGCGGTATTCAATTTGTCTGCACCGCTTGGTGTGTCATAGGACCGACGACATCCAAAAATAAGCATTCAATGCTTAATTCAAGAGTTCCGCAGATTTTGTCCACTTATTTTGTAATTTCTTTCATTTTATAGCAACGCCACCAACCACCGTAATTCCACCCGTAGGTAAGAATTTTCATTTTTATACAATATCCCATGTATATGTCTTGTGATTCTGTAGTTACTATTTTTATAGCTGCATATACGGTATATTTGAATGCAATCTCGAAAGGCCTAATAGCATATAAAAACACAGCTAGCCCGAGCTGCCTTTATTGTATGTAAAGTTCCTTGAAGACGTCCTTATCTCAACGTGTTTAAATTTTTACGATTTTCTGTTGTCATGTTAATTTCGAATTTACCGTGTGGCAGTGAATACAAAATTTACAGCTTGAGTTGCCATGACACTAAGGTTATGTTGGTACATTCAACGATAACTTTATTATCATATGGCCAAAGAAACATTTTTTTTTATTTCTTTCTTCAAATGAATAGGATTAAAAAAAAAAAACATTGATTGCGAACATAATGGTAACAAACTATCGTAACGCATTCCATTTTCACAACAATCAAACCAATATAAGCTGCATTTTTCATATCCAACATTTTTATTGTGAAATCAAAATTAACTTTCAAAATGACTTTTCAAGAAAGCTTATGGTTTATAAACGTTTTTGATTAGTAATATTTAAGTCAGAAAGGCTATTAAGAGGTCCCCGTTGAAACAAAATTACATTTTATTATTGACCTGTCCAAATATTGCGTTGCTATATATATACATGTATTTTCATTTGTAGAGAAATGTTGTTTCTGATAAAATTCTGATAAAATTAAGGGATTTATTTGAATTCTTTTTATTTTAAAGGTTTCAAGTTGCAAGCAGAATTATGATAATAGCAAAATTTTGCAGCAAAATAATATTCTAAAAATACAGGCCAAATTGCCTTCTTTAAAAACTGAATATCGCTGTTAATGATTTTTTAAACGTGACCTGTATTCCTGTGCATTTGGTAAGTAGTTGGTATTATTTTGAGGTTTTTTTTTTGCTTCGCCCTTCAGTATGTGGCGGTAAAATAACTGGAAAAGACAAGGGGACGATTACGAGCCCGTTGTATCCTGACTCCTATCCCATCGATGTAACTTGTACCTGGGAACTAACAGTGTCCGAAGGGACACTAATCAGGGTATATTCGACGTTCATGTCAACAGAGGAAGATTCTGATATCATCACCTTCATTGATCCATTGTCAGGTTCTTATATAACCAGGTAAATACAATTATATAAATAGGTAAATATAAACTTAGATTATTGTACCTCACTCACTCTGCAATAACAGGTAGATTAAATGAGGATATACCTTAATATGCACAAACATGTTGAACTATTAGATTTAATCAATAAAAATTATTAATAATCAATTCTTGAAAACAATATTTTGAAAAAAAAATTCAACTGCTTCTATCTAATTGCCACCATTTCTTCTAATGAACGCGTTGTACAAGAGTCGACATAGGCTAATGTTGTGACAAATTATTGATTTCTGTATGATTTTTTTCTTCTTTCCCCCAGTGTGAGCGGAGATAAAAGCGATTTTTCGACCGTTTCCATCGACAACACTTTAACTATCGTGTTCATATCGGACGCAGAGACAACGGGAGCAGGCTTTGTTTTGAATTTTGAGGCCTTTACCCCAGCAACAGGTAAACCGCGTACACAATACAAATGTATGTATACTAATAATTACAGTCTTTGTTTTCACATAACGTTTCTTTGGGTATTTATAAAGTCTACAGTCAAACTCGAATCTACCGAATCTTCCTATGAAAATTCTTAATTAAGGTGGTATGGGACACCTCCATATTGTGACGTACGTCCTATCGAAATAAATAATAAAATAGAATAATTTTATAGATGTTTTCTTTCCCAGTATTTTAGCCTAATAGCGTTATAGCGTTAGGTAAAAATCTGTAAATCATGATTTCGAATCCCTATTGGGCTTTTATAATTATTACCTTTCCAAAAATTGTTAAAACATTTTTTTTGGTCAAATATTGTAAAATTTATAATTCTTAACCCGTGAAATTATTTTGATTATAAAGTATTTTTATCCACATTGATAACGACATCTTCCATTCCGCCTTATATAACTTTGCCGATTCCGTGTTGTATTTAATCGTGGTTTACCGTACTATGTCACTTATGATAGGTTCCGACTGTCGCGCGATCTGTTACGAACTCTACGATTGACAAATCGTAACTGATCGTGGAAATTCTCGATAATTCTAGGATTATGTACGAATTGACGCGAGTCGACACCTCCTTATGCGATCTGTTAAGCTCTGATACGGTGTGGTCACATAGACATATTTACATATTTCAGGTGACGCGATCAGTCACGATCTTATTGCTCGTTTAGATATGAGAAAATACATTCAGATAAGATTGTACAGGTAAATTCCCGATTGAATCTTGATATGATCCGAACATCACGACACGAATCCCCGATATGGTACGCGTGTCTATGCGTATATACTTTCGTAAACATTAAGATACGTTTGTCACGAACTGATGTGTTCTGTTTTGATGAAGTTTGTTAATGATGGCGATTCTTTTCACGATCAAGATGGATGATGGACATGCACGATTTGCGCTACGATTCGACCGGACAATATACTAGTATCTGTTTAGCCCGATTGACCATATTGACACATCAAATCTGAACGCAGCGCAGCATGGTGTTTGCCTTCACCAAGACTTATCCAGATCAACACAGTTAGGGGGGGGCACGATTAAATGCGATGTGCTGTGCTTAAAATGATGCAAAACGATCTGATACGACGAGTCATAAATATTTTACGCTCAACACGATTGACATGACAGACTTTACGATCTGATGAGATTTGATGCGATTACTACGATTACTCTGCGACTTAGACCGCGATTTTAATCGCACTGCGAATCATGATAGTGGGAACATAGCATTATCAATAATAAACCACGATTTGTCGGTCTATCTTTTACTTGTTGACCGAAAATCAATTAACTTATTGATATTGATTTATTTCTTTAATCATTACTTTTAATTATGAATTGTCAATTAATTTCATTTAAGTATGTGGGATTGTGGGCAATTCAGTTACAATCTAGATTTCATTAGAAAATGCTCACTTCAGCACATGTATGAATGTACAAAGAAGTTAACTTTCTTGTACCAATTATGACTGAATTTACGTTACATTCTCAATATTTTCTCCTTATGTCTTTTAGAACCACCTACAACCTTGGAAGACGGTAAGCATTTATAAGTCTCTTATTTTTGACATATTGTGTATTGATTGTTATTTCTACCAGCCTATTTACAACTTCTTGGACCTTTTCGTCAAGTGAAAAAACTACTTAGGCGAACCTAACAGACTTCCTTTTCATAAATTTTGAAATAAATGTAGGTTAATTTATTACCTTAAGAATGGAGGTAAACACCATTGAATAGAATGGTGTATTTGTATTATATACCACGATGCACCGTGGTTTCATCAATATTCATGGGAATCGATATTTGTGGGTTTAATGGATTTAACAATAATTTAGTTACTTTTACTTATTTTTTACGACCATTCATTAATTTGTTAAAAAAAATGTGTAATATAAAATATAAACAATAAAATGCTTTCTTTGATGTTTCATGCAGATTATGAAGGTAGCAATCATCGCAGAAAAAATTAACACAACCCGCTAACGCTAACGCGTGTTGTGTATTTTTTCTTTAATGTCGCTACCTTCAAAGCCCACATGAATCACCAAAGAAAGCATATATTGTTTAAGTTTATTGTTTGTAACCATTTCTTGTTGTTCAAAACGATGCTTGTTAAGATATACAAAATAAAAACTTTAGATTTAATTTAGTCTTCAAGTCGGTGTTAACATGTATACTGTACGTGTAATTTAATAATTGAAACTGATTAAATTTCTGTGCTTTTATCAATATTCCTTGGCAGCAATTTTGTAGATTTAATGAAAATTACAGTTTTGAATGATTCTGTGAATTCTGTGATTCTGTGAATACAATGTGTTTATTATGGAAATTGCACTTTGATGTACATGAGCTCTGCAAACATCGTCACAAATCATGGCATATATCACAGGACCTAACTATGATATATATTCTGTATTTATGTATTATTAATGTCAGGTCCTGTACCCTATACATGTATATACGATCCTCTCCCATGTGGTCGTGGTTGCACGGGACGAGAGTATATCGTAATTCATAAAGTATATTGACCAATGCGAGCAAAGCATAGTCGGAGGTAGACCTTTGACGTGACCTTTGATTATCCAATCGCAGTTTACATAAAATACGTAATAATACGAAAAATAATATTCAGCTTTACGTTACTTTATGCGTTCAAGCAGTCACAGGTAAGCAAGAGTTATGCGGCCTCTCCAGACCGTGGCTTGAGACGATGCTCAGCTAGCGACAAAATCCACGAAAAGTAGTATTCAACGAATATTGGTGAAGCCACATTATTTAAAACCGCAACTAACATGAATATAATTTTTGCATGTTTTACAGTTTGCGGAGGAGAAATAACCGGACTGAGCAGAGGAAACATTCATAGTCCAAGATTTCCGTCGGAATATCCATTGGATATAAACTGCACTTGGGTTATTACGGTCCCGGAAGGAAAAAATATGAGACTGTTTTTCCCGGTTCTTCGAACTGAAGAGAATCACGATCTTATTGTCCTTAAAACAGACGATTACCTTGACGAGTAAGCCTAATAGATCAATTTTGGCAGGCGGGGCGGGAGGGGGGGGGGGTGTAATATCTTGAGATAATTTGTGATTCTCTTTAACAGATATTTACGTTTTACAAATGATAACATACCTTATATCCTTTGAGTATTAGGGATTATTGCAAATCGACGCCATTATCTTCCAACAAACGTACTTCGTATACGTGTAGGATACTCTTGTGATTGTACAGAAAAATAATTCAAGTATGTGTAGAATGAATCTCATATGTTCGCAACCTGATTGGTAATCAGCATTAATTTTAAAATCTGTATGTTTTTTCAATAGGGTAAGTGGACATGAAGATGGATTAGTTTTGTTACCAGAAAGCAACAAAGTCACGATCTTTTTTACATCTGACTCGGAAAGACCAGACACTGGATTTAACATGTCATTTGAAGCTGTTGAAAAAACAATAGGTAATAATTTTGTAAAAAAATATATGTCATAGAATGTTTTCTAAAACCTAGGAAAAGTGTTTATGTTGAGACAGATGAAACGAATATGTAGATATTCCTTGTTTGTTTTGTTATGTAAATATATTTTATTTATATTGAAGTAACGTCCCAAAAAATCGAGCACAAAGGATCTGTAGTTAAAGTCCAACAAACTCATACATCACACACCTATAAAATTCAAGGCAAAGATCCTGTCGAAAATGTCCAAGAAATTGAATCTTTACAAGGCAAACCTGTCAAAAATGTCCAAGAAACTCATTCATCACAAAGTCAAGAGAAGACCTATAAAATTGAAGGCAAAGATCCTGAGGAAAATGTCCAAGAAATTGAAACATCACAAAGTCAGGAGAAAGCTCAAGAAAATAAAGGTGAAAAAACTGCTGAAAATGTCCAAGAAAATGAGTCATCACAAAGTCAAAGGAAACCAGAAGATATGGAAGGTGAACGACCCTCAGATGATGTTCAAGAAAATGAGTCATCACAAAGTCAAGAGAAACCAGTAGATATGGAAGGCGAAGGACCTGACGAAAATGGTCAAGAAAATGAATCATCAGAAAGTCAAGAAAAACCTGTAGATATGGAAGGTGAAGGACCCTCAGATGATGTTCAAGAAAATGAGTCATCAGAAAGTCAAGAGAAACCAGAAGATATAGAAGGTGAAACACCCTCAGATGAAGTTCAAGAAAATGAATCATCAGAAAGTCAAGAAAAACCTGTAGATATGGAAGGCGAAGGACCCTCAGATGATGTTCAAGAAAATGAAAATGTTCAAGGAAATGAATCATCAGAAAGTCAAGAGAAACCAGAAGATATGGAAGGTGAAGGACCTGATGAAGATGGTCAAGAAAATGGGTCACAAGAAAGTCAAGAGAAACCCCAAGATATGGAAGGCGAAGGACCCTCAGATGATGTTCAAGAAAATGAGTCATCAGAAAGTCAAGAAAAACCAGAAGATATGGAAGGCGAAGGACCTGACGAAAATGGTCAAGAAAATGAATCATCAGAAAGTCAAGAGAAACCAGTAGATATGGAAGGTGAAGGACCCTCAGATGATGTTCAAGAAAATGAATCATCAGAAAGTCAAGAGAAGCCAGAAGATATGGAAGGTGAAACACCCTCAGATGATGTTCAAGAAAACGAATCATCAGAAAGTCAAGAAAAACCTGTAGATATGGAAGGCGAAGGACCCTCAGATGATGTTCAAGAAAATGAAAATGTTCAAGGAAATGAATCATCAGAAAGTCAAGAGAAACCAGAAGATATGGAAGGCGAAGGACCTGATGAAGATGGTCAAGAAAATGAGTCACAAGAAAGTCAAGAGAAACCCCAAGATATGGAAGGCGAAGGACCCTCAGATGATGTTCAAGAAAATGAGTCATCAGAAAGTCAAGAGAAACCAGAAGATATGGAAGGTGAAACACCCTCAGATGATGTTCAAGAAAATGAGTCATCACAAAGTCAAGAGAAACCAGAAGATATGGAAGGCGAAGGACCTGACGAAAATGGTCAAGAAAATGAATCATCAGAAAGTCAAGAGAAACCAGTAGATATGGAAGGTGAAGGACCCTCAGATGATGTTCAAGAAAATGAGTCATCAGAAAGTCAAGAGAAACCAGAAGATATGGAAGGTGAAACACCCTCAGATGATGTTCAAGGAAATGAGTCATCACAAAGTCAAGAGAAACCTCAAGATATGGAAAGTGAAGGACCCTCAGATGATGTTCAAGAAAATGAAAATGTTCAAGGAAATGAATCATCAGAAAGTCAAGAGAAACCAGAAGATATGGAAGGCGAAGGACCTGATGAAGATGGTCAAGAAAATGAGTCACAAGGAAGTCAAGAGAAACCCCAAGATATCGAAGGCGAAGGACCCTCAGATGATGTTCAAGAAAGTGAGTCATCAGAAAGTCAAGAGAAACCTCAAGATATGGAAGGTGAAGGACCCTCAGATGATGTTCAAGAAAATGAAAATGTTCAAGGAAATGAATCATCAGAAAGTCAAGAGAAACCAGAAGATATGGAAGGCGAAGGACCTGATGAAGATGGTCAAGAAAATGAGTCACAAGGAAGTCAAGAGAAACCCCAAGATATCGAAGGCGAAGGACCCTCAGATGATGTTCAAGAAAGTGAGTCATCAGAAAGTCAAGAGAAACCAGAAGATATGGAAGGTGAAACACCCTCAGATGATGTTCAAGTAAATGAGTCATCAGAAAGTCAAGAGAAACCCCAAGATATGGAAGGTGAAGGACCCTCAGATGATGTTCAAGAAAATGAGTCATCACAAAGTCAAGAGAAACCAGAAGATATGGAAGGCGAAGGACCTGATGAAAATGTCAAAGAAAACGAATCATCATTAGACCAACAAAACTCCAATGACGTTAAAGACGAAGGACCTGCAGATGATGTTCAAGAAAACGATTCATCAGAAGGTCAAGAGAAAGAAGGAGAGGGACCCCAAGATGATGTCGAAGAAAATGATCCAGAGGTGCCACAAGAAATAGAAGGCGATGGAAATACTGATAATGCCGAAGAAAACGGGACATCTGAGGGTCAAGAGGGATCTCAAGAAACGAATGATGAAGCGTCAAAGGAAACCAAAGAAAATGAAACATCAGAAATGGACGGCGAAGAACCAGCAGAAGTTGATAAAGAGAACATAAAATCCGTGTAAACAAGGACTTAAAATTTTATGACGAGTAAACATAAATGTACGGTAAAGAAACCAATGCATAAATTTAAAATCGATGCACTTTTACTTTTGATCTTATGAAAGAAAAGCAAAATAAAATGTTTTATAATAATAATGATGTTTAACTTAGTCTGCAGTTCATTAGTTAACATATTAAATATATCCCTAATAAGTAAAATAAATGGTTTTAATTTTTACTTTTATACAGTGTCAAATTTAGCGATGTTAAGCATTTGAACGTGTACGTCTACAGGTGTGGAGTCACGAGTATGTTTACAGGTACACGTATCATACTCTGGGTGTTTAATAAGCTGCACGTGGAGGCGTATAATATGAAGAAAAGTTTACTCTCGCTATATATGAAATAATTCTATGAATTTGATAAAAGTAGATGCACACATGTTCTCAATTTATCCTATCCTTTTGCTTCTACACGTTTTGTAAAACTTGTAGAATTACACGGTATGCAAAAATTATGACGTAATGCCGCATAAAATTAGGGAATTCCCCTATTTACAATACGTACACGTTCAAATGCTTAATCTCTCGTCTCTAAAACTTTCAAATACCGCCATACACTTAAAATGATATACTCGGCATCAATATAAAAAAGATTAAAAAGGAAGGACTAAACTCTTTTACGACGAAGTTAAATCGGGAAAATTCTCATTTTATTCGGGCTTTGTTGATGCTTACAAATTTAACATTAATTTGTTAAGACCCTATTTCTCCTTTTAGGCTGAACATTTTTTTTTCACTCGAAAAATACCATTCAGCCTTGATACATGTAACTGCATTTTGAACAAAGACCGGCCATATATACATACATACTTTTACTTCCTATGTGTATGGTATCTTCTAGTTTTTAAGAATATCAACAGTCAGTTATTGACAAACAAATGACCATGTTTATCCACTAGAAATTTTAAGCGGTTGTGAACAATCTGCTTTCGTATTCATACGATTAAGCCAGTTACATGTATATCTCCTAAATTTATTTCATTAATATGTTTAAGTTAACTATACTACTGTACTATAAAACGAAATGTATCAGTTTATTAATGAAAAATCTGATTCAGTGTGGCGCTACTAGTAAACCAACGCAAAATTATGAATCAATTTTCTTTAAAATATATGTATACTAAAGATATTTTTGGTTTAAGGTTGGCGCCCATATAATTTTGCTAAAAACAGTTGAGAACATTAATAATCGGGATTTTTTACCGTGTCAGGTTTTAGCTCATATAAACACGTCCGTGATGTTTCCTTGATTATAAAATGTAATAAATTATTGACAAAAACAACGGTTCATAATAGGGAATAATAATAGGACCAAATCATGCAAATTTGACTCTGGTTCTTTTTCAATTATGTATTAAATACCATATGTAAAACTTTTAATGTAACAAATATAGTGGTATCACTTGTAACTTTCAGAGAGAAAGAAAAAATAAGCTCTCATCCCCCATGTTATCTATGAGGTCAATTCCAAATTTAGTCGCTGCCCAAAACTATCCACATTTCTACGTAGTAAAGCATGAAAAATGAAATCATTTTTCAATTCTTTGATAATTTAAACAGAGAAACAATCCACAACATTTAACACTATAAATCTATAACAACATTTTTATTTGCTGTTTGCTTTTTTGGCCATTGTACCACAAACTCAATATATCAAAAACAATACATGGCGTCATTTTACAATGCTTTTAGTTTGTGTAAATATCAGACATAAATCGAACATTGTCTGGGCATCCAGTTGCACACAGTGTGTGTGAGGGTGGGTTTGTTTGTGTGCGTGCGTATTAAAAACGTTAATTCTATTACAAGAATATATTGAAAAAAAATGATATCAAAACTATGGTTTATTAATCAAATCTCTTATCAAACGCTGACGACTTAAGTTCATAAATTCTAAAATGCCAATATCTTTTTACCCGATGTCTGCAGAGGTTCGCTTTTAGCAGGACGAACAGGCCGTAATAAAATTCGCCATGGCAAGGGCTTTCCATATCTTACACTAAAGTCAATTTTTCTTGGCACTGCTCTTTTCTTACTCTCCACCGTCGACTTTAAAAAGATTTCTTTTTTAGTCAAACCACACATATTTGTTTTGAGATTGGGTAAAACATTGCTAGTTTTTTTGCTTAAAAGATCTATCCCATCCGTATCATTTTGAAGTACTGCATCGGTATCCAATTCCATACTCCCCTTGTATGAAACCGGAGACGAAGATCGGGAATCAGCGTCCTCTTCTTTAATTTCCACACTTTCGCTGTTCCTTGCACTAAATGTCGTCTGCTGTCGCGAAAGAAATTCGTGCGTTTCTTTCATGGAATGCGACGTTTCAAACATAAAGTGATATGTACGTTCCCGCCGACAGGGAAACTGCAAACATTGTTTTTCGGCACAGATGCTGCCTCTCTTCTGCGAAGCATTGTCCGACGGTTTGTGGCTTGGCTTGGATGGTGGTTCTGAAGTCGATTTCTCGCCGTCCGCCCCCACTGGTAAATCATTTTCCGATTCATAGTACCTGGCGATGCTGGATACGACATTACTAGAGATGGACTCCGTGAATTCTTTCTCCAGTCGCTGAATTCGCCTGACGTGCTTACCAAAGGCAGAGCTAGAATCAAATTCGAGGCGGCGGAGGGACTTTTCTAACTGTCGTCTGCCTCTCTTTTCGAGAAGCAAACTAAGAGTACAAGTTGCTATATTTCTTTCGCGAATTTTGTCTTGCCTGTTAGCCATTCGCCTTAACCCACTTTTTATTAGAATTTTTCACTTCCTGTGCTACATATACAGTGTATGTGCAATTTGCGCCATCGTAACCATTAACAATACGTCTGCTAACTATTGTTGCTCATAGCAGACTATAGTCCACGGACAATGTCAATTTCCGCCCAACTCACAATATTGGAAGAGAAAATCGATGGTTATGAATGTTTTATACGCTTTAAAAGCCCCCTTAATTAGTTTAAGGTTAAAGCCGACCGCAAATTAAATAAAAATTCTATTAAATTCAAACACATTCGCTGGTCAGAATAAACAAATTGTTTGCTAAAAGAATTTCCATGCAGTAACAATATTGATTCGTTTTTTAACTTTACATCTCTCCAAAATACGCATCTAAAAACAGTACGGGATCAGAGATCGATGAAACCGTGCAGTCATTATCCCCAAGGAAATTTAAATATTGTATGAATGATAGGGGCACATTCAAGTATATAGAGGACATTTAAATGTATGCATGTACCCAAAGTACATGCAAGCCGGTAGTTATAGATGTTTTAAAATGAATAAATTTTAAAGAGCATAATTAAGGGCATATTGACAGTATTTAGTTGAGAGAGAGAGAGAGAGAGAGAGAGAGAGAGAGAGAGAGAGAGAGAGAGAGAGTTTTCAAATATAACAAATATAAAACAGCAAATTAAACCCGTGAATTAAAATCTTTGAAAAAAAAATTCTTCAAAGAGTGTTATAGAGGTACATCAACATTGTTATTACCGAGTCACTTTACACTTGGAAAAATATGAATAAATCACAATTCAGGAATTAAATTTTAATCAGTTAATAGTATGATGATTTGTAAACACTAATGAATATGATTTACCGACTTTTGAGAAACGGGAAACAATCAAAGATGCAGTTCTATTGCAAGTATATCATTAAACTTGATTACAGGAAGAAGGTCCCCTACCCCTCATCTTTCCTTCCCAAACATATAATATTCAGAACGGTAAAAGGGACAAGCTTCATACGCAGACCTAGAGGGGGGTCAGGGGGGTCCATAACCGCCCCCCACCCCCTGTAAATTCAAATATATTTAAATTTACATAATAAAATTACCAAAAATATGCCTCAGTTCCCTGGGCAAACTCAAATAACCGTCGGACCCTCCCCCCCCCCCCCCCCCCCCCGAAAAATTGTCTGGATCTGCGCACGAGATTTGCTGTTAATAAAGTACGGTGATATTGAAAAAAAAACAAGCTGGCCAAACAATAGTTCCTCCCATGGTATGTTAAAACGTTTGTCTGAATGTAAACCCTTTTCTTTAATTCAAACCAAATAAATCACTTCATTATGAAAATAAGAGTGTTACAAAGTACAAACATTAGTTACATGGTACAAACATTAATTACATGTACAAACATTAGTTACATTATAGTTACAAACATTAAAATATTATTGCCTAAAATATAAGCAATATAATATTTTTTTCTCACTGATATTCTAAAAGATCCTTTTGTGTTTAATATACATAACTAAAATATAGTTCTTTTTTTCATCATGTTTGTTCATAAGCACATGAAATTTTATCCATTTGAAATATGTTATACATTAATCTCTATAATAAAAGTATAAATAATATCTTTTTCGTATCTGGCAAAGCCCATTATTTCGTACCAAATAAGAAATCATGTTTAACGGAGTATTTGCTTCATACATGTTCACTAGGTAAAAAGATGGAAAAAAGAAAGGACGACTGCTAAGCCATGAAGTTTATGTCCTATTTGGATGATACAAATCTCACGAGTTGTTCTTAATGTGTAAATTGTTGATCTATATAAGCTTATGAGAAATATGTTTAATCGAGAAACTGTTTACCAAGTTAGCTGAGAATCACTTGGGTTCTCTGTTAACTATATCCCATTGAACTAAACAAGTTTAAAATAATTATTTAAAAATTATTTCGACCAAACCCTGCACAATTTGTTTATCAATGTGCGTTAAGGAAGGAGTCTTTTCTGGTTTTCGACTTGTCAAAAGTAAATTTGATTAAATGTTCATTAAATGAAGACGAAAGGAAATTGAAATATCATATTTTTCCATCTTTTTTACTATTATACATCTTGGCATATAAATAATAATCAAAGTTTAGAATCTAACGAGGACTATATTTTTGGTGTAACATTGGCGTAGGGAAATATCACATGTTTTTTGCAATTCAGAATTGCTATAGGTTCATGAGTTTATTTAGCATTTTTCAATCAATAACATTAATGATGGATTTTTTCAACTAATTTGAACTAATAATAAGAAACTACGGTTTAGAATATGTTTTTAAAACATGATTTGCCTATCAAATTACATTTTTATAAGCTTTTTTAAGCGGTCATTCTATAAATAGATTTGGGTGAAAAAATCATTAAAATCGAATTTTCTCTCTTAATAAATGGTCAATATATTAGATTTTTTGTCAGTTTATATATTTATGTATAGTCTTCATAATATGTAAAAATCAGAAATATTTTATTATTCGAAGCATAGAAAAATGATCAAAATATCTTCAAAATTTAAGAAAATTAAAGGAAATGCGGGCTAAGCAATGTCAATTTTAGTTTAAATATTTATTTCAATTTAGTAGTATAAGCTGATAGACATTCTGATAAGCTATCATTTCATTGAAAAATACAAACTTCATATTTTAAACAGATGTCTACAAAACTGGAGATTACTACCTTTATTTTTATCATCCTTCAATTTGAGAAGAAAGGTAGTGACCTTGACCTTACCTTCATGCGAAAACAAGGAGGTCAAATTTGATTAAAATGATACAATCATTTGGTGATATGATCTGTTTGACCATGTAAAAATTTCACGAATTTCTTTTTATAAGAAGTTTATCTAATAACGAGAAGACTCCTTCCTTAATATCGGCGGAATTAACGCACTTTGAAAATAATTTTTTTTCAAAGTGCGTTGACTTGGTTCCAAAATTAACGCACTTTGAAAATGCAATGAGATTGTCTCAAATAGTGTCAATCTTCTTACATCTGGGACTTCATAAGAACGAGCCGGCTCGTTCATGTGAAAAATAAAACTTCCTCAAAAATATTTTATTCAATTATTATTGATCATTCAACCTTAAAATACTATTTTTCATACTAACACAAATTCTTAATAACACAAATGCAAACCCCAATTATCTTTACCGAACGTAAAATAATTGTGACGTCATAAAATTCAAAAGAACTCGATGACGTTGATTTGGCACAAAAGGGACAATGTCGTTAACTGTTGTTGCAGAGGAAGAAGAGGCTGAAATTTGTTCTAATCCTGAAACGTAAGCTTTTTAAAAAAAGAAATCTTATAGTTTTCCTTGATATCATTGAATTTTATTTAATTTATGCTTTCCGGATATATAACAGTTGCATGTTGGCCAAATGTTGTGTTTAAAACTTCGGCTATTTTAAAGAAATTAGCCTACATGTACCTTCGATTTTAACTTCAATCATACAATATTTTACATATTGAATAACTTTGATTTAACTCGACTCTGTCCATCAAACAGTACTGCGTGCTTATAAGTAGCTCTTGGATTCACTGACGGTCTGACAATGCATATGTTGACATGCACATTTTCGCCGGTAACGTTGGACCTAAACGCGAAAAAAAAAACGCTCATAAATTTAACACTTACGGTTTATTTTTAGCGTCAATATTAAACAATACATGTATGTGTTCTAAGCCAGTTTCTTTCGAATCAATATAATTTCATCACCCCTATTCATTGCAACGTTACACTTCATCATTTTCTTGCATGAAAGATTATTCAACTATCAAAAGCAAGCAATTGCTATATTGATAATATTGTAAAATTTTAAAGTTGTCAGTATATGCACATTTGCAAGTAATGTAGAGTTGAATATATGACATGTAATATGATTGTCTATTTTTTCTTATCAAACCATTAAATTCGGAAATAATTGTACCCCATCCACTCCTGAAAAATTCAAACTTACGCAATCCACATAGTATAATTACATGTACCAAAAACGCCTTTGACCCCCCCCCCCCCCCCACCCCCGGGTTAAACGAAATTATCACCGGGACCGTCTTCTGCATCTGCACATGTAGGTTGTAAACATATATCGTGTAGGACATATATTATGCTTTACTGTTATCCATCTACATATAAAAATGATAAAAAAAATAAGCAATCATCAACGTTAAATTACCTGAATATTCAACACAGCATTTACAAAACATGCAAGATTAGAGTTGTCTCTCTTCGCTTTCTCTCTCTCTCTCTCTCTCTCTCTCTCTCTCTCTCTCTCTCTCTCTCTCTCTCTCTCTCTCTCTGTTTATATTTCTTTCAGTCTGTCTCTAACGCAAAAAATTGACACAATATCATAATAAAATTCAGAATAAAAAATGTTTCTTCTAGTTCGTAGGCAGAATATTTATTAGTTGTAACTCGCAATAATGTGAATTTTCTGAACATAATGTTTGCATTGTTTGCCAAATGTGCAAGTGAAGGAGCGATAGTCGAGTGTCCGTTAATAAAACCTTGACCTCTAATTCGGCATACTATCATATAAAGTAGCAACAACAGCTTAAACATGTCATATTCTTGGTATGCTTTTGATTATTATTAAATATTTCATTGAACTGAAAAATGACATTGAAGGAAAAACTTTTATTCAAAGTTTCAATTCAGTTCTTTCTGAATTTTTAGTGTGTTTTTAAACTTTTAAATTAAATTTTCCAATGGATTTCAAATTAAAAATAAGAAAACAACATTATGATATTGCTACAGTATCTTTCTCAGATGAATGAATCTGTTTTGTCTTTCATAAAACTCATTATGTTAATTCTAGTATATGTTCTGTTTGCATCACGTATCATTAACAAAGGCTTTTAGAAATAAAGTTTAAAGTAAATAGAAATGCATAAGTTTTGTTGCCCCCCCCCCCCCCCCCCCCCCCACGTGTAATCTGTACTACAACATCCACCGCGTAATGGACCTGCACTGAAGAAGTATTATATTATGTTGATTGATTGCTTTAATTTCAGTGGAACGAATAAAATACTGAAGACTTTCAAGGCACGACAAAAGAAAGAAATTCACAAAGACGAAGAGTCGGATGACACCGACCTCGAACTAGAAGGCAGGTTTAAAAACTGTTAGCAAGAGTTTTCATTTATTTAATAATGTTTGCTCAAGACCAATCAAGTCATAAAAAATGAAGACTACAAAGAAGTTTCTTTGACATATCTGATTCTATTGTTCCGACCAAGCTTTTGTAAATCATTCCACTATAAAGGGATTGTGGTTTTTCAAAGAGCTGGAATTTCATATCATATCGTTTATTATTTTCTTTCTATTGACATGGTACAAAATTGATAAAAAAAAACTTGATCCGTAGTATTCAGCCTATTATAGTCACGCATTATAATTATTTTACAATTCAAAGAATATAAACATTTCAGAAGAGAAAGATGAGTTCGATGTGACAGGGCGTAACCAGTATCTGTCCGTCTGTAGAACCCTGGGGATAATCCCCTCCTCATATTTCCTCCGCCACATGCAGGATAGCATCCTGTCCCTCAGGCACCATGGGATCGGCAGTCTGGGGGCTAAGGCTATAGCATTTGCCCTGATGGTATGGTCTGTTCTTTCAGTTTGATTAATATACTTAACTTTTTTTTCGCGACGACATTATTTCGAGATTTATCAGAAATAAACTGGTTTTTGACGACTTATGTTCACAATCAAGTCGAGATTATCTGTATAACAATATACCAGAGGTATTTGTGGAATGGTTTGCGACAAGGAATATTCGCGATTCGCGACAACGTGGCTCTCGCGAATCTCGCGAATTAAAGTTGGTTGAAATAAAGCGATAGATATGCGAATGTATATTATATATCTATTTCTGTCGAGGGGTCAATAATTGCCCGAATAGTCAGTAAATAGGTATTTTATTATACCGAAGAAAACTTTATTTGTCAGTGATGCAGATTTTCTTGATGGTAAACCAATTAGAGTTATCGGACTTTGAATCATCGAAGCGAATTACACCAGAGGTGTTCCAAGTTAAAAAAAAAAAAAAGAACCTAGTGAAATCGGATGCTGTCGGTGAATAGTTTCAATTACTTTCACGGTTGAATAGCAAGTTTATTCCTCTTAATTAAAAAAATATACACAGAGTTTTAATAAACAATACTGTATTTTGTAATTTTTGTTTAAAATTTTGGTATTCATGTCCAGATTCCATAATAATACGATTACTTTACATTCAAAACTGAAAATTTTACAAGTCGCGTTTCGTTATAAAAATGCATGATTTCCTAAAGGCCTTCCTTTGGTTATTTAGTAAATGTTCCATTATCGTAAACTTGTTAAACATAAAACACAGTGAATAACACTATATTTCATGTTTAGTTTTTACCTTCTAGTGTCAGATAAAGAATGCTATTCCGATTAAGAGCGATTTGTAGCATTTTTTTTGTATCAAAGTGCCACAATTGATCGTTTGCACATATGTTCATTGGCTGAATATTCTTCTTGCTTTAGAACAACACAGCGGTCATTAAACTTGACCTCCAAGATAATTGGCTGGAGGGTGAAGGTGGCGAAAGCATTGCCCATATGTTAAAGGAAAACTGCTACATAACAGATCTGGTTTGTATTATATCATATAAACCAAAGAAGCAAAACAAGACACGTGGACAGTAATGGCCATTACATCGAAATTCGTCTTCCTTTGTCTACTGCATAACTGTGACCCTTTACGACATTTAAGCGTATGTCCATCTTAATTTCTGAGTGTAAATGGAGAAATTTAGCCTCAATTTTGCACAACCGAATGCTTTTTCTTTAAAAGTATAATAGAACAAACGAATCATTATTCAGACTGCAAGTAATGTGGAATAATTAAACATAATGATTATGATAATCAATACATTAAACATTGACATTTTTTGATCTGATATTGATCGAGGAAAAGACCTGTTTCAAACAAAGTTGGAAGTGGAATCCACCACTATATATAATTATCCTAATATCTTTCATCTTATTTCCGTGATTTTACAAAAAAGAAGACTTTTTACGTCTTGTTGAATTTATATTGCAGCGTTTTTTCTGGGTTATGTAAGATATGTTACATAATTGTTGTTAGTTTGTCTTATGCTGTTGACTGCCATAAATTTTCAAAAAGAAAATACGCCAATAATGAAATAATGCGTAGAATTTTTTTTTTTGGGGGGGGGGGGGGGTTGGGGGGGGGGGGGGTTATGATGACATTACGTTTTTTATATACTGAAACAGTAGCGATATTGTACTTGAATATTCTCAGGATATCTCAGAAAACCGGCTAGGCAATAGAGGCGCTAAAGCCCTCTGTAACATGCTGACTACAAACACGACACTAAAGAATGTCAACCTATCTGGTAAATATTGATTCGGGAAATAAATTATTCAAAAAATTATAAATCAAAATATAAATAAATGTAACTTTGAAATGGGTCCATGGTTTAAGGGTATTTTAAAAAAATCATTTTGCTTTTTGTTCCTGACAGGTAATTTATTTTCGGACCACAATGCAGGCTATTTCTTAGAAGCTTTTAGCGTACGTATTATGGAACTGTTTATATATTTCAATAATTTAGTAATATTGCCTCAATATGCGATATGCCATCATGATAATATACATGTATATTTGTTGCATATTCATTGCATTTTTGCAAGTGAACAGATTGCATACTACACATACCAAATTTCAAAGTATAAAAGCAAGAAATGTTGTGATTTCAATTAAATCATTTGCACTATTCTCTGTTAATCAAACAATAGAGTGAAACAGTTAAGTTAGATATATATAGATGAGTTATCTTTATTTCATTGTCAAAGTCTCCATTCTAATGTTGGTTTTGCTCTCACGGGGAGTAATTACCTCTATAAGTACATGTGCAGAAGTACTTCTGATTAATTCCGCGAACCGATCGATGATGCATGTGTGTATTCTCAATAGCACAAAAAAGTCAATCATTTCTGTTCATGGACCTTTTAAACTCGGGAGGATAGTTGTATGATTTCTGTACCTTGGCGTATTATACAGGAGAATAGTCGTCTGAAGTATGTTAATTTGAGCCACAATGAATTCTCTGACAATGCCGCATCCGTCCTTGGACAAGCCATAGGTACATATGCACTAAAAACAAGAACAATTTGTGCAACAGTTTTATTCTGAATTCAAGAAACCACAATGTCATTCTGAACTGCATTCTTGAAAAGCCATTTGATTTTGTTTCTATTTTGCTAAAGTTTTTTTGTCTTTAATGTTGTTTTTGTTGCACTATTGTTAAAAAGTATAGATTGAAATAGTTAAGAAATATTGCAAACACGATAAATTGACATTCCAATCATTGCCTTCAATATAGCGGAAAATGAAACAATAGAAGAATTGGATCTAAGCTGGAATTTCTTTAGACGCGGGAGCACTTTAAAACTATGCGAGGGCATCTCGGTAAATATATTTTTAACCTTTGAAAAATTTAATTTTATGAACAAACGATGAGGGAGACTTGTCTTGAAAAGATTCCCATCAAAAGATTCCCATCATGCTTGTAATAAGAATTCAAGAGTGAAAAATATCTTGTTCCACAGAGTAACTGCAGGCTAAAAGAGATCAACCTGTCCATGAATGGGTTTGGAGACGAGGGGGCGCTCGCAGTAGCCGAGTTACTCAAGAGGAGTACCACTTTGTACGTGTTAGACATCAGCTATAACCGAATTTCACAGATCGGCGCTATTGCAATCGGCAAGGCGCTGGATCAAAACGATGCCCTCAGGACTCTCAGGGTAATTCAATTCATCAAGCTTCTTCCTTCTTAATTAACAGTATTAAAGGTGTGTGCATGTCTCCTGTTTCATCATTTTATTAATAACTTCATAATATTTTTGGGATGGTTCTAACAAAACTATGCATTGTATAGCATACTTATACGACGACTGTATTCATAAAAAAAAATTCCTAAAAATGAATACCAAAGAGTTTCCTAATACAATAGTTAATTGCATGTAAGTTAATTTTTATATTTTTTTCTAACATTATAGTTACTAGTATATAGGCAATTATCGATGTTGGAGCTGGGCAATATTTCATTAGTTTAGGAATCAAAATTGGTCAACTGAATTGTAGGTCTATATACGAACAGTGTCGATACCTTATAATACACTTGCGCGTCAGACATACAATGGTCATTATTTATTAATTTCTACATAAAATAACCGGATTTGACATTCAATCTTATATGAATAAGTGAAAAGAACTCGATGTAATTTTACTTTTCAACATACATGTTAATTATTAGAATCCCACTCCGAAGTAAATACCAGGTAGTCCTAGTCATAAAAACACAATTCCATTAGTTACAAATAACTATATAGTTTCAGTCATGGATATACGGGGTTTACCCCGGATTTCGTTTTATATATTCATACACAACCTATATTGAAAATAATTGTTTTTGTACGTATATTAACATTTTGGAGTCTGAAAATATATTATCCTTCATATTTATAAATTGGTCAATTAATTTATTAATCAATCTACTTTGTTCCTTCTTCTGAAATTTTTTTCACTAATTCTAATCAATTTTTTAAGATATGTTCATCCATTTTACTTAAAGAGACTCAGAGAGTACATAGATCTTTTCTCGTAATAATGATATCTTTTCTCGTAATAACGAGATCTTTTCTCGTAATAACGAGATAATTAACTCGTAATAACGAGATCTTTTCTCTTAATTACGAGATAATTAATTCGTAATAACGAGATAATTATCTCGTAATAACGAGATCTGTTCTCGTAATAACGAGATAATTAATTCGTTATAACGAGATCCTTTCTCGTAGTTACTAGATAAAACTATTTTTTTATGTGGCCCTATTCGTCTTTCGTAAAAATTATTGATAAATGTAAGTATATTTTTAGAGAAAATCCATGTTATTGTGATAAGCTGTTAAACATGTTATTAAATATTCTTTTTCAGATTGGGCACAATCCTTTAGGGGTTGCAGGAGCTAATGAGATCCTAAAAGGGGTTGGTTATGAGCACTGCGTCATCACCCTACTGGATTTATCAGTAACTATACACGATTATCTTTTGGGTTCATATTTTCCTTTAAAAGCGTGTTTAATTAGAACAGCAAAATTTATGATTGGATATTGTTCCCCTCTTTTCTGTCTGTTGTTTGGAAATATATTTACATTGTACCTGATTATTATTAGAGACTTATTATATCATTTAGATATCATTACAAATGATATTTTCTAAAGATATGGTACAAGACAAAGGAGTTTCATTGCTCAACACTAAAAAAAAAATAACGAATAAAAAAAATCAAAAATAAAAATCCATCCATCCTGTTTAAAATGTATATCTAAGAGTGTGTCCTTAGCGAAACTTTATCGTGAAACTTAAGACTACTTTTAGACACGTCAAAACAAGTTAAATTATTCATTAATTAATGGAAATACATATATCAACGCTAATTAATTTAAATAGTATTAATGATTTAATATTTTGTACGAGCAGGGAGTGGAAGTGGATAAAGAATTCAGAGACATGAAGCAAAGTCTCCAAGAAACCAAAGAGGTCCATGTCGTCCACGGCGTGGTTTTAAGCGACTATGTTATAAAAGTAAAGCCCAAAAAGGGTGAGCAGAGTACAGACTCCTTATGTATAACGTTACAACAGTTCGTGGCATCCAGACGCAAAAATAGCTCTCGTTCATTTATTATTAAGTCGTTGTTTTATAGCCTCCCTGTAATAAACACGGTATAGATTTGCTGAGTAACCGAACACAAAACATGTATCGCAGAATAGAAGCTTTTATATATTCCAGAGAGGTTAGATTCTGCTGCGAGTTGTTCCTTATTTCAGCGCGCGTGAGTTTATGTGTGGGAATCGAATCGGCCAATCAACAGACGATAGAACCAACACAGCCGATCTCATAACGATAATTAATTATTTTGTCTGCTGGTTGCGATGTCACTGACACAAAACAGAACAAAGAGACATACTAGTACACAATACTTATCGATTTACGTTTGTCACGATTGTGTTTTTGTTGCTGTAGTGCAAGCTCTCTCTCTCTCTCTCTCTCTCTCTCTCTCTCTCTCTCTCTCTCTCTCTCTCTCTCTCTCCTTGTAAGAAGAACGGGGGAAATATATAATGTATAAACGATATTATTATTGATATGTATGTACATCGATATCCGTGTTCAAACTCATAAATATATAAAGAAAGTTTAAACTTGTTTGTCATTTCATTTCACACATATACGATATATATGTTTTAACTCTACTTTTAACCCATAACTTTCGATACAAACGAATTGCCCTAACGGTATATTTTACATATTCATTTGCAATATCAAACGTGCATTGTAAATGAACATTGCCTTCATTAATTCTTATTTGTACCAAGCTTATGATTCTAGAACTTCAAAGAAATGCAAAAATAGAATGCATGGTGTCCTTCTCTGTAACCTATGCTTCACGATTCCGTGCTTTACACTCACCTAACTCAGTTTTCATCAATCTTCATTTAATGATACAAATCATAAAAAATTAATTCCTCCTGGTTTTACTATTACTCAGATCTGTGCTGAGATACAATGCATTTACACTGGCCTATATACAATCTTTTCCTGTCGCAAAACAAATGTACCATTAGCCAGCGTATTCATGTCCTCTAGATATATTCAGTACTGAGTTAGTATGTTTTCATTTTATATAGTTGGACACTTTAATTTCAGAGATTTTCAAAATTGTATACATTGCCCATATAGATATATTTCTTTGTAGAAAAGGAGCACATGTTTGGAGTACCAGTGGCTGAGCTCGACGCTACGAACGTTCTACAAACGATCAAACAGTACAGCAAGGAAAACGACGTGAGACTCGGAGATCTGTTTGTGGGTATGGACAAGAAAAAACTGGGGTCGGTCACAATACAGGAGTTTATTCAGGGTCTGCAGGTAAAACCCGTGTGCTACATGTTATGCAGTACCAAAGGTGTTTGTACATTCTATGTACATGTACTGTACACTTATTTCTCTGACCTAAACGTACATATATCGCCATGTAACATGGAATTGGTAATGAGGCATATTCTAGACCATTTTTTTCTTGACGCGAAACTACTGATGGTATAAGAGTGTTATTGATGTTTCAAAAAAATATGTCAAGAATGGTTTTCCTTTTCTGTTTCTCTCATGATTATTGATTAGCAAAAGAGAGTCGAATCGAGCCACTTTATATGTACACATCCACGGCATGTCATAGCATAGAGCGGGGTTGCTATTGTTAAAAATCTTCTCCAACAACGCTCGCATTTTGTCTTGTGACAAAAAGATATATTCATGTTCCTAAAATCTAAACTATTGTATGCGTTCATTTTCGTTAAATTCACATATTATGTAAATCATGTATAATCCCCTTTAGAACTCTGGTATAGAAGTACAAGAATCCCAGATGCCAAAGCTGGTGGATATTTTAGACGCAATTGCACCTGAGAATCTCATTAACTACAGGTATGGCGGAATCAATCAAACAGCTAACACTACAAAATTAAAACCAAGGGTGTATTTTACGAAAGTAATTCCAACAAAGGGAAATACTTTCATTCTTGGGGAATGATCCTCAATGATTTAGAAAGTTAGCAATTATTAATTAATTCATTGTTCTAAATGATCTTTTGTAAAACGCAGTTCAGCGTCGTAAAATAAAACTACGTATGTACGCAGCTAGCGCTGTTCTATATGTAAATCGATAAGTGGACATTTCGTGATTTCAGGATGGTATTAAACTCAGTTAATGCCAACCTCATTCATTCCGAGTCGTTATCTTGAATTATGACTTCTTTTGTAGCATTTTTAGGAGCAAGTAAGAGGATAAAAGAAAATCCGATAATGATCCTGATGATGTCTGAATAATGTCTCCTTCAAAAGAACAAGAACTATTTTGGAAATAAATGATTTTATAACATAGTCATTGGGTATCTTTTTATGTACATCGCAAACGTTATTTCTCATTCATTATTAAATTGAATCTATATAATCATATCTTATCGAAAAAGATTTCAGTACTGCACATATAAGTAAATCAAACTATTGGAAATGTTTAAACATCATTAGCACTAAAAGATCGAATAGTGGTATATTTCTTCAGAGTGAAACATCATGTTCTTAAAATATGATTTAAATAAGCAAAAACTTTTTCAAATTTCAAAAAAAATATACGCTTTTAGAACCACTTTTTAAAGATTTGATTAGATTACAATAGTTATTTTTCTTTTAAATATAATAATTCTCATATTTTTGGTTGAGTTTTACAACTATATCACGACATGTTAAAACATCGGTGCGTCACGAGATAATTTGTGTCTGCCTGTTATAGCGGTCGTTAACGCAACCTTTGTTGGAGTGATGAGTAGGATTGGGTATGGTGGGTTTTTTGTTGGTTTGAACGAATTTGTGAATGATATGAGTTACATGAATTTGATATTTGAGATGAATTATAAAAATACTTAGTGCTTTTCTATATATCCAAAAAATATTTAACGCATGAGATGGAAAGTATACATACAGGAGTTAGAATCCCTTGAAAGAACAAAAACACGAGTAAATGATAACATATCGACCAAAATACACAAAATAACTCATTTAATAAGTTATTCATGATTTGTTTTTTCAAATTATATATCCTTAACGACCCTCGATGGTTTAAATGCACAAAAAAAAATAAATTATATATATATATATATATATATATATATATATATATATATATATATTCGTTTACTGGTATACTAAGGCCTGTATCTTGTGATGCAGTCGGGTAAACTTCAGCGACAATAATGCAACTATGTCATAATAACGGATTACGTTTTCTGAGAAAAACATGTTTGCTTTGTTGCTGTGTTTGTTATTGTATTGTTTGCATCATTACTGACATAAAACATATCAAAAAGTCATCGACAGAAGGTAGATAAAAGATACCAATCTTTTATCTAACTTCAACCATGCATGTTGTCATTAAAAAATTGTATTTTTCTCGTAATCGATAGTGAAAGCGTACCCAAGATAGTCGAGTTAATAGATATAAAAACTCCATTGTAACATAAGTTGTATTGCTCAACATCCCATCTAACAGCCCACTTCTTTCTATTACAAATGCTAAGCAAATTGTGGATACAAATTGCGGGACTGTTAAAGAAAATATCAATGAAGTTCGGCAAACAGTAAAATAAATTACGTTTATGACGTCACAACACCGGAGGGAATTCGAATGCGGAAAAACACGCCTCTCTCTCTTTCTCGTATAAAATATCGGCTTCTTCATCTCCAGTGGCGAAGTCATGAACGCGCCTATATAGATTAGATAGCTAACATACGCACATTCATTTTGCAGCTGGGGTTTTATGAATGAAAACGCCGGTGTGTTGATTAGCTAATTATTGCCGTGTGTGAAGTTTGACCTTACTATGGGCAACAATGGAAGTAAAAAGCGGAATAAAACGTTCGAAAAACTCAAAACAGAAAGCGAAGAAGGTAAGAGGTTTTTTTTTTCACTTGTAGTAAAATTGGAAATGGATTTGTGATAACGATTACCAAGCAAGTTGATGCTTGTTTTATTCACACGATGTCATTTTGTACGTCTTTGTACGCTTTTTCTATGTCATAATGTCAAAGTGCTTATTTTACTATAGTATTTTTTAAACGTACATACCGACATTTATGCCATTTGTTAAATTCAGTACAATTTTCAGCATTAAAGGACAACAATCAAACAAGCGGGCGTATGTAATCATAAAAGAAGGACTGGATCGGGTTTATTTTCTTCTTATAAGTTACAGTTATTGTGATGATATCAAACAACACGCGTCTTACTCGATATGACAAAGCTAGATTTCCCGATACCACACCGTATCATCGATCTCATCGTTGTTTTCATAATATATCAACTAGAAATGTAGTTTCGATATGCATATCCCATATAATGAGGGGCTTAGTTATGAAAAGTCGACGTTTGAAGCATTAATGAACCCAAATTTCAAGTAATTTATACAAAGTTTAGGATTACGTAGGACCGTCGATAATTTACTTGCACATCTAGATCGCTGATGAATAATGTACATTGGGCATCCAAAGCAGAAAACCCCAGAATGTATACTCCGAATCGCATGAATTATTTAGACTACATAGAACATATCTTGCCAATTTTTGTTTTTCCATCGAAAACCCGGCTGGTGTAAACTAGGTGAATAAACATTGATCGGAGATGCACTCAGGACGATAGCACGTGAGTTCTGTATCAGGTGATGGTGGAATCTGGCCTCCCTTATTATAATGTCGGATAGAATAGTCCTATTCATTTTATTTCCGATGACAAAATTAATGAACATTGGCCATATACATATAATATCACAAGTTTTGTATGAAACAGAGAAAAAAAAACCCTGAAGAAACCCAAACTAAACAAAGCACTAAGATCTCTCTTTTCGTCGTTTGATATGCACGAATTACAATGTATATGTTCAGATAACACATTTTTCATGACTGTTTTCTAGGAATACAGAGGACAATATATTATAAGAGCATTTTTGATCTTCATAAACAAATTGAATAAAAACAATTTCAACAATCGAAGCCATCTGGTTTATAAATCGTTCAAAATTTTGCTAACATAATGAGATAATTTCAGACGAAGTCATAATCACTACCATGAAAACTTAACCATATCATCCATTTTATTAGTATGTTATAAGACGTAAAAACGGGTTTCTAACCTGGTTAAATCCAAATTTGACCGGAATCCGAAGAAACGAAGTAGTAATTTATAATATCTATTTTCTGTAACACGCATAATTGTCACTGCTGTGATGAACAGTTAACAACAATATCAGTTTTCATGTACAAAAGTACAAAACTTGGCAATTGTGGGTATACAGTCCTTTGGTCGACTAAATCCAAAGTCAGGCATAGTGCAGAGGTGTATCGTTCACATTGTCATGGTTATATTTCAATTTGTTTTTGGAACATGGACTGAAAAATTACGATTTGTGGAATTAAGTAAATAGTCGAAAACCTACATACATCATTCATTTTGTTATTTGAATCAGTCACTTTAAACGTGTTTTTAGTTTTCCTTTAGAAGAAAAAACTCTCCACAATGGTATATGACCGGTTTACGTCATTCTATATAAAGAAAATAAGACGCAGTTTGAAATTCGAACAACAGTTTGACGACATCACATACATGTGTTTCACTTAAGTTATAATACCATATATTTGAAAACTTTCTTTTCATTTTCGAATTCCAACGAGAGAAATTAGTTTTTTGATAATTTAAAAGTTTGTACATTCTCTTCAATTAAAACCTCTATCATTCTAGTTATCAAATTATCTGAGGTATTTACATTTACATTCAAGTTTCGCATTGTGCAGCGTTATGTTGTAGGATGAACTACGACAAAAAATCTGGATATTAGTACATCATAAATAAACAAATGCATTAAATCAAACATAATAACACCAGAACAAAGAATAGCCAAGTAACATGTGTTTGAAAGCATTTATACAAGTTGCAATCAGCTGGCTATATTACGCACCAGTCACTTGTTGGCTTCAAAGACATTTCTGATTTGAATTGACAACTTCCAAACAGCAAGGAATAATTCTGTCAATGAATTCCACTAAAATTGTTTTCAGTATTTCGAAAATCAATGCTACTACGAGTATTTAGCTTTGCAGCCGCATGCATTGATTTACGTTTAGTTTTGGCCTCAACATACCTGTGTTGCTACGATACAATACAAATCCAAATCAAGAAATATTTGAATTACAAACACCTGTAAAAGGTATAGGAAATAATGCGCACTTTATGCAGCAATTTTTGACAGATGTCACAGGAGGTGTGAATAGTTATTCTGAATAAAGCTGGCTGAAATGTATATTTAGATCTATAAAGATCCGAATCTGTCATTTAATATTAAGCAAAGTGGTCTACATTCGTACTTCAATTTCAGGGTTATTCTAGATCGACTATAAATATGCATGTACAGGTATTTCTATGCATTAATAGAAAAAGACAATCTGACATCGATTTCTATAGTGAGGAAATAAACCTAAGGTCACAAAAATCACTTCATCAGCATGTCAGCGTTCCAAATACGAAATAAATACCAAATTAGTAGTTATTGAATTTGTTGTTTTACAGTCAATATACTAAAAAGACTTCAAGATGCTGAAGAAAAGGGGATAGACTCCTACGACAAATTGATGGCATGGCTTCTGCAAATGGCTTCAAATGACGAAACAAGTGACGCTACGAGGTCAACTCAAATTGATGAAATTAAAAAATGCTGTGCACAAGTGAAAGAGAAGAGGGATGCGTGGAGACAGCATTCAGCCTCCTGTGATTCCTACACAAGTGTTGAAACCTCCCAGTTGAGTCGCTCAGGGAAGTCAGAGGACTTCCTGGATATAACATCACGTCTGCACGTCCCTCTCAGCAGTCGAGAGACGACGTTTAGTGACGAAGATGATGCGTCATCAAGCGACGGAAAAAATCGTCTGGCTGTTCCATCGACCAGTAGACAAACGACGTTCAGTGATGAAGAGGAGGGTGGTTCTTCAATCTACGAAAGAAAACATCGACTTCTCTTACCGCTGTCAAACCGACAGACAACTTGTACTGACGATGTTGAGCAAAACGATCGAGATTATGACGTAGAAGATGCATCGGAACACACAATTTTAGTTCCAGCGAAAGAAGGTTCCAGGTTCCTAGATCCAAGAGATGCATTGAAAAGGCGAAGAAAAAACTTTCGCATGTCGGGGGGAAATCACATTTTCAGTGCCAGTGTCGGCCAGCTTCCTGACGATAACATTCCATTGGCTTCCGGTTTGACACAGAAGTCTGCCAGCATAGCAGTCATGAGACAACCGACATTTGAAAGGGAACAAATTCAAGACACCTCGGTACATGAACATTGCGTGAAAGTGTTGGATGACAAATTACTAGACCGGAATATACATGATATTCTTTTATCTGTCGAGGTTTTATTTCATGACAAATGATAGAAAATTATTGTTTTTTTGGCATCACCAATATCTTATTTTTGTATCTAAGCTCCTGTAATGTGCATGTTTGCCACATTAACCAGTTATAAGAAAACAAAATCATCAATACATGTATGCATACAGCTACTGTGGACCAGCACTTAAAACTGATCGTTTATCATTTTTATTGTGAAAGGTAAATTTATGCTGTTCTTCAATGAAATACAAATTGCAAATGAAGGTTTTGAAAAAATTTAATTTTATTTATTACTAATTTATGTCATGGACAATACAATGTATCACACATATATAGTACATTGAAAATCAAATTAAGCATGTGTACAAATGTATTTAAATAAAAATGAATATATTGTTATATTTCATCTGATTTCAGTAGTGGTCAAAAGTTCGTTCTTAAAATGACGGAACAGCAATGAAAGCTATTCCAAATGTAAAGCTTTAAGAAGTAGTTGGTTTGAAAGTGTGTGTATTAAAATTCTTTGGTTTTACTGTTCGAGGTAACAAACATACTCTTTGGATAAGATTTTTTTGGTTTTTCAATACAAAATTTTTGAGAGAAAAAAAATCATTATTTCTAACAAAGTAAATGTAGATTCTATGTTTTGTTTTTTGTAGGGGATTAATTTTTTTAATCTTAAAATAACATGTGGTGATAACGAACAGTGTTCAAATTCCAAAGGAAAATAACAAAACAGGAGCAGAGCAAACACGGACTACCCGCCATGTACTCATTGTCGTAATCGGGAAAAACGGAAAAGTCCGTTGACAATTAGGTGATGAATTATTTTAGTCGCATATCTAAGGCAGAAGATGCAGATTGAGGAATGCTTTTTATTAATGACAGGTGTACTGCACAATTTTGGTTTAATCGGTTGTAAGCTTATGTGTTGAAACACCGATCGGAGGACGAAGAGGATCGCAAAATAATTTTATCGATGAGTTTAAAGCAAAAATGTCACCTGGTTAAAATAAATCAATGATGGCGGCGATGGGTACCGTGTGTATTATTAGTTATAGGGTATTTATATTTATTATGAGAAAAAATTATAACGTCAGGTGCCTGTGGTAGAGGGCATAATGGATATCATTAAGTTTATCTCACTTGCAATGGAATTGGAGAAGATTTTCTAAGATTAAATGCATGTTCCCTATCAGGCTATATTGGCACCCGCCTTGGGCCTGAACCCCTGACCCAGGAAGCATAACTTTCACAATTAAGGTAGAGATGAACACCATAAACATGCATGAAGTTTTTCTCAAATTAATACATGTGTGGGAGGAGAGAAGATTTTGTAAGATTTAATACATGTTTACTGTATTGTGGTCATTGAGGCTTCGGAGGTGATAAGGTCACACATTTCCAAATTTAGATTTCTCTTATCCTAGATATACTTTAAACTAGAAATGGGAACAAATGGCCTTGTAGTTTTCAAGAAGAAGTTAAAAATGTAAAATTATATTGTTTCAGGTCCCTTAAAATAATAATATTTAACAAAGTTTCTTTTTTTAGATTCAATTTACCGGTCAACCGGACGGAACGAATTGTGATTAACCGAGTCGCAAATCTGCAATCAGTTACCATCCTTAAAAAATCAAATTAATATATATGAAATCATCAATCAAACAATACATAATTCATAATACTAGGGATGTCACATTTACTCGGTTGGCTTAGTCGATAAATCGGAGGCTTCAGTCGTACGATAGTCGAGTACTCGTTGATTAATTTGAAAATGTGTGTCCTTTTCAAATCAAATAATGCTACTGTCACGTATACCGTATCTTAAACTCAAAAACATTTAAAAACCTATGGAAATACGCACCAGATATATTTGATTTCAATTTTTTTTAAATCTAATTATCCGTTTGTAAATGTCTTTGTTTTTCCTTTTTCTTGTGACACTTACACATATACAAGCTCTATATCATCTTAGGAAACTCAAATGTGACCTGTTTCTTGTTAAGTCATTGTTCCGTGCCAAATCAACAATTAAAAATTAGTGATTTAAAAAAATACGCCTTGAGATGATTACTGATATGATTATATTTTTGATTATACAAACATCTAATCCAATAAATAACTGATTTGAAGAACCACAAATTGATCTCTTCAAGAACCTTTCTATTCAAAACAATAATTTGATCTACAAAATCAAAAGAGATCAATTATTGTTTTGTTTTGTTTTGAACATATTTTATTGAGATAAACTCAAAAGGATTAGATAAAAGTTCTTACAACTGGATCTTCTCCTTTTTACTAATTAACTTATCAATTATTAACCGCTTAAAAAATATACCAGGAACACCCGTTAGATGGAGCAGAGTGTAACGTGGTCAAAATGCCGGCCGAGAAAAGAAAACTGTTATTCTCATTCGTAACCAAAAAACTACCGCGTTAAGAGAAAAAATTGTTTTGAATTTTTTTCACTCACTTTATAACGAGTAATCGACTATAAAAATTTAGTCCTGGTCAGTGTGACTGTGCAATAGTAGAGTACTCGAATACTCGTTGACATCCCTACATAATACTAAAAGTACCAATAGAACAAATTTTGCATACATCAATCCAATATATATATGTATTTTCTAGAGTTGAAAATACTTATCATGGCATATTTATAATATGCAACTTAATAAAAAACAAAATGTTATGGATTGCTGCAGCGCAAGTTTTAACAAGTTTTAACAAATGGAGTAAAGAAACAAAACTATTAAGTCACTTTTCTTCATTTAACTCATCTATTTTCTCGCACCTGTTCACAAAAGAAAAACAAGAAATTAATACTTAATTTATATAACAAATTAAAACTATTTTTGATTCACATCACTAATGAAAAGATTTGAGACAACCTACTACGATTACTACTTAAAAACGAATTACATATATGAACCAAACCTCAAAAATAAATTGTATCTGGTTAAGAGGCGCGGATCTAAAACTTTAAAATGATATACAAGTCTTGTGAAACTTTTACATTTGCTACATAAAAATATTAAAGTTTTTAATGTAGATTTTATTAAAACGTGATGCAACTATGTCTTGATCAGTATGTTGATGTCTTACCGAATACAAAAGGACTAATGCTTGGAATGTTTGGATTTTGGAAATCTGCAATAAAGGGACAATGTATTTATCTCTTAATTATTCGTGTCAATGGAACAACATCCTATTGATCTAAATTGGCATTTGAATGAGAAAACAATGAAAATAAATCAAGATGTAAATATTTTATCCGTTTAATCAGTAAAATTGTTTATAAATTATGTTGTGACTTGTAGACAGTTTTTTGAAAAGCTTCATATGAAATGGCAGATAACTCTAATACTGAGCCAGTATTTATTAATATGCAGTGCAGATCTGGTTGTTAGTTATCAAAACGAAATTTTACAACATAAATCCTGGATGATTTTACACAACCATAATGTATTAATAAATTGTTATCTCAACGTGTTTCAGAAAAATACTAGTATTTTAATCAAAGGTTTAACCAAAACTTTGTTTTTCATGATGTATGAACTATTTTAATTACACATGAATTTTTGGCTTCTGTGAGAATTCGTTGGGGATGCATAATTGAATGCTCTCTACTTAAAATTTCGGATATTAAAGTTTTAACACTTAATTTCATCAAAAACGTCAAAGATGCCGTGTGCCTATTATCCCTATATCTGCGAGGAAAGCGAATGGGAATTAATTATTACACGTTCCCGACACACACGATAAAACGGCCGCTGGACAAATTTTAGTCAGGAGAGTCCTCATGAGCATTCAGCTTTAAGAGTCCTCTTGAGCATTCAGCTTTAAGCGTCCTCTTAGGAATTCCTATCAAAGAGTCCTCTTGAGCATTCAGCTCGAAGAGTCTTCTTGGGCATTCAGCTCAAAGAGTCGTCTTGAGCATTCAGCTCAAGTGACATAAATTTGAGTATTGTACTTTTAACAAAAGTATTCATTTGTGCTTAAAATATATACTCCCAATCGAAGTGTCAATGAAAAAACTTCCTGAAATAGATATTCGAGATAAATAATTTATCCGAAAAAAATGATGGTATAATTTCTCATTTGTTAAAGTGACTATGTGACTAAAGTAAGACGTATACTTTCTATTATGGCGACTGAAATAAGAAATATACTAACATTTAATTTTAGTATATATAATTTTAGCATAATAAGTCATCACATATCAGTTTACAAATCATAGAGAGTGCATCTTCATAACTATCCAAAAATATCAGTTCTTGAAGACATCAGGTTTCAGTGAGAGGCCGCATGCTTATGATATGCCATGCTGCAGTATTCTTTCTCTGCTCATAAATGGCTATGATGCGGAACGGAAACTCAATATTTATGTGTTGGCCTAATGAATAATTCTTTTTTTCTCCCTTCTCCCTTCAATTGGATATATTTACTATTGAACCTCGTAGTTTTTCAAATGTGCTATTTAAAATATGTGGAAGTCCTGTAAAAATGTGATATTTGGCATTTCATTGGTTTGGTTTTCATGTTTCTTTAAATGGCTATTTATCTGAACATTTTATAGAAATTAAAGTCTATAAAGAAATAAAATTGAATTATTGATAATATTGATGATTGTTTGAATTCAAAGATTACCTTGAGGTGAAATTGTTGTACCATCGGTGGCTCCTTCTTGTGTTTGACTCACTGTCTTCGTGCTTTCAGCTTGTGATTTCTCTAGTTCTTCACGTAAGCACCTGCACTTGTCTCTATACTCAAAACACTTCTGATTATATTTGTCTCGTTCTTCTGTCAGTTTTTCATTAAAAGCTACAAAGTTTGAAAATTGGCTTGTTTAATTTAAAATCAAAATGTGATGAAATTCATTCAAATACATAGTGTAGCCTCAGAGAGAGAGAGAGAGAGAGAGAGAGAGAGAGAGAGAGAGAGAGAGAGAGTTTGTTCTGTTCCGTACATTTTCAATATTTTCCACTCAGTGGTGAACTAGACTCTTTTCATTCTGATTGCAGTTGTAATGTACATGTATAAAGTTATTCCTTTCGGCTTTTAATTAATGAACGTTCTTGCTTAAAACTACAGCTGTACTTACTAGTCAGTCGATTCATCTCCCTTTCCATTCGATTATATTTATCTGAAATGAATGTTTCCTAATGTATCCGAAACAGTAAAATGTGATTTCGTATTCTTATTTCATTGTTTGCAACCATGCAAAAATTAGAAATAAAAAATTGTGCAACTTTTTTTTAGCATCTTAACTAAATCAAATACTAAATCATCTTAATTAAAACGAACAAAACTAAGTTTAACAGCATTTTTATCATTATTTGTAATATGTGCGTTATCTCACCTTTCTCTTCTTCCAACAAGCGTCGATAATTATCTGCCAATGACCGATTGCTTTGCAGTTCTGCAAGCAAACTATCCAAACGGTTCCCAGTTTTCGAGAATAACTCATTTATGCGTCGACCTTTTTCTTAAATGATAAAATAGATTAATTCAACGTCTATTTACAGACGATTCGGACAATATTAATGTCGTCTATTTACTGACGATTCAGACAACATTAATGTCGTCTATTTCAGCTGGATATATAAATAGATATTTACTTGATTATAGCAAATACATTTGTAAATTTTTGGAACAGAATAAAGATCCGAAACTGTGCTTTCAACAGTTTTTTTTTAAGTTGTCGATGGAAAATTTACTCGGTCGCATTTGAATAATTTTTTTTTATTATGAAATGAAAAATGAAATTGCGACATGCGGTCAGGAAAACATTTAAAATTCTCAATGCTCATTTACTCGTAGTTTACGATTTATTTTTTGAATAATAATTATGATGAATAAATTTTATATGATATTTTAAATTTCCATTATGATAGAAACTATCTCACTTTCTAGTTTCATTTGTGACTCCTGGACAGCTTTGTGATATTCTTGAATATATGTAGTGTTACCTTTTTCTTTCTCTAGTTCCATTTTCGACTCCTCGACAGCTTTGTAATATTCTTGAATATGGTCTCTTAATAACCCATATTCTTGAAGTGACGCTTGGAACTTAGTATTTTGTTCTGAATTAATATTAATGATATTTGACATACTATTGTAAATCGAACATAATTTTTAATTCTGGTTCGATTTATCATAGTCCTTTAAAAATGAAAGAAAAAGTGAGCAAGCTCATATACCCCACGCTCCCCCATTACATGGCAAAGCTACACATAATGAATGGCAAGTTATGCATTAAATACACATTATTATTGATAATGAGCATAACTCGCACAATATCATCAGCTTGAAACTAGATGGTCAAATATGCATATCTATTCCTTTGTCTTTAACCACTAAAAATATTCAAAGTTCAAAAGGGCCAAAAATTCCAGAAAAATTACAGAATCAGAATGTCCTAGTAATATGCAGTTCTACCCATTGTGTTTTAAATTCCTTCACAGTCTCACTAAATTCCATGCAGCGGTTTAAGAGGAGTTGAGCTTACAAACTGTTCATTACTATATTCAACATAGAGCCGAAATTGTTTTTGTACAAAGTAGTGAAATGTATTTCCCCCCCCCCCCCCCTGAGAATTACACAGTTTTAATAAAAAATACTTTATTGAAATCAAATAATTTATTTAATAGATACTGATTGGTATCAAGAGTATCTGATTTAAACTTATGCAGTTTGTAACAGGAGCTTTTTTAGTCTTAACATAAAACAAAATAGTAGAACGTATTTTCGACTATCGCTTGATCAAATGTCCCTGAAAATTCAATTTAGCTAACGGAGTGAAATTGACATCCCTAGAATAATACATAAATCAAGCATGCAATAGGACCTTTTGAAATAAAATTTTCAAAGTTTAAAGAATGGTAGGGAATTCTTTGCAAAATAACAGCTGATGATTTTTAAAATAAATTTATGTTTTACCTAAAAGAACCTGGTTATGTCTTTGAAGATTTTCCTTTTCTAACTTCATTCTCCAAAGATTCCCAAGGCTATACATCATTTCTTGTTGTTCTTTGACAGCCTTTTGCATGCATTCTAACATATTGAAATGAAATCAAATAATATGGATAACATATGCCTTTAACTAATAATCAGGTATGATTTAATTAAGTTTAATAGGAGGGACATATCAGCCTTTGACAAAGATAAGTGCAATTCTAGCAATCATTAATTTACACGGTTGTAAATTAAATTACACACAACAAATCTTAATATTATTATGTAAAACAAAATGAGGAAATCCACATTTAACTATATTTTGATAATTTCAAGAAACATACACAACAGAGGAATTTGAGAAATACACGAAAGTGACTTAGCTTAGATATGGTTAAGTATGCTTTACAACATGTGTAGTTATAAAATACCCTGAAACCTTGAAAATTAGCCGGATTAATAATAAGCCGGTTTTGAAAATAAGCCATCTATTTCTTGCACTGAAAATTACTCGAAAATAAGCATGTTTTGAAAATAAGCCAGTCATGACATTGCCAGTTTGGAAAGATTTTAGACTACTGTAAAGTCTCATGTGTAGCATGCACCTGTGTATAATATGCTGAAAATAACCCACCGTTACTATGCATTATATGCATCCCCAAAAAGAAGAACATTTTTTAAAAGTCATCGATATGCATGCGTATATAATGTATTCAATTCATTTAAAAGTAATAACATACGTTTGTGAATCTAAACCAACAAACCAACAACGATAATTATTTGATTGATAATTAATCCAATTATTTGATTATTGTAAAATAAACATTGTGAAGAAACGTCTGTATACATGTATGTCGTTTATCGTCATTATCAAGTCGTACAAATGATCGGTCTATTTTCAAAGTGTCCATCAGTATGCAAACCAATTAAGGCATAACGGGACAAAGTAAATAATTTTTTAATCAAATCAAAATATTGCTCATCTTCCTATACTCATATAAACTGTGAAGTCCGACGGGACAGTGCTTGCTTCTGACACCGGAAATTGTTAAACAAACATTGACCACGCGACGAGTTAACAGGTGGCTGGTTACGTAATGGCGAATACACTGGCTAGATTTTGTTAGATGCAAGAAACAGTGGTCAGCAGCCATAAATATTCGAATACATGAAATAAAATTGAATTAAAAACACTTTACCACTTTTCATTTTACTCCTACAGGTGTTTACCTGGATATACCATTTTTAGAACAGTGAAATAGTTCATAATCGATTAATTAGAATTTATATTGTTTTGATAATAAGCCTTGATTATGATCTCATCGTTTACAGGATTTTTTCATTGATAATAAGCCGCGATTCGAAAATATAAGACGGTTTTGAAAATAAACCCCCACTTTCTTACCAAAAGTTAAAATAAGCCGCGGCTTATTTTCAAGGTTTAAATAAAGTTACATTAATAAAGTTACATTACATGCAAGTAACTTTAGATATTACACACGGGTTCTTTTTAAATAAGATTCCTAGCATTCTTCTTGCTACAGCCCTTATTTGTTTATCAATTCTTACCGTTGGCAATTTTTTTCTCAGCTTCCTTAACGTCAAGAGCAGCTTTAAGTTCCATAATAACAGTAGACTTGGCGTTTATGTCAGCTATTAAAATTTGTTATTAGATACATAAAACTGCCGAAGTGATAGATAGATAGATAGATAGATAGATAGATAGATAGATAGATAGATAGATAGATAGATTTACCTTTGAGAATACTCATCTCGGAACATTCCTTTTTTGCCGCTTCTAGATCGCCTAGAATCATAAATTTAGAAATTAATTTGAGATTCAATTCCAAATATTAATTATCAAGATGACAGATAAATTTAAGTGAAAGTAAACTTACGTGTAATTCTTGTCAGTTCAGATTTCAAATTTTCACATGCATCTGCAATATATATACGGGTGTATATATATATATATATATATATATATATATATATATATATATATATATATATATATATATATATATATATATATAAACACCCCCCAAAAAAGAAGAGAGAGAGGGGGAGAGCATACCTTTGATATCTTTATTTTCACACTCCATAGTTTTAACGTTTTCTTTGTCTTTTTTCATTTCATTTCGCAGTTTGTCGTTTTCTTGATTCATTTTCTCTGTAAATAATTCCGCATGAGTTAACTCAGAGATATGAAACAGTTATCATTCAACAAAAATAATCTAAAACGTTTTTATCAACACAATTTAAAAAAAACTTTATTTTGTCTGCTTTGGTGTCTATAGGTGGTATGAATATTTAACAATAATTTGTTAAAACATAATTATATAGCATGTAAGAAAATTAAAAACACAACTTATTATTTTTCTTAACCTTGTGAAAATGTTTCTCAGTTATAAAGATAAACAAGAGGGCCAGGGGCCACAACGCTCACCTGAGCAACAATAGCCATAACTGAACAGAAAAGCTTTAGGCCGTCTTGAGAGTATCAAATATAAAATATCAGAGAACTAAGAAAGAAGAAAGAACAGTAGAGTATATCTTTTTTATAAAGATTTTGAACTTTTATCTCCACATTTTCTTAAATCAAACATTGAGCTCCTTTTGTTGTTTCAGTTTTTGATAATAAGATTTTTAAATGTTTTTGTATATTCATATGTAAAAATTCTACCGTCCTTTGTGGCCCCACCCTACCCTTAAAGTTCATGACTTGAACAAAATTGAATCTCTGCTACCTAAGGATGCTTCCATACAAGTTACAGATTTTCTGGGCAAATAAGGTAAAGATTTTTAAGCATTGTTTTCTCTTAATACTCTTATGTAGAAATTTTAACACCCATTGTTGCCCCGACCTACCCACTGGGATCATAAACTAAAGAAACTTGATTCTTCACTACATGAGGAACCTTCCGCGCAAGTGACAGCTTTTCTTGCCAAATGATTTTTTAAAGATGTTTACAGATTTTTCTCTATATATTCCTAGGAAAGACTTCGAACTCCTCCCAATTGTAGCTCCACCCTACCCCTTGGGATCATGATTTCAACAGACTTGAATCTGCTTTACCTGAGGATACTTCCACTTAAAATACATATTGCCTGGCCAACTCGTTTTACATGTAATAGGAAAAGATTTTAAAGATTTTTTTTTCTAAATACACCTATGGTAAAAGATTTGACCCTCATTGTGGCCCACCCTACCCTTAGGGATTATGATAAACAAAATTGAATCTACACAGTTGTTTAGGATGCTTCCACACAAGTTACACCTTTTTTTGGCCAAATTGTTTTTAATAAGAGAACTTTTAAACATTTTTCGCTATCTAATAATATGTAAAATGTTGATCCCTTATTATAGCCCTACCATACCCCCGAGGAGCATGATTTATACAGACGTGTATCTATTCTACTCAATGATGCTTCCACACAAATAACAACTTTTAAGGCAACTGGTTTTTGAGAAGATAATTAAAGAGTTTTCTTTATTTTCCTGTGTAAAAATTAGACCCCTCCCCCATGGTGGCCCCTCACTACCCCCGGGGATTATGATTTGAACAAACTTGAATTTACAGTACATTGGGATGCATCCATACAACTTTAAGCTATTCTTACCATATGGTTTTTAAGAAGATTTTTGAACAATACCAACAAATTTTCAGTTATTTTAAATTATATCCCCTTTAAAAAAGTTCGTGACCCTTCATTTGAACAAACTTGAATCCCCTTCACCCAATAATGCTTTGTTCCAAAGTTTGTTTGAAATTTGCCCAGTTGTTTTGAAGAAGAAGAAACTGTGAAATTATTTACAACGCCAACGACAACGCCGACGACCACAGACAAATGACAAATTTTGATCAGAAAAGCTCACTAGAGCCGTCCGTTCAGGTAAGCTTAAAAGGCTTTTGTAATTGTACATAAATCACCTGCTTTAAATTTCCTTAAATTACACGAAATTGATACTTTGTAAATTATTACAAACATCAGAACTGATGTTCTTTTATTTTGCTAAAAATAGTTACCTTTCTCAGCTTTAAAGTTTGCTTTTAATTTCTCCATTTCATGCTTGTGTCTAGGTCTAAGGGTTGACAGTTCTTTAGTCCTTTTATTTAGTTGTTCTGAAGAAGAAAAAACTAATCGTATTTCAATATATTCAAAACATATTTCAAAATCTTTATAGATTATATTCCGATAAATCATCACACCTGAAACTTCTTCCCTGCTTTTTTCAATGTTCTGACTTTCCTCTCTCATTTTAGCCAATTCAGCTGTAAAAATAATTTTGATTTTCGAAGGTCATCAGTTGTTTTTGTATGTTTTGTTAATTCCAAATGTCAATTGACTATTTAATGTACGTATTTTATCTTAAATCGTCAAAATATACACGTAGGACCTTTGAGCTTTTCCTCTGATTTCTTCTTCTGTAGGAATTGAGCAAGGATATCGGCGTTATCACCTGCAACAAACACTGTATATATATATATATATATATATATATATATATATATATATATATATATATATATATATATATATATATATACAGTGGTAACAACGTTATTGTTGACAAGCTAATCGTGTTAAATAGTTCGTGTACCGTGGGTGATCGTTCGTGTAACGTGCGGGATCGTGCGTGTATCAGAATAATTGGTTTGCGTTTTTTACCGTGCGTGATCGTGCGTGATCGTGCGGTTTTTTCGTTTTGTAACTTTTTTTGCGGAATGCCAGGATTTATTCTAAAACAACAACGAGTAGTTTTTAAAACAACGCAACAATATGTGAATTTAAACTATTTTATAGAAAATTATGAACAATTGTTTACATTCATGTATTATGTCAGCGCTAATCTTTTTAAAATATTCTCTATTTCGTCGTTAACTAGTAATTCAACAAGTCATTTAATCCTTTGATTGGTCGATTTAGTTTTGCATGAATTTTTAATCAGTCGATATCAAGCATCCATCGTGTCTTGAAATATAATTTTAATCATATTAGCGTCAAGCAAAAGAGACACGTTGAATGAAAGCGGTCAAGCTTAACCATTTCCCGTTCAAGCTAAACAATAATCATTAAGTTTTCTTTCAAATGAAAAAATACGATACGCGTTCCTCTCTGTTACATTGTATAAACATTCATTAGAAATAAAATTTATTTAGACGCTTTAAAATTTAGAAATAAAAGTCAATCAATTATGTACCGTACATTATGGAAATATGGGATGTGTAAAATCGAAATTTTTTGGAACAAGGTAACAAATTTAACGGTATCTCGCACAATTAAATCGTACGTAAGGGAATCGGATTACATAAACATCAACTCGTATGTGAATAATTTCGTGTAGTTTATGCATTATCTTCATTTCTTTTTCACTTAATTTTCTTTAACTTATGATAGAAGTTAATATTCGTTGTGGAGACAAAACAATTTAATTGGTGCATGGATCATACCATATCGTTTACTTGTATAAAAAAAACAGTGCATGGCTACTGTACATGCCGCTTTTCAATGAAACACAGGCATACTGTAATACAAATTAAAGCAATAGGTTTTCGTAATTCAAATCTGAAATATTAATTTTGATTTTGCGTGTTAAATAGTGTTGAATCGTTCGTTTGCGTTTTTTATCGTTATCGTTCGTGTATCGTGAAAATTCAGTACGTTAGTGATCGTCCGTGTATCGTGCGTAATCGTTCGTGTATCGTGCGTGATCGTTCGTGTATCAGAATCGTGCGTGTCGTTTATCAACAATAACGTTGCTACCACTGTATATATATATATATATATATATATATATATATATATATATATATACATGTATATATATATTATACATGTATAATATGATGGAAATACACGTACAAACGTGTACATCTATATGTTGTACTAATGTAATAATGAAGCTAATGTGCAGAGATTCTATAAAACACAATGCTGCACTCAAATGACCAAGAACGCTCTCCGTCTCTCTGTCTCTCTCTCTCCTTCTCTCTCTCTCTGTGCACACACACACACACACACACACACACACACACACACACACACACACACACACACACACACACACACACACACACACACACACACATATATAATATCTTACAATTTCTTTCTGCAAGGTTTTCTCTGTACTTCTCTTTTTCTTTGTGTACCTGTTTATTTTGTCCTTAAATGAAAAATATCAACCATGTTATCCATGCACAAAAAATACAATTCTCATCATGAATCTTATCTCTTGCAATAAATCACTTCTTAAGAACAATGAAAAAACAAACATTCTTTATTCATCCTTATATATCACATGTTCACGGATAATACTGTTAAGTCTAAATCACTATAATATCAAAAGCGGAAGACAGTATTCTACCATTATAATGACACCGTTGATCCAACTGGTTTATTACAGTTGATAACGAAATCAAGTAAGTCACATATATATGCATATCAGTTTTAACAAAATGAATTATATTGTTTCAAACATATTTTCACTCCTTTATAGAAAACCACTTGATAGACAATTTTATGAATCAAAAAAAAAAGTAAACAAAAAACACACACACACAAATTCAGAACAAACCAAATTAAACAAAAGATTTTATTATAATGGAGGAAATTTTACTTTACATTTTGACTTCAAAATTTCAATTACTGTGGTCCATATTTTCAAACTGTAAGATAAAATTTAATAGCCAAATCAAATTGATGCACGAGACCATGGTTTGAACAAAGTTAGGCCTATCTTATATTTAATAAAAAATTCCATTGGCCACACCGTGAACATGAACAACAGCTCACTTTTGTATCTCTCTCTAATTTCAGGTGATAACAAGCAGTGTTCAAATTCAAAAGTCCAAAGGAAAATTACAAAACAGGAGCAAAGCAAACTTAGACCTCAGGTGCCATGGAGGAGTGAGCATCCTCTGCTGACCGGTCACACCTGCCGTGTGCTCTTTGTCGTAATCGAGAAAAACGGAAAAAAGTCCGTAGACAATTAGGTGTTTGATTATGGTCTAACAATTAGTATGAAAAACGTCAGTCAGCATGCGACCCAGTGAATGATTGTATTTGTCGTTGTATCGACCATAGAACGTACAAAAAGATGACTTCAAACGAGACTGTTGATAGTCCTGTTTTATCAACTTGTTTGTCAGTAGCCTTCCTTGCCTTAGAAACTGTTCATACGAATAGCATGCCCTTTCGTATCGAATTAACTGAGAGAAATAAAAAACCATATGCAGGTGATGAAGGTATATTGCTACATAAGTAAGGAAAGTTGACTATAGAAAGTCATCACGTTTATCATAAAGTTTTTTGTTAGGTTACCATCAATGTCCATTTCCAGTAAAATATCAAATATGAAACAGATGACGCAGACTCTATGATATCTTTTATTTCAAGTTCACTGGGATATATCGAGTCGACATAAGGATGGAAGTAACAATTGTGCGTCGTCGATATACCTGAATGTTGAGTTGAAGGCCGCGGCGAGTGATTTATTTTTTTCACGTACAAATTTTTGAATACATTCTGCTTCATATGAATACAAAAATAGGTCTGCTAACAATGGGGCACAATAAGCACCCATGGGAATTCCAACAGATTGTTGGAAGACCTGATTTCCAAACACTACATAGATGTTGTCTATCAGAAACTCAAGCGTCTTCTCAATGTCAACATTAGAGTACTTGTGTGCACAATCCGAATGGCTTTTAACAAAAAAGTTTTGCAAATGACCAAATGATAGTATAACATCAGGTAAAGAGTTTCACAATTTGACCTAAATTTTAATCTATATTACTTTATACAGGGATATATTCGCCCCCGTTTTATTTTAACCCCCTTCGCCCTCTTTTTCAACGGGCGAATTCAAAACAATTATGTTACCTTGAAAGATTATCTATCATCAATTAATGTCTGGGCGAATTCAAGACCTGGCGAAACCGTTTAAAAGTGTAAAATGGCGAAACATAGACGGGACAAAAATAAACCTGTATACTGTATACAGTATATAAGAAAAAAGGATGAAATTGCATCGTAATTTTGAAGATTTTTCTGTTATACAAATATTCGTTAGTTGAATTTTGCCCCACCCGATGCCACATTATTGATCAAGGAGTACGATTTTAATAAAAAATACCCTATACTGTCACACAGCACGCGTTCAATAATATAATAAAAGCGAAGTAGATCTTGTGAAGATTTTTTTTGAAATATCCTTTCAAATGGTCTAATGTTAATTGTGTATCACTCCTTGGACTAAAGGTTTCAAAAACTATTACTCTTCAATATATTGTTTTGCTTGATAATTAATAATCACAAAATGTAGTGAGACTTCAAAAGAAAATATTTTTTTTAACATTGAACTTAGGTCCCCTTTTTGTTCAAATCATTAATTCTGTGATCACAGTTTCGACAAATTTGAATTTACACTACATCAGGATATCTGCATACTTACAGATTGTAGCATTATAGCTCTTGATATTTCAAGACGTCTTTTTCTACGCCTTCAATATTGTTGATTTCAAATTCACGAATTTCATATATATTTCTTTTGAAAGAAAACGCTGTGTTAACAATCAAAATCACAGTGACTGTTTAAGTTTCATTTGAGTTTTAATATAAATGTAATTTTAATCCCATTTTCAAAGGATTCGTTCAATATTTTTAACAACAGAGGAAATTAACTAAACAAGATGTTAGAGAAGTATCAACTGCTGTTTCAACACATATTAGGAATAACAAAATTTAACTTCAGTGCAAGGGTATAGAAACATAAATATTCGAAAGTAATGTAGCAGAGATGATAGTAGGGAAATTTTGAATATTCAACTGATTATATGATTTCTTTTCAAAAATAGTATCATATAGATATTAATCATAAAAGACATATATTCAAAATTCATACTACGTAAATCTTCAACTTCTTCCTGTCTCGTATTCATCTCTTGAAGTTTACATTTATATGCCGTAATCTCTTGGTCTAAAGATGCAAAATAAAAAAAAAGTTATTTCTCGATATCAATAAAGATTTCAAATTAATATTTTTTACGTGTTTTAAAAAATCATTTATTCTTTTGATGTTTATGTTCAATTTTAAACCCTTCGAATCTGGCAATGAAGCATTTTACAAGACAATGCTTAAAATGATATCAATATTTACATATAAACCCAATCATGAATTCAAAGCCAAACCGATCGATATGTTTATTAACCAATTATTTAAAATAAATCAACACCACTGTCTACAAAATATACAAGCGGTGTACAAAACAGTATCGTTTAATATCAAAACAGGAATAATAAGATTTTAGGTATGATGAAGCCAGCTTTTACTTACGATTTGCCTCCAATTGCCGATACAAATGTTTGTTTTCTTCTTCTTTGGAAGATAGATGTTCTAAAAAAAATCCAAGGAATAAATAAATAAATAAATATATATATATATATATATATATATATATATATATATATATATATATATATATATATATATGTGTGTGTGTGTGTGTGTGTGTGTGTGTGTGTGTGTGTGTGGGCGTGTGGGTGTGGGTGTGTGTACAGTTATAAAAAGTTGTTACACATGGCAGGTTACTGGAACCTTCAATTCTGGTAAACTGAATTTCTCCATCGCTCCATTTAGGGCTATGTGAATATTTTCTTAAATTTAAATACCGTTTTTAACTGTTGTTTAAATTTAAAGCGGTATCTTATCGTACAAAAATGCCGATTTCGGAAAATTGATTGCTCATGAATTTAGTCAAATATGTAACAAATTTACATATAAAAACAGCAAAGTGATATTCAATCAAAACATTATTCTTATAAGAAACCCATTGTCGTATTTTCCGTTAACATTGTCATTCATTCGGATGAGTTTCCGAGACATTATTGTGTAAAAGGTTTCGGAGTCTATGTTTATCAAGTCTATGTTTATTATAACTGTTCCTCTTATATGACAGAAACTTACTACGTTGCCCGAGTATTCATTAGAATAAATATTGGTTTGGGACCATAACATAAAATAACAAATTAGCATGCATATAACAACAAACACAGGATACTAAACAGGTCATTGCTCAAATCCATGACCATCTGATGATTGTAAAATGCGCGTACGTGGTTCTTGAAATACGATAATGGGATTTTCATTTAATTATTCGTATTTCATAATGGTCCAGTGTCAGTTCATCAATTTAAGCTATTTGTAGTATAAACTACAGTTATATGTGTCGTGAGCACAGCGCACGAAAGGAAGTTTAATTTACTTTATTAGATAAAAAAATTAGGACAAAATTATAATCAATGATCAGTGTAATTACTTCCGAAATTAATTACTTGTTATACCCGCACTTTCTAAAGAACGTTAGGGTATATTGTTGTTACCCTGTTCCGTCCATCCATCCGTCCGTCTGTCCGTCCGTCTGTAATGTTTTACTTTCTCAAACTGCTCTTACATCTTGTAAACCAGCAAACTGAACTTTTGGAGTTTGATTTGGGGTATCACGTTGTTTTGTGAAAAGGTTTCAAAAATTCTCTGGTAGACCTGGGGGTCAAATAATTGGTAAAAAATGACGTTTTTTCACAAGAAACCTTCTCGAACTCCTTTTACACTTTCAACAGTAGACAAATCATCTCTTGGAATATGTTTTGGGGTGTCTTATAGATGTGCAATTTCGGAAATTTCAATTTTGTCCTGGGGGTTATTAATTGGCTGAAAAATGACTTTTTTTTTTACAAAAAAGTCCGGTTTCAAAAAACGTCAATTTTTTTTGGCAGTAGCCAAATAATCTTCTAGAATATGACTCGGGGTGTCATGTTTCAGAATTTTTGTTTTTATCAAAAAAATGACGTTTTTTGGCAAAAAAATATGGTTCCCAAAACTCTTCTTACAATTTATGCAGTAGCTATGTCATCTCTTGAGATATGATAGGGGCTGTCCTATAAGTGTGCAATAAGGTTTTAAAAATTTAGATTTCATCCAGGGAGTCAAATATTAGCTGAAAATTGACGTTTATCCCTTTAAAAAAACCTACTTCCCATAAATCCTCTCATGATTTAATGAATAGCCACATCATATCTTGGGGTATGATAGGGACTGTCCTTTAGTTGTGCAATAAGGTTTTAAACATCTAAATTTTATCCAGGGAGTCAAATAGTTGCAGAAAATTGACGTTTATCACTCCTGAAAAAACCTACTTCCCAGAACTCCTCTCATGATTTAATTAATAGCACATCATCTATAGGGATATTACAGGGGCTAAGCCATAGATATGCAATTAGGTTTTAGAAATATAAATTTGATTCTGAGGGTCAATACTATCTGCAAAATGATGTTCCGTACGTCCCATAAAAAAAACTAATTCCTGGACCTCCTCTTATCTCTTGTGATTGAAATATTGTACCATAAGATGCATAAGGAGGAAGAATATATATGCTTTAGGGGTGGGGATCACAAGCATTTTTTTCAAGTTATTTGACCATTTCTGATTTTTGGAGGGTGGGGTGGGGTTAAGGTGACCCCCAGAGGCCATGACCTACTAATACCACAAAAAGATTTTCGATTCTCTCCTTACATTTTTACAGTAGCAAAATCATTTCTTGATTGGTATTTTTCTGTTTGATGTCAGATGTACATAAAGATATTTTGGAAATTGCTTTTTAATCTTAAAGATAAACTAAATGTTATATGTAATTGTAGAAATTGTAAAGTCAGTCAACAAAAACCTTGCTGTAAAAAACAAAACAGGGTCAACATTGGGGTAGGGCTAGGAATTACACTACATATGAATAAGATAGATTACTTCATTAGTTCCAACTCTGGAAAGTCACTGGGCATCTCAAAGGGGGCATAACCTATATACATGTACCAATTGATGTGCAATGACTCAAGGAGGAAAAATGAATATGGTTTAGGGGTGGGGATCTCAACAGTTATTAAAATGTATTATCATTCCCTATTTCAGAGGGGGGGGGGGTTAAAAACAACTTCTGGGGGGGGGGGGGGGGGGGGGGAAATGACCCAATGGGTAGGGGCCAATTTGTCTTTAATGTATCTTGACATGATCAGCAGAATTAGACAGAATGATCACTATAGGGCATCTGCAGAGTGGGGCCCTAAATAAGTTGTTAATAGTTACAAAATCAATCTTTAAAAATATATTGATAATATGTTATACGTGTATTTAGAAATATCTATATTTTCAAAATAATTAACAAATTAATCAGTTAAAATGAGGTATAAATAACCGACTGGCAATTCTGCAATTGATTGCATGATCCCTAGTTTAATATCACATGTATTTTTTTATTATATACATAATTATACATGTATATTAACAATCAGGATTAAAAAGCACAAATTTTCATGAGTCATAAATCTTGACATACCACATATCTCTTGACAAAAAAGAATAAGCAAAATAAAAGAAAGTTACAGTCATTAACTCTTTTTCTATTACTGGTGTATGATGGTGGGGTAGGGGGTTTAATGGAAAAAAAAGCTGAAGCATGCCTTCATTCTGACTAGAAATGTATATCTAAATCCACACATCCTTGGGATGTGGAATGGTTCAAGACCCTTTCCCCTTCCTCCCTATTATAACTCATATAAACATGTTATTTGATACCCAAATTTGATACAAAATGAATGTTACAGGGTCAATATAGAGTCAACTCAATAGTGTAAGTCTGACAAATGAAAAAATAACTTTTGCAATTAAAATGACAGAAACTGTAGATAAGCTCATTTAGATAAAGATGATGATACAGTATGCTGGCAAAGGGAGATCACATTTTAGAAATTGAAAGTAAAACTTAACTGTTTTGTATACCGGTGTCTCATAATATTGCGGCGCTACTACATGTATTATACTTACCTATGTTGGTCAACATCATAATGATAATCCAATTAGCACAATATGAATTCTTTTAGCTGATCACCACAAAAGAAACGTTTATTCATGTTAATTAATCCTATTCTGCATATCGAAAACACATATGCATGTACACCATGTGAAACCCATCTAACCAAAGAGCTGGGTAAAACTAGTACCCGCTAATGCAACCTGAAGACCTGTGTTGTGTACGTAACTTCAGATAAAGATCATTTAATTGTAAGATATTGCATGTATTTTCACAACTTTATTCTTTAAAACCCCATGCACAATTGTATTTGGTAAATAACCATGTAAAGCACAATTTTCACCCTTAAGGTGGTAATGGACACCAACATATTGTGATGTACTCCTTTTTGAACGAAACAAATAAAGTATAAAATATAAGATTTTCCCCCAAAATAATGTTACCTAACAGCATAGTGCAATGGGTTAGAGCGTTAACAATGTGTCTGTAAGTAGAGAGTTTGAATCTGCTGGGGCTTATCTTATTTTTACCTTAAGTTTCCCAAAAATTTAAAAACTTATTTTTTTGGCCAAATATTCATTTGTAAAAAATATTTAATTCTAAAGCATTGAAAGTAATTTAATTAGAATATAACTGCATATAATATAAAAAACGCACTTTTATCCACATAGATATCGATATGTGTTTGATACCACCTTTTAAAATCGTTAAAGCAGTCCTGCAGTGAAAATCATTGCGCAATTTGACATTTATTTTGCACTGTTTACAATATTCTTAATTGCAATTACATGTACAGGCTTTCATTGTTATCAAAATATTCTATTTTTATTTATTCATGGGTAGTGGGGGGAATCAGTGTAATTGTGTTTGCAGGGGGGGGGGGGGGTTGTAGTCCAAGGTTTACTTTTGGTAATTTTACTACATAAATGATTTTTTGGGGGGGGAGGGGTCTTGAGTCTGGATTTCTCAACCCCACCCTTTCTCTAAATCCACGCACATGATGATGTTGGCACACAAAAGAATATATAAAGCAGGCAACCGCCGGGGGACATAATTTAATTTTGTTTGTAATAATTATATAGACCATACTTTCATTAACATGAAATGTTTAGATTATTGATTAATTTAAAATTCACATGAAAACAGTTCAACCCCAAATTGTACATAAAGGCAATATGTGTATTATGGGATGTGAACTCATCATTTATGAAAATGATAATTTTTAAAAAGTACCGGATATTGCATGTGGCCTTCTTTTTGACTAAAACTGGTATAATAGAGGCAAACATTTGGTGCGGGATTTACTGTCTAATGGCAGCATCTAGTTTAGATTTAAAAGTATGACTTAAATTGCTGAATTTATTATTTTGTCCTTTTTAAGTAATTAAATAAGTGACAAGGCATTTATTTTGAACATTAATTACAATTTGATAGTCTCAAGATCCTGATATTCTTTAACCGCTGATGAACATATTATGTATACAATTATTAGCTTGTGTACGCCTGATGTTACACAGTCTAATTTATTTTGTTTTATCTAATGGAAATCGTGAAGCTAATTATACACAAATCAATTTACCATCTAGAGATGTGAAACCCCCCTTTGTTAACTATGTGTACCATGTGTACCCCAGATATACACGTGTCTGGAGCAGTAGCTTCGTTAACCTGTTTACCTGCGCCATTGTCTCTGATCATTCGTGTGTGAAGTTATATTATGTAATTTAAAAAAGGGAAACGTTGGACATAAATCTGCTCATGCAAGTTTTTAAGAAATCGTAATCATCGGTAATAAGGCGATAAGAATAACAATTTTTAAAAGCCTTTAAAAAGAACTCTGACTTAAAAAAAATATATATATACGGATGCAATGTTATAATCTACAATTCTCAAAATAACTAGACACGTCAAAACATCAGTACTATTTCATTCAATTTGGCTGTAAAATCAAATTCATTTTGTATAACTTGGTAAGGAAATTTCCCTCCTGTTGACCTCGTGACGTCACGTCCGTGGAAGCTTCGTTATCGCCTAATTCTATTTTCCCTTGATTGGATTTCCAAAAGCAGGTAAAAATAGCCACTTTGACGCGGCCTAACTCCGTTACTTTTGCATTGATTTTGATGCGGTTTTTTGCATTAAATTCTGGTAGATAAATTCTATGACATACGTTTCACATGGGCTGTGCTGCAGGTACCCTTTAAAAACAGCGTAAACGTGTCTTTATATTAGAAAATATCATATAGATTAAGTTAATTTCAGTTTATTTGTAGGCACTTATACTAATTTAAACTTACTTTATTCCAAGTTACTTGCACTTTTTGGTCATTACCTTCAAAACTAGTTTAATCAAATTCAACACGGGTAGGGAAGAGAACTATTAAAGTTAAAATTACCTTCGTGAAGTTCATGGCTGCTGCTGTTTGGATCCAAATAAGTAAATGTATCGGAATTGTTTTCAAAACCATCATCGGGAGCATTCTTTTTTATGGTTTCTCTGTCATTATGAGACTCCTATTTGAATGAAAACCTTTAAATAGTCATAAAGGTTTAAATACTTGAATACCCATTTAGATTTTAAAAAAACATGATCATGACCCTTAAATTTACATCACTATAACTATGCTTAAATTTTAAGTTAAAATAGTTTATATGCCTCTTTATTGTGTTGTGGTTATATAGTATCTGTTTTGACAACATTTCACATTAGGGGAACAATATATACAATGTAATTTCAACTGTCGAAAAACAATTTATGTAATCTATAATACAAATAATGTTAAGGTACAAGTATACATTATAAAAATAAACTTAAGTGCATATATATTATACACGAATTTTAATACATCCTTTCCATTGAGATTAGCCTTCTTTCTATCCTTGAACAAGAGTTTCTGATACAAAATGATTAACAATATAAATAAAGCATGTGTATATGCGTTCCAAAAGTATACCTGAATGCTTGTCTATTTTCTTTTGTCCTTAATTGTAACTATTTAGGTTAATTGATACTAAACGTGTTCGTAATTATAGAACTTGCAGTTACTGTATAACGCGTAAGGTAGCTCTATATAATAATTTGAAATGATAGGCTAAAGTACGAAAGCCCATTGAGCTCATTTTTGTAGGTAAAAAAAAAATATTTTTTCGCGAATAAACGCGTTACTTTCGCATAAAAAAAAGCGCAACTTTCGCGAATAAACGCATAACTTTCGCGATATAACGCGTTACTTTTGCGAATAAACGCAAAACTTTCACGAGTAAACGCGAAACCTACGCGAATAAACGCGAAACTCTCGCGAATAAACGCGAAACCTTCGCGTATAAACGTAAAACTTTCGCGAATTAACGCGGAACTTTCTCGAATTAACGCGTTTCTTTCGCAAATAAACGCATACCTTTCGCGATATAACGCGAAACTTTCGCGATTAATCGCATAGCTTTCGCAATTTAACGCGAAACTATCGCGAATAAACGCGTAACTTTTGCAATATAACGTGAAACTTTCGCGTAAAATTCGCGTTAAATCGCGAAACATTTGCATTTTGTATACGGTAGGAATTACATAAAGCGAATTTCCAATCAATAGCAGTTCAATTTTTATTTCATATTTTGCGATAGATAAAAAGTTTTACGGTTGCTTGTTCAATTCTTTTAATGTTTAGTATACTTCCTGTAACAGTTTATTATAGATTGACAATTATACTATTTTAACATTTTGTCAGCATATAGATATTCCCGATGATTATATCTAAATATTTACATGTGCATCCTAAATATAAAAAGGTCCGATAATACAATGTATATGAAATATGCAGTTGTAATGAATACATGTATATATATTTTTATATTTATTCACAAAAATATCAAACTACAAAGGTGATCTATAATCAATGTCACATAATTATGCATCGCGCTTTTCATGAGCACTGTATTACAAAAATGATCAACTTTGTATAATCACAAGTTTTGTAGATTTTCATTAGTAAATTGAAAGGATATAATTGTTCAAAACATGTGATATCGCCGCGACATGAATATGGTATAGTGTGACGTTTTTATTTTACAATACAAATTAAGAATTTGAAAAAAAATTTCAATCCACACATTTTTTCTAGGTATTGTTCACATTTAGAGAACGTAGTTTTGTCCTCTAAATGTATCATATATAAGTTGAATATATCTTTTAAAAGTAAGTAACAACGGTTTGAAGATTTCCGATGCTTGAATCATATAATAAATAAACTACAAATAGGGCTACATCTAATTCATTAAGTTTTTGATGTTTGAAATAACAATATTTATATTCTTGTTTTGCGTTAATTCAAGAAAGTTTCGCGTTAATTCGCGAAAGTTTCGCGTTTTTTGCGAAAGTGACGAGTTTATTCGCGAAGGTTTCGCGTTAATTCGCGAAAGTATCGCGTTTATTCTCGAAGGTTTCGTGTTTATTCGCGAAGTAACGCGTTTATTCATGAACGTTTAGCGTTTATTCGCGAAAGTTACGCGTTATACCGTGTGAGCTACGCGTTTATTTGCGAAAAAATTATTTTTTTATCTACGAAAATGATCTCAATGGGCTTTCGTTCTAAAGAGCTTTAGTCTCATAAATGTAGTTTTTTAGATCCAGAAATATGAGATAGCTACATACTTTTTTCCAAAAATTCTCATTCATTTCATTGAAATAAGTTTAAGACATTTTGCTCCTATAGTTTTACAATACACACCTCAGTATTAAAATCAAATATCCTCATCAGACCGATAAGTCTTTAGTGAACTTAATGTACAACCGTAAATAAATGATTAAATTTAAACCATCTAACTTTAAAAGACTGATATTGGTGGGGACATTTTAAAAACGTTATTATCTAAATAAAGAGATATACTTACTTACTTAACTGTCTGATCAGTTTAAGAACCTTTGAATTTTATATCAGATGTATTATCTTAACATGAGATTTCAAGCTCTTTTTCATATTTTTCTTGTTTCACCTCTTGCTTCCCTTTAACGTTGTTGCCTCCACTATCCGTTTGTGTCCCATCGGCAATCTCGCTATTGTCTTTTGATGAGATATCCTGTGGTATTTCAGAATGGGTAGTTCCTGTGATAACCATACTTTTTTCTTTGGATAAGATATCTTGCTGTTTCACTGTGCACGTTTCAATTGGATTGCCAATGTCAACAGTCTTATAATCGATCGATGAGCTTTTGTGTAGCTGATTGACACTTTTGCCTTCGTTTGTTGGTTTAATTTCAGAATGTCTTATTTCTTTATCAGATCTTTTTTCTTCACATGAACTGTTCAGCTCATTTTTAACTTTGGCTTCTTCTCCGTCATGCAACTTATCCAAATTGTCTTTCTTCGTTTCTGTGTCATTGGGTGTCTCACTTTTATCATTTGACGAGCCCTCTTGCGATCTTTTGGATTCTCGTAACTTTGTATCAATGATTGTACCTTTTTTCTGCTTTTCTACATAATCATCACTCGTACCTTTCTCTTGGGATGAGTTCTCTCGAGGTTTATCTGCTTCGTTTGGTTTCTCATTGTTGGTCATTCTCGTGTCGTTCGATGAGCTCTTTTCTGGTCGATCTAACGTTTTTATTTCACTTCTCAGCTCCACTTCAGAGTTGCTATTTTCCTCATTATGTTGTATGCTTTTATCTGTCATGGTATTGCATTCTACTAAGATTTCTTGTGTGTTTCTGGATTGTTCTTGATATTTTGACTCGCCTTTAGTAGATTTGACAGTTTCAGTTGTATTTTCCACTATTGTGTTTTCCATTTTGTTTTCCGATATAACCTTTTTCAGTGTTTCCAAATGTGTGTCAAAATTAGTATACTCTTCTTTCTGTTTTACAGTTGTCGATTAATTCCCGTGCTCCCCCTTTTAAATTTTGATTGGTATGTTGTAACGTTTTATAAGGAGTATGTTCTAAAATACCAAAATATTCTGCAAATTATTGTTCTTGCAAAAAATACAATAAATAGATAATTTTTTTTTAAATTACAGGTAATTATGACCCCAGAGGTTCACGTCAAGCTATATTTATATAGTTAGGTTTTTGTTCAGGACAGATTTACAACCCAATTTCTCTACCTCTAGCACATAAGAGTTTACAGAGTATGGTTGATTGATTGGGTTTTTTTCCTTTTCTTTTTTTTTTTTTTATAGTTATTACGAACTCTTCTGTGATTTAGGACTTTCGACTGCAATAAAAATGTTGAAAAATTGTAGATCCTGGTCTGGGTTTATTTATTGGCACTTCAATGAGATCCTGCACTAAATGTTTTTTTTTTTCATTTACAAAGCTGAATAGTAAAGGGAAACTCAGACTGACCACTGTGGTTTATGAAAACAACAAATTGATAACATGAGATTTAAATAATAGTGATAGTTTGCTGATTTTTAGAGATGTTTGAAAATCCAAATAGACAATACGATTAAAATTACGTACAGGTGTTATATTTAGTGAAGAATTAGTTTACAAAAAGAACCAAAAGAATTTTCTGTTGCGTTAAATCAATATAATATTTCCATACGATTTATCAGAATTATATCCATTTTATAAACACATACGATCTAGCCCAAGGATCATAAAAAAATCCTAGACTAAAGCCAGAAAATGTTCCAAACACTACAATTGTATTATTCATGTCTGTTTCAATCAGAGTTTTCCTGTTTATAGACGCACTTAAACAGTTTTATTGTTTGTCATGTTTAAATTTCCTTGATACATTCAGCTTTCAATATGTAAACAAAACATGGCATATTAGATTTGTTTACATGAGCTCTAGTATAACACGACAACACTCTAACATTAGTAAATATTAGACATAGATTAATAATTATTTCTTAACATCAGAAATGCATGAACTAAATTTTGACAATTTTATAATTATTTCCCAGATTTGTTGCATTCTACACGTTAAGTGTCAATCGTAGATTGATGAATAATAATTAATGAATGAATGGAATTTGAACCTACAATGTAAGTCTAAGACGTTTCGGGATCCTGAAACCTGTCTGCCAAAGGTACATCAGTATTTGGCCTCGAACAAATGAAAATATTCTAACAGCATTGACTATAATTAAATGCACCATTTTTGCGTTCTAACCACTTAATGTGTTTTGAAAACACATGAATTTTACGTACATATTGCAAATTTACTTTTTCAAATAGACAAAAAAAAAAACCAACAAAGAACAGTGTATGCTTCAACAACAAAAACGCAAACACTTACGTAGCTGCTTTTCACAGTGTAGACGTAGGTCAATAAAACACTTCAAGTTCCAGGAACTCAAGATAAAATGGACTCTCACAGTTAGATTGAATTTCCGTATAACAAATTACAAAACTCAAACCAAAATCAGAGCAATACTTACGTAAACTGTTATTTTATCATACTATCAGATTATGTTATCTCAAAACGATAAGACAACTCCGAACATTTTTAGGAAAAAAAATGGATATCCTTTTCTTATCAAAACGCCTCGATGTTAAATCAAGGTCATTGGTAGAGGTCATATGTAAAGTTTACTCTGAAGGATTGTCATCATAGGAGACAAGGCATTTTCTTTTTGATGGTTTGTGGCACATGCCGCTACTACAATAGTTATATAATTAGGAAAATAGAGAACAATCAAATATAATTTTCTATGCAACATCAATTAAATCCAGCTTGTGTGTGTCATCTTTTTTACATAGAAAAAAACCCTCACACGATGAAATCAATCAATATGGGAATATCTTTTTGAGATACAGGTCTTGTACTGATTTGCTTGTGTTATTGATCTCAACATACCCGCGTTGCTATAATTCAATACAAAATCGAAACCACAAGAGGCCCATAGGCCTTGATGGTCACCTGAGTACTACAACCCGTAAATGAATCTGTCGGTGAGTCTTTATTTAGTCTAAACCCTTATCCAAGTCTACTGTTACTGTTTCTCTCCCTTTTATTATTTCACGGAGGAAACTAGAATTACATGTATCTATAACATAGCTCGAGGGGCCAAAATTGTAAACTTTAGTTTTAACTGTAAAGTTTAGTAAAAAGAGACATTAAATGGTCAGTCATATTCGCAGTTTCATTGCAATGCACATATGCATACATTTTTTTGTTACAGGCATACAATGCACAGGAAATTAAAGTAGATTTCCAAATATAATTTAATATGGCCAAATTATAATTCACCTTGCAGTTTTCAAGAGGTAGTAAAATATTGACGGACGAAGCAACATGTAACTTAAGTGACTCAAGTGATCTTAAAAAAATACAAGTTCACTATATGGTCATATTTGTCACCATCACTACTATTATCCCCCCCCCCCCCCGTTCCCCAAGAATAAAAAGGGTGAACCCTTTCCCCACGGGCAATGCAATGAACTTCACATTTTTAGGATAAGACATGATGTACATAATAGCAACGCATTTAGTTTACTTCCACGACTGTGAATGACCATAAGAAAATTTTATAAAACTAGTATACATTTTAAAATATGTGGTCATATTGGCTTTACTCAAGGGCTTGAAACCTTGTCCCAGGGGTTATATACTCCACAATTTAGGTAGAGGCTTAATGGACATCATAACCATATGTTCAGTTTATCTCCCCCTGCTGTGGAAGTAGAGAAGAAAATTGTCTAAGATTAAATGCATTTTCACTATATGGCATTATTAGCCCCGCCAAACGGCCTGAACCCCCTTGAAATTCACAAGTTGAGTGGAGGGCTTTATGAACATCATAATCATGCATTAAAGTTATTTCCCATTACTGTGGAAGCGAAGAAGATTTTCAGAGATTTAATACAAATTCACTATATGGCCATTTTTGCCGCGCACTAATGTCTGAAGCCATCACCCAGTGGCAATGATTTAGGTATGGTCTGAACTTCTGACTTAAGGGGCATGAATTTTACAAATTAATTAATAATAAACTAGAAACAATCTCGTTGCGAGCAACAAGTAGGTCTTCCGGCCGATTTTCAGAATGTGAAATTAGACCTTGACTATTCGACGACCAAACATAATCTGGAAAAGGGGGTGCAGTCTTCATTCGAAGGGTCAGACACTATTTTGTATTAGACAAACGAGTTATGCCATGTAAGATAAATGTAAGATGAACATTTTTGCTTCTGTAACATATTTCAAAATACTCCTCAGTAACGAGCTATAAATGAAAAAGTTAGACCCCTCTTGGCCCCTAATTTGAGGGGCGGTCCCTTTTTTATTGATATCAAAGAAAGTTCCTGAGATATATAGAAAAGAACGTTTCAGGGGCTAATCCTTCATCTCCTTTTTGGGGCCATTTAACGACATTTGGATATTTGCATATTGTTAAATGCATAATTCTGAGCATCTTTCAGGCACAACCTGTGCTTTCACACAAGTTACTGCTTTTTGGACTGAATGCTTTTCCAGAAGATTTTTAAAGATTTTTCTCTATATTTAAACAAACTTGAATCTATACTATCTGAGGATATTTCCACATGCACACAAGTTTAAGCTTTCCTGACCAAATGGTTTTTGAGACAAAGATTTTTAAAGATTTTCTCTATATCTTCCTATATAAAAATCCGACCCCCCCCCCACTTCTTGTGCCCTGATCATACCCCGGGGATCATAATTTGAACATACCTGAATCTACACTACCCGAGGATGCTTCCAAATAAGTTTAAGTGTTTCCGGCCAAGTTTTTTATGAGAAGATTTTTAATATTTTCTCTATATATTGCCATGTAAAAATTCGACCCCCATTGTGGCCCCACCCTACCCCCGGGGACCATGATTTGAACAAACTTGAATCTACACTACCTGAGGATGCCTCCATACAAGTTACAGCTTTTCTGGCCTAATAGTTTTTTAAGAAGATTTTAAAAAAATACTAACAAATTTTTAATAATTCTAAATTATCTCCCAATTAAAGAGGGTGTGGCCCTTCATTTGATGAAACTAGAATCTCCTTCACCCAGTGACAACGCCAACAACAAAGGACAACGGACAAATTTTGATCAGAAAAGGTCACTTGAGTTTTCAGCTCAGGTGAGCTAATAAGGTCTTCCGTTGGAAACGGACGACCTTAATTAACTAATATATCTTATGCAAAGGTTTAATATTACAGGCTTTTAATTCAATACACCTCGTATATGAAAAGTATATCTCTGGTATATTTCTCCATTAAAATGGAGTGAAAGATAGATGTATGAAACGCTCATAACAATCACGACAACCGATTGATAATTGGATATTTATATAATAATATAATATATGGAATTAAACTTTAATTTCTTTAAATGATTTGTACACGTTTCAGTAAAATCTACAACATTTTTGTATACATAAAACAACATAATTTCACACATACACACACACACACACACACACACACACACACACACACACACACACACACACACACACACACACACACACACACACACACACACACACACACACACAGATATATATATATATATATGTATATATATATATATATATATATATATATATATATATATATATATATATATATATATATATATATATATATATATATATATATTTCCTGTTTATAGACGCACTTAAAGAGTTTTATCGTTTGTCATGTTTAAATTTCCTTGACACATTCAGCTTTCAATATGTAAACAAAAGATGGCATGTTGTATTTTGTTTACATGAGCTCTGGTATAACACGACAACACTCTAACATTAGTAAATATTAGACATAGATTAATAATTATTTCTTAACATCAGAAATGCATGAACTAAATTTTGACAATTTTATAATTATTTCCCAGATTTGTTGCATTCTACACGTTAAGTGTCAATCGTAGATTGATGAATAATAATTAATGAATGAATGGAATTTGAACCTACAATGTAAGTCTAAGACGTTTCGGGATCCTGAAACCTGTCTGCCAAAGATACATCGTATTTGGCCTCGAACAAATGAAAATATTCTAACAGCATTGACTATAATTAAATGCACCATTTTTGCGTTCTAACCACTTAATGTGTTTTGAAAACACATGAATTTTACGTACATATTGCAAATTTATTTTTTCAAATAGACAAAACAACAACAAAGAACAATGTAAGCTTCAACAACAAAAACGCAAACACTTACGTAGCTGCTTTTCACAGTGTAGACGTAGGTCAATAAAACACTTCAAGTTCCAGGAACTCAAGATAAAATGGACTCTCACAGTTAGATTGAATTTCCGTATAACAAATTACAAAACTCAAACCAAAATCAGAGCAATACTTACGTAAACTGTTATTTTATCATACTGTCAGATTATGTAATCTCGAAACGATAAGATAACTCCGAAAATTTTTAGAAAAAAAAATGGATATCCTTTTTTTATCAAAACGCCTTGATGTCAAATCAAGGTAATTGGTAGAGGTCATATGTAAAGTTTACTCTGAAGGATTGTCATCATAGGAGACAAGGCATTTTCTTTTTGATGGTTTGTGGCACATGCCGCTACTACAATAGTTATATAATTAGGAAAATAGAGAACAATCAAATATAATTTTCTATGCAACATCAATTAAATCCAGCTTGTGTGTGTCATCTTTTTTACATAGAAAAAAACCCTCACACGATGAAATCAATCAATATGGGAATATCTTTTTGAGATACAGGTCTTGTACTGATTTGCTTGTGTTATTGATCTCAACATACCCGCGTTGCTATAATTCAATACAAAATCGAAACCACAAGAGGCCCATAGGCCTTGATGGTCACCTGAGTACTACAACCCGTAAATGAATCTGTCAGTGAGTCTTTATTTAGTCTAAACCCTTATCCAAGTCTACTGTTACTGTTTCTCTCCCTTTTATTATTTCACGGAGGAAACTAGAATTACATGTATCTATAACATAGCTCGAGGGGCCAAAATTGTAGACTTTAGTTTTAACTGTAAAGTTTAGTAAAAAGAGACATTAAATGGTCAGTCATATTCACAGTTTCATTGCAATGCACATATGCATACATGTTTTTGTTACAGGCATACAATGCACAGGAAATTAAAGTAGATTTCCAAATATAATTTAATATGGCCAAATTATAATTCACCTTGCAGTTTTCAAGAGGTAGTAAAATATTGACGGACGAAGCAACATGTAACTTAAGTGACTCAAGTGATCTTAAAAAAATACAAGTTCACTATATGGTCATATTTGTCACCATCACTACTATTATCCCCCCGCCCCCGTTCCCTAAGAATAAAAAGGGTGAACCCTTTCCCCACGGGCAATGCAATGAACTCCAAATTTTTAGGATAAGACATGATGTACATAATAGCAACGCATTTAGTTTACTTCCACGACTGTGAATGACCATAAGAAAATCTTATAAAACTAGTATACATTTTAAAATATGTGGTCATATTGGCTTTACTCAAGTGCCTGAAACCTTGTCCCAGGGGTTATATACTCCACAATTTAGGTAGAGGCTTAATGGACATCATAACCATATGTTCAGTTTATCTCCCCCTGCTGTGGAAGTAGAGAAGAAAATTGTCTAAGATTAAATGCATTTTCACTATATGGCATTATTAGCCCCGCCAAACGGCCTGAACCCCCTTGAAATTCACAAGTTGAGTGGAGGGCTTTATGAACATCATAATCATGCATTAAAGTTATTTCCCATTACTGTGGAAGCGAAGAAGATTTTCAGAGATTTAATACAAATTCACTATATGGCCATTATTGCCGCGCACTAATGTCTGAAGCCATCACCCAGTGGCAATGATTTAGGTATGGTCTGAACTTCTGACTTAAGGGGCATGAATTTTACAAATTAATTAATAATGAACTAGAAACAATCTCGTTGCGAGCAACAAGTAGGTGTTCCGGCCGATTTTCAGAATGTGAAATTAGACCTTGACTATTCGACGACCAAACATAATCTGGAAAAGGGGGTGCAGTCTTCATTCGAAGGGTCAGACACTATTTTGTATTAGACAAACGAGTTATGCCATGTAAGATAAATGTAAGATGAACATTTTTGCTTCTGTAACATATTTCAAAATACTCCTCAGTAACGAGCTATAAATGAAAAAGTTAGACCCCTCTTGGCCCCTAATTTGAGGGGCGGTCCCTTTTTTATTGATATCAAAGAAAGTTCCTGAGATATATAGAAAAGAACGTTTCAGGGGCTAATCCTTCATCTCCTTTTTGGGGCCATTTAACGACATTTGGATATTTGCATATTGTTAAATGCATAATTCTGAGCATCTTTCAGGCACAACCTGTGCTTTCACACAAGTTACTGCTTTTTGGACTGAATGCTTTTCCAGAAGATTTTTAAGGATTTTTCTCTATATTTAAACAAACTTGAATCTATACTATCTGAGGATATTTCCACATGCACACAAGTTTAAGCTTTTCTGACCAAACGGTTTTTGAGAAAAAGATTTTTAAAGATTTTCTCTATATCTTCTTTTGTAAAACTCCGACCCCCCGACCCGCCCCAATGTAGCCCAAGCATACCCCGGGGATCATGATTTGAACAAACTTGAATCTACACTATCTGAGGATGCTTCAACATGCACACAAGGTTAAGCTTTTCTAACCAAATGGTTTTTGAGAAAAAAGATTTTTAAAGATTTTCTCTATATCTTCCTAAGTAAAAATCCGACCCCCCCTCCCCCTCCGCCCCAATCTGGCCCAATCATATCCCGGGGATCATGATTTGAACAAACTTAAATCTACACCGAGGATGCTTCCACATGCACACAAGTTTAAGCTTTCCTGACCAAATGGTTTTTGAGACAAAGATTTTTAAAGATTTTCTCTATATCTTCCTATGTAAAAATCCGACCCCCCCCCCCACTTCTTGTGCCCTGATCATACCCCGGGGATCATGATTTGAACATACCTGAATCTACACTACCCGAGGATGCTTCCAAATAAGTTTAAGTTTTTCCGGCCAAGTTTTTTTTGAGAAGATTTTTAATATTTTCTCTATATATTGCTATGTAAAAATTCGACCCCCCATTGTGGCCCCACCCTACCCCCGGGGATCATGATTTGAACAAACTTGAATCTACACTACCTGAGGATGCCTCCATACAAGTTACAGCTTTTCTGGCCTAATAGTTTTTTGAGAAGAAGATTTTAAAAAAATACTAACAAATTTTTAATAATTCTAAATTATCTCCCAATTAAAGAGGGTGTGGCCCTTCATTTGATGAAACTTGAATCTCCTTCACCCAGTGACAACGCCAACAACAAAGGACAACGGACAAATTTTGATCAGAAAAGGTCACTTGAGTTTTCAGCTCAGGTGAGCTAATAAGGTCTTCCGTTGGAAACGGACGACCTTAATTAACTAATATATCTTATGCAAAGGTTTAATATTACAGGCTTTTAATTCAATACACCTCGTATATGAAAAGTATATCTCTGGTATATTTCTCCATTAAAATGGAGTGAAAGATAGATGTATGAAACGCTCATAACAATCACGACAACCGATTGATAATTGGATATTTATATAATAATATAATATATGGAATTAAACTTTAATTTCTTTAAATGATTTGTACACGTTTCAGTAAAATCTACAACATTTTTGTATACATAAAACAACATAATTTCACACATACACACACACACACACACACACACATATATATATATATATGTATATATATATATATATATATATATATATATATATATATATATATATATATATATATATATATATATATATATATTTCCTGTTTATAGACGCACTTAAAGAGTTTTATCGTTTGTCATGTTTAAATTTCCTTGATACATTCAGCTTTCAATATGTAAACAAAAGATGGCATGTTGTATTTTGTTTACATGAGCTCTGGTATAACACGACAACACTCTAACATTAGTAAATATTAGACATAGATTAATAATTATTTCTTAACATCAGAAATGCATGAACTAAATTTTGACAATTTTATAATTATTTCCCAGATTTGTTGCATTCTACACGTTAAGTGTCAATCGTAGATTGATGAATAATAATTAATGAATGAATGGAATTTGAACCTACAATGTAAGTCTAAGACGTTTCGGGATCCTGAAACCTGTCTGCCAAAGGTACATCAGTATTTGGCCTCGAACAAATGAAAATATTCTAACAGCATTGACTATAATTAAATGCACCATTTTTGCGTTCTAACCACTTAATGTGTTTTGAAAACACATGAATTTTACGTACATATTGCAAATTTACTTTTTCAAATAGACAAAAAAAAAACCAACAAAGAACAATGTATGCTTCAACAACAAAAACGCAAACACTTACGTAGCTGCTTTTCACAGTGTAGACGTAGGTCAATAAAACACTTCAAGTTCCAGGAACTCAAGATAAAATGGACTCTCACAGTTAGATTGAATTTCCGTATAACAAATTACAAAACTCAAACCAAAATCAGAGCAATACTTACGTAAACTGTTATTTTATCATACTATCAGATTATGTTATCTCAAAACGATAAGACAACTCCGAACATTTTTAGGAAAAAAAATGGATATCCTTTTCTTATCAAAACGCCTCGATGTTAAATCAAGGTCATTGGTAGAGGTCATATGTAAAGTTTACTCTGAAGGATTGTCATCATAGGAGACAAGGCATTTTCTTTTTGATGGTTTGTGGCACATGCCGCTACTACAATAGTTATATAATTAGGAAAATAGAGAACAATCAAATATAATTTTCTATGCAACATCAATTAAATCCAGCTTGTGTGTGTCATCTTTTTTACATAGAAAAAAACCCTCACACGATGAAATCAATCAATATGGGAATATCTTTTTGAGATACAGGTCTTGTACTGATTTGCTTGTGTTATTGATCTCAACATACCCGCGTTGCTATAATTCAATACAAAATCGAAACCACAAGAGGCCCATAGGCCTTGATGGTCACCTGAGTACTACAACCCGTAAATGAATCTGTCAGTGAGTCTTTATTTAGTCTAAACCCTTATCCAAGTCTACTGTTACTGTTTCTCTCCCTTTTATTATTTCACGGAGGAAACTAGAATTACATGTATCTATAACATAGCTCGAGGGGCCAAAATTGTAGACTTTAGTTTTAACTGTAAAGTTTAGTAAAAAGAGACATTAAATGGTCAGTCATATTCACAGTTTCATTGCAATGCACATATGCATACATGTTTTTGTTACAGGCATACAATGCACAGGAAATTAAAGTAGATTTCCAAATATAATTTAATATGGCCAAATTATAATTCACCTTGCAGTTTTCAAGAGGTAGTAAAATATTGACGGACGAAGCAACATGTAACTTAAGTGACTCAAGTGATCTTAAAAAAATACAAGTTCACTATATGGTCATATTTGTCACCATCACTACTATTATCCCCCCGCCCCCGTTCCCTAAGAATAAAAAGGGTGAACCCTTTCCCCACGGGCAATGCAATGAACTCCAAATTTTTAGGATAAGACATGATGTACATAATAGCAACGCATTTAGTTTACTTCCACGACTGTGAATGACCATAAGAAAATCTTATAAAACTAGTATACATTTTAAAATATGTGGTCATATTGGCTTTACTCAAGTGCCTGAAACCTTGTCCCAGGGGTTATATACTCCACAATTTAGGTAGAGGCTTAATGGACATCATAACCATATGTTCAGTTTATCTCCCCCTGCTGTGGAAGTAGAGAAGAAAATTGTCTAAGATTAAATGCATTTTCACTATATGGCATTATTAGCCCCGCCAAACGGCCTGAACCCCCTTGAAATTCACAAGTTGAGTGGAGGGCTTTATGAACATCATAATCATGCATTAAAGTTATTTCCCATTACTGTGGAAGCGAAGAAGATTTTCAGAGATTTAATACAAATTCACTATATGGCCATTATTGCCGCGCACTAATGTCTGAAGCCATCACCCAGTGGCAATGATTTAGGTATGGTCTGAACTTCTGACTTAAGGGGCATGAATTTTACAAATTAATTAATAATGAACTAGAAACAATCTCGTTGCGAGCAACAAGTAGGTCTTCCGGCCGATTTTCAGAATGTGAAATTAGACCTTGACTATTCGACGACCAAACATAATCTGGAAAAGGGGGTGCAGTCTTCATTCGAAGGGTCAGACACTATTTTGTATTAGACAAACGAGTTATGCCATGTAAGATAAATGTAAGATGAACATTTTTGCTTCTGTAACATATTTCAAAATACTCCTCAGTAACGAGCTATAAATGAAAAAGTTAGACCCCTCTTGGCCCCTAATTTGAGGGGCGGTCCCTTTTTTATTGATATCAAAGAAAGTTCCTGAGATATATAGAAAAGAACGTTTCAGGGGCTAATCCTTCATCTCCTTTTTGGGGCCATTTAACGACATTTGGATATTTGCATATTGTTAAATGCATAATTCTGAGCATCTTTCAGGCACAACCTGTGCTTTCACACAAGTTACTGCTTTTTGGACTGAATGCTTTTCCAGAAGATTTTTAAGGATTTTTCTCTATATTTAAACAAACTTGAATCTATACTATCTGAGGATATTTCCACATGCACACAAGTTTAAGCTTTTCTGACCAAACGGTTTTTGAGAAAAAGATTTTTAAAGATTTTCTCTATATCTTCTTTTGTAAAACTCCGACCCCCCGACCCGCCCCAATGTAGCCCAAGCATACCCCGGGGATCATGATTTGAACAAACTTGAATCTACACTATCTGAGGATGCTTCAACATGCACACAAGGTTAAGCTTTTCTAACCAAATGGTTTTTGAGAAAAAAGATTTTTAAAGATTTTCTCTATATCTTCCTAAGTAAAAATCCGACCCCCCTCCCCCTCCGCCCCAATCTGGCCCAATCATATCCCGGGGATCATGATTTGAACAAACTTAAATCTACACCGAGGATGCTTCCACATGCACACAAGTTTAAGCTTTCCTGACCAAATGGTTTTTGAGACAAAGATTTTTAAAGATTTTCTCTATATCTTCCTATGTAAAAATCCGACCCCCCCCCCCACTTCTTGTGCCCTGATCATACCCCGGGGATCATGATTTGAACATACCTGAATCTACACTACCCGAGGATGCTTCCAAATAAGTTTAAGTTTTTCCGGCCAAGTTTTTTTTGAGAAGATTTTTAATATTTTCTCTATATATTGCTATGTAAAAATTCGACCCCCCATTGTGGCCCCACCCTACCCCCGGGGATCATGATTTGAACAAACTTGAATCTACACTACCTGAGGATGCCTCCATACAAGTTACAGCTTTTCTGGCCTAATAGTTTTTTGAGAAGAAGATTTTAAAAAAATACTAACAAATTTTTAATAATTCTAAATTATCTCCCAATTAAAGAGGGTGTGGCCCTTCATTTGATGAAACTTGAATCTCCTTCACCCAGTGACAACGCCAACAACAAAGGACAACGGACAAATTTTGATCAGAAAAGGTCACTTGAGTTTTCAGCTCAGGTGAGCTAATAAGGTCTTCCGTTGGAAACGGACGACCTTAATTAACTAATATATCTTATGCAAAGGTTTAATATTACAGGCTTTTAATTCAATACACCTCGTATATGAAAAGTATATCTCTGGTATATTTCTCCATTAAAATGGAGTGAAAGATAGATGTATGAAACGCTCATAACAATCACGACAACCGATTGATAATTGGATATTTATATAATAATATAATATATGGAATTAAACTTTAATTTCTTTAAATGATTTGTACACGTTTCAGTAAAATCTACAACATTTTTGTATACATAAAACAACATAATTTCACACATACACACACACACACACATATATATATATATATATATATATATATATATATATATATATATATATATATATATATATATATATATATATTTCCTGTTTATAGACGCACTTAAAGAGTTTTATCGTTTGTCATGTTTAAATTTCCTTGATACATTCAGCTTTCAATATGTAAACAAAAGATGGCATGTTGTATTTTGTTTACATGAGCTCTGGTATAACACGACAACACTCTAACATTAGTAAATATTAGACATAGATTAATAATTATTTCTTAACATCAGAAATGCATGAACTAAATTTTGACAATTTTATAATTATTTCCCAGATTTGTTGCATTCTACACGTTAAGTGTCAATCGTAGATTGATGAATAATAATTAATGAATGAATGGAATTTGAACCTACAATGTAAGTCTAAGACGTTTCGGGATCCTGAAACCTGTCTGCCAAAGGTACATCAGTATTTGGCCTCGAACAAATGAAAATATTCTAACAGCATTGACTATAATTAAATGCACCATTTTTGCGTTCTAACCACTTAATGTGTTTTGAAAACACATGAATTTTACGTACATATTGCAAATTTACTTTTTCAAATAGACAAAAAAAAAACCAACAAAGAACAATGTATGCTTCAACAACAAAAACGCAAACACTTACGTAGCTGCTTTTCACAGTGTAGACGTAGGTCAATAAAACACTTCAAGTTCCAGGAACTCAAGATAAAATGGACTCTCACAGTTAGATTGAATTTCCGTATAACAAATTACAAAACTCAAACCAAAATCAGAGCAATACTTACGTAAACTGTTATTTTATCATACTATCAGATTATGTTATCTCAAAACGATAAGACAACTCCGAACATTTTTAGGAAAAAAAATGGATATCCTTTTCTTATCAAAACGCCTCGATGTTAAATCAAGGTCATTGGTAGAGGTCATATGTAAAGTTTACTCTGAAGGATTGTCATCATAGGAGACAAGGCATTTTCTTTTTGATGGTTTGTGGCACATGCCGCTACTACAATAGTTATATAATTAGGAAAATAGAGAACAATCAAATATAATTTTCTATGCAACATAAATTAAATCCAGGTTGTGTGTGTCATCTTTTTTACATAGAAAAAAACCCTCACACGATGAAATCAATCAATATGGGAATATCTTTTTGAGATACAGGTCTTGTACTGATTTGCTTGTGTTATTGATCTCAACATACCCGTGTTGCTATAATTCAATACAAAACCGAAACTACAAGAGGCCCATAGGCCTTGATGGTCACCTGAGTACTACAACCCGTAAATGAATCTGTCAGTGAGTCTTTATTTAGTCTAAACCCTTATCCAAGTCTACTGTTACTGTTTCTCTCCCTTTTATTATTTCACGGAGGAAACTAGAATTACATGTATCTGTAACATAGCTCGAGGGGCCAAAATTGTAAACTTTAGTTTTAACTGTAAAGTTTAGTAAAAAGAAACATTAAATGGTCAGTCATATTCGCAGTTTCATTGCAATGCACACAGCATGCATACATTTTATTGTTACAGGCATACAATGCACAGGAAATTAAAGTAGATTTCCAAATATAATTTAATATGGCCAAATTATAATTCACCTTGCAGTTTTCAAGAGGTAGTAAAATATTGACGGACGAAGCAACATGTAAGTGACTCAAGTGATCTTAAAAAAAAATACAAGTTCACTATATGGTCATATTTGTCACCATCACTACTATTATCCCCCCCCCCCCCCGTTCCCCAAGAATACAAATAAATTTCCCCACGGGCAATGCAATGAATTCCACATTTTTAGGATAAGACATAATGTACATCATAGCAACGCATTTAGTTTACTTCCACGACTGTGAATGAACATAAGAAAATTTTAGAAAACTAGTATACATTTTAAAATATGTGGTCATATTGGCTTTACTCAAGGGCCTGAAACCTTGTCCCATGGGTTATATACTTCACAATTTAGGTAGAGGCTTAATGGACATCATAACCATATGTTCAGTTTATCTCCCCCTGCTGTGGAAGTAGAGAAGAAAATTGTCTAAGATTAAATGCATTTTCACTATATGGCCTTATTAGCCCCACCAAAGGGCCTGAACCCCCTTGAAATTCACAAGTTTAGTGGAGGGCTTTATGAACATCATAATCATGCATTAAAGTTATTTCCCATTACTGTGGAAGCGAAGAAGATTTTCAGAGATTTAATACAAATTCACTATATGGCCATTTTTTCCCCGCACTAGTGTCTGAAGCCATCACCCAGTGGCAATGATTTAGGTATGGTCTGAACTTCTGACTTAGGGGGCATGAATTTTACAAATTAATTAATAATAAACTAGAAACGATCTCGTTGCGAGCAACAAGTAGGTCTTCCGGCCGATTTTCAGAATGTGAAATTAGACCTTGACTATTCGACGACCAAACATAATCTGGAAAAGGGGGTGCAGTCTTCATTCGAAGGGTCAGACACTACTTTGTATTAGACAAAAGAGTTATGCCATGTAAGATAAATGTAAGATGAACATTTTTGCTTCTGTAACATATTTCAAAATACTCCTCAGTAACGAGCTATAAATGAAAAAGTTAGACCCCTCTTGGCCCCTAACTTGAGGGGCGGTCCCCTTTTTATTGATATCAAATGAAAGTTCTTTTGAATTTAAACACATTTTGATCAACAAGATATTCTTTTCCGTTCCTGAGAGATATAGAAAAGAACGTTTAAGGGGCTAATCCTTCATCTCCTTTTTGGGGCCATTTAACGAAATTTGGATATTTGCATATTGTTAAATGCATAATTCTGAGCATCTTTCAGGCACAATCTGTGCTTTCACACAAGTTACTGCTTTTTGGACTGAATGCTTTTTCAGAAGATTTTTAAAGATTTTTCTCTATATTTAAACAAACTTGAATCTACACTATCTGAGGATATTTCCACATGCACACAAGGCTAAGCTTTTCTGACCAAACGGTTTTTGAGAAAAAGATTTTTAAAGATTTTCTCTATATCTTCCTATGTAAAACTCCGAACCCCCGACCCGCCCCAATGTAGTCCAATCATACCCCGGGGATCATGATTTGAACAAAGTTAAATCTACACTGAGGATGCTTCCACATGCACACAAGTTTAAGCTTTTCTGACCAAATGGTTTTTGAGACAAAGATTTTTAAAGATTTTCTCTATATCTTTCTATGTAAAAATCCGACCACCCCCCCCCTTCTTGTGCCCTCATCATACCCCGGGGATCATGATTTGAACATACCTGAATCTACACTACCCGAGGATGCTTCCACATAATTTTAAGTTTTTCCGGCCAAGTTTTTTTTAGAAGATTTTTAATATTTTCTCTATATATTGCCATGTAAAAATTGGAAACCCCATTGTGGCCCTACCCTACCCCCGGGGACCATGATTTGAACACACTTGAATCTACACTACCTGAGGATGCTTCCATACAAGTTACAGTTTTTCTGGCCTAATAGTTTTTTGAGAAGAAGATTTTTTAAAAATGCCAACAAATTTTTAATAATTCTAAATTATCTCCCCATTTAAGAGGGTGTGGCCCTTCATTTGATGAAACTTGAATCTCCTTCACCCAGTGACAACGCCAACGACAAAAGACAACGGACAAATTTTGATCAGAAAAGGTCACTTGAGTTTTCAGCTCAGGTGAGCTAATAAGGTCTTCCGTTGGAAACGGACGACCTTAATTAACTAATATATCTTATGCAAAGGTTTAATATTACAGGCTTTTCATTCAATACACCTCGTATATGAATAGTATATCTCTAGTATATTTCTCCATTAAAATGGAGTGAAAGATAGATGTATGAAACGCTCATAACAATCACGACAACCGATTGATAATTGGATATTTATATAATAATATAATATATGGAATTAAACTTTATTTTCTTTAACTGATTTGTACATGTTTCAGTAAAATCTACAACATTTTTGTATACATAAAACAACAAAATTTCACATATATATATATATATATATATATATATATATATATATATATATATATATATATATATATATATAAAAGAATCACAAGATGTCTTAAACAAGAATAGATATGGGTTACCCCCTATTCAAGATATGCGACCTTTAAATTACTTCGAATTTTCATTGTGCTCAGCCGATCTCTAAGTTAAAATAATTGAACTTATTAAGAAACTGGCGTATATAGTTCTTCATGTCCGTAGCAAATACTGTCACCAGTCTTGCGTTACCAGCAAACAGTACACACATCTGTGCTACACGAGCGCGATCAGAAATATGGTGCGGGTGTTGCATAACCATTTCGTCATTAAAAGAAAAAAAAAGAAAAACACACTCATGCACAAAAAAAAAATTAAAAGAGATCGTGTGATACCTAACGAACAATAATCATGAAAGTAATATAATTATTATAATAATTTAAGCAATATTCATTAGTGAAAAAATTGTCAATCGAAGAATAACCTATTATATCGTAAAAAAGACTGCGGATGCAGCTAGCGTAGGAATATGAATACTTCACATTTACATTTCTTGGGGAAAGATGATTTTTAAAAATAATTTTACGTTAATGTTATTTTCTTTCACATATTACATATACATCAATATTCTAAACATCTGTTGTAATGTTGTATCTGCTGATCATAAATGGAACTATATTTTTAAGAGCAATTGTGTAAAGAGTATCTGACTTTAGTAATATATCTTGAATAGATAGTAAGCACTGATCGAATATATTAAAAAAGCATCGACACAATTGAAAAGGAGCATAAATAAGTGCATCCATTATTTATGTGCATTTATATATACAATATATATGAAATACTCAAACTCTAAAAATACATGTACATGTATATAGTTATATATAATACAAATATAAGGCATAAAAATTCATTCTATGGATAATTAATTTGAAATCAAAAACAAAAATATCCGTAAAAATACATGGACTTCATAAAATGAGACTTGTTTGTATTCTATCGTTATATATGGTGGTTATATTCTTAAACATAACGATATACTGCGTATGACATAAATACAATCGTAAGTCATTGACCTGTTCAGCCAGAAATGCATTGGTGAAGTCGCTGCCAAAATGAAGTGGGAAAACGTTTGCTTTTTTTCATGTTACGTCCTACGCAATAACACAGTAAATGGATCACAACTCAACAAATCTCCAGCACAGGACCCGGTCTCCAAAAAAAAATCATAATCATTTCAAAACGTGGCTTATATATATATATATATATATATATATATATATATATATATATATTGTGTCAGGAACTTCCTTTCCTCCTGGCGTAGATAATATAGGAAACCAAATCCTTTTTAGATTCCGCATGTAGTGCTACGAGTCACACATTGCTTCATTTTTTTCTAATAAAAGAGCGTCACTTGACAAAAATCCTTCCTTCACTTTTTTCTGTTCATCCTATCTTTGAATAAAAAGGAAAAAAACTAAATTTAAATGAAGAATGTCTTCTAATTACAGTAATTACGTGTTCTAAAACAAATCTTAAATAAGTATTCTTCAACACTCAATTGATATTGAAGTTTTGTAAAGATCTGTGAAAATCATGAATAGGTATCAAAAAAAGTTTTTTGTGTCAACATTTAGAGCCACAATAATCTGTCGCACATTCTGGAGATTGGCTTTTGATCCAATCTATACGTTTAATAAAAAAAAATAACTTCTTCGAAAACTCATAAAATCGAAATACCTTTTTTTTTTTCATAAAGACCAATGAGAATCGTAAGTCGTAGTAACTTTCAAAGCAACAGGAATAGAAACATACAATAATTTTTACATCAATTTGAAAGTCAATGACCAATTAGCAATGATTTTATTTATGCCAGAGTTATCATGTGTCAAAACATGATTTATGTATTACAACAAGTATAGAAAAGAACTAAAGTTAACTTACCGAATGAGAAACTTGTATGAAGACCCAGATTTTGAAATTCTGGAAATAGAAAGAGTCATAAGTATGCCTTTATCTTCTTAAAAAACCGAGAGGAATAGGGACCAGTTCGCCTCTCTGATCATGGTTACTTTTATCAAGTGGTTAATAACCTTAGATTTATGGAATACACCAGAAAAAAAGTTTTATACATATGTATCTGGTGGTTATGTTAAAAACACCTGCATTTAAATATGTTTTATTCACTTTCATCCACTTCAACACAATAGCTTTCATCTTTTAGTTGCTTATCATTAGATGCTGTCTTTTTAAATATATGTTGATGTTTAGTTTTAAGCCCTTTCTTGTGATATTTCCTGACTAACAGTTGAGCATATAGTTAAATTACATGTAACTATATACACTTCATCAGGATACTTGACTTCATGAGGTTATCTTTTTACTAGTCAACAAAACCACTGAAAGCTCGCTGAGGTGGCTAAAAACCCACATGTTTCTTTTTTTCTGACTGATTTTAATAAAACCGCTATTTGCTATTTGCTAAGAAGCAATAATCTTATAATTAATGTATATTACCTTTGCCTATTGGTGTGCTTGTTAGATAGTTTCCTAAAACCGAAAAGGAAATAGAATTAAGCTAACAAAGAAAGATCATTTAGATTTTAAAATATTTTTCCGGAAACAATTATGATTTTCAGTAATTATTTGTTATAATCAGTGTTTTTCCAAGTGAATATTGTATTTAACATATGTTTAAATTTAAGATAAATCAAAATAAATTCATCTAACTTGTTTGTTGTTTACCTCGGGGTAAACCCGTTGTACCGTCGGAGGCTCCCTCTTGTGTACGACTCAGAAGTTCCCGGCACTCAGCCTGTGACTTTTCAAGATCTTCCCGTAAGCTCCTGCACTCGTCTCTATACACAAAACACTCTTGTTCACATTTGTCTCGTTCTTCCTTCAGCTTCTCATTGTCTACTATAATAAGTAAAACATTCTTTTTTTAATGCTTTAAATCTTAAATAGGCTCCTTTACCTTAAGCCACATCAAAAATGGCAAAACTTTGTCATCAAATGATCAGAGAGAGAAAGAGATGATAGGGAGATAGAAAAGAGAGTGAGCAACTTGTAGCTTTATATTTTATTTCTGACTCAGTGGTTAACCAGTATGTCGATAAATATACCTTAACTTTAAATCTGCACATTATGTTTTACTTCTCAAAAAATGTCAATGGTGAAATTTTCTTTTCAAATGTACAAATACACTTACTTGTTCGACGATCCAACTCCCGTTCTAATTTGTGAAATGTCTCTGGAATATAATTTACATTGTATTGTAAAGCAGGATTCATTAAAAATATGATTTATAAAATCCTTATTCAAATATAAATATCAAACTTTATTTTGTAAATAATTTCAAATATTTGAATAAAATATATATTGGTGCTTTTAGCCATAAAAAACATGTATAAATATCATAAAATACATGTGTTTAAGTTTTATTTCAATAACAAATGTAAACTTACCATTTTTTTCTTCCAACGAACGTCTGTAACTATCGGCCGTTGTCCGATGGTTTTGTAGTTCTGAAGCCATGCTATCTAAACGGTACCCAGTTTTTGATAGCAGTTCGTTGATGTGTCGATTTTTCTCTTTTCAATTAGAATGTAATATTCATATATTTTATGTTTAATAAGATCTATATCATCGATCATTGAAACATGTTATTAATAGCAGCTTTTCTTCTTATCTTTGCACAACAATACATTCTGAATTTTTTTAAGAATCAATTTAAAATGAAAATTTCTCATCATATGTCCATTTGTACTCCCAAACTTGCATGTTTTACATGAAAAATTTCTGTTTTTAAGTCTAAAATGAGCTACAGATAAGTAGAGTATTTCATACTTTATCTAAAGGTGTTCCTACTTGATTTTATTTTATTTTAACTAATTGTTTGTCTTTATTGTCATCTCAACAAAAGATAAATGTTCAGGGATTGGATTTTTCCAATACTTTACATATAATAACCTATTTTAATTTAATTTTTTAAAACGAAAAATAAAATGTCATACCTTTTTCTCTTTGAATTTCCATCTGGGAATCTTGAAAAGCTTTGTAATATTCTTGAATATGGTCGCGTAATAATCCATATTCTTCAAGTGATGCTTGAAGCTTGGTATTTTGTTCTAAAGTTTAGATTATAATCATTTAATGCATAAATGCAAGTTAACAATGATCTGAATTATATTTTTACCCTAAAAAATAACACATAAATAAAATACCTCAAACTACTTTTTCAACATTTAAGGTTTGATACTCGGCTATATGAATGTTACGCAGCAAGTTTCAACCTTTAACCTTTCAAACCATTAATGAATTCCAAAGTGGTATTATTCATATAAATGATTGCGGTTCAATAATCTTCATATAAATGAAGCTTAACAACTTTGAACGTGGACCTGTTTGCATGCTACAATTTTATCATAAAAGCATTTTTTATGAATTATCAATCATGTGAGACTAAGTAGATGTTTTCATTTTTATTCAGTGAAGCCACATAAACATGTATAAGTATTTGTATTGTATACATGTATGTATTCATAAATGTATACGAATTCGAAGGTACATATGTATAGATACATATGACCTATTTATTTCAGAAAAAAGGTTTTAAATAATTACAAACTAACATATACAACAATGAGAAATTAGAGATTGCACTTTAATAGACAATAAATTTCGTGGATTAACTCAAAAACCAAATTCGCGAAAATTGGTAGTCAATAATAGATCAACAATATATCAACATCGCAAAATAACCAGTGTAAAGCGGTGCATCAGGGAATGTTATTAAATCAAAGAACAGCACAATACAGAGGCTGATATTTCAAACGTGCGTGGGTACGTGTACCTAAACTAGGGGAATTCCCTAAATTCTTCGCGTATTACATCATCAGTTTTGTGATAACAAGGTTTCTACGCGTTCTCTTAACATGAAGAGTGACGTCTATACGTAAGTACAAACTTGTAGCTTTTACAAGAAAAAAATCTAATTGATGAGTGAATATCTTTTTGCGATAAATTAAATAGATTTTTAAACGTCATTTGCATGCAGATCGATAAAAACTTCACAATTTATTTGAAGTTAATTAAGTAAATTCATGTCACAAAACTGCGTCGAGAGGACTCAAAAATCATCAATTGTTTATATCCTACATGTTATGAATTCTCAACTGATAATTACAAAAACATGTACATGTACGTGTAGTTATAACACGCGTAAAAGTACCCGTTAACGTTCCATATCTCAACCTCTCTTTAAACTTTTTCTTAATACACTATTCGATCGCAATAAGCAACAAATAATCAACAAGAAACAACATGTAAACGCGTCTAATGAATATTTTCGATAAAGCGTGAAATCATAAAAACACAGAATTAACTGAAAATACCTAACAACAAACTAAAGCTTAATTCTCTTACCTAGAAGATACCGACTTTGAGTTTTAAGTTGTTCGTTCTCCAACTGTATTCTTTGAAGATTCCCAATGCTATACATCATTTCCTGTTGTTCTCTGACAGCCTTTTGCATGCATTCTAACGAAAATGATATCAAAATAAATCGTTATTTAAGTCTTACGTCCAAACGCAATATAGGCTATGCAATAAAAACGAATTATGGACACAAGGGGTACATTTAATGAATAAGGAATCATTCTTCGAGTATTATGAGGTGATACTTTTGGTCAGGGCGTGAACAAATCCAATAAAGCCCTAAGGGATTTATGAAAGATCTGATCACGCCCCGACCGAAATCATCACCTCATAATATTCAAAGAATGATTCCTTATCCTTATTTCTTATATTTATATAATTTTCAGCAATTGTACGATTAAATATATGAATATAAATAAGCAAACCCCGCTTGCGCCCCAATTATACGTCATTTGAATTTATTGGACTATATAGTACAAAATCGATACGTAGTGTTATCACAGGCAAAGACACTGAAAAATGTAAAGCTTGCTTAATAAGGCAACGATGTCCAACTTTGATCCCAGGACTTATATTAGTTGATTTTAGCATACTAAAAATATATGGAATAGGATGTCAATGTTATTTGCTTACAGAAATTATCTTAATTGAACAATTTTTCCAACGTGTTGTTTACAAGAAGAGTTTTATCCTCTATACTAGTTACGGAATTCAATAGCTACCCAATCTGTATTCACATAAACTGGAAAAGAACAGTTTATGCTTTTTTTTATACCGTTTTCGGTATATAAACATGAGTAAACTGTTCTAATCTAGTGTACGGTTTATAAACAATAGGCCCATGGGTCACATTGCTCACCTAAGCAACGACAGCAATGACAGTAATGATAAAATCAGAGAAAAAAGATATCAAGAAGATCAAGAAGACCATTTTTAAAAACATGTACCTACATCAAACTTTGAACCCCTTGTGTGGCACCAGAATTGTCCAGGGGCCACAGTCTAACAACTGAGAATCAACAATGTCAAGATGCTTGCTTATAAGTATTACCATATTCTATAGCATTTGAGTTGAGAATAATCAAATTAAATTTATGTCCTAAGTAAAATAAATTCAACACCCCCCCCCCCACCTGCCCCATTGTGACCACATCCTACCTCCGGGGATCATGAATTGAACAAACTTGAATTTACACTACCTAAGGCTGCTTCCACACAAGTTACATGTTTTAAAGCCGATTGGTTTTTGAGAAGATTTTTAAAGATTTTTCTCTATATATTCTTAGGTAAAATTCGACCCCACTGTAGCTCCACCATAACCCTAGGGACCATGATTTGAACAAACTTAAATTTGCAGAACCTGAGGATGCTTCCAAGTAACAGCTTGTCTGGCCAATTGCTTTTTGAGAATATTTTCATTTCTCTATATATATTCCTTTGTAAAAGTTCCAACCCCACCCCTCCTCCATTGTAGCCACATCCTACCATCGGACGTTGTGATTTGAACAAACTTGAATCTACAGTATCTGAGGATGCTTCCACACAAGTAATAGCTTGTCTGGCCAATTGGTTTCTAAGAAGTAGATTATTCAAGTTTTTTTCTATATGTTCTTCTGTAAAAAGTCGACCCCAATTGTGGCCTCGAGGATCATGATTTTAACAAACTTGAATCTAAACCACTTGAAGATGCTTCCACACAAGTTTCGGGAAAATAGGTTTTTGAGAATAAGAGTTTTGGACAATACCAACAAATTTTGTATGATTCTAAATTATCTCCCTTTTAAAGGGTCCTGGCCCTTCATTTGAACTAACATGAAAGCCCTTCAAACAATGATACTTTTTTGCCAAGTTTGGTTGAAATCAGCCCAGTTGTTTTGGAGAAGAAGATGAAAAAGTAACAAGTTTACGACAACATCGACAACGATAGACAACAAACAAATATTGATTATAAAAGCTCACTTGAGCCTTCAACTGTTCTTCTCCAGTTTATATAAGGATACATATGGTTGCTATTGAATTCATTACTTATCATTTAAATTTCTACTATTATTTGCAGAAAAACGACCAATTGACGTTTAAAATGACATTAAATTATGAACATATGTAACGTCAATGGATCGATAGGTTCACTATAGCATTAAATGATTTATTTTTGACGTCGTCGTGTCAATAACTGCCTTCAGGTGAGCAGACAAATTGAATAACGCGCGTTATGATAACATGTCTGCTCACTTGACGGCAGTTACTGACACGACGACGTCAAAAATAAATCATTTAATGCTTATATTTACATTCCCGTATTGATGAAATCAGTTAATTCGATACGCAAGGGCATGCTCTTCGTATGAACAGTTTCTAAGGTGAGGCAAGCTACTAACAAACAAGTTGATTAAATAGGACTATCAACAGGCTCGTTTGAAGTCATCTTTTCGTAAGTTCTATGGTCGATACAACGACCTTGTCAGCAAATACAATCATCCACTGGGTCGCATGCTGACTGAAGTTTTTCATACTGATTGTTAGACCATAATTTATCATTTAATTGTCTACGGACTTTTCCGTTTTTTCCCGATTACGACAAAGAGCACACGGCGGGTACGACCGGTCAGCAGAGGATGCTCACTCCTCCTAGGCACCTGATCCTACCTCTATCTTTTTGGAGGTCCGTGTTGCTCTGCTTTGAATTTGTACGTCGTTTTATGGATTTTTGAGATAGTTGACGGTTTGTTATTGTCAATTTTTCATCAATTATTTGGTTAAAATAAGTAGGTTTAAATTGCAGATTACTCAGGGAGTAAATTAGTAACAGGGAGAACAGCTGTTTTCTAAGTCCAGTTTAAAGTGGTTATCACATAGACTGTTGAAATGAGCATGAAAATATAATCAATGAAAATTAACTCTTAAAATTTTGCCTTCAACAATAAAATTATTTTTATTATGATTAATTGTAAAACAGGGCGTTTCAACAACATATGTAAAACGAATTTTTAAATCAATAACATAAAAATCAATGTTTGGGAACTACTTACCTAAATTACATGTAAATTCATACGTAGCGATTAGGTTGTTGCATTTAGAGGCATTTAAAGATCACATAATTGAAATGAAAAACACAGTAAAATGTAAATATGTAAGTCTAACTGTGACGTAAGCAACATTCATTAAACGATATAAACTTATTTTCAACCAATCGGAAAACGCGTTACAAAAAAATTCAATTATTTTGTAATTAATTATGAACCCAATATGTGACTTCATTACTCACGTAGGTCATGAACTGCATTAATCTGAAGCATTTACTTGTATCTGCTACCATATTACTTATTACAACTACGTGTATAACTTTATATTAACTAGATGCAGATCTCCCAATCAACAAATTTGATCCTAATCTGATCACAAGGGTCTTTCCCCTAAAGAACTGTAACATTTATCATCTAATTTCTTTTGGTTCAATTTAAGTTTCGCAAATTAAAGATTAGACATTTCCTTAAAGAAGGGGAATTCTAAAATTTTAACTTGTAAACGGTGTGACCGTTGGACCGAGCGCATATTTAACACAGTGCAGTTAGATTTTTTTGTAGAACAAAATTTATTTCAAATGTAAACAGTTAGGTTTGCCTATCCTCTCAAATCATAAGCCAATTTGAAAGTTAAACTAAATGTCGCGTGCTCAGTCTTCATTATGACGTCATGTTTCATACGTAAAACGTAAAAGTTTTGTCGAAATAGCCGAAGAAAAGTTCTTGATTCCGAGAAGTTTTTATTTCTTCTTTCAATGCTTATAATTTTCCAAAGTTGATTAATTAAATTTTTTCTACTTTATTCAGTCTCTAAAAGATCGGTTCCTCGATGTTAATGATTTTATTTGCTATCTAATAATTTGATAAGACATACGTGAAACTAGTCGTATTTCTTGCTTAAAGCATTGTTAAAAGTTATATACTAGCTTGCATAGTCATTTTTTCATCTTAATTACTTTCAATTAAACATTGGAAAGCTTTGATCGAGTTTCGGCGCAAAGAACGTCGACAGGCGGCAGTCATTTAATGATCGACTTAACTTTTTTTCAACAAAATGGCGGCCAATATGGCAGCGCCCAGAGCTGGAAGAAATATTTTTTGCCCTTAGTACCCCTGATTCAACTCTCATTTTTCACTGATTTTCTTATATATACGTGTTACCATTAAGCCTCGCTTCGCGAGGCGGGCTTCGCCCGCCTCTCGCTGCGCTCGGTATTATTCACACTTAAACGTTCCAACACAATTGTGATCCTCATTGAGCAACTTTCATCCAAATTTGAACCCATCCTTCTACATGTGACCAGAGTCTGAGCAAGACAAACTTTTATTAAGTTGTGTCCTGGTTGGTTAGATCATGGGGGGGAAAAAAACGTTGAAAAATAACAACTTGTTGGTGTTTTTTTTATTTCCCTATATGTTACTCTTAAAATATTTATTTAGCCTTCCTTAAATAGACTTAAAACTTGCTTTTGTCATAACGGGTTTATATATTATTTGTACAAACTTAGAATCGAAAGATTTGTATTTACACCCGCAAAGTAAATTCAAAATTAACTTTATATTACAAAGTTACCATTGGCAAACTTTTTCTCTGCTTCTTTAAATTCAAGAGCTGCTTTAAGTTGCATTATTTCAGCATTCACAGCGGTAATGTCAGCTATCAAAAAATGAAATGTATAGTTGGATAACGTAAAGAACATAGTTCAATATTAAGTAACAGATAGATAGATAGATAGATAGATAGATAGATAGATAGATAGATAGATAGATAGATAGATAGATAGATAGATAGATAGATAAGTAACTAACCTCTCAGTTTATCATTAACATTATTAAGCTCTGACATTTCCTTTTTGGTAGCGTCAAGATCTTCTAAAATTATCAATAGAAAACAGATTTAAATGACATAAGTTTCAATATATGAAGGAGTGATTTAAATCATGATACATTGTAAGGAGTTTCTGTTTATTCTTTACTTATCTTTAAGACTTTTAGAAAACCATTTATATCGAAAAAGTAGAATGATTACATTAATATTATAAAACCCAAAAAATAAACGAATATAAAAATACATTTTTCTACTTCACGGGGTATATGTATTTTATTTAAAGATGTTAAGATGTTAAAAAAACCAACACTACAAACCATAATGAATTTCATTTGCTGGAATTGGGTCAAACAAATCTCCATTAACACGGCATTTATGACAATAAATAGCAATAGGAAATAATGGCACTATTAAAATGTCTTAATTTCATTAATTGGTTTAAAATTATCATGATCATACAACACGTTGACCAAAGGTAGAGATTTCTATTCTTAAGAGATAAATTAAACTAATAAAAAAAACTAACTTGTTATTCTTAACCGTTCAGATTTTACATCCCCACATTCCATTGACTTCGTCTGCAAATCAGCTGAAAAAGCCAAGAATACTGTTAAGAATCATCGAGAGAGAGAGAGAGAGAGAGAGAGAGAGAGAGAGAGAGAGAGAGAGAGAGAGAGAGAGAGAGAGAGAGAGAGAGAGAGAGAGTCTACCCTTTAATCGCTTATTTTCAGCTTGAAGATGTTGAGACTCTCCAGCGAGTTTTATTATTTGGTTTTGCTGTAATTCCTTGTGCTTTTCTGCTTGATCTGCAGAATAATAAAATAATTTCACTTCCAAAGATACTTCACTACGAAATCATGCATATGATGCACATGTCAGATAAGAGACCAAAATATATATATATATAAAAAAGAATCACCATACGTGTTTGACTAAGTATATGTATCTGTGTGAAAAATAATATGGATGAAATTATTAATATTAGCTGTATATTAAAAGAAATTTTCAAAATATCCTACATCTTTTTATCTTGTATCTTGCAAGTTATCCAATGTACATTTACCTACATTTTCTTCAACTGAACGAAGATCATTTGCATTATTTAGATAAATTGAAAAAAAAGTTATTTAAACTTGAACAAAACAAATGTTTTGTTGAAATTTACCCTTCTCAGTTTTATATTTAGCTTTCATTTCTTCTATCTCTTCTTTGTGCTTATTTTCAGCAGTTGTCAGTTCCACTTGTTTCAAACGAAATTGAACTGAAGAGAAAGAGAAAAAAATAATAAAACATTTATAAAATCTTTAAACAAATCTTAAGATGACATTTTGAAATTATCGTACCTGACAATTCTTCTAAACGTCGTGCTTCGTCTTGATAATTTTGTTGCATTTTCTGTAACCCAGCTTTAGAAAAATAGATATACACAATTAAAAACTAAATAAACTGTTTTCAGATTTACTTGAGAGAACTGAAACAAATTACAAGTATTATTTCAATAGGACTTTTGTAAAAAAAAAAAAAAAAAAAAAAAAAAAAAAAAAAAAAAATCTAACCTGCCAACTCTTCTCCCTTTTTTTTCCATCTCTAGGTAATTAGAGAGAAGACTGGAATTGTTTTCTATTTCAATAAATAGAAATAAAAACATTTATAATCACGTAACACTTTCAACAAATGATTCATGAAATTTGACGGTTAACATATTACATATGTATATTGGTTAAAATCACCATTCATTCAAAATGTCATATCAACGATGGTAGTATATTCTATCATATATCACTTGATTACAATTCCTTAAAAATTCGAAATTTAAAAACATAAGGTAAAGAACAGAGGATAGACACATGTAAAACCTAAAACATCGATAATTAAAACATTCGAAACAAAAACGATACTATTTATGTTCATAAAAAGACATAACATATCTCTCTCTCTCTCTCTCTCTCTCTCTCTCTCTCTCTCTCTCTCTCTCTCAGTAATTTACACAGCTTACCATTTCTGCTTACAAGTTTCGCTTCTAAGTTTTCTTTGTCTTCAATTGCCTTTTTGATTTGTCCTTTAAAATAAAAACAAATATCGCCGCTAATCGATGCACAAACAAGAGGCCCATGGGCCACATCGCTCACCTAAGCAACACTATATAGACATAATAAAATCAGCTTTATGAAGTCGTATCCAAAATATCGGACAATGAATGAGTAAAATAGATCCTGTATTCAGATGTTCTTATGTTGAGCCCCTTTTGTAACTAGATGATTTCATAGTAATATCAAATATTGAGCATATATTGAGCATTGCCATTCTCAAAAATGTCTTAAACAACTGTTCATATAAATATAAACCTACATCTAACTTTGAATCCCTTGTGTGGCCCAAGAATTATCCAGGGCCACAGTCTAAACAAATAAGAATCAACAAATGACAATATCCTTGCATAGTAGTAATACTATATACTATATATTTTTGAGAATGATCAAATTTATTTCCTATGTAAAAATGATCCCCCCCCCCCCATTATAGTCTCATCTTTTTTTATTTGCTTTAATATTTTTTCTATATGAGGATGAGGATGCTTCCAATCAAGTAATGTTCAGCTTTTCTGCTTAATTGATTTTCGAAAAGAAGATATTTCTCTTTACATTCCTATGTAAAAATTCGACTCCCATGATAACCCCACCTACCCTAGGGGATCATGGTTTAAACAAACTATAATCTACACTACCTGAGGGTGCTCCCGCACAAGTTTCAGCTTTTTTGGCCAATTTGTTTTTGAGACGAAGATTTTTAAAAGTTTTTCCTCTAGATATTCCTATGTAAAAATTCGTCCCCCCAATTCTGGCCTCACCCTACCCCCGGTGATCATGATTTGAACAAACTTGAATCTACACTTCCTGAGGATGCTTCCACACTAGTATCAGCTTTTCTGGCCATTAGTTTTTGAGAAGAAGATTTTTTAAAAACTTTTCTCTATATATTCTTATGTAAAAATTTGACGTCCCCGTAGTGGACCCACCGTACGCCCAGGGATCATGAATTGAACAAACTTGAATCTACACTACCTGAGGATGCTTCCACACTAGTATCAGCTTTTCTGGCCATTAGTTTTTGAAAAGAAGATTTTTTTTAAACTTTTCTCTATATATTCGTATGTAAAAATTTGACGTCCCCATAGTGGACCCACCGTACGCCCAGGGATCATGAATTGAACACACTTGAATCTACACTACCTGAGGATGCTTCCACACTAGTATCAGCTTTTCTGGCCATTAGTTTTTGAGAAGAAGATTTTTTAAAGATACCAACAAATTTTTAATAATTCTTTAATTTCTCCCTTTGAAAGAGGGCGTGGCCCTTTATTTAAACAAACTTGAATCCCCTTCACCTAATTATGCTTTGTGCCAAGCTTGGTTGAAATTGGTCTAGTGGTTCTGGAGAAGAAGTCGAAAGTAAAAAGTTTACAGACGGACGGACAGACAGACAGACAGACAGACAGACAGACGGACGCCGGACAAAAAGTGATCAGAAAAGTTCACTTGAGCTTTCAGCTCAGGTGAGCTAAAAAAATATTTCAGCGTCAGTACAATCTATCTGAGATGTATTATTAAGCCATTGAGCACTAAAATTTACCTCGAAATGATTTTGGAGAGAACGTAAAACGCAACTGTTTGACTAAGAATCATTAGATTCCAAAAATGTAAAATCATCAATATATTTATTCGTCGGATTTGTTCAAATTTAAACAAAGCAAGTGTTATTTACAGAAATCATTGAATCCTTAAAACACTGACTAATCTTGAAACCTATTTGTTAAATCCAAGAAAATAATTGTAAAATTATTTATATGCCACAAGAAGGCAGATGCAGAAAATTGTTTCTTCAACCAAATAATTTCAACTTTCCCTTTATATTAGGTAATCTACATTTATAAAAAATTAAAGAAGATAACTTTAAAGGAAAGTATCCAAAATACATACTTTCAAGATCGTTTACATCATTTTTGTGGTTGGTAATATGTTCTTTCAAAGCCTGAACCTCTTCTTTCAATACTGCGCTTGCTTGTTTTCCTTGTTCTAAAGACTCTATTAACAAAAGAATATTCGAAAACATACATAAAATTATTATGATAACAATTGTTTTGAAACTATTAGAAGAGTTGTTGCATTACTTGATAATGATAACAATCAATGGCTTTACACATTCATCTTAATTTTAGTTTATAAAGACGGTTACCACTAAGACTTTTATTTTCATCAATTAACCTCTGATGATCTGCAGCTACCTTTTCTACAAAATAATGTTGTTTGTAAATTTAAACAATCTATTTAACACAAACTCATATCTAAAGTATATGAGAGACATTGTAACAATTATTGTTAAGTGACATTCCACATACAGTGTTATACATTTAAACAACAAATTTTAGTATTTATACTAGTATATGTCTGTCATTTTAACATTGATTAAATATGTCGTTAGAACATACATGTCCAACCAATCTATAGATTCAATTAAAAAACAAACCCGTCGAACTAATTGTACCAATGTTTGGTAATCATGTGATGATTCTGTCATATGAACGTACATTGCTTGACTATATATAAAACAAGGATCATATCAACAAAATGTTCTGAAGAAAGTTGATATAAACACTCTTTGAGTGTATAAAATCGGGTTAACTTGCTATTTTCGGTATTTTACATATTCTGCATCTACTTACCAGTTTCCTCTAGATGCCTGTTTAGATTTTCGTTTTCATCTCGTGTAGAAGCTAAATCACCTATATAAATGTATTTTTTTCAAGTGAAAGCTAATGGCCCGTGTTAACATATCAATCAGAAGTTTCTATAAATAAGCTTCAGAATTGTGTGGCATGATTTTTTTATGCATACAACCATCCATCTAAGATAAACAAAAATTTAAACAACAATATATAGAGAAATCATTTTTTTATGATTTGATTAACTTTCTTCATATCAGAAATCCTTTAAAAAGAATAATTTAATAAAGGGATTTGAAATGCATCTTTCGAACATTCTCATTTTCTTGGACTTTTCAATCGTTTATTTTTTTGGGGGGGGGGGGGATTCAGATTGCAAAATTACCTTCTAAAGTTTCAATTTGATGATTTTTGTATTCACACTGTTTTCTTAAATTATCAGCTGCTTCTAAAAAAGAAAAAATATTTACATAGTAATTTCGGGATCTCTCATTTTTGTGACATAATGCGAGTTTTAATTCAACGTAATGCGACTTTATTTCCCTAGGCCTTGGTGAGGGTATTAAAACATGCAAAATGTTGGATAAAACATATATGTGAAATATTTTAACTATATGTACTTTTGTTTCTGTAAATTTGTCTTATATTGCCATTTTGATTCAAAATAATTTCAGTTTAATACTTATGCAAAACGGTCATGAAAAAGTGATTTCAAAACTGCATTACATCGGTGATTTAATTTAAACAATATTTTATATTGTAACACATAAACGGATGGGGTAACAGGCATTGCCTATATAAAATCCTCTCCGACATACAAGGTCAACGTAAAAAAAATCGACTTTATTCCTCTAAGTTATGACTTCCAACTAAAAAGACTCGACTTATTTTTACTTACGTTAACTTACATTGCATATTGAATTTTTCTTTTACGATAAAAATCAATGAAGTAGAAGTAAATGTAGAGTTAGAAGATAAAAAAAAAGAAATTTTATTTTATTCGCAAATATCATGAATTACCTGCGGACGTTTCCGAAGTAATATATCTGTGCAATAAATCTGCGTTTTCGGCTGAAGGTAAGAAACAATTTTTGTAATGAATTATTACTTTAAAATAAACTTTCCTTACAACAATTCCTTATCTACTAAGTTTATTCAACATAAAAATGAATATAAAGGGTACTACGTCTAGAATATATTTCTTTCAGATATTTAAAACTAATCACTTCACAATACAACAGGTCCATGGGCCACATCGCTTACCTGAGTTCCTTGTATTATTCTATTTCAGTTTTTAAATATTTTCCCTAAATATTTATCTGTTAAACATTGACCCACTCTTGAGGCCCTAGTATTAGTCCAGGGTCACAATTTTAACAAATTAGAATCTACACTATCTTAGGATGCTTGCTTAGTAATCTAACAAATTGTAGCATATAGTTCTTGAGAAGAAGATTTTTAAACAGTTCCCCTATATATTTCAATGCTAATCTTGGAACCCCTCTTGCGGCCCTAGTATCAGACCACGGTCACAATTTAAACAATTTAGAATCTACAAAATTTGAGGATGCTAGCATAGTAATCTCACAAATTGTAGCATTGTTGTTCTTGAGAAGGTGATTTTAAACATTTCCCCTATATATTTCAATGTTAAACTGTGAACATCTCTTGGTGCACTAGTATTAGACCAGGGGTCACAATTTTAACAATCAAGAATCTACATAATATAAGGATGATTGCATAGTAATTTCACAAATTGTAGCATTGCACTTCTTGAGAAGATTTATAAACATTTTGCCTAAACATTTCTATATAAATTTTGATCCCCTTTTGGGGCAGCAGTATTTTGCCGAGGGTCACGATTTTAACAATCTTATATATATTTATATATATATATATATATATATATATATATATATATATATATATATATATATATATATATATAATCTTTGGTGTAAATATTGGCATTTCTGGTGCAGTGGTTATTTTCACAGTTTCGCAATTATCTCCCTTTAAAAAGGTTAAACAATTTCAAATCCCCTTCTTTAAGTAAGTATGGTTAAATTTGGCCCAGTAATTCTAGAGAAGGAGTCAAAAATATGAAAAGTTTACCGACAGACGGAAAGACAGACGGACGGACGACGGACAATAGGTGATCAGAACCTTTGATTCAGGTGAGCTAAAAACTGAGAAATTCTGCCTTCCGTTCTTGTCGATATTTGTCTACCATTTTACTGATTTCTCAACATATTTGTAAAATTCAGATTATGATAAAACATTGCATTTCAAATTACACAGCTCAGTAAACCAATATGTTAAAAGTTACTTTTTTGAAACAAGTTGTAACATCGGTATTCAGTTCGTATAATTAAGTGTATAGTCTATTAAATGATCTCACTATTTTAATCTCTTAAACTAAAAAAATTAATGCACATTATAAAGTGTTTTCTCACTTTTTATTGATAATTAAAACTTTGTTTTTTCCAGTTAGTATACTTACATGCTCTCTCTTCTATGATTTCATCCCGACGTTTTATCTCTTCTTGTAAAGTAACCAGATTTTCTATCAGTATATAATTATGAAATACATATTAAATTCATACAAATGTATATTTGCAAGGAATGATTAATGCGTTGCAGATCAGACAATTACAAGTTACATTATTCCTTAGTTGATTTTTCATTAATACAAATGTTCCTTAACTTGAAGTACCTTTTTTAATATTAAGCTCTCGTTGTAATTTTTCAACTTCTTGCTCCTGTGAAGTTTTAACTGCAGAAGGAGAGTTTTATATGCATTCAATTAAATTACTTGACAACATGGCCTACTTGAACATCTTAAGGTGATAAAAGGTCTAAACATAACACACATTATGTTTTTTTTGTAAGAACTCTCCGCAAATAAGGTATCGTGGCTCTTTTTTTCTCTTCTTTTAATAGAATTTGCATTTTCCCCTCGCATTATTGTGGCTTTGCAAAATTCAGCATAATTTATCAAACAAACATAGCAAAAGCCATGAGAAACATTGCAGTTTTAGAATAATATTAGTATTTACTTTGCAGATCAGAGAGATAGTTGTAACTGTGGTTTTCATCGGAGCCTTGGTATTGAGCCATATCAGTTCCAAAATCTGGTGACTGGAGAGAATCCGTTTCGTCTTTAAAATTATCAGCAACCATAACGTTGTTATTCTCAGTCTCATTTTCATTAAAACACATCTATTAAATAAAAATAACAATTTCGTCTAAAACCAATGCATGTAAACTAGAACTTTTTAGTGAAATGTAGTTTCTAAATGAAATTGTTTTGATAATTTTAATAATGAAACATTAAACACATTTTAACAAATTCAAGTTTTTACATGTGACATTTTTAGACGAAACAAAAGACTTCATGTTCATCACGTTAACCAAGTAATATGCCATTATGTCATTAGACAAGGTAGTCGTATATATTGTATGGAATTTATATTTGCAAGTACTTGTATACATATGTATATATGTGTAAATAAAATCATTTTTTCACTTGAAAACTGAAGAAAAGGCTTTCTTTATATTATTTGTTCAAATATCAATTATTTCAGCACTGCAAGACTCATACAACAATCATATCCTGAAAAGTACATGCATGATGGATACATTCAGTTGTCGTTAAGGCAGTTTATTTTTTAATCCCCTTCCTTCAGAATGCTCATACCCCGTTGGAATACGGCCTGACCCTGCCTAAAGAAATGTACATGCATGATGGATACATTCAGTTGTCATCAAGGCAGTTTATTTTTTAATCCCATTCCCTCAGAATGCTACTACCCCGTTGGAATACGGTCTGACCCTGCCTATAGAATTTTTTTTTACTTTTTTTACACTGGAATCAAAACTTTCTGATTGGCTAAAAAATATTTTATATCGAGTAAGGAATGTTGCCTACGTCATAGTAAGACTTACGTCAAGACGTATCAATGCGCCTGACGTTCCGTTTCAATTTTGTACAATTTGATGTCATTTTAAAGGTCAAATGACTCTTTTTATCTACTATCAATAGCAAATAAATTAAATATTAAGCAATGATTTCGATATTTATTAGTTTCATACGATAAAAAATGGTTTGAAACAGTTTACGCTTTATTATATAACGCTTCGCGGTTTATGAAGTGTAAACTGTCCCAAACTGTTTTATATCGTATAAAACTAATAAATATTGAATCCTTCCTTAAAGAAACGACACTTTTATTACGACTGAAACACAAATCTTGCAATTTCAAGCATTGTTTACTGATTTCTGAACTCTCATTAATCTTGCCTTTTCATTCTGCTGACCCACTTCCGTGTCCACAAGTTCATGTTGAGGCTGTCCCTCTGTCCCGTCCACAAGGTCATGGGGAGACTGTCCCTCTCTCCCGTCCACATGGTCATGTTGAGACTGTCCCTCTGCCCCGTCCATATGGTAATGTTGAGGCTGTCCCTCTGTCCCGTCCACTAGGCCATGGGGAGACTGTCCCTCTATCCCGTCCACATGGTCATGTTGAGGCTGTCCCTCTGTCCCATCCACAAGGTCATGTTGAGACTGTCCCTTTGCCCCGTCCATATGGTAATGTTGAGGCTGTCCCTCTGTCCCGTCCACTAGGCCATGGGGAGACTGTCCCTCTATCCCGTCCACATGGTCATGTTGAGGCTGTCCCTCTGTCCAGTCCACAAGGTCATGGGGAGACTGTCCCTCTCTCCCGTCCACATGGTCATGTTGAGACTGTCCCTCTGCCCTGTCCATATGGTAATGTTGAGGCTGTCCCTCTGTCCCGTCCACTAGGCCATGGGGAGACTGTCCCTCTATCCCGTCCACATGGTCATGTTGAGACTGTCCCTCTGTCCAGTCCACAAGGTCATGGGAAGACTGTCCCTCTCTCCCGTCCACATGGTCATGTTGAGACTGTCCCTCTGCCCTGTCCATATGGTAATGTTGAGGCTGTCCCTCTGTCCCGTCCACAAGGCCATGGGGAGACTGTCCCTCTCCCCCGTCCATAAGGTCATGTTGAGACTGTCCCTTTGCCCTGTCCATATTGTAATGTTGAGGCTGTCCCTCTGTCCCGTCCACTAGGCCATGGGGAGACTGTCCCTCTATCCCGTCCACATGGTCATGTTGAGGCTGTCCCTCTGTCCCGTCCACAAGATCATGGGGAGACTGTCCCTCTCTCCCGTCCACATGGTCATGTTGAGGCTGTCCCTCTGTCCAATCCACAAGGTCATGTTGAGACTGTCCCTCTGCCCCGTCCATATGGTAGTGTTGAGGCTGTCCCTCTGACCCGTCCACATGATCATTTTGATGCCGCCCCTCTGCCCCGACCACGTGGTCATTTTTAATACGTCCAGTTTGGAAACTCTGCGGTGGACTAACATCACTGGTTGTTTTTTCTCCATTTACACCATTAGACTCTGCTGTTCTCTCCAATTGTATAGGCTGGTCTAATGAAAGGTCAATAATAAATCAAAAAGAATCGAAATTATTTTACTTAAAGAACTTAAAAAATAAAGTCGAACTTCACTAACGTAGATAGAATTCTAAATGAATTTCTTTGATGTTAAATCCTAATATCACAAACAAACATCAATGTCTGAATTTCCGGGCAAAAGCAAATTTTGCTCATGTTTATATCACGAGATGGTTTTTTAAACGTTTGTATTTCTACAAACAGGATGGAAATATGAGGAAATGGATGTACTCATACATTACTTAATATCTAATAGTACACGCATAGGAATTAACGCTATGTTAAGTACATAAACATGTTAGTAAATAGGTTTTTTCCCTTACAATGTATGTATACTCAAATATTTCATCATAACCTTTAACCAAAAAAACCGAAAAAATATATTCAAAAACAACATAGGAGCTAACATACCTTCCTCAGGAGTACGCTGGTCATTGTTAGATTGAGTCATTGAAGTCATATTGTTTTCACGATCACTGGTTCTCTTTTCTGTATTATCATCCTGAAACAAGAATGATAATAACAAAATTCTTATATATTCTTTTTTCAATCTTTCTATATGCACATAAAAACTCAATATTATGATTTCAACAATTTTCAAAGATATTGTGAAGGAAATATATAAACTATAAACATCTTGACTGTGAATCCTCATCTGATTTCATTTTCTATAACCAAATATATTATCTATCAATAAATTACCCAAAACGAATTTCCTCATGCATAATTTGTCACCTCCTTTCATTGAAGGCAGTCTGACCTTTCACATAAATGTGCTAAAGCTTTCTAATCAGAAGATAGTTTGTGGTCTGTTGATTGAAATTGGTCCAGTGGTTCCATAAAACAATATATCATGCAATTAATGTGTTTAAAGAAGATGGCTGACAAAAAACGCCAAGCATATGATGATACGTTTGTAAAATGTACTCTGTTTATGTGTGCTAAAACGAGTCATTATGTCGCAGTAACTGCTGGCTCAATAAAGATGGCCCGTGGTGACGTGAATATTTCAAGTTTTCTAACAACCCTAATTGCACATCCTGAACAAAAGTTAATATGCATTAAATAGAGATATATCAACTTGATAACAATGAACGAAAAATTTGCATCTTATAATTATTTACCTATGAAAGAGGATACTTTTTTTAGGATTTGAAGTTTTAAGCATTCTTCGCTGATAGTTAACATACCTCTCCATTATGCTGATCACCATCCATGTTCAGCTGTTTATGTTCAGACTGACTCTCTATCATCCTGTCCACGTGACCATGCTTAACTTGCTTTCCTTCTCTTTTCATAGTATTGTGTTTACACTGTTTTTCTTCCGTGTCAATACTATCATGTTTATATTCTGGAGTTTCAATACTCTGCGGCAATGGATCAACACCATCTGATGTTGCACTACTAGTAAAGGCTGTTTCTATTTCGTTTGCATCATCAGACTTGGTAGACATCTCAGCTTTACTGGACTTGCCTTAACATTTAAGAATCCAAACATTTCTAAACATCGAATAACACATATAACTAGATACGATCTCGTTACGAGTAACGAGTAGGTCTTCCGTTCAATTTTTTAAACGATATGATTCAAATATCAATGATCATGAAATTTCAGAATTCCCCCTCACCTCCTCCCTTTCAGATAATGTATACGATTTTCAATATCCTTTACAATGCTTAACCTGGATTGCAAAATTAATATTTCTGGAAAAAGTCATTTTTAAACTGCAATATTTCTGCAATGCATTGTCCGATTTTAAAACGGTTTTCAGTTTTGTATTTAGCACAAAAATGTCTACAAAATGAATGTGTTTTCAAATTCCAAAAATCGAAATTTTGAAATCACTTCCGGTGACGACCGGAAGTGACTGATGACCTGTTCATATTAAAATTGAATGCGTTTAGAATATATTTTGATGAAAAAAAAATCCAAATCTTTAAATTTGAAAAAGTTTTAAAACGCAATTTTTCGAAAATGCCGTTTTTGAGCGGACCGGAAGTGACGGACGATCATGTTTGTACCTGATGGCATCTAAGAATTCAAAAATCTATCATTCCTGAAAATTTCAATTTTCTATCTTTAATCGTTTTTGAGAAAAAGGGAGGACAAAATCACTTTTTAAAAAAAGAAAAACGAACATATCGGCCGACCGGAAGTGACTTCTTCGACAAAAATGTACGTGATAAAAGATCTTGATATTCTTTATAACCTACAAAAATTTCATAAAAATCCATTGTACCAGGTCTGAGATATTTGAGTTTAAAGAAAAGTGTTAAGAAAAAAAAGAATAATAATAATAGTGAAAAATAGAGAAAAAGAAACCTAACGAAAACAATAGGGTCTTCCGTTGAAACGGAAGACCCTAATAACGCTATGTATCTGTTGGTGATTAGTTTGGATGTGCATTTTTTTTGCTTACAATGTATGTATATTCACAGATTTCAACATAATCTTTGATTTAAAAAAAAAGGATAAATATAAATATATATATATATATATATATATATATATATATATATATATATATATATATATATATAAAAGCTAAAGTACCTTCCTCAGAAGTACTCTGGTAATTGTTAGATTGAGTCCTTGCATTCACATCGGGATCATTGTTTCTCCTATATTTCTCTGTATTATCACCCTGAAACATTACATTCTATTAAGGATCAAAATAACAAAATTCTAACTTATTCTTTTTTTCAATCTTTTTATAAATATGCACATAGAAACTCTATAATATGATTGTCCAATTTCAAAGATTTTCTATAGAAAATATGTAAACTATAAACGTTCGGTGGTATACATCATTTTACTTTCTATAATAAATTTCTTTGTTCATGTGTATGTTCTTGCTATCAAGAATAGTGACTTAATAATAGGTCTCTTACTTAACTTATCTTTTGACCATACCATGTAAACCTCAAAGTCAAATAGAGATTTCAGTGCTGAAATATGATCATATCATATCAACAGCAAATTATATTCAGTTTTACTCCATTAATTACCTAATTATCTACGGACTTTTCCGTTTTTCCTGATTACGACAAAGAGCACACGGCGAGTGTGACCAGTTAGCAGAGGTTGTTCACTCCTCCATAGCACCTGATATTTTACCTCTATTTTTTTAAAGGTCCGTGGTTGCTCTGTTCCTGTTTTGTAATTTTCCTTTGGACTTTTGAATTTGAACACTGTTCGTTATCACCACATGCCATTTTTCATAAGCACGTCTTAAATTCAAAATATCTGAAACTCTTTCTCCCTCAATATTTTAAAATTGTTATTTTCTTTATCATTTCCAATATTCAGTTGAATTATATTTTTCAATCAGTTTTAATGATAATGATAAAAAAAATCAATACATGTGTTACCATTATTAATATGGTTTCATAAAAAATTGTCATTCCGGTATCTCATAGGATAACTTTTAAACAATGCACGTATTATTATCGAATGATATTGTGTCCATTTTTTGCGGTATTTTGTTTGCGTTGTAATAAGATGTTTGTGGGCAATCTCGTTAACCAGGGTAACATATTTTCCTTTATACTCTCATAGAAATTTCAAATAAAAAAAAAAAATCTCATGAAAATTTTCTAAATTCATTTACAAATGATAACATACTAGTAGTATTTATACTCCATATACTGATCTTTAAACCATGAATAGAACGATGCACGTTGGCATGTAATCATTTGTATATAAGTTCAAATTTTAGGTTTCAGAATTTTCCATAACTACTTTCATAATTTTCTGTTTATATTTGAAGACTTTATCTTACCTCATTTTGTGGCGTGCCAGAAAATGCTTTGTTTTCGTCGGGGGGTTCCATTTCAGACAAATCGGTGTCCAGCGTCTCTTTATTTTGTGGTCGTGGCTTTCCCGATGGTTTCTTACCACCATGATTATCATTGTCATTTCCATTATTTTCTCCCAATGTCTCCATTGATTTTTCTTTTTTCTCGTTTGGATTCATATGTTGGTCACTGTCATTCTTTCTATAATGTGGCATGTCGGAAGATGCTTTTTTTTCAACAGGGGTTTCCGTTTCAGACAAATTGGTTTCCAGTGTTTCTTTATTTTGTGGTCTTGGCGTTCCCGATGGTTTCTTATCACCGTGATTATCATTGTCATTTCCATTATTTTCTCCTAATTTCTCCATTGAGTTTTCTTCTTTCTTTTTTGGATTCATATCGTGGTCACTACCGTTCTTTCCATTCGTTTCTTCTAAACTTAAGGTTTGGGTATTATCCTCACAGTCATCTTGACTAGGTTTTCGAGAATCGTTTGTATTTTCTGGTTTTTCCTCATTTGGATTGTTGGTGTTACTGTTCCGCTTTTTCCTTCTTCCAGTTTTCGAAGTTTTTTTTAAACTTACGTTGGCCCTCCATCTCTTCAAGTTGTAATGATCAGGAAATTCTAAAAATCTGAGAACGTCAAACAAAAATACCACAGTTATATATATATATATATGGATCAACACAATAGCACACAGACAAAGACAAGTCGTTATCAGACCCCTCCGACAGCTTGAATGAGTTAAAACAATAAGTTAATAACCAATCAATCGCTGCATTATTTGAAGTTGGTAAGAAATGGATTATTAGCCTTTAAGGGTTTAATTCGATGAATAAATTTCCTTGTTTTGAAACAATCGAACCGTTTACCTTTAGAACTTCATATCAACTCATGGATATTATGCACAACAGGTCTTTGTACTTTTTATATATTCAATAAATAATGCGCATGAAATCATAAAATCAGTTAATAAATCAAGTGAGGATTTCTGTGCTGAACGTTGTAAAAAAAATATTATCATAAAAGTTACTGTATATGGTTCCATTTTTTTTCAAAAATGGAAAGGATCACAAGACTGTTTTGTTATAAAAACGCTTTATCTTTTCTGCGATATTGGTTTTTACGTAGAATGGTGTCCGTTTCTTCAGAGTCACGTTAAGATAATAACTAATATAAAATGGCAAGTCATGGGATAAATTTATAATTTTGTTTTCCGGATGGGGGGTGGGTCCAAGGCCTATTTTTTTTTTTAATTTTACAATGTGGATTTATAATAAATTTGAAATTTCCAGGGTGACCGAAGATTAACAAATAATCCATTATCATTTTTATATATAAATTAAAAAAAATTAGTGCAGCTTACCTTTTAAGATCTCAATGTGTGTAACTATCCAACTCTTCACTAAAAATAAAAGTAACGTCTTTACAGTAAATCAAAACGAAAGTAAAAGCAGTCCCGAATCAATTACTTGGAACAGATAATCAAACCGAAAGTACTTGAACCCCTGCCTTGTCGGTATTTTTTTTATTTTTCTAAAATGAGATTAGTTAAGCAGTACTGGTGCAAACTTATCCATGTATAATTAAGGGGGATGTGCGGCCATTTTGTACATTTGAGGATAAGAATGTAAACATTTCTTGAACTGGCTTGTTTCTGCCCGAAACTAGCCAAAAATGTTCACTTGCCGAAAGATATAAAAGCAATAAAAATGAAGTCCTACTTCATTTTTTTTCATTTTTTTTAAAGCATGCATACACGAACAGGACAATGCCTTTTTAATCTCTCAGAACAGCTATCGAACTGCGCAGCTACAGACATATTTTGAAGATTTAAAAATCTGAAAAAATATGAAGGGAGTTCATTGGTGTCCTCTTTACAACCATAAATTCAAACGGTTTCATTATCATAAAAAAATATTTAAGTATGCATCAAAGAAGCTGATTGCTTAGTTTGTGTTATACTTCCGTGTAGGCACTCTTTTTCTAACACAAAATAATACATACACATTGAAAATCAATATTTTTAAGTTGCGTTATACATCTGATAAACGCAGCCGTTGCTGAATATAACAAATAGGCCTACTTCGCTTTTATCGTACTTGGTTATGCTTTAATAAGTTATCAATATTTACGCAAGACAGATGAAATATCGAGCCATGGACCTGATCTAATTTAATGGTAACGATCAGGGCTGAATCCCGTTCATTATGCACATGATTTTAAGTTTGGGACTATAAACTTTTTTGCAAATCATGCACTATCGATTCTATAACTTCTCTCTCTGTATTACAAAATGATTATATAATATAACGCTGGAAGTAGTATATACGTCTACACGGGGCCTAAAAACAATGGGGAGTCTATTGTTTGGGGGGAACAAAAGGAGAACAATGGGGGTGGTTGACCTACATTTGGGGACAGGTGCCCGACATGAGACCTGAGCGTAGCAACAAATCAAGACTAATGATAATTTTAGACTGACGATTACCCGACCAAGAAACAGCGTAGCAACAAATCAAGACTAATGATTATTTTTAGACTGACGATTACCCGACCAAGAAACAGGAACTCCCAAACACAATTGGGTATTGTATGGAGGAATGCGTCAGTGACCTTTAAAAAGAGTTAAGGGGAAGGAGACTTGGTTGAACACGTGTTTGATAAAAGGGTAGAGTAAGAGATCGACCCTATTGTTAGACACTGGGTAGAATGAATACCTGAGTGTAGTAAAAGTCGTTTTAAAATGAAGATAGCTAAACGTCGAGAGAAAAATACATTTTGGTGTTTCTTAAGTATACCAGTATAAATGACTGTTTTAAAAAAACAAACGTTCTGTTTAAATGAACTAGATTGAGAGACTTTTTAAATGGAAAAATCAGTCAGTTTTACCTGATCACCGTATATATTTATAACGAGAGAAATGACACCCGTCCTTTTAAATAAAAATGTAAACACAAATGGTTAGTTAAAGTAAGGACTCAACCATATAGACGAAATAGTTTAAAGACGGATTTAATCGGGGCTTATTTTTTTTACGAAAACGCGTTTGTATGTTTGATGCGAAACTGTTTATGACTTTTATTTTTATTTTGATGTTTTTCAGGCTTTAAAAACAAAGTAAAAAACGTGTAATTTTCTATCAATTTATTCTGATATAAAAATGTATTAAATATACACATACACATATGTAGTTTCTAGAGTAGAGATGTAGAGTAAGAGATCGATCCTATTTTATAAAAACCAACGGCCGTTTTAACGGCCACCAAATTTTTCGAAAAAGTTGTCTTCTTTTACATTGATGGTGTTCTCAAACGTTGAATAATTTTTTTCTTACCAAAGGTATCGTTTCATTTATTTGTCCCTTATATCTTACTTTTTATAAAAATTTACAAAAATTGTATCTTTGAAATAACTGAATGGGTTTGAAAATGAATACGATACAATGGGTAAGAAAAACTCTTTAAAAAATAAATTGATCCATTTTTTTCTAATTACAAGGAAAAATCGAGTGTTCCACGTACAATGTAGTTGATTTTTTTTTGTTCTCTTAAATTCGATAAAAAAAAAAATTCAAATCCACAACGTTGATGAAACTAATTTTTTACCAAAGGTACCGTTTCATTTTTTTTCTCTCCAATAAATCTCATATTAAAAAGAAAGTTTGGTATTTATGGATTAATTTAAGGACTTAAAAATGAACACGGTACGATTTGCTAAAAAATAATTTTAGAAAGAAAATTGAGGTGTTCCACATAGTTTTTTTTTTTTAAATTTAATCCTTTAAATTCGATAAAAATACGCTTAATCCATAAATTTTTACGATAAAAGAAAACAAAGAAAACAAATCTTAAAAACATTTCTTATTTTATATCAGTAAAAATTAAAAGTTTTTTTCCTCTCTTCTCCTCGTCCATATGGAACTGGGATCTGAAATTTGGAGAGAAAAAAATCACCATGAGTAATATTAAACGTCAAATAAATCTAAAAAAAAAAAAAAAAAAATTCTTAACCGTGATCACAAGATAAAAGGCAATGAACTTACGGAGGAATTATTATGTCCGATTCATCAGACAGTTCGCTGAAATAAGACGAAAAATTAAACTGTTTTAGAACGGAAATTTTAAGTAAAAAAGGATTTCAGTCTATTTAGATTTTGCTGGAAAAAACTTACAAAGGAATTCCTAATTTGGACTCCTCAGTGCTGATTGAAAAAAAGTGGGAAAAAAACCAAATTTTATAATACTAAAATTTTTGATTTTTTTTAAATTTGACAAAACGAAGCAAGAAAAGTTTTAGAAACCTACGAGGAGTTGATTAGGATAAAGGACTTTTCATCGCTGAAAAATGGAATAGTGATTTTTATAAATTCAGCTTTTAAAGTAGAACAATCTATTTTGTTTAATTTGATTAAATTTTTCATTTGATGAAATATAAACTTATGATTGAGTAATAATCTAACCCTATGGGAGAAACCTCCCGCTCTAGGGACTTTTCTGCCCGCAGCAGTCTTCTCGGTTTACTGAAAAAAAAATTGTTGCTGAGAATTTGTCACGATTTAATACCCCCCCCCCCCCAAAAAAAAAAAAATACGAAGGCGCTTTTGAATCATTGATGCGATACTTTAACTTTGTGTGGCTTTTATATTATGTGGGGTTTTTTCAGACTTAAAAAACGCAATAAAAAATTATGTTTAATTTTGATCCATTCATTTTAATATAAAAATGCACTAAATCATACAAATATTTTCTACATGAAATTCAAATGCCATAGTAAAAATAAAAAACATAATAAGTGACAAAACATGGAGAAAAAAGTGTTCTAAATTCATTTACAAAATTCTAATAAATCGAAATGTTTTTTCATTTCTGTTTTTTTTTTCGCCAGTTTGTAAAAAAGTTAGTGTTGCAACGGTTGCATTGCAGCATTCTCATTTGATTTTGATGATAATCGCGTTCCGAACAGCATTTCACGTTTTTCAGTCCCAGAAGACTATTTTTGATGTCTACCGACAAGTCTGTAAAAACGGTGCTTTCAAACGGTCTTAAGCAGAGACCTTTTCTGGTAGGAACGATGTTTGATTCTTCGGTGGGTTTTCAGTACTGTCGTATATTCACGCAATGGTTGTTTTCTCTCACATGGACGTAAACGTTGTATTCCAGATGTCAACTTTGAGCTTCGTTCTTGAGAGTGGTTTCTTGAACGGAGTCTATCGCCGACAGCAATGTTTTGAACTGAATTGATTTCAGACAAATACCTTTTTTCGATTTGTCGTTCGTCCCTCTTTACTTAACGCGTCCTTTTCCTTTAGATGTTGATGAATGTTTGGAAGACAATTGTCTTTCTTTTTGTTTCATACCCGTCCTGAGGGGCATATGGGTCACGTTTTTATGCATGGATTCTTAAAATTTCGGCAGAGCTCTCACTTAATTGTTTGTCAGCTACTGGCTCACTGAGGGATGTCGAACTGGACTATTGTAAGCTCTTTTTCTGTGTAGTATTCCTCCACCTTTCTATGTTCTGCTTTGAATAATGGGAATAAAACTTTCATCATCATCATGGTCATTTTACATTTGTCGGAAAACAAGTGTCACCGTTGATTCTCCGGTTAAAAATGACGGGTCTTCGCCATTTTTGTCTTTAATATAGATGTGCAGATGATCAATGTTATTTGTACGTAAAGGAATACGGTACGGATAAAGAAATATTTGATTTTTAGTATTTTCTAAATAAATCCGTCTTAGAAGTGGTCTTTGGCTTTCCCCTACAATAGTGACGTCACAGATAGAGCAGTATACAAATATTTCCTTAATGGATAATCGTCCAAGTTTGTCATTACAAAACTCCGTCATCTCCACTGTCCACTTTCCTGTAATAGGTAGAGATCTTGGAAGACGCACTCTAAAATCCCAAGGTTTATTATCGGAATATACGGACGCACTGTCCGAAGACTTGAGAACCATTCGCAGCGACATCTTTTTCCAAAATAAACTAGAACTTGTTTTTAAATCTCATTTATGTCAACATTCGGAATCTATTTTGTAAATTTCATGGACCAGCCTAGCATCGGACCAGCATTTCGGTGAACTGCGATACTTCCGTTTTTTAATGATCTTCTCGATTCTCCAGCTGGCCTGGTCGATTTTTAATATTTTTGAAGTTCACAAGCATAAAACGTCTTTGAATGGGTTTATCTATTATATACCCTTAACTAATAGTTTTAGAAATGCCTTGTGAGACGAAACGATTACTGACATTAAAGCTTAAGATTTCTTCAGTACGATTTTTAAATTTGTTTAAACATTTCAAAATTATACAAATGATTTTCTGAATTGTACAAAATCGTACATTTGAATTTAAAAAATTGAACAAACGAATTCAAAAATCGTTTACACGATTTTCTAAATTGTACAAACGATTTTATTAATCGCTCAAACGATTTCCTAAATTGTACATGTACAACCGATTTTAAAAATCATTTTAACGAGTTTTTTTAAATCGTACAAACGAATTTTAAAAAAATTAACAAACGAATTTCTAGATCGTACGAACGAATTTTTAAATCGTACAAAGTTTTAAATCGTAAAAACGATTTTCTAAATCATACAGACGATATTTTTGTCAATATGAAATGGCACTTATACGCCGTCGTAAATCAGAGATGATTTGTGTATCGCCCATTAAAACTTTTAATGCCACACGAGAGACCAACAAATTGTAAACATATTGAGCTTTTTTTCATTTTTCAATGATCTACCCATAGAAAAAGAGACAATACTTAAAAAAAATTACTGAGACCGACCGGGAAACGGAGGACCCTTAAACACAAAGGGATATTGTGTTGGGATGGATACATTAGGATGATTGACTCTGACCTTAACAAGAGTAAGCGGAAGGATATCTGTGTTGTTAAAATCAAAAGCGTGTGAAAAGACACCTTTAAAAAAACGAGAATTTTGCTATGACAATAAACAAATGTTCTTCTTTTTAGATCCATAAAAAAAAATTCATTAATATTCATTACTCTAACCCCCTTCTCGGGGAGCCCCCCGCGCGCGGAAGCCTGAATCTCCGGGATTCAGGTCTCCGGGTACCAAGTCTTCGGGGACCCGAGTCTCCGGGGTCCAGGTCTCCGGGTCCTACGTCTCCGGATACCATAATTCAATAGCTTTAGAGTATTCGAACAATTTTTTTAATATTTCAGTCGACATTTTTTTAGGCATATTTAGCATGCATTTCATAAAAGTCAAGGAAAAAACAACTCCAATTTTTGCCGAAAATTAGCTTATTTCAGGTCATATCTAAAATTTAACACATTTGTCGATACCTTTAGTTTTATTTTCTGAATTTATAAACTTTTGCTGACGAGTTTGTTATAATTTGAATAAACGTTTGAAACTTTTAAATAATTTCATTGCATGTTGAATCAATAATGACTGAATCAAGCGATTTATTAGTGCAAAATATGTCAAAATATTAATTAGGTAATGAAATTGTGAACTTTTTCTTTTTAATACTAACCCTTACTTTTTCAAGATCAATATGTTTTTTTTAAAGTGTTAAGCAAAAACAGAAAAGTAAATTTTATAGTAATTTTATAGAAAAAGTCTATTTTTCATGTTTGTTTAGTGATCGATATGATTTCTGTTTTTCTCCTAAGTACGGAAATTTAAAACTCAACACTCTAAAATGGCTGATCGTTAATAAATTTATTTGAAAAAAATAATAAATGTTAAAATAATACTTGTGTTACATAGAAAAGTAAATCATCTTTAATTCAGTGATGATTGTTTTTCTGTTTAACATAAAAAAAAAAAATTTATGGATCTAAAAAGAAGAACATTTGTTTATTGTCATAGCAAAATTCTCGTTTTTTTAAAGGTGTCTTTTCACACGCTTTTGATTTTAACAACACAGATATCCTTCCGCTTACTCTTGTTAAGGTCAGAGTCAATCATCCTAATGTATCCATCCCAACACAATATCCCTTTGTGTTTAAGGGTCCTCCGTTTCCCGGTCGGTCTCAGTAATTTTTTTTAAGTATTGTCTCTTTTTCTATGGGTAGATCATTGAAAAATGAAAAAAAGCTCAATATGTTTACAATTTGTTGGTCTCTCGTGTGGCATTAAAAGTTTTAATGGGCGATACACAAATCATCTCTGATTTACGACGGCGTATAAGTGCCATTTCATATTGACAAAAATATCGTCTGTATGATTTAGAAAATCGTTTTTACGATTTAAAACTTTGTACGATTTAAAAATTCGTTCGTACTATCTAGAAATTCGTTTGTTAATTTTTTTAAAATTCGTTTGTACGATTTAAAAAAACTCGTTAAAATGATTTTTAAAATCGGTTGTACATGTACAATTTAGGAAATCGTTTGAGCGATTAATAAAATCGTTTGTACAATTTAGAAAATCGTGTAAACGATTTTTGAATTCATTTGTTCAATTTTTTAAATTCAAATGTACGATTTTGTACAATTCAGAAAATCATTTGTATAATTTTGAAATGTTTAAACAAATTTAAAAATCGTACTGAAGAAATCTTAAGCTTTAATGTCAGTAATCGTTTCGTCTCACAAGGCATTTCTAAAACTATTAGTTAAGGGTATATAATAGATAAACCCATTCAAAGACGTTTTATGCTTGTGAACTTCAAAAATATTAAAAATCGACCAGGCCAGCTGGAGAATCGAGAAGATCATTAAAAAACGGAAGTATCGCAGTTCACCGAAATGCTGGTCCGATGCTAGGCTGGTCCATGAAATTTACAAAATAGATTCCGAATGTTGACATAAATGAGATTTAAAAACAAGTTCTAGTTTATTTTGGAAAAAGATGTCGCTGCGAATGGTTCTCAAGTCTTCGGACAGTGCGTCCGTATATTCCGATAATAAACCTTGGGATTTTAGAGTGCGTCTTCCAAGATCTCTACCTATTACAGGAAAGTGGACAGTGGAGATGACGGAGTTTTGTAATGACAAACTTGGACGATTATCCATTAAGGAAATATTTGTATACTGCTCTATCTGTGACGTCACTATTGTAGGGGAAAGCCAAAGACCACTTCTAAGACGGATTTATTTAGAAAATACTAAAAATCAAATATTTCTTTATCCGTACCGTATTCCTTTACGTACAAATAACATTGATCATCTGCACATCTATATTAAAGACAAAAATGGCGAAGACCCGTCATTTTTAACCGGAGAATCAACGGTGACACTTGTTTTCCGACAAATGTAAAATGACCATGATGATGATGAAAGTTTTATTCCCATTATTCAAAGCAGAACATAGAAAGGTGGAGGAATACTACACAGAAAAAGAGCTTACAATAGTCCAGTTCGACATCCCTCAGTGAGCCAGTAGCTGACAAACAATTAAGTGAGAGCTCTGCCGAAATTTTAAGAATCCATGCATAAAAACGTGACCCATATGCCCCTCAGGACGGGTATGAAACAAAAAGAAAGACAATTGTCTTCCAAACATTCATCAACATCTAAAGGAAAAGGACGCGTTAAGTAAAGAGGGACGAACGACAAATCGAAAAAAGGTATTTGTCTGAAATCAATTCAGTTCAAAACATTGCTGTCGGCGATAGACTCCGTTCAAGAAACCACTCTCAAGAACGAAGCTCAAAGTTGACATCTGGAATACAACGTTTACGTCCATGTGAGAGAAAACAACCATTGCGTGAATATACGACAGTACTGAAAACCCACCGAAGAATCAAACATCGTTCCTACCAGAAAAGGTCTCTGCTTAAGACCGTTTGAAAGCACCGTTTTTACAGACTTGTCGGTAGACATCAAAAATAGTCTTCTGGGACTGAAAAACGTGAAATGCTGTTCGGAACGCGATTATCATCAAAATCAAATGAGAATGCTGCAATGCAACCGTTGCAACACTAACGTTTTTACAAACTGGCGAAAAAAAAACAGAAATGAAAAAACATTTCGATTTATTAGAATTTTGTAAATGAATTTAGAACACTTTTTTTCTCCATGTTTTGTCACTTATTATGTTCTTTATTTTTACTATGGCATTTGAATTTCATGTAGAAAATATTTGTATGATTTAGTGCATTTTTATATTAAAATGAATGGATCAAAATTAAACATAATTTTTTTATTGCGTTTTTTAAGTCTGAAAAAACCCCACATAATATAAAAGCCACACAAAGTTAAAGTATCGCATCAATGATTCAAAAGCGCCTTCGTATTTTTTTTGGGGGGGGTGGGTATTAAATCGTGACAAATTCTCAGCAACAATTTTTTTTTCAGTAAACCGAGAAGACTGCTGCGGGCAGAAAAGTCCCTAGAGCGGGAGGTTTCTCCCATAGGGTTAGATTATTACTCAATCATAAGTTTATATTTCATCAAATGAAAAATTTAATCAAATTAAACAAAATAGATTGTTCTACTTTAAAAGCTGAATTTATAAAAATCACTATCCCATTTTTCAGCGATGAAAAGTCCTTTATCCTAATCAACTCCTCGTAGGTTTCTAAAACTTTTCTTGCTTCGTTTTGTCAAATTTAAAAAAAATCAAAAATTTTAGTATTATAAAATTTGGTTTTTTTCCCACTTTTTTTCAATCAGCACTGAGGAGTCCAAATTAGGAATTCCTTTGTAAGTTTTTTCCAGCAAAATCTAAATAGACTGAAATCGTTTTTTACTTAAGATTCCCGTTCTAAAACAGTTTAATTTTTCGTCTTATTTCAGCGAACTGTCTGATGAATCGGACATAATAATTCCTCCGTAAGTTCATTGCCTTTTATCTTGTGATCACGGTTACGAATTTTTTTTTTTTTTTTAAGATTTATTTGACGTTTAATATTACTCATGGTGATTTTTTTCTCTCCAAATTTCAGATCCCAGTTCCATATGGACGAGGAGAAGAGAGGAAAAAAACTTTTAATTTTTACTGATATAAAATAGGAAATGTTTTTAAGATTTGTTTTCTTTGTTTTCTTTTATCGTAAAAATTTATGGATTAAGCGTATTTTTATCGAATTTAAAGGATTAAATTTTAAAAAAAAAAACTATGTGGAACACCCCAATTTTCTTATAACCTAAAAAGAAATTGGATGGAAAATTTGTCTACGTTTTTAAAATTATTTTTTAGCAAATCATACCGTGTTCATTTTTAAGTCCTTAAATTAATCCATAAACACCAAACTTTCTTTTTAATATGAGATTTATTGGAGAGAAAAAAAATGAAACGGTACCTTTGGTAAAAAATAAGTTTCATCAACGTTGTGGATTTGAATTTTTTTTTATCGAATTTAAGAGAACAAAAAAAAATCAACTACATTGTACGTGGAACACTCGATTTTTCCTTGTAATTAAAAAAAATGGATCAATTTATTTTTTAAAGAGTTTTCTTACCCATTGTATCGTATTCATTTTCAAACCCATTCAGTTATTTCAAAGATACAATTTTTGTAAATTTTTATAAAAAGTAAGATATAAGGGACAAATAAATGAAACGATACCTTTGGTAAAAAAAAAATTATTCAACGTTTGAGAACACCATCAATGTAAAAGAAGACAACTTTTCGAAAAATTTGGTGGCCGTTAAAACGGCCGTTGGTTTTTATAAAATAGGGTCGATCTCTTACTCTACATCTCTACTCTAGAAACTACATATGTGTATGTGTATATTTAATGCATTTTTATATCAGAATAAATTGATAGAAAATTACACGTTTTTTACTTTGTTTTTAAAGCCTGAAAAACATCAAAATAAAAATAAAAGTCATAAACAGTTTCGCATCAAACATACAAACGCGTTTTCGTAAAAAAAATAAGCCCCGATTAAATCCGTCTGTAAACTATTTCGTCTATATGGTTGAGTCCTTACTTTAACTAACCATTTGTGTTTACATTTTTATTTAAAAGGACGGGTGTCATTTCTCTCGTTATAAATATATACGGTGATCAGGTAAAACTGACTGATTTTTCCATTTAAAACGTCTCTCAATCTAGTTCATTTAAACAGAACGTTTGTTTTTTTAAAACAGTCATTTATACTGGTATACTTAAGAAACACCAAAATGTATTTTTCTCTCGACGTTTAGCTATCTTCATTTTAAAACGACTTTTACTACACTCAGGTATTCATTCTACCCAGTGTCTAACAATAGGGTCGATCTCTTACTCTACCCTTTTATCAAACACGTGTTCAACCAAGTCTCCTTCCCCTTAACTCTTTTTAAAGGTCACTGACGCATTCCTCCATACAATACCCAATTGTGTTTGGGAGTTCCTGTTTCTTGGTCGGGTAATCGTCAGTCTAAAAATAATCATTAGTCTTGATTTGTTGCTACGCTGTTTCTTGGTCGGGTAATCGTCAGTCTAAAATTATCATTAGTCTTGATTTGTTGCTACGCTCAGGTCTCATGTCGGGCACCTGTCCCCAAATGTAGGTCAACCACCCCCATTGTTCTCCTTTTGTTCCCCCAAACAATAGACTCCCCATTGTTTTTAGGCCCCGTGTAGACGTATATACTACTGCTGGAGTAGAATACTAGATATTGAACTCAAATCTCAAGAAGCTTTTTAAACATTTTTATGCAAATTTTTATTTTATCTTCGAAGAGTACTCAACTGAGTCGTTTAGTTATGTCATTATAAATGACACTGCTAAACTAGGTCCATACCGTATAGCTGTTTTTTTTGTTTTTTTGTGTTTTTTTTTTGGCGAGGATATAATTTTGGCCTATTTTGGCAATTTTTGAAAATTCACCAAAATTAAAATCACCAAATTTAAGTACTTTCTATGTAGATTTTATTGAAAACATGTCGTTTTTGTAAATTATTTTTTTATATATATTTTATAAAGTCTGTGAACATGATATAAAAAGGAACAATTGTGACATGCACACAGTGTTACAGATGCATTTACTCAAAATCAATACAAACCTAATGTAAATGAATAAAAGCTACATATTACTATAAATTAAAGGTCAATTGTATAAACACCATATCACTTTCCCTGTTCAGGTGTGTAATTACCCCAGTGACAGGGGTGTTAGCTTGTGTTGTTTTAGGAGACATGTGATCCATTATCGACTCAGGTGCATATAATTGTCTGATTATCGGGTTCTTCACTAACAATGAAATAATCAAAGGCCGGAACGGCCACAAAGGCGTCGAGCTGACATTTTTTTCTTTTATATAGAATGATACCAATAATTTGAATTTCTGTACTAATAGTCATATCAAATGATATTAGACTTAGAATAGAAAGTATATGAATTATGTTTTCTGCTGCTTTAAAAACAAAAATCAGTATATTTTCTTATAAAATAGGTAGTGGTGCTTTTTTAATACAATAACTCATCATAATTGCAAAAATCGAAGAAATTCCAAAGTTCAAAAATAATTTGTTTCTTTCTGCTTCAAACAGTCTTTGAACAACTTTCACAGGTTCATAATTTGAATACATTAACAGTGTGTCCCTAATTATAATAATAAAACATACATTTATTTATTTCAATTCCCGTTTGAAACAAGATTTCCTATGGTATGGTTGTTTACAAACAAATCCACAACACGTGCTATCTAAAATGCTCGACCAAACTAACTGCATTATCGAGTTTATTTTTTGCAACGAAATTACTAGATACGTTTATCGCTTACATTTATTTTGGAGACCGTGCCCGATAACAAATAAATTTACATCTAAAATGTTATTTCTATCGGGCACTGTCTCCAATTAAAATGTAAGCGATAAACTAAAATAATATCTAGTGAATCTTTACACTTAGGCCTGATTGTATTCATCCGCCATTTCTTGATTAAGCAAATTTATTCTTATGCAATGAGTTGTCAATCACCAGGGAGGCAAAGTTGGGTTTTTTGTACACATTTTAGTTGAATAAATGGAAAAAAATCTTTTAATACGTTTAATACTTTTAGGAACTTATTTCTTAATAATGCGCATTTAAAAGGCGGTGCAGCGCGTGAATTTTGGACGATTGCCAATCCAGACGATCGCTAGAAGGCTGCCGAGCATTAGCTCGACGCCTTAAAAATTGATTGTTAATAAGGTATACTTTTTTTGAAGTGAAAATATTGAAGTGTGAGAAGCCAGGGTTAGACATCAAATTTTACCACCTTGTAATGGCGACATAGGATTTTTGCTTAAGAACTTCTCAGTCATTAAAAAATTTGTGTCCCGCCAAAAAAACCGGCTATACGGTATGTTGCTATTGCCAAAGGCCGGCGGCCAATCCCATTTAATGTCCTGCATACGTGTTAATGTTTATTTTAAGGAATATTTATGCTATTTAACATTTTGGCAGAAAGTTAAATATTTAAATTATTGATGATCAAATGATACAGTTATAGGAATAGAATGTATATATATATTTTTTCATATCAATAAAAAATCTATATTTCGACTGAGCTTGGGGATAATTTCTTTGGGGGTCTTGATCAGAGATATAAATAACAAATGTTATTTATGTCTGTGGTCTTGATCAAGAATTTGAAAAAAAAAATGTAAAATGTGTACTCGTAAATTAAAAAATGTAATATGCATTCATGATGCTTGCTGCAAAAAAATCCCAACAATCCATCAAGTTACATTAAACGACAACATTAAATTAAATCTTAATTTGCGAGGGGGCCGGTTAATCGATTTAAACATTAAAAACAAACCATAAAAATAAATCATGCAACTTTATCAAATTATGTTTTACTTATTTCTAAAATTTAAAGATGAACAACATACACTTCCTTACCGTTTGCAGCTTTACTCACGGTTGTTTAGAAGCATGTATTTATTGGTATTTAAATACGGGAATTTTTAAAGATAGTACAATTCTGGGAACTCAAAACGAAAGTTAAAAAAAAAAACCCGTTAATATAGGCCAACAAAAAATATTGTATTGTCGCATATGGTAAACAATATATGCACTCCTTTTCTACCGTTTCATATCCAAATTGTAGACCATAATACTGAAAATATTGGTTCAAAATGAAATGAGAACATATATTATATATGTAAACCACATACGTATTACACGTGTGTGGTTTGTATAATTAATTTGACACGGTTTTCCTACGAGCTTACTTTTGATCTCAGTCTCTCCTTTTCCACTGTGTGCTCTTTTTGGTAAAGTGAGACTAAAAAGATCAAAAGTAAAATCACCTGAGATTTACATTGCCCCATGGCCTACTATTTTTTTCAAAAATTGGATATCGATATTAACATTTTTGATGGAATGTTTATAAACATGTAGGCCAAGCAGCTAGGGTCAAATGCATGCATACTCACTGTTGGGGTATATATATATATATAAGAGGAATGCAGATTCTTTTATCACGGCACGTCGCTACAAGGTCAGTCATGTAAAACAACCTATTAAGACATCCGGTGCGTTTTCTAAAAATTGCTCATTGACAAGTCGCTACATGACATAATAAGATTACATCAATGGTAATGACTTCTGGAAATCAAACCGAAAGTACATATCAACGAACGGTTTGTTACTAGCATGATCATAGTCAGTCGGTCATGAAAAACAACCTATAAGGCATTGCGTTTTCCAAAATTGCTCAAGTTTGCGAAGGTGAAGTAGCGACAATATAATGATTTCTTCGCCTTCGAACCTTAGTACTTTTGCCATGGCATCTTAACGCTTCGCCATCGCGTCCTTCGCAACTTCGCACTCTCTCATCTTCGCCCTAAAGGCGAAAGTGCGAAGGTGCGAGTGGCCATAACGGAATACCATAAAAAAAATCCAGTTTTTCTGTTTTGAAACGTCCTTATATATCTTCAGGTTTTCACAATCAAAAATAAATTCTACCGGGATTTTGTATTGCAAAATGACATGCAAAGGACCCGGAGGATAATGCTGACAAATTGTGCGAGGAGTCTCGAGAATTTTCGAATGAATAAAAGTTGTCAGATTTTCCCAATATAAATCCCTTAAAAAACCCTTAGCCTTTTGTCGCATATCTAAGGTAGTAGATGCAAATTGTGGATTGATTTTTATTAAATACAGGCGTGACGCGTCGTTTTGGTTGAATCGGTAACATATAAAAATGAGCTAATCATAGTTTCACATTCGATAAACTGTTTAACGGTTGTAAACATATAATTTGCGGACAGAAAACTATAGTTAACGACGATAATTTATATTTCACATATGTAAACCATAGTTAAGACCGCGGAACATTAACTGGCAAGATTGGAAATATACAGCTTACGTCAATTTCACCTGTTACAGTCAAAACATTTGAAATGGGCGGGGGCAGATTGACGCAGACGTCTGAGAAAACATTAGATTGAAACTGTAGTTATAGGAAGTGTATTTTCAATAACCTTAGCGTTTCTTACTCTATATAAGTAAGAACGATCGAAAATACTTTATTTAGTATCAGCAAATCGATTGAAAAACATTTTATTTCATCAATACGTATATAATCAGCAAATATGAGAAGATCCCAATTCGGTAGAGATTATACGCAAGACAAAGCTTTGCAGAGAATCAGTCGTCAAAGGTCAAATCAAGTGGGCTCATTGTTGAAACGGGGGTTATTTCCAGAGGAGAATAATTCAAATTCCGATTTTATAAATCAAAATTATACCCCGATAAAAATTTTCTTTTTTTCTCTAAGTTAATGTATACGAATAGATATTCGCTTTCATTGTTTATCAAGCTATTCACTAACAAAAAATATTCACTTATATCGACATTGTTGAAGATTTCTGAGGAACGTAAATATTTATGAAAATTTCGAAACTTGTGGATTGAAATACACTTCCTATAACTACAGTTTCAATTCAATGTTTCCTCAGACGTCCGCGTCAATTTCTCCCAGCCCATTTGAAATGTTTTGACTGTAACAGGTGAAATTGACGTAAGCTGTATATTTCCAATCTTGCCAGTTAATGTTCCGCGGTCTTAACGCGATCAGATATGTTTCAAACGAAAACCACCATTTGCGATTGCAAAACATTATTTATCTGATAAATATAGTTTCACGATTGTGAAACTATGATTAACAACTCTCAACTTTAGTTAACGAATGTAAATTATAGCTTACAGATGTTAATCTATGTTTATCAGCAAAATCAGAATCAGATATCAGAAATTCGAACTCTTGATATCAAAAATAGCATCAATTTTCTGATATTGTGAAAAAAATTTTGATATCAGAAATTAATTCAATTTTTTGATATCAGGAAATGATTTTTGATATCAGAAATTCAAATTGATTTTTTGATATCAAGGATTATGTTATAATTATTATGTACTCCATATTAAATGTAATGCATGCCATAATATGTGTATGCACTTCTAGACTTCCTGTCACTTAATAGTCTGTTTACCTTAATTCAATATAATAGTTTAAATACATTGATATTTGAATTTCATTATACGACAAAGTGCTTAGATTTTTAGTTGGAAATATTTTCTCAAGAGTTCATCTTCTTCCGCAGACGCCATTTTTATAGCTAAAACTATCTCTTAAACGATAAAGAGCTCCATATATTAAAATGCGTAGGCAAAAGCGCGAAGTTGCGAAGGCGAAGTAGCGACAGTATAATGATTTCTTCGCCTTCGAACCTTAGTAATTTTGCCTTCGCATCTTAGCGCTTCGCCATCGCGTCTTCGCACTCTCTCATCTTCGCCCTAAAGGCGAAAGTGCGAAAGTGCGAGTGGCCATAACGGAATACCATAAAAAAAATCCAGTTTTTCTGTTTTGAAACGTCCTTATATATCTTCAGGTTTCAACACACAATCAAAAATATATTCTACCGGGATTTTGCATTGCAAAATGACATGCAAAGGACCCGGAGGATAATACTGACAAATTGTGCGAGGAGTCTCTAGATGAAAATTCAATTGGTTTTCATTGAGAGGTATGTGTATTTATTTAAAAAAAAACAACAACAAAAATTTATGGAAACGGTAACCTGGGACAGATTCATTAACCGTGTATGTAGCTAGAACACTTCTCCCATCCCAATATTTTATTTAATCAACATCAACTAAGATTTTCTTCATTCTGTTACTATATATATATTATATAAAAATACGGGTGTATGATTTTTTTCAAAACAGTAAAAGAATACCAGTAAATGGTGTATCTGGGCTGAATAAAAGTGTAGTTTTCAATTTTGTTTCTTAAAAACGTTTTGTTCTGACATGTCCCCTCAATGAAAAATTCCGTATAGAATGTACAAATATAATGAAAGTTGTTTACGGTTAAAATCAAATGATTTATTTTCACAAATTAATGACAACTAGATAAGCGATCTTTCTACAATCAATAGAATCCTCACCGGTTTTGATATTTTGCTTCAATTTTTCCCGTTGCACTTTGTCCAAGTCGTACTCTTCTTGTACTACCACGCTAACTTTGAACAATTTTGGTTTGAATGGCTTCAGTCCCATTTTGATATCATTTTTATAAAGATTTAAATTTTCTAACGAAGTTTTTGTATGAAAACCAAACTTGCCATCTTTGACCATTCTCTCTGTTGGGCCTGTCAGCAGATGCTTATAGTTCAAAACCATCCAGGTAGCAATTACTGTTGACAATTGTAACTTGTTGTCTTCATAAAATAATGGCATTCCTTGACTAACGAGATAAATATCCTTTGCGGAATCATAAAAATGAAACTGGATGTGACTTTTGCTGACTCCAATGGATGGTACAAGACTGAGAGATAGGTTGCATTTTTTCTGGTGAAACGAGAAAACAATAGTTTGAGAAATGAGTTCCGATGAGTGACCATCAAGATTGTCTGGTTTGGCCTCATCATCTTCATCTGATGAATCATCATTATATTCTTCAGAAACTATAGTAGCGGCTACGAGAGACTCACACCTTTTCTTTTTCAATCCATTTGGCTCATACGTTGTTTTTCCAATGACGACGTCAGATCGCCCGTACCATGTCTGATTATTCCCTACAATTCACATATAGCTGCGCATCATTTAATACCTGCATCATTCAAAAGATATTAGAAACCGTTCAAAGATCATGGTTAAAGAACACTGTATACTTGTAAACAATATGTATGGTTCTCACTTTATCCAAAAATTCGAACATTTCCAATCGTTATCATTACATTAGACAAAGAATATGAGAGGCCATGGGGCAGTATCGTTCACCTGAGCAACAATGGGAATAACTGATTAGGAAAGCTTCAAAACGTCTTCAGAGTATCAAATACAAAATATCTAGAAAACTTAGTAGAGTATATCTTATTTTAAAAAAAATTCAATTTTTTCTCAATATATTCTTAAGTTAAACATTGAGCTCCTTTTATTGTTTCAGTCCCACACAGATTACAGCTTATCTAGCCAAATGGTTTTTGATAAGAAGATTTTTGAAAAATAATTCTAAATTATCTCTCCTTTAAAGATTGCGTTGCCCTTAATGTGAACAAACTTGAACCCTTTTCACCCAATAATGAAATATGCCAAGTTTGGTTGAAATTGGATAAGTGGTTTTGGAGAAAAAGGTGAAAACCTGAAACGTTTACGACAACCACAGACGACAACGGACAAATGATCAGAAAAGCTTACTTGAGCCTCGGCTCAGGTGATCTAATAAGCACTGACCATAAACATACGGCTCGGAAAATATTCAACTTATAGCGAGTATTACAACAAAATAAAAATAAATCTTACCAATGGAGGTATCACCATAAACGATCTCTGATTTTATTGTGTTGCAAAAACAAGGACAACTTCTGAATTTTTTGGGACAATGGTTATCCAGAAAACAATCTTTTATCAATGATAATGGCGAAAATAGATGCACAGCAAGTCTTGCTGGCCACTCTGAACCATTTCTTCCTTCAAGGTTTAGACCATTGCTTGCTTCTAAAATTATATACTGTGATATATTGGCTTCAAACCATTCTTACAACTTTTTAAAAATTCTTATGCAACTTATAATCAAATATATAGAATAATTTAAATTTTGATCTCTTAGAATCTTTATAACCTCACAATTTTCTTGTCGATGTTTAGGGTCCAAATATACAATGTACCTTCGATACACCTTATAAATGACAACTAAGGTTCCAGTACACGTAAATCGGTTCCAAAACGATCCTCTTTCATCATGATATAATCCATTAGCATGCCAAAACTCGGTAAAGGTATAAATTATGTTGTATTTGAGTCCAGCTCCATTTGTTTCCGACATAACATCCACGTGTACGCACGACTGGCCAAAACTAACCCTACGCCCAATACATGTACCACCATCGCAAACTAAAAGTTTCAAAGGCGACAGACTGAATGCAGGAGGATCACGGAGTTTAGTTAACGGAAGATAAAGTTTGTCGTGGAAAAATTCTCTTTCCCTCTTAGATTCCGACATTTTGTCAAGCGAGAGCCGAAGGTTAAGGTTATCGCGAGGAAATATTTTTTATAGACCGACCATGTAGGTTGTCACCAAGTAAATGAAAAAATACTGATGGTTACCAAGAGCAAAAGTCGATTGATTTCTAGAGGTTAAACATAATGATTATGTTTTAATATATTAATAATACGATAAAGCAGCACAGTTAAGGCTACCAATCGATTTTATGTGCTACTGAAGGGATCATGAGATGTAACCAAAATGGCAGACGCCCACCTTCATTTTACATAGATAAAAAATATCATTGATGACAATTAAATTCACTTTTACATTTCGAACTGCCATCTCCATATGGGAAAATCGTCTACTAACCTTTATAAAAACATTTATTCTCTCCCTAAGGTTAAAGGTATAAGAGATGTAATGTCCAGTAAGAGGCATGCATTATATACCATTTAATTTCCTAGCCTACATTATTGAATTTTTTAAGATTTGATCGTTTTATTGATTTTTCAAATTTCATGAAACCTTCCTAAGCCATAAGAACATGCAATGGCTGTAAAAACTGTAGCAACCTCAGTGTTACAAACATATCTATGGCACGCCAAAATCACAAAAATGAGCTAAACATAGTTTCACATTTGATGAATTAAGTTTACGAACCGCAAACTATAGTTAACGATTCGTTAACTATAGTTTTCATCTGTAAAACTATATTTAACGGTTGTAAACTATAGTTTACGAATGATAATCTAATTTCATCTCTCTGCAACTGACGTTAACGATATAATTTGCTGATAAATATAGATTCACGTCTGTAAACTATAATTTATATTCGTTAACTAGTTTTATATATATATATATATATATATATATATATATATATATAGTTCGTTAACGTTGTTTTCAGACGGATAAACTTAGATTATCATTCATAAACTATAGTTTACAACCATTAAATATGGTTTTGCAGATGAAAACTATAGTTAACGGATCGTTAATTATAGTTAACAAATCGTTAACTATAGTTTAAGGTTCGTAAAAAAAGATTTGTTTTTTTCTTTCCAAAAAAATTACAATTACATTTTTTGGCAAAATATTTTAAAATTTGAAGATTCCAAAACGGTGATTTTGATTATGTTGAACTTTCATCCACATTAATAGTGTATTAACAGGTGTTCCATGTGACCTTAATATGTGAGAATTGTCAATTGTTTGGTGAAAATTCTTCTTAAATAAATCACAAACTTATCGGCTAGTGACTGGCCGGGAAAGCTTTAGAAATAGTAAAAAGTTGTCGTATAATCTATACATAGATAACGTACTACTCTAAGGCTTTTTCTTACAAAAAGTGGACACCCCCCTCTCCGTGGGTGTGTACACAAGTTATGTGCAAGAAGAATGAAACACTACAATTAACATCTTCCATTTGCATATCATTAAAGAAAACCAGTTCTCTTAATATAATTTTAATTTGGTTCATTTTTTTTTGTATGAAGATTGAAGAGAAGAGAGAGAGAACAAGTATAACAAACACACATCAAATACAAACTCCTCGAGAAACACTTAACAATCTTCTCTCGCTCCCACACACTCATCTTCACTTCATGGACATAAGTTAGCATCGAACTCGGATATACAACTGACATGGTGTACAGTGTACACATTCGGCAGTGATATTTTAATAGTACCCACAAAGTGCACAGTACTTGTCACGATCTGAAATACAACATGGACAAAAGCAGGTTAGCAATTACTGTTCTTCATTATTTCATTTTGAAAAAAAAATTGTGCACTCTTTGTTCTATACCCCTGTTTTAATCATCTGGACCCTTTTTGTGGCCATTATAGTCAATTTTTAAAACCCCTTCTTTTCAAGCAGTTAGCAACACGTAGCAAAGTAGCAAAGAATGAATTCACAAGTCAACATTTGTTTCCAATACTGTGCTCAGATCATGAGATGGGATAAGGAAAATGTTTCCAAAGATAGCAATAATACCATACGATGGCGTTTGTAGGTCACTCAACCCTCAACAAAGGTACCCTCAGTTCATCAATTCAATTGTTAGCAGATATCACAAATGTACATGACATAATCAGTACATTGTCAACAAAACATCATGAGAATAAATATAATCATCCCATCATTACACATCCTTATAATCCTTATAATTGCTGTTTCAGCATTTCTAACTTCTGTCTACAGTCATGTAAAGGTTTGGTTTGTTTTGACCAAAACAGTACCAGCCAGCATCTATTTTCTTCCTTCCACAACCACTATGAAAAAAGATGATTCCAACAAATTTACTGTTTCTTTTCAATCAGGGTGAACAAGTTCTCTATATGCTTGGCTACCATGTCCACTGTGGTGGCATTCTTTCTGCGAGGTGTTTCCTCACTGCTGGCCGCCTCAGATTTCTGGCCTTGACCTGAGGAACAAGGTTCATCCTCGTCCTTGACCTCTTTTGTCTGCATGACCTCAGGTTCTTCGGTTTGCTCTGGGCTCTGTACACTTTGACTGCCCTCTCCCGCACTACTCTGGACTTTGCCCTCTGAGGACTCCTTAGCAGGTTCCTCTGTACTAGACTCTTTGCCCTGCTCCTCAGCCTTACCACCCTCTGTCTTTTTCTCCTTTTGTTCGTCAGCACTCACACGGCGTTTTTTGGATGGAGTTTCTAAAATTGTATTGTATGAATTGATTTAATTATTAATTCTTAACAAGAGTCTGGATACAAAGCAACACTCAAGAACAGACTACATCTACATAAATTCTAATCACAATCTTTGTATAAAGTCACATCTACATGTACATTTCAAATTAAGTAAAAACTTTAGGGAAAGACAATTAAAATTATTGAAAAACCCCCACCACAAGTTACTGTACGTCAATGTAGAGATACATACCTTGCTCTTTGTCGTCCTCCTTCTCACTCTGCCCCTGATCAGAGTTGGAGCGTTTGAGTGAGGGTTGCTGGGACTGGGACACCGCCTGCTTCTGGTGATCCCGACAAACCTGAAGAATGTAGTGAAGGCTGTCCTCTAGCAGAGAGTTCAGCTTCTTTGGTGGTTGTACCGAAAATATCAACAGCATGGCCCTCAAGTCCTATAAAGTAAACATGGGTAAAGTATATAGTAGATCTTACAACTGTAGCTAAGTTGTGGAGGACTATCAGTAGCATATAATGAAATAAATGTACAGAGTATTACTGATAGACAAAATGACAATATTCTTTTCAATTAAGTAATTGAGTACCTACCCCAGTTACTCTCTGACATATACTTATGAGTTCCTTTTCGTAGCGAACATTTTCTATGGCAGCTTTCTCGGCAGTGACCGACGCAACGAGACTGTCCAACAAAGACCGACCCTGGTCACTCAACACTTGTTGATGAACCTTCAGGAAATAATTACATGCATTTTGATTTACATTTATTATCCAAAAAAATTAAGTATCAATATACATTTATTTGATTTTAAAGAAATTAAAGAACAGCCGTTTTCAGTTGACTTTGAGGAAGTAATACACAAATAGAATCATAGTGTTAAAAAATTAGATTTGTAACATACTACATGTACTAAAGGATTTAAACTTATAATTATTCTTCTTTTCTCCTTCGTTTAAAACTGTAGAAATCATGTACTTTATATCAAGTTGATTTTGGTCCATGTAATACTTGTACACTGTATAAGCATGCACTAAAGAAAAGAGGAGTTCTGTACCTTTGGAAAGAAGTTACAAAAGAACTGGTAGATGTTGGAGTTGTTCAGGGACAGCCTCTCGTCCAGTAATACTGAGTCCACATACTCAATGAAGTAGCTACAGTTACACAGGGTTCTGATGCACGCTCTGTCAACCTGTGGGATAAAAACAAAACCTTCTTTACAATTCCATTTTCTTTGTCATTTCACATGTATAATGATAATCTCAGAACTGTGCAATTGAAAACTCATGGAAATTTCATATCAGGCTAATGTTTGATTCTACAGTATCAGTTTTATGAATTATATTTTCTTTCACAAGAAGCAGTTTTATGTTTACGATACATATTCATTTAAACCTATTGAAGGGGTACATTTTATTGTTATGCATAATAATTCTCCTTGTGATGGGTGCACAAAAATCTGGGGGGGGGGGGGGGGGTTTAACTTCCTACTTGTGAAGATTTTTTTTTTAAACAATATCCATTTACAATGTATCATTACATTTTACATTTGTGTTCAATATCCAAAATCCCAGCCCCACCACCATTGAACCATATGACTCATAAGTTGGAAAAATATACACGTACATGTATTTGTTTTAATTAAAAAGCAGGTATACACATGTACATGTATGTACATTACCTCATAATGGTAGATTTCAAACCATAACTTTGCAAAATATGGAGAATGCAAAGGAACTCCTTCAATGGCAACCATAGCACCTACAATTCAACATCAAATGTGAAATAAATATTCCACAAAAAGCACTCCAATGATTTTTCATCATTACCCAAAAATAAATGTTCTAAGTAAACTTTTGTTTTCCTTTGTTCTTTCTTTTACAAATGTCTTTGGTTTGTAAAGTTTCATACTTAAATAAAAAAAGAAAAAAATCACCAAGAATATTTTGGGCTAAGAATGGTGAAATACTTCTTACAAACATTTTAATAGGTACATCCTTATAAACTTTCAGAGTACTTTAAATAAGCACTGTCTATTAGACTCTATTACAAGTACAGAACTTACTTAGATTGACGATGGGTTCTGAAAGACTTTGGTGATTGACAGCCACTCTGCAAATGAGATCCACCAACATGTGGTATGGTGTGAAAAATTCAGCCAAGGCAGCATCGTACATCTCATCTACTCCCTGTAAAAGATTTAATGGTATACAACAAAAACTACAATGACCAATGTTGAAAGGGTAAGTTTCTTGCTGAATGTGAAATTGTTGTATTAGGTGAGATGTTGCCTGCATTGAACACAGCTAGTCTGATGGAACCCTAAAATTCTTTTATCTTATTTCTTGATTTTGTCACTGAAATGTCATTATACATGTACTTCTAAAATTCTTTTAATGACTTCAACATTGATCATACCATACCACCTTGGAAAAATTGAGGTAGGTTTATATGTAGCTTGTTTACCTTCGTGGCCTCTATCTGACTAGAATGTAACATCATGTTGAACTGGGGGCGCGGTGGACGGATGTTGGACTTGGGACCAATCGGCTTCTGGCCTCGTCGTGGAAAATAGGGTCCGGGCGAAGATACTGAAGTTGTGACAATATATGTATTATTCATACTCTTGTTGGGGAACCCGATACACTGTTTGAGTCCTCAACTAATTCAGTGGTTGGTACTTACCAGGTATGTTGCTTTCTTGGAAAGCTAGATGGACTTGTGTAAGGACAGGAACAATTGTATGAACACATTCACTCTGGTAGGTTAGCACCATTTCACGTAGAACATCTGCACACAACATATACAAGTATAGGAACATTATAATGAGCACCATTTCACATACAAAATCCTTACACAAAATAGTATGATACCCTTGTAACACCCTATATACATGTACATGCAGATAAAGGATGTAATAATCAAGGGTACTGAAAATGCTAAATAATATGATTTGAAATTTATAATTTGAAAATCTCCATACACATACATCTAGAGTAGCATATGGATGTGGTAAACAGGAAAGAGAAACAAGTCTTAAAGACAGCATGTCTAAACGTACAAGTATAGTAGAGGGAGTTTCACAAACTAAAATGTTGCAAATGTGTATCAGAGACAAATATTGCCTCTGCTGGGGTTTTAACCCAGGTCCTTTGAAATTCAAATCCAGCACTCTATCAATCGAACTATAAACTTAAGGTTAACCCACTAGCCAGAGCTAGTAAGAATGCCATGAACCTGACTCTTCATAGAATTTTATGGTACTGTGGATAAATTCTTCATCAGTTTGCATATCAACACCTATAGCATGGCATTTTATTTTGTAGGATGTGTTTGAATTCAGAAGTGTGAGCTACTATTGCCTATAACATAATTTTTAACATTACCTATAGCACTGGTCCTTATATCTGGGGGTGTGTATGAATTAAGAAGTGTCAGTAACTTCTTGGTGAAGTCCAGCCTCTCTTTCCAGTTCTGTAGGACAGTGTTCATGTCATTGGAAGCCGAACCTGGAGGGGGAGAAAAAAGACTTAATGAAGAAAACTTCGCGAAGGTTTCTTTTTTTAATATGTTTATTTCTTCTCAACAGGTTTTTAATAAATTTAACTCAGAAATCACTGCTCCATCATAAATAAATCATAATGTACCAGGTATAACACACAGGGACTTATATTCAGGGATTGAAAGTTTTATTAACAAATACAATATAACAAAGTAACGAATACAAGCACACATACATGTAAATGGACGTGCAAATCAATTCTATGGTGTCAAAACTTAAATTTATTTCTGATAGCTTTATTGTATATTTAGTTTATTTGTATATAATAAGAATTCCTTTTTTCAATAGTCATTGCTTACATTGGTAATAGAACTAACATGGCGAAGTACTAGTAGTTTATCATAATACATGGAGTAGTCTATCCTAATACATGGAGTAGTCTATCCTAATGCATGGAGTAGTCTATCCTAATATATGGAGTAGTTTATCCTAATACATGGAGTAGTTTATCCTAATCTATGGAATAGTCTATCCTAATGCATGGAGTAGTCTATCCTAATGCATGGAGTAGTCTATCCTAATACATAGGGTAGTCTATCCTAATGCTTGGAGTAGTCTATCCTAATGCATGGAGTAGTCTATCCTAATATATGGAGTAGTCTATCCTAATACATGGAGTAGTCTATCCTAATGCATGGTGTATTTATCCTAATATATGGAGTAGTCTATCCTAATACATGGAGTAGTCTATCCTAATGCATGGAGTATTTATCCTAATACATGGAGTAGTTTATCCTAATACATGGGGTAGTCTATCCTAATGCATGGAGTAGTCTATCCTAATACATGGAGTAGTCTATCCTAATGCATGGAGTTGTCTCTCTGTTTTAACAATAACAGAAACACCTACCTTTTCGTTCATGGTAGTACAGAGGGTTCCACTTAATCTGATAGCGGTTAATCTAATAATTCGGGCTACTTTGAGCACTGGGAGGAGAATTCCTAGAAGATCTACGATGTCTGCTGTCACATGGCAGGCAGTGGCTTCATGGTACATTGCATGTAGAGTGTTAAAAGCCTGTAAAACAGTTTATACATGTAAAATATATCACAAAGCTGTAGTCATATGTTACAGATCATGCAATACCACCAGTACTTTTGAGTCTGTTGGGTCTCTATATTCGATTCTCTCTTCCTTTAATAGTTACATGTAGTATGGACCTACGAGGTCTTTGTAAACGTGTCTTAACCAAATAATATTCAGACTCTGGGGTCACTGCTAACTTCTATTACCCCCTCTTGCTCTAGTTATTTTATAGCGTTTGGGGTCTTTATAAAACTTCTCTATAAAACCTACCTCAGTTATCATCTGTAGTCCTTTGTGGTATAGCAGCAGTAATCTGTCGTCCTGATTGTCAATCAAAATTTTCAAAGCACTGCAAATAGACACAGTACATCTCAAAGATACATGTATTATGCATTAAACAGAATTGAAATCAAAGGAATTGGCTAGAAATTACACACATCAATTTATTTTTCATATATTCTGATAATAGTATTCCCCTTTTTTTAAACTGTACATGATTGTACATATATATGAGTATTAGGATTTCTCTAAACAAAATTCAGTTTGAATCTATTGAAACAATTTGGTTTATGGCAAGGGATTATCTTTAAGTTGGCAATATTCACCTGCCTTATTACCTTAAAGTTAAGTTTATGTATGAATTTGATCTGGGTTAACATGATTAATATGGTTAACATATATAGATGTACCTAATAAGAGTCTGCCAGCCCGAGCGTGCGTCCAAGAAATCCAGGTATAAACGAATTGTCGTCCGTTTGAAATGATTCACAGCCTGGACTTCCTCCTCTGAGCTATCGGGGTACTTCGTGGACATCAGCTTCATCATCTTAAACAGCTCTTCAACTGCCTAAAAGGTCAAAAGTGAAAAGTTATAGGCCTTTAAAGTATTCAATTAAAAATATTATATTTCCTAGTTTTTGCATAATTTGATTTTGATCATGCAGTTACTGTAATTGTCCCATAAATGAGTTAAAATACAAATTTATTTGACATACATGTACTGACAAATAATACTGATAAGTAATTAATTTCTATTATTTTACCATAAAGTCTCTCTTTTTTTCAAGCAAAATTTGATCAAAATAGGGGGTACGTTTATACACAGGAACAAAACTGGGTGGCATGCGTATGGAAATAAAGTGAACTATTTATAGTCTATATAAGAAACTCATAATTATATACATGTATCATTCACAAACAAGAACGAACTAAACCCTTAACATCAGTTTTTCTGTTTTTGAGATCAAACAAAATGTGAGCACGGCAAAATAGCTGATCAGTTTTGTGGTTCCATGAAAATGAAACAACATTCATTGTTTAGTGAAATAAACAAAATTACCGGTCTTTCCATCGTTCAGTATACTCAAAGAATGTAAATGTATGTACAATGTATATGAGAGCATTATATGAAAAAACAAACTAAAAGCATATTTTATGCTTGAAGCATAGGCACATAAATAGAACAGCCATGCACCTGAGATTAGCTTGTTATTATTTATTACATGTATGGCCTTCATTGTAAAAGTGATTAAAAATGAAGTCTAGCTATCTTGAATATTGAAATAAGATTAAGATCAGACGACACGTTCCTCAAGCATCTTTTTTGTATCTCCTCGTAATAAAAAGTTCCAATAAAATTAATCCGGGTTTTCATCCCTTTCTGTGCTCTTCTACGATTGGAGAAAAAAATGTAATTTTTTTATGTAAAAAGTAGAAGTGAAAATGGAAAGTGTTGTATAAAATTGAGAAACATGTCGTCTGACCTTAAGTTTAGTACAGAAAGACTCTTTTTTTTAGAAAAAAAGTATCTTCAACCTTAGATACATAAAAACATCTGACAAATAACACAGCTACTTATAGAATGTGTAATTACCTGCATAGAGCCTTGCTCGTACCAAAAGACTTAGCAGATGTTCATAAATCTGAAATGAAAAGTAGACAGATGTATTAGTATCAAGCTCAACGGAAATATTACAAACACTTGCAAAAATTTGTAACCAAAAAATATTCAGTTTTTTAAGCCTTTTAGGGTACTCTTTAATAAATGACGACATTGATGCAGTAACTCTTAATAATTCAAATACATGTACAACTTGTTATAAATGTTGTTCATAACAATTCATAACTGCATGCAATGGCCAGAATTAATACACATGCATAATTATTGACTACTTTAAGCTTTTATGCTGTAACAGTTATATTATGAATAGCCAAATACATGTATCTATATGTACAGTTGATCTAGCCTCGGTTGATAGTGGTAGTTTTTTATTTGCCATGTGAATATGCAAGAAAAGGGTGGTCAGATCTAGTCTTACCTGATGAAGTACAATGATAGCCTCTGTGGACATCTATAATATGAAGAAAAGATTTTGTCAAGACCAATTCAAGCCAACAATTATTTTTTCTATTTACATGTACAAGTAATTTATATTTAAAATCAAAGTGAAAAACATGAAATGTGATAGATTCATATAAAAATGATAAGTACATAATAAGGAAATAGATCAACGATTCTTTGAAATTTCATTTTATAACAAGTTTATCATCCAATTACAGGCTAGACTGTCTTATGTGACCATCCAAGGGACCAATAAAAAAAGTCACATAAGACAGGGAGTCACATAATGCAGTCCAAGACTAACCTCACAGTCTTTTTAGCTATCTTTTGGTACCAAATAGTTAATTTATATATATTTTAACAATAAACTAGTTTTTGGTAGACTGAAAATCAAATTTCATCAAATTTAAAAGAGATTTTTAATTTTGTACTGAATCACTTATTATATAAATAAAAGGGAGCATATCAGTAAACTCAGTATGTTTTTGTTTCCAACAATTGGACTATGACAGTATGTTTAATTGTTTTGTATTAAACTATTAATGACTTTTGGAAGAATTTTTGACAAACAAGTAAAATGATGTTAACTACATTTCTGCATCATAATAATCTATGATGTTTTCTTTATGACGATTCCGTTCTTCAAGTTGCAATAAACAGCTTTAACCATGCGCAGTTTTACACACATTTTCATATCTATTAATCTGACCCTAAATTTGTGTTTAAAACACACGTGCAATGTCGGACTCGTAATCCGCCATGTTTATTTTACTAAGCACCATCCCAATTTCTTTTTTATACATGTGTTAATTACACAACTTCTTTATGAATATCGATGTGTGGATTCAATTTAAACATGTACATGCCCAGGTGAGTTTGGCCGAGACGTCCATTTACCAAGTTAACAATAAACAGCTTAACAACCTATGTTTATAGAATTTCAATTACTATACAGGGTGCGACAAAAGTTGTCATGAGAGATATAGCGGGAATCTTGAAAAACCTCACGTATGGGGGTTAACGATAATAACCGTTATTATGAAAGGTGATAAATATTCTAATTGGTTATCGAAACAAAACATCTCTAATTGTTTCTCAGCTTGGGACGCCATTTTAATTTGCTAAAAGTCGCTTAAAACAGTCCGAAATTATCACCTCATAATACTCAAAGAATAATTCCTTATTCCCTTATAAAGACTAAGTATTTCTGATAATGTACATTAATGAACCAGTATATTGCAAGACCTACTGTCATTTCTTTATGAGGACTGAGCAGGTTCCTGTTCTGTCTGAACGTGTTCCTGAAGTGAGTGCTTGGTACCAGGGACGTCAACAGACAGGCGGCCGCACTGCGAACCCGGGCATTGTTGTTTCCCAGGAGATACGGCTCCACCCAGATGTCCATCTGACTGAGAACCCACTGGCTGGCCAGTCGATTCCTGGTCACCTGAGCCGCCATCCACTCCAAACAGGGCTGGGGACAGCACTTGGTAAGCTGATGGGTCAAAAATAATTTATATGGTTGTACAGGTAAGTAGATATAGATGATTCAGGTACAAATCCATGTATAAACATGTATTTTATAGCCATAACAGGACTCTTAAATTTAAAATAAAAACTCACATATCAAACAGTTTAAAAGAATTAAAACTGAGACATTTATTTTCAAGCTTAGCTTTTATATAGCTTCTGTTGTGATATTGTTACCCCCTAGACCATACATGCACATCAATAAAAGCATTTTTGGACTCTTCATTTACCTCCCAGAATTTTTGAAGAACATATTGGGTGAAGGGAGGAAGCCCAGGAGGTCCTGCTCCAAACTCAACCAACATGGACATCAGCTTGAAGAAGGGCTGGGAATGCTGCAAAATTAATCACAACCACCAGATTATAATTAGAATATCTTTAATTGGGTATATTTAATTAGAATTCTCAAATTATTGGTAGCTCAATTAACAAGTATATTTTACAGTAATACATGAAATTAAATAAGAAGTCAATGCATTTTCAAAAACAAAGATCTTTTAATTTCAAAGTAAGTTCTTAACATACGTGTATCTCCGAGGCTATAAATCCTTATTATTTTAGATACTATACATATTGTGCAAATAGAAATACTGTTGATGTGAATAATAACCATTTATCATAAATGGCTTGTAACAAAATACTTAATTGTAAAATAATTGTTATCTCTGATGTTTTCAAAACCTAAAATATTCTATTGTGCAATATTTACACACAAGTAGAAGAGAAATGACATCAAATATGTGTAGCTTACCTCAAAATTCAACTTTTTGATTGCATTAAATACCATTTGGACCAACTACAATATAAAAATGTAAAGAAGATGCATAAAGAGTATGACACCCTGCCTTTGTTTTCCAGAAATCTGTAAGAATTTACCACAATTATCCTGCATGTAAATTATTCGAAGTTCTGATAAAAGTTGGAGTCATAAATGCTTCTATCTTTTGACTTAGCAGGAAAACAATGCAAAATAAAAATTCAAAACAACGAATATACACACAGCAATGGCTAGCTGTTCGTTCCATCGACTGAGACTGAACAAGAGATTACAGGTTTGTCTGACGTTGATACTGTCCCGAATCTGATTGAGCAGGAAGGGGAAGCCTTTCCCCCCGATGATGGCTGTGTAGTCCTTGTCAGAGATTTGTAGCTGGTTGTTCTCCCCGCGTGATTTCTCCACCAGGATGGCGATCAACGTCACCATCTTCTCTAGAGACATGGGCTTGTAAGTTTCCTCTGTAATGGTGATGACCTCTTCCTCTTCATCATCTGACGGAATCTCCACCTAGTAAAGATACACGTACAAAAAGCCATGGAGTATAAATCTTACTTACTTGTTAATTATCTCCCTTGAAGGGAGCTCTTTTAGTTTGTTTGATTAAAGCACATTTTTCAACATATATCGTCACTATCTACATGACTATTGTGCAGGATCTTAAACTCAATACTAATCATACATACATTGTACATGTCACTTTTAATATAATTTAAAGATTATCGGGGCCATAAAACTTAGACAAGCTGCCTTTTGTTCTGAGTCTTACTTTTATAAAAGGAATATACAGTGGGAAAGTGAGACTGAGATCACAAGTGAGCGTGTCCGAGTTTTATGGCCCCGCGGCCTGGACTTGTTTTCATGTCATAGTTTTTATTTCCACCTTAATCCTGATAACAAAAGACTGCAAATGATGAATTACTCACATAGGTTTCTGCCTGTTTCTGCCCCAGATAGAAGTTGACCATGGTAGATATGGCATTCACATTGACCAAGAAGAAGCTCTCCTCATCTCCCATCTTGGCAAACTCCAGCAGGAAGGCAAAGTACTCGGTCAGGAACTTGCTGTGGGGTCGAACTCCGTGATCCAACTGTACAGAGCATTGATAGTTTTAAAAGCACTTGAATATCATAAGTTATCTAGAATTTATCAGAAGTGTACTAAGACAGAATGATGCTTGGAAAAACTGCGATAATAGAGTAACCCAAGTATAGACCTGAATAACAATTTTATTTCCTTTAATGATATAAATTTCGTTTGTTTTTTTTTAAATTCAAATTGCATAACTTCATAGATCTAATAAAACAAAAAAAAACCCATAATTTATATCAAAATATGAAATAAAATTGTTATCAACTAATGGGTATACAAATAAAAAGAATTGAAATCGGGCTGCATCAAATACAAGGTATATCAATTTCATTTTAATCATAAAATATAACAATTTTACAAAGTGTGTCAGCCTTTTTATTTTAAAAATATTAGACTTTTTCTTATCAGAAATATAACACATGTACATGCAATGCACTACACTAAACTTACAATAGAGAGCATATTCTTAATAAATCTGGTTACGCATGATTTACTCCCAAGCTCAGAAATGTCAATCTCTCCATCATCACTGAAATGAAATTATTTATTTTGCTCAAAACAGTTGTTGTGTATAAATCAACAACATAAAATAATAGAATCCATACATTTCTGTATCAAGGATCCAAGAAAAACTACGGTATAAAATAAAAATTGTTTTTCCCCACTTACTAGTCTGCAAATTTCAAGAGTTCTTAGATTCATTCTATTTTGAGATTGATACAAGCAAACAATACCTTTCAATCAGAGGCTGCAGATACAGTTCCACATGAGCAGGTTTCAGTTGTGAAATAACATGGATTAGCAATCGCTGGAACATCTAAGGAAAACACAACAACATGTTCAAAACATCAATGTGACATGGCATGGCTTCCACTCATGCTAATCAGTTGTAAAACCCCAAAACACAATACAAACTCGAACCGAACGAGCTTATTAAAACTTATACAAACTGAATGAACTTATTAAAACTTATACAAACTGAATGAGCTTATTAAAACTTATACAAAGATAAATTAATTCTCTATACAGAACTAAAAATTGTCAAATGATTCTGTTTTCTCCATTTTGTGGCACTGACCTGTCTAACCATCTGGTTGGGACACTTGATGAGTATTTGCTGTGGCCACCAGTCACTCTCTGCCATGTGATCTAGGAACCGCTGCAAAACACCAGATTCTTGTTAAAATTCCCAAACATCAATGTACATGTATAACAGTTACAAACACTGTCATCAACTGCTGCATAAGTGTAAAAGCCTGTCAAAAGTGGAAACATTAACATCATCAAAATATTTGCTAATTGTCCATGAAAAATTCTGAACAAAAATACTTTAATTCCAAAATGTTTCCTAATTTACAGCATTCTCTTGCACTCTTACATCCTAAATCTGCAAAACACATATACAGGACAATTCTTGTCTTTCCTTTAAGTCATTCATGCAAGTTCAATGTCAAAACTTTCGTCACAAATCATACACTTCCTAAATAAGATTTCACAAAACACTGATGATCATACCTCACAAGCAGCTGGACATGAGTTGAACTGTTTTGTCAGAAGTTCAATCCACTGGAGCATGGTGGGCTAATCAAGAAATAAAAATCTTTATTATATACCCATCAATTTTCCCTTCTTCATATTGTTAATCCGATTTTCTGGATCCCACACATGCCAGACCCAGATCATCAGATCAAACTTAACGCTTCGCGTCTCCTTTGATCTGATGATCCAAGCCTGGCACTTCAATGTGATCCGACCCTTTGGATCAAGTTACTGTTATAATAATATATATTTATTCTGAATGATTATTTATGAAACACCAGATCAACATTTTGCAATTTCTTATTAGTAATTATCAAATATACAGTAACATACGCTCATGGCAATGTGCAAGGGATGAACAACTTTGATTTGTTACAAATGTCTATTATTATAATTAATAAATTTACACACATTTAATATACTTTAAAATTAAGGAGAATGAACCTGATTTTGCTGTAAGAGGGAATTCATTATAACTGTATATATAACAGTTTTATACTGCACTGCTACAGCAATTTAAGCTACAACTGAACACTTTTAAAGCTGAATGTAATATACATGTAATTCAACTAGACATGTCATGTTTTGTTACCTTTTCTTTAGAATGAATTAAAGTTTCCAATACAAAGGAAGTACTGAGTTGTGCAGCTTTCAGTGAGACTTGGGTATCAGGGTCCTTTGGTAAAGTGGTAGGAATATATCCACAGATCTGCCACATGAACCTACATAGTCAATCATCTTGTCACCACATGTGCATGGTCATTCTAACATGCATGCATTTCTTTGTAAAACAAGTAAATTAACTTGTAAGTAAGCCAATTTTGGCATCAAACATAACTCCAAAACATAGATGTACATGTATATAAATGAATATTTATCCAAAATTTTAAAGTAAATTGGGTCTAATACAGAGCAAAATATCTCACCCAAAATATGTATGCTCAAATATGTTGTTGTCCTGTAAAAATTGGGTATTATCTTGCCATATCCACTGAAAAACAAACATGTGGCTAAATACATGTATGTCAGATTACATGTGTACATGTATGTTGAACAAAACTTGTATTGCAAAATCTAACATCATTAATGTTCAATTCTTTGGATCTGCATAAAAAATTGATTTTTAATAATTTTTCTTCATTATCAAATATTAGGCAGTTCATACCTCTCCAAGTTCTTTTGTCAATTCAAAGTTAAATTTGGGTGGTGGCTCCTGATCTATGATTCGGAGCTCTTCCTCTGTTCTACTACTTATAGGCTTCCTCTCGTAGAATAACATGTAAGCACTGTTCGTCTACAAAATAAAATTCATTGCTCAAAAGTTTTAAAAATGCATATTCAATTTTCACAAATGGGTATATGAAAAGATTGGACTAAATTTCATTCTGCACATAACAAAATAAATATTTCATTAAACTAATTTCTACTTTACCTTTTAAAATGAGAAGTCCATAAATTTGTCTGTGACAGAGTCATATGTTTTACTCTGCAAAAACACATATTTAAAAGAACAATGAATAATTTTAAGTCAACATCAGACGACGTACAGTGAAAGTTTCCTCTATGAGGATCATCATAACCAAATTTGAAGTATGCTAGTTGTCTTGGTATGATACAAAATACACATTTCAAAACAATTAATGGGGGGGGGGGGGGGGGGGTTGGGGGGTTGGAGACTCGTCAATTGTGGTTTACATGGGTATGCAAATTCCTGGTGTTTTACAAAAGTAGACATAATCTAATTATGGTTCGCTATTTGTGATACAGTGTATGATAATATTTGAGTTGAGACAAAAACCATGTCAATTTTCAAAAAAAACTTACAGTGACTTCCCCACCAAAACACTCCGAAGCGATCTGACTTGGATCAAACGGTTTTTCTTCAGCATCATTAAAAAGATACCTGTAAAAATCACGAGAGTAACAGTACATGTACATCTACTTGTCAGCCAACTCTTAAAACTTACATGTAATTGTTTACATTGCATTTACACTCCATAATCTGATAATACATGTATGAATATACATGTAAGTGTATCTTCTAAGTCAAACATTTCTATAACTCACTGAGGCAAACAGTAGAACCAATGTTGCTATTAATACTAAATGAACTTTATTTTAGCTGTATAAATTGTAGAGAGACAGTAGCATGGTTACTCCCTCACCATTTATCCTGCCCACTCTCTGACTTGTGCAGCTTGTCTCGTATAAAGCTGTAGTAATGGCCCCCATCAGCCGTCCCGGTGTGCACGGTCACTCCGATCAGCTCGTACTCGTATATATCATCCTCCTCACTCTTTACCAGGAACTTATCATCCTCATCATCATCTACAGTGTACATACATTTGTAGACGAAGTCAGAAATGACTATAAAAATACACGACTATACTGTGGATTCTTTTAAAAGTTATAATCCACATAAATTCAAGAGATGCACCGTTGGAAGTTTTAAAACCTTGCTATTATTTCTGACAGTTGTGAATATATGAATTTACGACAAAAGTTTGGCGCTTGCAAGATAATAACAACGTAATCGCAGACTTTTAAATTCACGTAAACTAAGGTATATCTTCAGTATCTCATGCCTACACAAATGAATCTCTTCTGACCAAATATTAACTTAATATTTACATGAAGCATGGCTGATTCATTTGAGACTTTGGTAAACCATAAGCAGCAAATTTACACAGAGAATATATTTTTGTCAAATATAAAAACTTAAATCAAATTCAAGCCAACTGCAACAGAAGCCATCAATATCCCTAATTAGTTGCCTCACCCCTCAGTTTGTCCGGTCCCATGAGGTTTTTCTCCATGTACTGTGACATGTCTAAGCAGAGAGGGAAAGAAAAATGGGTGTTTACTTTCTCCTTCATCATGGTCACCATGTTAAATGTGTACCGCATGGTGTTGAAACAGAGGATCCTGGGAAGTTTCTTGAAACAGGCCCTGAAATACATGTACACATTAATCAGCAAATTATACATATGTGTATGGTATGTGATTCATAAACTTCCATTAAACAGGTAAATACATGTAAAAGTATAAGTCCATTAACATTACTTCTTTCTAGTTGTAAACTGTTAACCTATTAATACCTAAATAAAATAAAAACGTTTTTCATGATAAAGTCTGATTTGTTCAGATAGTTTTGAGGAACCCAAATACACGTAGAATCACGATCCTGAAGATACCACAAGATTAAAAGGAGGTTTCACCAATTATGTTTATTATGGGCATCTTTCAGAGTACCAAATATTCAGTTTAATAGACATAGACACCAATCACCGCTGTAATAATAATAACTGACCTCTTTTCAGCTCGGACTTTCTTTTGGCACTTGGAACATGTGTACATGTTGTCTCCTTCCAACATGTCTTTCACCGTCACCTCATCAAGTGATTCCTGTAAATCAAAACGGATGCACATACACTCTGAAGAATACATAAAATTAATACATGTATATGATCATATGCTTTGTTAATTTTTTTTTTAATAATGCCAATAGAGCACTATTATAACAGGTGAATGAAGAATTTATGACTTGATTTGTGATTTGTTTTCTTCCTAAAAAACAAAGATGTTTTTCAGGGTATGGTCAGGTACATGTATGTTGTACTTAATGTACTACATGTACTAGAATTTGTAACTCAATAACTTTCCACTCGTCCCCTTTAGTATTTTCATCGTGAAATGAAGTGCACATACCCAAACTAGGAAATTTAATATCAATATGAATTTAAATTCTGAAAGCTTACATAGAGATTCTTCATGTCTGTGACCTGACATCGGACAGTGTAGAATTCCTCCAGAGTTCTACTAACATGTGGGCAGTCCTGCATATCAAAAAAGAGGCATAATAAATACTTAAAACCCAATCATATTTTTAGAATTTATAAAATTAAAATTTATTAAAGAAAGATCTTTAGAATCAGTAAAATAACAGCTATTGTATATCAGAAATGACTGATCATGGGTATAAAAGTACAGATCCTGAGTATGTACATGCATTTAAGGCATCTTTCCTTGTCTGGATAAACAGATGGAATTTCAGTTGAATATTAGATTAACTCACCAAGGATACAACATTGTTGGTTAAAACACCGCCAAACAAATTCTTCACCAGGGTATGCTGAAACATAATCAGTAGAAAGTAAGTATCTTGTTCCAATCTAATGCTTACACACATTGACTTAATCATTCATCCTTATCATAATTCTTACACTTTACATATACCAGTACATGTATATGAACATATATGCATAATTGCCATACATTCTAAAACCATTAAATAATTAGTAATTCCATGACACTTTAAATCAAAGGGTGATTCTCTGCCTTTCGTTTAGATCAGAAATACCTTCCTACCATGTCTGGAGACATCTCCTCCAGTTTGCTGATAAGGTCTGTAAAGAACTCAGTCATGTCCTTCTGTTCTCCTGTGTTCAATGGCTGCTTGTCCATGGTGTATGTCTTACAGAAACTGCAGGGGTTGTACGCCTTCCTCTCACTTTCCTGTAAGAATATACACATGATAAAATATAAATGTCAAACACTATAAAAAGCTGCTTTCACATAACCACTTACAGTTACATGTATATCATTGCTATAACATTAAAAAAACTTGTAATGCAAACAAATCGTACCAAATGCATGAAATAAGTTCTTATTGAATCTTTACATTGCATGTTAACTGTAGACACCAGAAAAATCCCATATTCTTCCAAGATCATAAGCACTACACAGTGGTAGAAACTTTTAAAACACTCATCATCCCTGGTAATATGTCAATAGAACTAAAATATAGTCAAAAAAAGACTCTAAGTATCAAGCAAACAAGTGTCATGAATTGACCTGTAGATAGGCAAACATCTTCTGGAGCTCCATCAGCGTGCCCTTGTAGCGGTTCGAGTTGGGACACTTGGCCTGTAGTACAGACTGCCTGGCCTGGGGGATCATGTACAGGTGCTGCATACAGGTAGCCATGTAACAGGTGGCGCCCAGGTTGGTCAGCCCCACGTAGCCACATTTGGACCGCCCATCATCGTGGGGCCAGTAGTCCCACAGGTAGGAAGAATGGAAATCTGTTTCAATTATGAAAAATGTAGTAAATGTACTATTGTTGTAAAAGGAAAATATCCCATGTACATGCAAATTCATAAAAACATGTACATGTAGCTGGTTGATGTACATTTACAAAATCCCAACAAAATGCTGAGAAAATACTAAAGAACTTTGTAATCTTATCAGTTTTGTTCTTTCTACAGGGCCATACTGCTTAACTTACATGTAGCTGATCTTTTTCTGGAGAATTTGGCAAAATCTTGAAGCTTTTTACAGAGACTGAGATGAATGGCCTACCTTTTGTGTGCTGTTGAAGCATCCTCTGATGCAGAAACAGGTAGTTTTCCACGGAGCCTTTGACAAACTCCACCAGAAGATCATAGGCCGAGGACCGCGCAGTCTGACTCTTACATTTTGGCAGGTAACGCTTGGTCGGCGAAGGAAGGGCAAACAAGAGCCAAAACACTTCATCTAAGAATTTCTGTAGAAGGTACAAAAATAGATGTTAAATTCAATCTGTATTCACTTTTGAATAAGCATCCATAACTTGATACTTTGCATCATTTAACTTCAATATACAATGTAAAATAGGCAACATAATCAAATAATTACATGAACAAACAATGAAAAAAATGAAATAGAAAACCCTTTCATTCGAAATAATTACTCCATGTTGAATAAGAGACAGTTACCTGGCCTTCAGGTGAGGATTTGAATGGTGGTTTGTGCTTGATTACAGCAGTACACAGGTTCAATACCCCAATCAAGCCGTCATCCTCCTCAAACCCATGCCGCGTCTCATAGAATGGGCGGTCTAACACGTGCTGTGATATCTGTCTGGCCAGCTGATCCAGATTGACAATGCTGTCCTGCTAGATAACAAAAATATCAACAAAGGAATAAACATTTTGAGTATTTTTATGTAAAAAAACAACCAAACAGTATGATAAAGATAAAACAAAAGTCCTGTAAACTAAAATTAAGGCAGCCCTTAAAATTCAAACTGGAAACAAGAGGTATAGAGATATACACGGACATGAAGTATATACACATGAACGCATACTTCTCATACTTACAGAATCTGACTTAGCGTCCTCCTTGGATATACTGTCAACAAAGCGACACACCAGCCAGAAATAGTCTCGACAACCGGGGCCCGGTGGTTCTTTTTCTTTCTCTTTTAAACCCTCCACCTAAAAGACGTTATTTATTTCTCTCTAAACCATCTTCTCATAAATTTAAATTGAATTAAATGTTATTCATTTTCAAAAACCTTAATCAAAGATGACAGACTGCCTCACTCATAGACTTTACAAGCAGTTTGACATTTCCGATATCACTGAAAAATTTCATTTGCTAATTTGCTAACCTCAAGGTTCTTCACTGGTTTTATGGACAATGCATCCTCAAGGAAGCTAAGCAAGCTGGCTAAGGTTGGCAACAGCAGGGTGTATCCAGTTTTTCCATCTGCAGTTTTTCCAAGACAAAGACGATACAGACCCATACATGCTTCTCGTCTCACAAATGGCTGAAATTTATTAATGACAATAAATCAATAATGTTTATTTCCAAAAATTTTTAAAAAGCAAACTAATAAATAATTCATCCATATTGCAGGAAAATATTTTTGTATGCAATGTACATGAATATTGATATGTTTCTCTAAATAAAACACTTAAGAATGAAAATCATTCCAGACTTCTATTTAGACTTAAGAATCTTAGAGTTTGCAATAAGCATCACTAAATTATTTTTTATTTTAAAATTCATGTGATTCAAACCAATCATAATCAGGTTGATTGTGCATAAAATTTGTGCAAATATGTTGAGAAAATGGTCACTTGAGTCAGCCTCTTCAACCAGTTCACGAACTTGGTGGACGTACACAGAGCTTGTTTGACCTCATCACAGGAGTAGGCCCAAGACACCAGGAAAGACAGTGAATAGTGCACCACTGTAAAGTACAGGAAAGAGAGGGAATAAAGTACCGATGTAAAGTATAGATATTTATTTGTATAAACTAGTGACAAAGTTCTATTCAATTTTTCCCCTTAATCGAAGTTTTTGAAGATTGAAGTTTTTCCTTAATTTGAACATGTAACTTGCATAGTCTCTATGGGGAGACAATATATACGCTTTATCTATAAGGACATGACATTTTGGCTTTTTCCATTTTCTTTTTTAATTCTAATTCTTTACAAGAGCATAACATTATTGGCTACTTACATGTACATTTACTTAGAATGTAGCCAAAATTTGCTTTTAATTTCCAAATGTTTTTGTTTCAGTCATCTTTATAGTCATTATTTTCTTCTTGTCACTGTTTTTACTTTTATATTGTCTGATTGACTTAAGGGAGCCAATTACGAGAAGTTATGTATAATTTGACCAGACACGAGGGATGTATTTGTAAAATAGTACAATAAATGTACAAGAAGTTGTGTATAATTTGACCAGACAGCATCTCAACTTCAGCTCTGCCCCATGTTCCTGTGCGGACCTGATTAGAGTCACTGTAATGTATCAAAAAATAACAATTACTAAACCTTTTATATACAAGAGTCAAGAAGCATGAATTAATACATGTGGATCATTTATTGCACTAAACAGACATTTGCATCATGAATTGCCATAACGAAAAGCACAGCACATTAATTCCACACTGCAATAAATACCGAGTTCCGTCTATTACCTTGGCACACTGCTGCATCATACAGAATCTGCATCAGGATCTTCAGGACAGAGTCCATGTTTAGCATATTGGCAAGAGTGGACTGTGAAAACAACACACATATAGTTTATGATAGATATTTCAATTACCAAATAAAGAATGAAAAAATATTTAAGACCCCACTGATAGGCAAATTAGCATGCCAAGAATCAAACGTATCTTCTATAACAACTATTAGCAACTTGTACAGTGAAGCGAAAATCATAATATTAGAAGGATAAGAATAACATTCAATGTGAATAGACATGACATTGAAGAAATCTTCCAGCATGTGCCCTGCAAAACCATTAAATGGGTGTAAGTATAAGAGTCTACCAGAGTTATCCTCCAGTGAGTACCTGGTTAAGTCTGGGTATGATAATTCTTTCACTCCCTCCTTTATGCCTTTTCATCTTCTTCCTGGGGCTCTCATACGACTCGAACACATCATCATGGCCGGCTTCTGCATCAGACAGCTCCACAGAAAACTGGCTGATCAATCGCAGCAAGTAAGCCAAGCATTCCTGATTCCACTAAAATGAAATATATAACTTAATTACAAGGTGATCATTTATACATATCAATTCACCATGAAGAAAAAATGTTGATTTTATGACAATTATTCTCTACTTAATTACAGATGAATCTTTCAGGCTTGCAAACTATTTCAACCTGAAATAAAGCTTTGAAAATACTTAGGCTTATGAGAGAGAGAGAGAGAGAGAGAGAGAGAGAGAGAGAGAGAGAGAGAGAGAGAGAGAGAGAGAGTTATCACCTGACTCCAGGCTTCGTCCTCCTGTGCTTGCAGACTTCCAGACTTAAAGATACTTAACAGGTGCTTTAATCCACCTTTTGAGATGAACTGAAACAAAAATCAGACTGGTGTAAACAAAAATATAATTCTGGAGTACAATGTTCTTTGTTCTTTAGAGTCCATCAGACATCAAAGTAACAAACAAAGCTGAAAATTTTTAAAACACACACTTGTCATGACAAGGTTATATCTACGAAAATGTGATTAGTGGTAAAACTTTCAGAAACAAACCTTCATGCTCCATATCTCCTCATCTTGTGAGTCAAAGTCAGAGTCTGTGCTCATTGTCCTCGAATCTCCTCCCCCTGCCCTCATCTACCAAAACAATTCATGTGTCACTAACTGAACCACTGAATTCTTCTAAATAACTGGTAAACCCTTTTCCTTTACTACTGAGGAAAATATACTTAAATCAGGCTATAAGAGTGCACTGTACATGTACATGTATATCCATGTATCCTGCATTTAATGTACCTATAACATGTTATGATACAGGAAGAAAAATACATTTTAAAACAACTGGTTAGAGCAGTCTCTTTTATTTAAGGCCTTGAGGATACTCACAATGAACCTTCTTCGGTGTTTTGATCCCCTGGAGAGGGCCTCCACAATCTGCAGTGAATACATCAGTTTGTGTGGGCTCTTCGAATCCAGCAACTTGTCCCAAATCACTGTCTGTTCACTGCACTGTAAATCAGTTAAGTTAAACCACATTTTTGCTTTTCATATAGGAATGAATAAACTATACACAAAATGGTGTTAGTTATTGGTATATATTTAGAAATATAATCCAATTCTAAAATCCCTACCCACATGATTGATTGGTGTGCTGTAACATCAGTAATTCAGAAACTTTCCCTTATACCCTACTTCTTCCCATTCAAGGCTCTAAAATCCATAACTAATTCTTGACTTGGTGTGCCTATCCAAACCCCCAACCCCCCATACTACTTTCCTTGACCACACCCACCTCCTCGGACACAAGGCTTTGGAACCCGTCCCACATGTTTTGATTGGTCGGCAGTAACATCAGTAACTCCCACACCTTCCTGGACAACACCCTCGCCTTGTTCTGTAGTCCCCAGCGTTCCTGACTTTCCTGCCAAACGTTAGTATATCAATAAGTTTTCTCATACATTTTTTAAACAATGCAAGCAACTTTTCTTCTTCTGCTTCTATCAAACTTTAAAATTTCATAAAGATTTCTTATACATTTATAAAACAAAACCTGCATTTTTACGATGTATTCTTGTAAATTCATAAAGATTTTAAAAAGAAGACTACCGCTCTAAGAACACTGAATAAGGCGTCAATATTTCACTTGCCATTGTGGGAATGGTGAACTGTAGCTTGCGAAGTTGCTCCAGCAGAAGGAACAGTTTGTTGAAGTGTGGTTCTCGGATCAGCAACATGACAGGAAGTCGCTCGGGGACTGGGCACAGCAGACTAGATGACGACAAGCTGCCGTCGGTCTTACGCGGCGGGCCGCTTGCTCCAACCGACACAAATACCAGCTAAAACCACCAAACAAATGCTTCTAACATTTAACAACACTTCTTAAGGAGAAAATTAATGCAAGTACAGGTACCTTAGCTGATATCATTTAAATAACAAGTCTTTCAAGACAAAGAATATCTCTCTCGCTCAGATTTGTTTCATATACTTGGATGATAGTGTAAAAGGTTTGAAATGTTTATCTACACAGACATGTACAATGTAGTAAGGAATCTTCATATCTCAAAGATTACATGAAAGAAATACTAAGAGTACTGTAATGAATGCCAAACTTTCATAATCAGACAAAAAATGAGTATATACATGTATAAATGTAGAAAAAGACATGCGTAAGATAAGAAGTTTTACCTGGTTGTCTTTAAATTGTAACTCCCCTAAGGATTTCTCATCCATATCTACAGTCAGTTCCTGGCCCAGGGTTATCATTCTGATTGGTCCATCCCCTAACATGGCACCAAGAATGGGAGACAGCATGGCATTACCATGACCACCACTCTCAGCCTGATGGCGCGCCATCTGCTGCTTGTGTAAACCGTCCCACCATCTCGCCACTTCCGCCCGAAGCTCTGCCACCAAGTCTGTGGACACCATTTCTAACTGTGTCTGAGAAGATGATTCAAACAATACGAAAACTTTATTTTCAATAAAGTATAAATGTAAGGTTGTTAAAATACCACATGTACATCATTTTCAAATAAAAGTAAACATGTATGTTTGCCACATTTGCTTATTTTGACAAGACAACCAAAATTATACAAATGCACATGGTTTTTATATTAATCCATGATTCAAACTTGTAATAAAATGTCACCTTGTTTTAAATTTGCCCCATGAAAATATTATTGGTTTTTTTTTAAGAATCCTTTTTAATATATAATCAAAATTTACATTTACAAGAACATACATGTATGCCCAAGCAAAGTAGTCTAAACATGATATTACTTTGGTATTGTTTTAAATTTGTCCCATTTTAATATTTTGAGAGTGAGGAGGGAATGGGGTAAAAATACAACAGGATCAATAAAGTCCCTGCATACACATGTCTGTGTCTCTCCTCTGCCCACCTTATCCGCCATTCCCGCTGGTTGTAGCACCAGGCGGAGCGGGGTGGACTGCTTGTCCTGGATGTTTCGCTAGTGGCTCCTGATTCCCTTGCCCTCTATATGCCAGTTCCTCAAGTGGTAAGCATACCGCTTCCTGAAGGCCTCCAAGTGGTTCTTTAGTAACACCAGGCCCCTCTGAATCACCAGTAAATGTCTCTCTGGATTCTGTGTGAGAATGACATAATTTTTCAAAACATTCATATGTTGTTAATGTACATCATTTTAATTACTTGTACATATATTTAGATAGTATATACTCCTGTACAATGTATTTTCTTAGAAGCAACATGAAAGTACGCATTATAAGAAGGATTGAATTTAACACATGAATATTCCAATGCCTACTTGTACAGTCATTTAAATTTAGTGATTCCCACCTGTTTTTGTTTTTTTTTTATCCCAATTTGCTTTCACTCACATCTTTACTATTGTGCTTTGAAAACTGACTGAGCAAACTTATAATGTACATACACTAAGCAAAATTTGTTTTCTCCTGTATACTATAATTACTGAAAGTTGCAGATATGCTAAAAGTTCTCTGTATCTGGAGCGTCTAAGAATGTCTGTAATCCTTGTATCCACAGTACATTTCCTTCGATGTTCATTACTTACCGATTCTATATCTGTGAGAGCGTTTGTCAAATTGTCCATGCAGCACTGTATGAATTCTGCCTCTTTTTCCAGATAACCATTACCATAGTTGATGTAATAATTGTTCAGAATCTGGATGGCTGTCATACTAACATCAGTGTTGTTGGCCCTGAGGGCAATACTCCACAGCTGGTCCATCCCACACACCTTCAAACAACCAAGTATATCAATAAATGGTAAAATTAAAAATTAAGTCCTCCATGTAAGCCTTCATACTCAATTGTGCAAATGATACATAAAATAAAATGGACTTTTTAGAAAATATGGTTTACAGTTTGTAAGATAAGAACAAGTCAGAAATAATGAGATTTAGATTTTGAAGCTTCATCAGGCTGCCCAGAATTAATTCTACGTTTAACGTCACTTCAAAATACCAAAGCTACGAGGTAGGACAATAAAATTAAAACAAACACAATTTTCAAACAAATGATTTTATTCATTTACATTAATACAAATGCAGTGAGTATTCAAACTACATATTGGTTATCGCTTTAATAGTGATTTTTTTTCTTCTGATAATCCCATTGAGTATCTGATTTATAGTCCATAATGTGCTCTAAACATTTCAAATTTCTACAGATTACAGTATTTTAGTATAATCAAAGTGGTAAAAATCAAATTCAAATAGGGGTTTATTTGTTTTTTTCAAAACCCAATTTCTCCTAAACCTACGCGCCGGTTACGTTAAACATAGAATTAACTTTGGATAGCCTCAGCTGTCATAGAAGAAAGTGAAACAAACTACGAAAGTGATTATTTACATATATTAGCTTTATATCTACTGTACATGTGTATATAACAAATTTTGCATAAACTACAACAAATATTGACTGCATATCTTTACCTCCTACTGTAAATTCCTAATTAAATGCAGGGAATTAATTGTCGCGTAAAATGGCGACAAGCACATCTCGCCGATTTTGAAATCACGCATATATTTTTCGGAGAGATGTAAAATGAAACTACATGTATGATAAAAATTCGGCATTCGTGATTTCATAATCTCATGATTTGATGCAAAAGGGTTGAATCGCGGAATTATATGCAAGTGCATGCATAAATTAAGGAGTCTACAGTAGCTAATGATATGAGAATAATGGGGTACATTAATAGAAACAATGACCTGAGGGTGGGACAACCATTACTTACCTGATCTTCAGAGAGCTGCTCATCAAAGGAGGAATTGGCCATTCTGGTGAGATGAGACAACTGTTGGAACAGGTCCAGCCCCAACATACTCATGCTCTCTGCTTTCAACTGGGACATCTGCAAGGTAACATAGGGTTATTATTAAGGAACTGGCATAATTATGCATGTATCTGCTGATCAAAATCTTTCCTCTGTTGAATTTTCTAGCCAGTTAAGCTTCCGGGGCTTTAAATTTCAAAATTTCCGTTTAGCTAAACATGATGGCATGCATGACAAAACAATGCAAAAAAGTTGAGTAAGAAAGATAAAGCAATTCATGTTCAAAACATATTATCAAAATATTCACGCTGATTTTCATATCTATCAATAAACATGTACTTGTATGTGTTGAAAACTTTAATTTTACTGTTTTTTTTACTTGACCATGAAATTAAACTGTGACTAAAACATGAAACATCATTGATAATATGTATGCAAATATTCTAACGAATGTTTAGAAGAAAGCAATGCATAGACCAATGTAAATCATACTAGAAAAAATTCATGAAGTATTGTTTATGTAAAGGGCTCACAAATACTATTGCATGTCTTTCGTATAAAGCATACACTAATCAACAAAAAAATTATTGATTTTATACCTTTTCCAGAAAAATATGTTTGAATGTCTCCAAGCAGAGAGCATGATGGTCCTTATTCTTGGCCTGGTTAAGGAACCAGTTTAGGCAGTCATCAGAGCATTCACTGTCCAGGGCATCACAGCGCCACAGAGTGTCTACCTGCTCCAGGTTCAGACCTAAAGCAGACAGCAAGGAAATAACTGCCACTTCTTACAGTATAGACAGCAAGGAAATAACTGCCATTTCTTTTATAGTGTACTGACAACATGGAAATAACTGCCACTTCTTATATGGTGTAATGACAACAAGAAAATAACTGTCACTTACTACATGTATATAGTGTACTGACAATGGGGAAATCAACGACACTTCCTATAGTGTACTGACAACAAGAAAATAACTGCCACTTCTTATATCGTGTACTGACAACAAGGAAATAACTGCCACTTCTTATATGGTGTAATGACAACAAGGAAATACCTGTCACTTCGTACAAGTATATAGTGTACTGACAACAAGGAAATCAACGACACTTCCTATAGTGTACTGACAACAAGAAAATAACTGCCACTTCTCATATCATGTACTGACAAAAAGGAAATAACTGTCACTTCTTATAGAGTGTACTGACAACAAGGAAATAACTGCCACTCCTTACATGTACATAATATATAGTGTACTGGCAACAATGATATCATTGACACTTCTTACATCGTGTACTGACAACAAGAAAAATAACTGTCACTTCCTGCATGCATATAGTGTACTGACAACAATGAAATCATTGACAATTCCAATAGTGTACACAACAAGGAAATAAAGGGTGTACTGGCAACAAGAAATAACTGACACTTCCTTCATAGAGTACTGACAACAAGGAAATCAATGAGACCTCTTCTAGTGTAATTTCTATATTGATGAGTATTCTTTACCATTTAAGAATTTTTGACCTTCATTGGACACTCACTGTAGACATAGCAGGTAAACATTGTTGATTTTTTATAAAGTTAACATTTATATGTACTTTTACAATCAACCTATAAATGCTTATAACTAGAAATATTTTTTAAATCAACCCACTGAACCTCATATTTTTAACAAGTTAAAAAAATTCTGAGTTTATTTCAATAGTTGATGGATATGCAGAGTTTAGATTTACATATTAATATTTTTGGGAGTAAATGTACTTACGGAATCCATCAGGAGAAACAATGGAAGAAAACACACAAGTTAGGAACAGCAGCCGTACTTGTATCTCCTCTTTGTGACTATACCTACAACATATTTAATCAAAATCCGATTTGATCTGGGTAAAGAAAGTATCAATTAACATCACATGTAAATGAACATCAATTAATGTAACTTTACTTATGATTCAATGTTTAGCTAAAAGAGTTGTTTAAAATTTGTTAATCTTCATTAAAATTCAAAGGGATTCAAACCAAACTCTGAGCATACAGTGTGTCAGACAAAAACAGCATTGGAGAACATTTGCTCATCTGTTCATATACATTCATCTCATATATGTTTCTAGCAGTACTCACATTGGATTTCTCTCACCAGCTTGAACTTTTTCCGTGTAGTGAACAAGATTGATGAAGAAGTGGGACATCATATTGAACTCTTTCTCTGCCCACCTGAAATTAAGAATAAAAACCTCGGATTACATGAATTTTGTTTCTTTCAGTAAATGCGATCCGTGAGCACTTTAGATATCTAAAACTGACAGGGTTATGTGGTGCGTATCAGCTCCCCCACGGAACTGTTGGAAGGAACTGAACACTTTTGGCAATACAGAGGGCCCCGCTTAATATAATACCCGTTTAATATTATAGTTCGGTTAATATAATAGTTTTTCAAAACACAAAACCATTTCTTAATAAATCATTGTATTTTACATCGGTTATTATAACAGCTTAAAATGTGCACCCCGCTTAATATAATAGAAAGATCACGTCTGTCAATTGAGTTTCACACCTTTTTCACGAGCTAGCCCCTCATGAGAAGCTTGTATAAACACTCTTACTCCCCAAATCACTTTGAAATTTACCGACAGTGCTGGCCAGACGGGATTAGTCACGCCTCACTGCACGTGGCTTGGGTACTTTACCTATGCACCTGTCAAGTGACATCGCTGTATATATTGAAGTTCTTTACAATTTGAATAAGTGAATGTTTCTTATTTTTGTAAAATAATTTATAAATGGGATATTTTACATGGCTTAGCATTGCACATGATGTTCCATTTGACGACTTGTACTGCAGTTAAGTGGTGACAAAATCTTTTTTAAATATGCCTTTATTCTATAGGAAGAATGGGCTAAATAATTCAAAGAAAATAAAAAAATTCTGCATAGCTTTGTGGATTATTTGATTTTTAATGAAAGAAGTTATTAAAAACGAATTGTCTCATGAATGCCTTATTAGATTTAGTCAAAACCGGAAGTGTAGACAGAAAACAAAATGAAAGCATGTTAACCCATCGGAAGCATATTGGTGGATCTTGCAATTTTACCAGCTTGTAATAGTTAACTTTATACATGAAATTAACTTTTTGGAAGCATAAAAAGTAAAGTTTTAGAAGAAATCATCAATTATTGTGGAAATTACATTGTCTAGAAATGGATAGTAATAAAAAATGACGTGAATAGGTACATATCATACTTGTACATATTGAATTTAGCTGGGTTCGGTTATTATTATAGTCCGGTTAATATAATAATTTTTCCTGACAAAATAACTATTATATTAAGCGGGGTCCACTGTAATCTCAGCGACACAACTACAGACCTGGAAAAAGCATAACAGTGGCTCATCAGTTGACACAAAAGAGGGGCCATTACAAACACAAAAATCATGGTTAAACATTTTAAAAATTCAAAGGAAGAGACATGTATTTGTTCATTAAATTTACTTCCTCTTCTTAGACCAAATATTTTTTTATTTGTAAATTATATACTTGCCTATTATGGGCTAGATTTTCTATACATGCTTCTATAAATTTCATTCGAATTCTACGATCTGTGGAATAACACACTAAGGTGCAGAGGGCTTTTTCTGCCTCATTAGACAATCCCTCTGGCAGCAGATTCTATTTAAAAACAAAAACAATCCAAATATTATAAATTTTGAGATAAGTTTTTGGATAAGTACCTCTAGTAAATATAATTACTGTATCTAATTCATAGGTATCACTCAGGATATAAAATAGCGTAGACAGATGTGAATTAGTCAGCTCAGCTAATGGATTTGCTTTGGCATCTGGACAAACAGTTCCGGTACTTAATTAATTTCCCAATTCTATAGTACATTTCAAACTTAATATGAAGATATTTGTTGCTAAGTTCAGTGACTGTTTTAAGCAATCTTACACATGTATCCTCCTGTACTAAGTCCCACAGAAGAGTGCTGCCTTTCTTACACACACTATCTATAGAGAACTCGGAGTAGGTCATGAAGCTTGAGTCCTTTTCTGGGGGCCGGTGGTGAAGTACAGCAGCTACAAAAAATAAAAGTCAATAAGAGTGAAAATCAAAGTATTTTATTTCAAATGTAAATCCTATCAATATCTTTTTTAAATTTCCTCATTGTGTATAGTGTATTGACTAATTAAATTGCTATTTTGAAAAGGGGAATAACTCAATCTTCCTTTTTAAGTAAAAAATATAGAACACAGTTATTTATCTGTTTTTCAAATTTTCCAATGAAAAATAAAATACTGGATTATATCAAAACTTTGGCGAGAGAAACTGAATAAAATGAATAAAGAAAACTTTAAAATCTGTTATCAGCTGACCTTTGCCCTGGGGTAGGTGGGTCTGGTACATCGAGGCCAAACTGGACAAGTGCTGCTGCATCTGGTGCTGACTGTACGGGCCGTTGATCCGTGCCAACTCCTCGTCACTGATAAACTCCTCCCCCTCAAAGTCAGCCATGTTCTTCTCCGATTTCGTACTCATGCGGGAACTACGACAACTGCCTTCGCCCTCGTCCGGGGACAAGATGCCTTCCACTTCTTCTCTGTTGACAAATAATAATATTTATCAAGTAATTCCCACTTATTTTTTATCTTTAAGGTGTACAGCATGCTTTTTGTGCTATCTAATCACATCAAATTAATACACTGGTGATTGATAGATTATTTTATAACACTTTAAATGTCAAATATGGAACACTATCAAAACGTAATCATTTAGAAGAAAAGACTTCAAAGGCATACGATACATGTAGCTCATATCTCTTGTTTCACAAAATAGTATGCTTACCCTTCCACAGTCTGTCTCCTTTTACTTTGAGCTGTCTGTATGAACTGGGTGCAGTCAAATATTTCTGTTTCCTGGTCTCCACTGGGTCCGTGCTCCAGAGTGGCGGTCAGACTTCCTAGCTGTCTCAAACTCCTCCATCTTCTGTGAAGTGAATACAAAACTAGCGTCATCATTTTTTACATTCATATATTCATATTTTTATTTACTTTATAAACATGTACCAAGCGGAATACTTGTAATAGTTACTTTTCTTTTTTTAAAACTAAATTCAAAGACCCAAACAGGTTGTGACCATTGCAAAACAAAAGTGCATCTTATTTTTTCAACAAACACTTCACGAACACAATGACAATTTCAATAAAAAAAACCACAATCTTGCCTGTTTTGAGCTTGAATCTCCAGCTGGTAAGTGCTTCAGGGTTTTGTCACCCGATCTCCCAGGTGTGGACTTCTGATCCTCCTCATTCTCCCCCTGTCTCAATAGTTTCTTCCCCTCTTTCTTCGTCGGGCTTTCCTTCACATTTCCAGCCATCCTCCTTCACCTCTGCCTCTGATGACTTTGCTGCAGCTGGATTTGTCTGCGCTGTTCTTGCAGATGATGCTTTTGCAGAATTTTCTGAGCCATCTGATGACTCATTTTCCCATCATGCAAAGCATCCTCAAATTCAGAGCTCTCTTCGCTCTCCTGGGACTGCTGCTGCATGTGCTTCATCTGTACAATCCTGGGCTCCTTTATATGCTCCTCTTCCTCAGAGTCTATGTACTCCGAATCATCTTCCTCCTCCTCCTCCTCCTCTTCCTCCGAGGAAGCCTGAGTCCGCTGAGGATGGAAGTGGGGTCGACCTTTGACGAACCCTCCCTGTCTCTGGACACCTATCATCCTTTGCTGATTGAGGTGATTTTGTAGAATCTCTCCTTCCTCTAACTCTTCTTCTTCTTCACTTGATTCTTCGTCCACCTGACTTTCCCTCGCCCTCGCTCTCCTGTGTCACATGTGGGACCCTTCTTGGATGGGGAACATGCCTAAGAAAATCAGTTATTGATATTCTAAAATATAATCTATTGGTGAAATTATCAATAAATAGAGTGCTACTAATACCACTTAAATGAATGAAGAATTGAAATCATAAGTTAATCTTTTCAGACTTACATGTACAAGGATCAGTAATGTTATCCAGATTTAAAAATAGATAAATGCTGAGCTGCATGAAAATTCATTAAAGAAACATGGGACTACTGTAATAGATTGATAACCAAGACATTACGTGTTTGTGATGCTACCATTTACACATACCTATCACACTCTGAATCCACCTCACTCCCGTCACTGTGGACGTGACACTCTTCATCCGAGTCCTCTTCATGGTCTCCATGACAACAGTGACCATGGTGATGCTTTTGTATTCTTCCATGTCGGATTATCAGTTTTTGGACTTTCTTTGGGGATCGGACCTGTACATCTACCAGCTAAAGGGCAATGAAAATAATTTTATGAGTAAACCATTCCATAACATGAAAACGAGAACATTTAAATCATGGATTTGTATGGCCAATACAAAATTTGCTGGATGAGTTTTGGAAGATATTGTTGATCAGTTTAGTCTGTATTAAGTCTGAAATTAGTTTGATGCAAAAATTCCTGATCCATATTATAGCCCTAACCCACCAGGTAAAAGTATTTCATACAAATATTCTTCATTGATACAGAAAGAAGAGGTCATGACCTGTAGGTGTCCTTCATCGTCAGAGACCTGAATACTGTCACTGCTGCTCACCTCGTGTTTCCCTACTTTTCCTGTTTAAAGACAAAGCAACATGTCTGCATTTCGACTACATTTTTATAGAAAATAGTAAATACATTGTAGAGTACATTTACGAAAGCCATAATTAAAATAAATTAACTATGCATTATTCAGTTTTCCCCTTGAAGTATTTAAATATTTTGATTATAATAAATGGAAGTAGGGCTATAATGATAATGTATAGGTACTAAAAGAACAATTCTGATACAACTCAATGTGATTCAAATTAATCTTTGAATGACTCATGCAAGTAAAAAACTACATCAAAATGAATTACTCAGGAAATACTGTAAATTCCTAATCAAACGCGAGGAATTATAATCCGAGTAAAATTGCAAGAAGTACATCTTGCGGATTTTAAAATTTCGCTTTTATTTTTGGACACATGTAAACGGAACTATGATAAAAATTTGGCGTTTGCCATTTTTTATTCTTGCGGTTGAATCGCGGAATTAAATACTCGCGTAAAATAAGGAATTTACAGTACAAGGGAATAATAATACGACAAACGTTTTTTTCAGATGTTGGACCGAAAAAAAATTTTGCACCGATATCAATAAGCTCTTTAGCTATTAAAGTATTCTTCTTAAAAATGATGCTACTTATAGTTATTGATTCAAATCTGTGATTAACTGATCATACTATGGCATATTTCATCCAATAACAAAGAGCTCTTTAGCTACTTAAAAAACAAAGGATCCAAGTTTATAAGTGATTGTACCATGATGGATTTGGTCCTTCTCGTGTTGCAGTGAGGCCAGCGTGGCGGGGAGGGGTCCGTGGTGGTGGGCGGAGGAGGACTGGCTGATGGCACACTCAGGTGTTCCACAAACACTTGACCAGGGCCGAGGCCAGGTACAGGGTCTGTGGGGGAGAAATAATAACAGTAAAACAAGGTTACAAAGAACCAATTATAATGAACTCACACTTGCAGAAAAGTCCTTTTTATTCCTCTTAGAGTTAAAATGTCAAATAAACTAATCGGATATAATATTTTATGTTTAAATTTAATTGACAGTTCATAGAAAGTGTATTTTATTGTATTCTCTCTACTGGACAGACAGGACAGTCAAACAAAAAAAATATGTTGTAACCTTACTAGCCAGTGCTTGATGCTACAAACAACCAGTAAACTTAGGTACTACAATACAGCTTACTGACCGATTCATTGTGAGCTGTGGGCTCCAAGCCAGACACAAGTTTCAGAAGATGCTGCACCGGCTGAAGCTCCAGGTTCTTTATCAGTGGTATCAAGATGTCGTACACTTGTTTACTGCAGTGCTTTAGCTGAAATACACAACATCATCCACCTCATGAAAACAGCAAAGGAAAGCTTTTATCACAGGAATGTTCGATGTTAGAATTCCCTTAGCCAAACAAGTGATTATTGATACATAACAGTATACATTAAAACACGCTCATAACGAAGTGCCAGGACAGGCGATTTTTACTTCGTTATAAGCAAAATTCGTTATATCCGTCAAATTTACAACATGTTATAAAGTCATGGGGAATGAAAATCACTCCCCTGTAAGCGTCAATTCATAATAAGCATGTTCGCTATAACCTTGTTTTACTGTATAGAGGATAAAATTGGTGAATAGGAGAATATCGACTTCTTGAATTTTGTTGGCACTTACACAAATCATGTGACTACTTACCTGACTGGAGGCCCATATACAGTCAATGTGGTCATTTGTGATCTTTCCTTCCACAGCTAACAGGTTTAATATCAACTGACTTTGTTTGATAATCTACAAAATCAAATCAAACGTACAAATAACAGTGGGTACATGTACATATATGTTATTAAAGTTTTTCCTAAATGTAGAACTATATTGTTCTTACTCTCTTATCCTGTAAACAATCAAATTTTTCAATCATTATTCACCAAGAGAACTCTTCAATAGCTATTGATTTTTTATAAATAAACCATGATAATTGATTGCATTTTTTTGTTATGAATTTTACTGCATGCTGGATAAACATGTTTTTTTTTTTTACCTCAATGTGTAGATTAGGACCAAAGATGTGTTCAATGATTGTGTTGTCGAGAAGCCACTGTGATAGCTGATGCCCTACTCTCTCCACGTAACTAAAAATAAAGATAAAATGCTCTTTAAACTATTAAAGAATCAGGCAGATTTACAAGACATTGGTGAAGTTATAGTTAAAATCATAATGCATGGGTACATAAAAATCAAAATGAATTCAAATCAGTTGTTTGCGGAAACTAACTAACCTCTCAGTATCTATCAGCGTTTCATTGTTGCAGCTTTCATTGTAGAGATTTATTTGATTCTGCAGATTTAAAAAAAAAAAAAAAATTACTTACGCATGTAAGTACACATCAACATTTCATATAAATCTAAAAAGAGGACACTGCTTTTAGAAACAAAAAGCCTTATTCTCGCTGCAAATAATTTTAAAATCTTTTCATTTCACGTTCATAATACTTTGTGAAAATATGAGTTTTTATGAAAATTAAAAGTCATGTACATGTATTTGGCCCAATAGAAATTATCCTTACATTGATTTGAGCTATCCCGGCCAGCCTTATGGTGAGGGTGGAGCAGATGAAGTACTTGAAGGCCAGGTCCAGCCCCTCCTTGTCAAACTGGAAGTGGGTCTCCAAGGGCTCCTTGACCGCCGCCCACATCAGCTCCGTCATATTACGGTTCCCAGCCATTCTCAGGTCTTTGTCCAACAGTTTACACATATATCTAAACAAAAATGAACAGACCCATTGGTGTTATACTGATAGTCTTACAATTTTGACGTCATTGTAAGATAAGAACACCTACATATACATATATAACAGTATTACTCTGACATGTATTCAGTCACTGACAGTCTATAATACAAAATTTGCATTTCACTTTCATTTTTAATTCATATGACAGAATGAGCAGTGTAGGGACAATCATTACAAATTTCAATAAAAAATTATTGAAAACTACATTGTAATGATTGTAATGATAATACTATAATTTATCATTGCACTGTGTTGATTTCAATTGATTGAAGTAACGCACCTTATCACAACAGTTCTAAGAGGAACTATGTACTGCATCACTGTTGGGATGTTCATCCAGAGACGTAACTATAAACACCAAAAAACAAACAAAATTGTCACAAATTATCACAACTGACAAAGGCTACAACAAAATGTCACTCGAACCATTAAAAAAAAATTCTCAGTTAAAAATTTCTTTTTCACAGAAAAAATATTTGAAAATTCATGTTGCTGAAAGGCATAAGAAATTTGTAATTAACAGTACATACATTGGCAATGAGAGTGATGAGAATATGGGCAAAAGTGAATGGCAAGGTATCTGGAGTGGCTTTATCAAAACACTGCTTCAAGGCACCAATTCCATTACTGTCACAGAAGAAGCACACATTTCTCAAGAGGAACAATGGAACTTCTGGGTCCTGCAAGTAAAATTCAGATACATGTATAAAAAAAAATTGAAAACAGTTGAACTTCGATATCTCGAACACTGATATTTTGAATATAATGGATATGTCGAAGTGATTTGTAAGTCCCAACCACTTATTTTTTAAGTATTTTACCCTCGATATCTCAGATACTCGGATATCTCAAAGTTCGAGATAACAATTAAAGTCTGACTGTACTAAGGATTTGAATCAATAACTCTTAAATACTTCAGAGCCAGCAAAAAGTGTGAGCTTATTTATCTTACCGACACTTCACAATAGTTATTCAAAGCACTGGTCTCTTGCTGTGATAGTTCCTGAAATAGAATTATTTGTATCAACTGCTTTGATCAAATAAATCCTTTTTCTTCACTACTAGTTAACTTTAAACCACATTTCATATAACTTGACAACACTTATCAGAGTAAAAACACCACACTTTCTTAACAACTGCAATGATTAACTTTTCATGCAATGAATACAATAGAGATATTCCTGCATGACTCTCCATATAACTATGACATTATTAGATGTTTGTTATTAATAACTCCAGCACTGATGAATGTGGTTATCCAACCATACAATGGATCAGATACAGGTATGACAGACAAAGACATGGTCATACTTGAACAAATAGACATGGTCAAACTTTGATACAAATATGATATTGAATATTTGTGAATCAAGAATCTTTTACTGACCTCTAGCGATGAGTGGTACATATGTTTGTAAGCCATATAGGAAGGAAAATTCAACAGAAAGATTTTGGTGACAAAGTGCAGAAGTTTCTCTTTCTCCTCCATAGTCCATCTCTCCTTTTCACCAACTTTCCCATCATCTAACAAAAAAATTAATAATGATTAAGACTCAGTGCCTCTTAAGACTAAATCACATGCCTTTCTTAAATGTCATTGTCAGCTGTAAACTGAATTAAACAGGCAAGTACAGAGTATTCCAAGCTATTTAAAAGGTAGGTTGCTTGTTGGCTACTACATGTACCGTATTTTCTGGGGCATAGGCTGATATTTTTTTTCTCCGATGCACGAACCGCGGCTTATCTCCCGGATCGGCTTATAGTAGGCTCAAAGTTGAAAAAATTAAACAGTAAAATACAAAATCCAGTGACTGCTTTTATCCATTGTAACATTTATCATGAAAGGTTGGATTTTTTTCATCTGTTAAACTAAGCGTTCGTGTGTGAACCCAGGAAACTATTGTTGCGTAATAAAAAAGATAAAGAAACCGTGTAGCATGTAATCTGACGAAATTTTTGTGATTTGTTCATGGGAATCAGTGGTCTTAAGTGTAGAATAAATCAAATGCTTTGTTGTTTACAATAAATTTCTTGTTAGTTGAAACAACCAGCTGATAACGGTATTCTGGTGTCGTGTGTATACAAAGGTGTGAAACCCGTGACTTATACACAGCCTGCGGACACGTAGTGTACACCTCAGACCAACCGTTACACTTTATTGCATTGACTCTGTTTTGTTAGCAATGCAACTTCTTTGCATAACGACAAGTCACTACTTAATTAATTTATGGAAAAGAACATAATTTAAATATTTTCTGTGTGGTATTTCGTTTTCTCATTCATAGCGATTACGGGGGATAACTCTATTTGAATATGAAACCATGTGTTGAGCTAATGGACGCCATATCCCATATTTACATGTAGCTTTCAAAGTATAACTTGATCAAATGAAATTTAGCAATAAGGTATTAATGATATATAAAATGTTTGGTAAAATATAATACTTAGTCTATCAGACTAAACCATGGAGGTTGATGTTGAAAACAATTACACTATGTAAAATTATATTCTCCCTCACTTCGTTCGTCCGAATATAAAATAATTATATTCTATTATAGTATGAATAAGCTGAACCAAATGAAAAATAAACTCATGAATATGGATTGCTGCTCGTTAGAACGTTTATATTTCATCAGAGACATAAATAACAGAGATTGGCAACTCCGCCATTAGCGTGTTTTGTCGTTGAAAAATGTTACGGGACCAACCTTACTTTGAGAACTACATATTAGTAAACTGAGATATTGATCTTAAACCAAAAGTATATTGTTTTTATGAAAAATGTGCATAGGTTTTAGACGTTTTTGAAACAAAAAAATGAAAAATAAGATTAATATATAGAAAATATATTGGCTAGCTATAAAACATCGGCGAAATCTCGGACGACGGGTAGCCAACTGCCTCCTAAAACTCCTCTTTTAATATTGTTTATAAGACATAAACTCATGAAAATATAATATTTTGAATGTTTTGGTAATAGGGTTTGGCTGTTTATATTTCGATATAATTGTTTATTAGAAAGATATACTGATTTAAACTGAGAATACTTTACAATAGGGACCGCGAGATTTCGCGAGATTTCGATCAGTTGCTAATCTCTGTTATTTATGTCTCTGATTTCATGACAAAAACACACACCAACACCATAGTATTGAACACACGTCATACATGTATATATAATTATAATAACAATTTACTGGTAGCCATCACACCTTCTCTACGTCCTAACGAGCGGTAGAATGACCACAAAGCCCGAGCAATTACTATTTATATGACCATGTCACATGACCTCAAAACACACAGATCCACCCCTTATACCACACAGCACACAGAAATCTACCCAAAACGAACATAATTTTAATTATATTCTCCCTCACTTCGTTCGTCCGAATATAAAATAATTATATTCTATTATAGTATGAATAAGCTGAACCAAATGAAAAATAAACTCATGAATATGGATTGCTGCTCGTTAGAACGTAGAACTTACAAAGAGATGGCGGCTGCAAACTGTAAAAACAAACATATATTTGTTACATTAAAAGTTTAAAATTTATCAATTTAAACTTAACTATAACAGTTTTAAAAATGTAACAGTTATGATTAACATGAATTCATAATTCATGATATTTTTTATTTTATATTTTGGATTAATTCTAATATTCAATTAGGATTTTCCTCATGTATTAGTAAATTTTATTTTATTTTAGTTTAAGAATATCTACTATTTCGCACAATTTCCTTTATTAATTAAGTATTTTTCTGAAAAACAAATTTCTGTTCCCTTTGTTACCTAATTCATTCGCACATCTTTTGTAAACTTAGGATGACATTCCCAGCTGTTAGATACTAAGAAAAACATTCTTATTTCGGTTTCTTTGGAGGTAAATTCCTTTGCGTTTTGGCTTGACACTTCGAAATTCCACTTAGATAAACTTATTTATTTCATTTCGGCCTCATATAAAAATTTATTTACTTTGTTTCGACTTCGAGTTAATCCTGTCTTTGTTACAGGCCTTCTCCGCGGAAATACGAGTAATTGTTATAACACCTTCTTTGGCTCAGCTAATAGTGTCAAGCATCAAAGAAATTTTGCCGAAATTGGGCGTAAACCTTTTTAAAACAAGTTACCTGATTGGTCAAAATTAAAGTCCGTAGATTGACCGCAATGGTAGGTGACTTTAACAAAGTCACTTTCCATCTTGCGGCAATTCAATAAAGACAGTTTTTACTTAAATTTACGGATTTTATTTTGATTCAATCAGGTGCTGTGGAAGCAAGTTCATTGCATTTAGACACAGGTTGATCCTTGAGCTAATTTCCCCAAACAATTAGTCACGACGGTGAAAACCAGTGTGTGACATATTTATTAAATTCATTTAATCAAAATACCACGAGACACTTTTAATTTATTATCAACAGAATCTTTAATATAATTGTCCCTGGAATAATCAGTTTTCCATCGACCGTGTATTTTAATAAGACGTTCTGACACATTTTTCTCAGCTGCAGCTGTAGCACCTCCGCTTCTTAGACTATGTAGCCCGAACGATTTTGAATCTATTCCGACTTTTTCTAATGCTTCCATCAGTAATTCTCTAGCTCTCGTATACGATATAGGTTTGTTAATCTTGCAGAGCATATATTTTTCAGAAGATTTATAAAAACGCACTGCTCTAAATATATAGTCCTCTGAATTGTTTTCGATTTCGGCCAGTGACAAATAATGCTTGATCCACCACACAGGACACAACTTCCCTCCAGTCTTTGCTATTGTTATTTCATTTCCACGTCTGTATACGTCGGTCTTACTTGTTTCGACACAAATGTTCATATACAAATCTTTGAAACTTATGTTTTTCACTTTTATGTTAGCCAGCTCATTAAATCTAAGAAAACCTGCAAAACTAAGTAGCAGCATTGCTATTGTTCTAACACTACGTAAATCACAGTTTTTCTCTCTGTCTCCAAATAAATCTATGACTTTTTTCTAAAATGTCGGAAGAAATTGGTTCCTTCTTCTTCAAAGGTTTTGACAATATTCGTTTTCCTCCTTCCATTAGTTTTTGAATAACACTATCATCACATGGATTATATAACACACAATGAAGATCATGATACCATTTTATACTTTAGAAGAATGAACACAAAACTGCTTCAGAAACGCCTTGTTGTATTAACCCGCTCAAGAATATAGCTATCACACTTGATCTTGCAGGAAAACTTGTGACTCCTTTTGAAATGCACCATTGAACAAATCGTTTAAAATACGCCTCATCTTGCTTGACGGTGTTATTACTTTTCGCATTTTTCATAATATGAAATATCGATAAATCCGCCGATTTAAATTGATCTTCTGTTGCCATGTCCTTGATTTTTCTCCAAGTGTCACTGAAAATCTGTAAATAAATGTAAAACATATATCATATGCACATTTGCTCTGCTATCTCAATTTTTATCTAAAATCAAATTTTATCACCAAAACGTTACTTAAAAACGTTTCTTGTGCGAATATACTTGACTTGCCTGAGCCTGACTTAAAAAATTGTTTAGGGTTTTTGTACTCAACATACTCTTGAACAAAATAATGGTAATAATTTTTACTTTTATCCCAAATCATCGGCCAAAATAAAGATGACAACCAATTAGGAATAACTAATGTTCCGTGTGCATTGCACAACTGCATATGTTTTAACACTTTACATACAAGAACAGGAGGAGGTACTATCCAACAATTTTCTCCAGACCAGTCATAGGCAAAAGCATCCACGCCTGTCGAACCAGGATTCCAATATTTTGAATAAAATCTGGTGACCTTATTATTTTTACAATTTGCGAACACATCAATAGTATACGGACCCCAAACTTTTTCAAAATATCTGAATATATGATCTGATACACTCCAATCATCACTGTCGAAAATCCTGCTATAACTATCAGCACAATCATTGTAATTTCTTGGTATCCACTGCACTTCTAATAAAATTCCATATTTTACACAAACACCGAAAATACTCATTGCTAGCTGATGCAGCTCGTCAACCATACTACCTTTGCATGCGATGCGCACTACATTTTGATTGTCAGTAAATAACTTCACCAATCTTCCACTCAGTTCCTCTGCAAGACTTAATAAAATTACTTGTACTGTTTTTAATTCTCTCCAAGTAGAACTCTTGTGTTTTTCAAAATCATCCCACATGTAATATATAATTTTCTCATTTCTTTCACATGTAAAACCTGCGCCAGCGTAACAACTTGCATCTGAAAAAATTATCTTTTCAGGCATATTCTCAACACATGTGAAATATTTAAAAGAAATAGAATTGATGTTTTCTAACCAAAATTTTAATTCTTGTATGTTTTCACTATCTAAGTATAAAACTGAATCCCAACTTTCCTTACCACAAATAGTAATACTGAGATGCCTAGTCATTAATTGACAAATATTTCCAAAGGATGGTTTTAATGCAATGATCTTACCTACTATGGAAGACAATCTTCTCGCAGATATGCTACTTTTGTTATCCAGTATATATTTCAAAATATCTTTGATATCCTTAATTTTTTCAATGGGAACCTCTAACGTACCACTTTCCATATTCCAAAGAAATCCTAACCACACAATGCTTTTAGTAGGTTCAAGAACTGACTTTTCAGTATTTAGAACAAAACCTGATTTCTGCAAAAAATTTTGTATTAAATCTGATACTGCAGACTTGCAAGTTTTAAAATCATCACACACCCAACCATCATCCAAATACATTATCACTGGTATGCCACATGATCTCCAGTATTTCACTAACACTCTAACCACTTTTGTAAAAACATAACCTGCTGACGACAGCCCAAATGGTAAGACATTAAATTCAAAAAACCTGGGTTTTTTTTCACCATATTTCCATTTTAATCGAGATTTTACAGAAATAACTGTATCTGCATTAAGCTCATATTCATAAGAGTTGCTTACACAAACATCATTATCACTATACTCAACTTGATCTCCGCTACTGCTTGCTACTTGAGGTCGATGCGACAGCCGGGGTAGGCACTGGCACTTGTTGTCCTCTGGCGAAGGGACAGTCCCTGACGTAGTGTCCGCTCTGTCGACAAAAGAAGCACTTTCGGTCGTAGAAAGCTTGCTGTCCTGATGCATAATCGCTTGGTTTTGTGGTTTGCTTGAACACTCCTGGAGTAAACGTTTGGCTGAAGCCACGAAAAAACTCATTGGCGGAAATTGCGTTTTGTCTACGAGACTGACCAGTGTAAGAATATGGTTTTCCACGATAATTTCGTTTGCGAACAGCGCGATTCACAGCACCCCGTAACTTTATCGCATCGTCGTTGTTGTCGGCCAATGGATCATCTAAATACTCGTTCACAGTGTCCCAAGTATGACTTAAATTGCTGAATTTATTATTTTGTCCTTTTTAAGTAATTAAATAAGTGACAAGGCATTTATTTTGAACATTAATTACAATTTGATAGTCTCAAGATCCTAATATTCTTTAACCGCTGATGAACATATTATATATACAATTATTAGCTTGTGTACGCCTGATGTTACACAGTCTAATTTATTTTGTTTTATCTTATGAAAATCGTGAAGCTAATTATACACAAATCAATTTACCGTCTAGAGGTGTGAAACCCCCCTTTGTTAACTATGTGTACCATGTGTACCCCCAGATATACACGTGTCTGGAGCAGTAGCTCCGTTAACCTGTTTACCTGCGCCATTGTCTCTGATCATTCTTGTGTGAAGTTATATTATGTAATTTAAAAAAGGGAAACGTTGGACATAAATCTGCTCATGCAAGTTTTAAGAAATCGTAAAAAATAAACTGAAAAATTAATTGTAACTATTTAGGTTAATTGAACGTGTTCGTAATTATAGAACTTGCAGTTGCTGTATAACGCGTAAGGTAGCTCTATATAATAATTTGAAATGATAGGCTAAAGTACGAAAGCCAATTGAGCTCATTTTCGTAGGTAAAATGAAAATAAATTTTTGCGAATAAACGCGTTACTTTCGCATAAAAAAAGCGCAACTTTCGCGAATAAACGCGTAACTTTCGCGATATAACGCGTTACTTTTGCGAATAAACGCAAAACTTTCACGAATAAACGCGAAACCTACGCGAATAAACGCGAAACCTTCGCGAATAAACGCAAAACTTTCGTTAATTAACGCGGAACTTTCTCGAATTAACGCGTTTCTTTCGCAAATAAACGCATACCTTTCGCGATATAAACGCGAAACTTTCGCGAATAATCGCAAAGCTTTCGCAATATAACGCAAAACTATCGCGAATAAACGCGTAACTTTCGCAACGTGAAATTAAGTATAACGTGAAACTTTCGCGTAAAATTCGCGTTAAATCGCGAAACATTTGCATTTTGTATACGGTAGGAATTACATAAAGTGAATTTCCAATCAATAGCAGTTCAATTAATATTCTATATTTTGCGATGGATAAAAAGTTTTACGGCTGCTTGTTCAATTCTTTAAATGTTTAGTATACTTCCTGTAACAGTTTATCATAGATTGACAATTATAATATTTTAACATTTTGTCAGCATATAAATATTCCCGATGATTATATCTAAATATTTTCATGTGCATCCTAAATATAAAAAGGTCCGATAATACAATGTATATGAAATATGCAGTTGTAATGAATACATGTATATATATTTTTATATTTATTCACAAAAATATCAAACTACAAAGGTGATCTAAAATCAATGTCACATAATTATGCATCGCGCTTTTCATGAGCACTGTATTACAAAAATGATCAACTTTGTATAATCACAAGTTTTGTAGATTATCATTAGTAAATTGAAAGGATATAATTGTTCAAAACCGCGACATGAATATGGTATAGTGTGACGTTTTTATTTTACAATATGACAAATTAAGAACTTAAAAAAAAATTTCAATCCACAGATTTTTTTCTAGGTATTGTTCACATTTAGAGAACGTAGTTTTGTCCTCTAAATGTATCAAATATAAGTTGAATATATCTTTTAAAAGTAAGTTACAACGGTTTGAAGATTTCCGATGCTTGAATCATATAATAAGTAAACTACAAATAGTGCTACATCTAATTCATTAAGTTTTTGATGCTTGAAATAACAATATTTATATTATTGTTTTGCGTTAATTCGCGAAAGTTTCGCGTTTATTCGCGAAAGTGACAAGTTTATTCGCGAAGGTTTCGCGTTAATTTGCGAAGTAACGCGTTTATTCGCGAACGTTTAGCGTTTATTCGCGAAAGTTACGCGTTTTACCGCGATAGTTACGCGTTTATTCGCGAAAAAAATTATTTTTTTATCTACGAAAATGAGCTCAATGGGCTTTCGTTCTAAAGAGCTTTAGTCTCATAAATGTAGTTTTTTAGATCCAGAAATATGAAATAGCTACATACTTTTTTCCAAAAATTCTCATTCATTTCCTTGAAATAAGTTTAAGACATTTTGCTCCTATAGTTTTACAATACACACCTCAGTATTAAAATCAAATATCCTCATCAGACCGATAAGTCTTTAGTGACCTTAATGTACAACCGTAAATAAATGATTAAATTTAAACCATCTAACTTTAAAAGACTGCTATTGGTGGGGACATTTTAAAAACGTTATTATATAAATAAAGAGATATACTTACTTACTTAACTGTCTGATCAGTTTAAGAACCTTTGATTTTTATATCAGATGTATTATCTTAACATGAGATTTCAAGCTCTTTTTCATATTTTTCTTGTTTCACTTCTTGCTTCCCTTTAACGTTGTTGCCTCCACTATCCGTTTTTGTTCCATCGGCAATCTCGCTATTGTCTTTTGATGAGATACCCTGTGGTATTTCAGAATGGGTAGTTCCTGTGATAACCATACTTTTTTCTTTGGATAAGATATCTTGCTGTTTCACTGTGCACGTTTCAATTGGATTGCCAATGTCAACAGTCTTATTATCGATCGATGAACTTTTGTGTAGCTGATTGACATTTTTGCCTTCGTTTGTTGGTTCAATTTCAGAACGTCTTATTTCTTTATCAGATCTTTTTTCTTCACATGAACTGTTCAGCTCATTTTTAACTTTGGCTTCTTCTCCGTCATGCAAATTATCCAAATTGTCTTTCTTCGTTTCTGTGTCATTGGGTGTCTCACTTTTATCATTTGACGAGCCCTCTTGCAATATTTTGGATTTTCGTAACTTTGTATCAATGATTGTACCTTTTTTCTGCTTTTCTACACAATCATCACTCGTACCTTTTTCTTGGGATGAGTTCTCTCGAGGTTTATCTGCTTCGTTTGGTTTCTCATTGTTGGTCATTCTCGTGTCGTTCGATGAGCTCTTTTCTGGTCGATCTAATCTTTTTATTTCACTTCTCAGCTCCACTTCAGAGTTGCTATTTTCCTCATTATGTTGTATGCTTTTATCTGTCATGGTATTGCATTCTACTAAGATTTCTTGTGTGTTTCTGAATTGTTCTTGATATTTTGACTCGCCTTTAGAAGATTTGGCAGTTTCAGTTGTATTTTCCACTATTGTGTTTTCCATTTTTTTTTCTGATATAACCTTTTTCAGTGTTTCCAAATGTGTGTCAAAATTAGTATACTCTTCTTTCTGTTTTACAGTTGTCGATTAATTCCCGTGCTCCCCCTTTTAAATTTGGATTGGTATGTTGTAACGTTTTATAAGGAGTATGTTCTAAAATACCAAAATATTCTGCAGATTATTGTTCTTGCAAAAAATACAATAAATAGATAATTGTTTTTTAAATTACAGGTAATTATGACCCCAGAGGTTCACGTCAAGCTATATTTATATAGTTAGGTTTTTGTTCAGGACAGATTTACAACCCAATTTCTCTACCTCTAGCACATAAGAGTTTACAGAGTATGGTTGATTGATTGGGTTTTTTTCCTTTTCTTTTTTTTTTTTTATAGTTATTACGAACTCTTCTGTGATTTAGGACTTTCGACTGCAATAAAAATTTTGAAAAATTGTATATCCTGGTCTGGGTTTATTTATTGGCACTTCAATGAGATCCTGCACTAAATGCTTTTTTTTTTCATTTACAAAGCTGAATAGTAAAGGGAAACTCAGACTGACCACAAAAATATCATTTTAATCAAGAAATGTCATTGTATATTATTTTAAGTAGTTGGTTTTACTCATATAATGTGAGATAAATGTTCTTTTCCCAATATAGTTAGCCAACGTGGATTTAAATATTATGTTGCTTCTACTTATAGAATTTATTTGGGATGACATATAATTCTTAAGTTTATATTCTACATTTAATAACAGTTGCACGTGTGATGGAATGAATTTTCTTCTGTAAACCTTTGCAGAGAATGAAATGTTATTGTTTTTAAATTTAATAAATAACTCTTGTTTTGTACTGTTTGAAAAATGGAAAATATTTCATTTTCCAAATCCAAATGAGCAATGTTTCAACAAATTTTCCGTTTAAATATGTCTCCTTATAGAAAACTATTTGTTTTTTCTGCAGTTAAAACCGATAAAAAGAAAAACAATTAATTCAAGATTTCATCGAAAATCAAGATATTCATGAAGACAATCACTGATAACATAGATTTGCCACACTGCGTCCCAAATTTATACAATTAAAGAGGGGGAGAACAGCTTTTCATTCTCGTGCATCATTAGATGTACAAGAACATTTTTGTTTTAAAATCCAGAGAAGTCATCTATTTATGTTTGTTCATTCTAAACAAATTTTGCAAAGAACAAAAAACTTGCATGTTTTTTGGTTTTTGTTTTTGTTTTACAATAATTCATTGTGGTTTATGAAAACAACAAATTGATAACATGAGATTGAAATAATAGTGATAGTTTGCTGATTTTTAGAGATGTTTGAAAATCCAAATAGACAATACGATTAAAATTACGTACAGGTGTTATATTTAGTGAAGAATTAGTTTACAAAAAGAACCAAAAGAATTTTCTGTTGCGTTAAATCAATATAATATTTCCATACGATTTATTAGAATTATACCCATTTTATAAACACATACGATCTAGCCCAAGGATCATAAAAAAATCCCAGACTAAAGCCAGAAAATGTTCCAAACACTACAATTGTAATTGTATTATTCATGTCTGTTTCAATCAGAGTTTTCCTGTTTATAGACGCACTTAAACAGTTTTATTGTTTGTCATGTTTACATTTCCTTGATACATTCAGCTTTCAATATGTAAACAAAACATGGCATATTAGATTTGTTTACATGAGCTCTGGTATAACACGACAACACTCTAACATTAGTAAATATTAGACATAGATTAATAATTATTTCTTAACATCAGAAATGCATAAACTGAATTTTGACAATTTTATAATTATTTCCCAGATTTGTTGCATTCTACACGTTAAGTGTCAATCGTAAATTGATGAATAATAATTAATGAATGAATGAAATTTGAACCTACAATGTAAGTCTAAGACGTTTCGGGATCCTGAAACCTGTCTGCCTAAGATACATCAGTATTTGGCCTCGAACAAATGAAAATATTCTAACAGCATTGACTATAATTAAATGCACCATTTTTGCGTTCTAACCACTTAATGTGTTTTGAAAACATGAATTTTACGTACATATTGCAAATTTATTTTTTTAAATAGACAAAACAACAACAAAGAACAATGTAAGCTTCAACAACAAAAACGCAAACACTTACGTAGCTGCTTTTCACAGTATAGACGTAGGTCAATAAAACACTTCAAGTTCCAGGAACTCAAGATAAAATGGACTCTCACAGTTAGATTGAATTTCCGTATAACAAATTACAAAACTCAAACCAAAATCAGAGTAATACTTACGTAAACTGTTATTTTATCATACTGTCAGATTATGTAATCTCGAAACGATAAGATAACTCCGAAAATTTTTAGAAAAAAAAATGGATATCCTTTTTTTATCAAAACGCCTTGATGTCAAATCAAGGTCATTGGTAGAGGTCATATGTAAAATTTACTCTGAAAGATTGTCATCATAGGAGACAAGGCATTTTCTTTTTGATGGTTTGTGGCACATGCCGCTACTACAATAGTTATATAATTAGGAAAATAGAGAACAATCAAATATAATTTTCTATGCAACATCAATTAAATCCAGTTTGTGTGTGTCATCTTTTTTACATAGAAAAAAAACCCTCACACGATGAAATCAATTAAGATGGGAATATCTTTTTGAGATACAGGTCTTGTACTAATTTGCTTGTGTTATTGATCTCAACATACCCGTATTGCTATAATTCAATACAAAACCGAAACTACAAGAGGCCTATAGGCCTTGATGGTCACCTGAGTACTACAACCCGTAAATTAATCTGTCAGTGAGTCTCTATTTAGTCTAAACCCTTATCCAAGTCTACTGTTACTGTTTCTCTCCCTTTTATTATTTCACGGAGGAAACTAGAATTACATGCATCTATAACATAGCCCGAGGAGCCAAAATTGTAAACTTTAGTTTTAACTGTAAAGTTTAGTAAAAAGAGACATTAAATGGTCAGTCATATTCACAGTTTCATTGCAATGCACACATGCATACATTTTTTTGGTTACAGGCATACAATGCACAGGAAATTAAAGTAGATTTCCAAATATAATTTAATATGGCCAAATTATAATTCACCTTGCAGTTTTCAAGAGGTAGTAAAATATTGACGGACGAAGCAACATGTAACTTAAGTGACTCAAGTGATCTTAAAAAAAAATACAAGTTCACTATATGATCATATTTGTCACCATCACTACTATTATCCCCCCCCCCCCGTTCTCCAAGAATAAAAATAAATTTTCCCACGGGCAATGCAATGAATTCCACATTTTTAGGATAAGACATTATGTACATAATAGCAACGCATTTAGTTTACTTCCACGATTGTGAATGAACATAAGAAAATTTTAGAAAACTAGTATACATTTTAAAATATGTGGTCATATTGGCTTTACTCAAGGGCCTGAAACCTTGTCCCAGGGGTTATATATTTCACAATTTAAGTAGAGGCTTAATGGACATCATAACCATATGTTCAGTTTATCTTCCCCTGCTGTGGAAGTAGAGAAGAAAATTGTCTAAGATTAAATGCATTTTCACTATATGGCCTTATTAGCCCCGCCAAAAGGCCTGAACCCCCTTGAAATTCACAAGTTGAGTGGAGGGCTTTATGAACATCATAATCATGCATTAAAGTTATTTCCCATTACTGTGGAAGCGAAGAAGATTTTCAGAGATTTAATACAAATTCACTATATGGCCATTTTTGCCCCGCACTAGTGTCTGAAGCCATCACCCAGTGGCAATGATTTAGGTATGGTCTGAACTTCTGACTTAGGGGGCATGAATTTTACAAATTAATTAATAATGAACTAGAAACGATCTCGTTGCGAGCAACAAGTAGGTCTTCCGGCCGATTTTCAGAATGTAAAATTAGACCTTGACTATTCGACGACCAAACATAATCTGGAAAAGGGGGTGCAGCCTTTATTCGAAGGGTCAGACACTATTTTGTATTAGACAAAAGAGTTATGCCATGTAAGATAAATGTAAGATGAACATTTTTGCTTCTGTAACATATTTCAAAATACTCCTCAGTAACGAGCTATAAATGAAAAAGTTAGACCCCTCTTGGCCCTTAATTTGAGGGGCGGTCCCCTTTTTATTGATATCAAATGAAAGTTCTTTTGAATTTAAACACATTTTGATCAACAAGATATTCTTTTCCGTTTATGAGATATATAGAAAAGAACGTTTAAGGGGCTACTCCTTCATCTCGTTTTTGGGGCCATTTAACGAAATTTGGATATTTGCATGTTGTTAAATGAATAATTCTGAGCATCTTTCAGGCACAACCTGTGCTTTCACACAAGTTACTGCTTTTTGGACTGAATGCTTTTCCAGAAGATTTTTAAAGATTTTTCTCTATATTTAAACAAACTTGAATCTACACTATCTGAGGATATTTCCACATGCACACAAGGCTAAGCTTTTCTGACGAAACGGTTTTTGAGAAAAAGATTTTTAAAGATTTTCTCTATATCTTCCTATGTAAAACTCCGACCCCCCGACCCGCCCCAATGTAGTCCAATCATACCCCGGGGATTATGATTTGAACAAACTTAAATCTACACTAAGGATGCTTCCACATGCACACAAGTTTAAGCTTTTCTGACCAAATGGTTTTTGAGACAAAGATTTTTAAAGATTTTCTCTATATCTTCCTATGTAGAAATCCGACCCCCCCCCCCCCTTCTTGTGCCCTCATCATACCCCGGGGATCATGATTTGAATATACCTGAATCTACACTACCCAAGGATGCTTCCACATAAGTTTAAGTTTTTCCGGCCAAGTTTTTTTTGAGAAGATTTTTAATATTTTCTCTATATATTGCCATGTAAAAATTGGAAACCCCATTGTGGCCCCACCCTACCCCCGGGGACCATGATTTGAACAAACTTGAATCTACACTACCTGAGGATGCTTCCATACAAGTTACAGTTTCTCTGGCCTAATAGTTTTTTTAGAAAAAGATTTTTTAAAAAATGCCAACAAATTTTTAATAATTCTAAATTATCTCCCCATTAAAGAGGGTGTGGCCCTTCATTTGATGAAACTTGAATCTCCTTCACCCAGTGACAACGCTAACGACAAAAGACAACGGACAAATTTTGATCAGAAAAGCTCACTTGAGTTTTCAGCTCAGGTGAGCTAATAAGGTCTTCCGTTGGAAACGGACGACCTTAATTAACTAATATATCTTATGCAAAGGTTTAATATTACAGGCTTTTAATTCAATACACCTTGTATATGAAAAGTATATCTCTGGTATATTTCTTCATTAAAATGGAGTGAAAGATAGATATATGAAACGCTCATAACAATCACGACAACCGATTGATAATTCGATATTTATATAATAATATAATATATGGAATTAATCTTTATTTTCTTTAACTGATTTGTACATGTTTCAGTAAAATCTACAACATTTTTGTATACATAAAACAACACAATTTCACACACACACACACACATATATATATATATATATATATATATATATATATATATATATATATATATATATATAAAAGAATCACAAGATGTCTTAAACAAGAATGGATATGGGTTACCCCATATTCAAGATATTCGACCTTTAAATTACTTCGAATTTTCATTGTGCTCAACCGATCTCTAAGTTAAAATAATTGAACTTGTTAAGAAACTGGCGTATATAGTTCTTCATGTCCGTAGCAAATACTGTCACCAGTCTTGCGTCACCAGCAAACAGTACACACATCTGTGCTACACGAGTGCGATCAGAAATATGGTGCGGGTGTTGCATAACCATTTCGTCATTAAAAGAAAAAAAAAGAAAAACACACTCATGCACAATAAAGATTTAAAAAAGATCGTGTGATACCTAACGAACACTAATCATAAAAGTAATATAATTATTATAATAATTTAAGCAATATTCATTAGTGAAAAAATTGTCAATCGAAGAATAACCTATATGATCGTAAAAAAGACTGCGGATGCAGCTAGCGTAGGAATATGAATACTTCACATTTACATTTCTTGGGGAAAGATGATTTTAAAAAATAGTTTTACGTTCATGTTATTTTCTTTCACATGTTACATATACATCGATATTCTAAACATTTGTTGTAATGTTGTTTCTGCTGATCATAAATGGAACTATATTTTTAAGCGCAATTGTGTGAAGAGTATCTGACTTTAGTAATATATCTTGAATAGATAGTAAGCACTGATCGAATATATTAAAAAAGCATCGACACAATTGAAAAGGAGCATAAATAAGTGCATCCATTATTTATGTGCATTTATATATACAATATATATGAAATACTCAAACTCTAAAACTACATGTACATGTATATAGTTATATATAATACAAATATAAGGCATAAAAATTCATTATATGGATAATTAATTTGAAATCAAGAACAAAAATATCCGTAAAAATACATGGACTTCATAAAATGAGACTTGTTTGTATTCTATCTTTATATATGGTGGTTATATTCTTAAACATAACGATATACTGCGTATGACATAAATACAATCGTAAGTCATTGACCTGTTCAGCCAGAAATGCATTAGTGAAGTCGCTGCCAAAATGAAGTGGGAAATGACAAGAATGAGTATCAGACGGAGCGAACAAAAAACATTTGCATTTAAACCACTGGAATTTTTTTCATGTTAAGTTCTACGCAATAACACAGTAAATGGATCACAACTCAACAAATTATTTCCCTGTTACAAATGCTTGGTTATCTCCTATCATTTTAGTTTGTTTTGGAGTGGTCCAAACCAAAATATCTCAATCTCCAGCACAGGACCCGGTCTCCAAAAAAAAAGTCATACTCATTTCAAAACGTGTCTTATATATATATATATATATATATATATATATATATATATATATATATATATATATATTGTGTCAGGAACTTCCTTTCCTCCTGGCGTAGATAATATAGGAAACCAAATCTTTTTTAGATTCCGCATGTAGTGCTACGAGTCACACATTGCTTCAATTTTTTCTAATAAAAGAGCGTCACTTGAACTAAATCCTTCCTTCACTTTTTTCTGTTCATCTTCTCTTTGAATAAAAAGGAAAAAAAACTAAATTTAAATGAAGAATATCTTCTAATTACAGTAATTACGTGTTCTAAAACAAATCTTAAATAAGTATTCTTCAACACTCAATTGATACCGAAATTTTGTGAAGATCTGTGAAAATCATGAATAGGTATCAAAAAAAGTTTTTTGTGTCAACATTTAGAGCCACAATAATCTGTCGCACATTCTGGAGATTGGCTTTTGATCCAATCTATACGTTTAATAAAAAAAAAACTTCTTCGAAAACTCATAAAATCGAAATACCTTTTTTTTCATAAAGACCAATGAGAATCGTAAGTCATAGTAACTTTCAAAGCAACAGGAATAGAAACATACAATAATTTTTACAATAATTTGAAAGTCAATGACCAATTAGCAATGATTTTATTTATGCCAGAGTTATGTGTCAAAACATGATTTACGTATTACAACAAGTATAGAAAAGAACTAAAGTTAACTTACCGAATGAGAAACTTGTTTGAAGACCCAGATTTTGAAATCCTGGAAATAGAAAGAGTCATAAGTATGCCTTTATCTTATAAAAAAACCGAGAGGAATAGGGACCATATCGCCTCTCTGATCATGGTTACTTTTATCAAGTGGTTAATAACCTTAGATTTATGGAATACACCAGAAAAAAAGTTTTATACATATGTATCTGGTGGTTATGTTAAAAACACCTGCATTTAAATATGTTTTATTCACTTTCATCCACTTCAACACAATAACTTTCATCTTTTAGTTGCTTATCATTAGATGCTGTCTTTTTAAATATATGTTGATGTTTAGTTTTAAGCCCTTTCTTGTGATATTTCCTGACTAACAGTTTATAAGTGATAATGAGCATATAGTTAAATTACATGTAACTATATACACTTTATCAGGATACTTGACTTCATGAGGTTATCTTTTTACTAGTCAACAAAACCACTGAATGCTCGCTGAGGTGGCTCAAAACCCGCATGTTTCTTTTTTTTTGATTTTAACAAAACCGCTATTTGCTATTTGCTAAGAAGCAATAATCTTATAATTAATGTATATTACCTTTACCTATTGGTGTGCTTGTTAGATAGTTTCCTAAAACCGAAAAGGAAATAGAATTAAGCTAACAAAGAAAGATCATTTAGATTTTAGAATATTTTTCTGGAAACAATTATGATTTTCTGTAATTATTTGTTATAATCAGCGTTTTTCCAAGTGAATATTGTATTTAACATATGTTTAAATTTAAGATAAATCAAAATAAATTCATCTAACTTGTTTGTTGTTTACCTCGGGTTAAACCCGTTGTACAGACGGAGGCTCCTTCTTGTGTTCGACTCAGAAGTTCCCGGCACTCAGCCTGTGACTTTTCAAGATCTTCCCGTAAGCTCCTGCACTCGTCTCTATACACAAAACACTCTTGTTCACATTTGTCTCGTTCTTCCTTCAGCTTCTCATTGTCTACTATAATAAGTAAAACATTCTTTTTTTAATGTTTTAAATAGAGAGAGAGAGAGAGAGAGAGAGAGAGAGAGAGAGAGAGAGAGAGAGAGAGAGAGAGAGAGAGAAAGAGAGAGAGAGAGAGAGAGAGAGAGAGAGAGATGATAGGGAGATAGAAAAGAGAGTGAGCAACTTGTAGCTTTATATTTTATTTCTGACTCAGTGGTTAACCAGTATGTCGATAAATATACCTTAACTTTAAATCTGCACATGATGTTTTACTTCTCAAAAAATGTCAATGGTGAAATTTTCTTTTCAAATGTACATTACACTTACTTGTTCGACGATCCAACTCCCGTTCTAATTTGTGAAATGTTTCTGGAATATAATTTACATTGTATTGTAAAGCAGGATTCATAAAAAATATGATTTATAAAATCCTTATTCAAATATAAATATCAAACTTTATTTTGTAAATAATTTCAAATATTTAAATTAAAAAAAACCCAGAACACATGTATATATATTGGTGCTTTTAGCCATAAAAAACATGTATAAATATCATAAAATACATGTGTTTAAGTTTTATTTCAATAACAAATGTAAACTTACCATTTTTTTCTTCCAACGAACGTCTGTAACTATCGGCCGTTGTCCGATGGTTTTGTAGTTCTGAAGTCATGCTATCTAAACGGTACCCAGTTTTTGATAGCAGTTCGTTGATGTGTCGATTTTTCTCTTTTCAATTAAAATGTAATATTCATATATTTTATGTTTAATAAGATCTATATCATCGATCATTGAAACATGTTATAAATAGCAGATTTTCTTCTTATCTTTGCACAACAATACATTTTGAATATTTTTTAAGAATCAATTTAAAATGAAATTTTCTCATCAAATGTCCATTTGTACTCCCAAACTTGCATGTTTTACATGAAAAATTTCTGTTTTTAAGTCTAAAATGAGCTACAGATAAGTAGAGTATTTCATACTTTATCTAAAGATTTTATTTTATTTTAACTAATTGTTTGTCTTTATTGTCATCTCAACAAAAAATAAATGTTCAGGGATTGGATTTTTCCAATACTTTACATATAATAACCTATTTTAATTTAATTTTTTAAAACGAAAAATAAAATGTCATACCTTTTTCTCTTTGAATTTCCATCTGGGAATCTTGAAAAGCTTTGTAATATTCTTGAATATGGTCGCGTAATAATCCATATTCTTCAAGTGATGCTTGAAGCTTGGTATTTTGTTCTAAAGTTAAGATTATAATCATTTAATGCATAAATGCAAGTTAACAATGATCTGAATTATATTTTTACCCTAAAAAATAACACATAAATAAAATATATCAAACTACTTTTTCAACATTTAAGGTTTGATACTCGGCTATATGAATGTTACGCAGCAAGTTTCAACCTTTAACCTTTCAAACCATCAATGAATTCCAAAGTGGTATAAATGATTGCAGTTCAATAATCTTCATATAAATGAAGCTTAACAACTTTGAACGTGGACCTGTTTGCATGCTACAATTTTATCATAAAAGCATTTTTTATGAATTATCAATCATGTGAGACTAAGTAGATGTTTTCATTTTTATTCAGTTAAGCCACATAAACATGTATAAGTATTTGTATTGTATACATGTATGTATTTATATATGTATTCGAAGGTACATATGTATAGATACATATGACCTATTTATTTCAGAAAAAAGGTTTTAAATAATTACAAACTAACATATACAACAATGAGAAATTAGAGATTGCACTTTAATAGACAATACATTTCGTGGATTAACTCAAAAACCAAATTCGCGAAAATTGGTAGTCAATAATAGATCAACAATATATCAACATTGCAAAATAACCAGTGTAAAGCGGTGCATCAGGGAATGTTATTAAATCAAAGAACAGCACAATACAGAGGCTGATATTTCAAACGTGCGTGGGTACGTGTACCTGAACTAGGGGAATTCTCTTAACATGTAGAGTGACGTCTAGACGTAAGTACAAACTTGTAGCTTTTACAAGAAAATCAAAGGCCGGAAGGGCCACAAAGGCGTCGAGCTGACATTTTTTTCTTTTATATAGAATGATACCAATAATTTGAATTTCTGTACTAATAGTCATATCAAATGATATTAGACTTAGAATAGAAAGTATATGAATTATGTTTTCTGCTGCTTTAAAAACAAAAATCAGTATATTTTCTGATAAAATAGGTAGTGGTGCTTTTTTGATACAATAACTCATCATAATTGCAAAAATCGAAGAAATTCCAAAGTTCAAAAATAATTTGTTTCTTTCTGCTTCAAACAGTCTTTGAACAACTTTCACAGGTTCATAATTTAAATGCATTAACAGTTTGTCCCTAATTATAATAATAAAACATACATTTATTTATTTCAATTCCCGTTTGAAACAAGATTTCCTATAGTATGGTTGTTTACAAACAAATCCACAACACGTGCTATCTAAAATGCTCGACCAAACTAACTGCATTATCGAGTTTATTTTTTGCAACGAAATTACTAGATACGTTTATCGCTTACATTTATTTTGGAGACCGTGCCCGATAACAAATAAACTTAAATCTAAAATGTTATTTCTATCGGGCACTGTCTCCAATTAAAATGTAAGCGATAAACTAAAATAATATCTAGTGAATCTTTACACTTAGGCCTGATTGTATTCATCCGCCATTTCTTGATTAAGCAAATTTATTCTTATGCAATGAGTTGTCAATCACCAGGGAGGCAAAGTTGGGTTTTTTGTACACAATTTAGTTGAATAAATGGAAAAAAATCTTGTAATACGTTTAATACTTTTAGGAACTTATTTCTTAATAATGCGCATTTAAAAGGCGGTGCAGCGCGTGAATTTTGGACGATTGCCAATCCAGACGATCGCTAGAAGGCTGCCGAGCATTAGCTCGACGCCTTAAAAATCTAATTGATGAGTGAATATCTTTTTGCGATAAATTAAATAGATTTTTAAACGTCATTTGCATGCAGATCGATAAAAACTTCACAATTTATTTGAAGTTAATTAAGTAAATTCATGTCACAAAACTGCGTCGAGAGGACTCAAAAATCATCAATTGTTTATATCCTACATGTTATGAATTCTCAACTGATAATTACAAAAACATGTACATGTACGTGTAGTTATAACACGCGTATAAGTACCCGTTCACGTTTCAAATCTCAACCTCTCTTTAAACTTTTTCTTAATACACTATTCGATCACAATAAGCAACAAATAATCAACAAGAAACAACATGTAAACGCGTCTAATGAATATTTTCGGTAAAGGGTGAAATCATAAAAACACAGAATTAACTGAAAATACCTAACAACAAACTAAAGCTTAATTCTCTTACCTAGAAGATACCGACTTTGAGTTTTAAGTTGTTCGTTCTCCAACTGTATTCTTTGAAGATTCCCAATGCTATACATCATTTCCTGTTGTTCTCTGACAGCCTTTTGCATGCATTCTAACGAAAATGATATCAAAATAAATCATTATTTAAGTCTTACGTCCAAAAGCAATATAGGCTATGCAATAAAAACAAATTATGGACACAAGGGGTACATTTAATGAATAAGGAATCATTCTTCGAGTATTATGAGGTGATACTTTTGGTCAGGGCGTGATCAAATCCAATAAAGCCCTAAGGGATTTATGAAAGATTTGATCACGCCCCGACCGAAATTATCACCTCATAATATTCAAAGAATGATTCCTTATCCTTATTTCTTATATTTATATAATTTTCAGCAATTGTACGATTAAATATATGAATATGAATAAGCAAACCCCGCTTGCGCCCCAATTATACGTCATTTGAATTTATTGGGACTATATAGTACAAAATCGATACGTAGTGTTATCACAGGCAAAGACGCTGAAAAATGTAAAGCTTGCTTAATAAGGCAACGATGTCCAACTTTGATCCCAGGACTTATATTAGTTGATTTTAGCATACTAAAAATATATGGAATAGGATGTCAATGTTATTTGCTTACAGAAATTATCTTAATTGAACAATTTTTCCAACGTATTGTTTACAAGAAGAGTTTTATCCTCTATACTAGTTACGGAATTCAATAGCTACCCAATCTGTATTCACATAAACTGGATAAGAACAGTTTATGCTTTTTTTTTATACCGTTTTCGGTATATAAACATGAGTAAACTGTTCTAACCTAGTGTACGGTTTATAAACAATAGGCCCATGGGTCACATTGCTCACCTAAGCAACGACAGCAATGACAGTAATGATAAAATCAGAGAAAAAAGATATCAAGAAGATCAAGAAGACCATTTTTAAAAACATGTACCTACATCAAACTTTGAACCCCTTGTGTGGCACCAGAATTGTCCAGGGGCCACAGTCTAACAACTGAGAATCAACAATGTCAAGATGCTTGCTTATAAGAATTACCATATTCTATAGCATTTGAGTTGAGAATAATCAAATTGAATTTATGTCCTAAGTAAAAAAAATTCAACACCCCCCCCCCCACCTGCCCCATTGTGACCACATCCTACCTCCGGGGATCATGAATTGAACAAACTTGAATTTACACTACCTAAGGCTGCTTCCACACAAGTTACATGTTTTAAAGCCGATTGGTTTTTGAGAAGATTTTTAAAGATTTTTCTCTATATATTCTTAGGTAAAATTCGACCCCACTGTAGCTCCACCCTAACCCTAAGGATCATGATTTGAACAAACTTAAATTTGCAGAACCTGAGGATGCTTCCAAGTAACAGCTTGTCTGGCCAATTGCTTTTTGAGAATATTTTCATTTCTCTATATATATTCCTTTGTAAAAGTTCCAACCCCACCCCTCCTCCATTGTGGCCACATCCTACCATCGGACGTTGTGATTTGAACAAATTTGAATCTACAGTATCTGAGGATGCTTCCACACAAGCAACAGCTTGTCTGGCCAATTGGTTTCTAAGAAGTAGATTATTCAAGTTTTTTTCTATATGTTCTTCTGTAAAAAGTCGACCCCAATTGTGGCCTCGAGGATCATGATTTTAACAAACTTGAATCTAAACCACTTGAGGATGCTTCCACACAAGTTTCGGGAAAATAGGTTTTTGGGAAGAAGATTTTTGGACAATACCAACAAATTTTCTATGATTCTAAATTATCTCCCCTTTAAAGGATCCTGGCCTTTCATTTGAACTAACATGAAAGCCCTTCAAACAATGATGCTTTTTTGCCAAGTTTGGTTGAAATCGGCCCAGTTGTTTTGGAGAAGAAGATGAAAAAGTAACAAGTTTACGACAACATCGACAACGATAGACAACAAACAAATGTTGATTATAAAAGCTCACTTGAGCCTTCAACTGTTCTTCTCAAGTTTATATAAGGATACATATGGTTGCTATTGAATTCATTACTTATCATTTAAATTTCTACTATTATTTGCAGAAAAACGACCAATTGACGTTTAAAATGACATTAAATTATCAACATATGTAACGTCAATGGATCGATAGGTTCACTATAGCATTAAATGATTTATTTTTGACGTCGTCGTGTCAATAACTGCCTTCAGGTGAGCAGACAAATTGAATAACGCGCGTTATGATAACATGTCTGCTCACTTGACGGCAGTTACTGACACGACGACGTCAAAAATAAATCATTTAATGCTTATATTTACATTCCCTTATTGATGAAATCAGTTAATTCGATACGCAAGGGCATGCTCTTCGTATGAACAGTTTCTAAGGCGAGGCAAGCTACTAACAAACAAGTTGATAAAACAGGACTATCAACAGGCTCGTTTGAAGTCATCTTTTCGTAAGTTCTATGGTCGATACAACGACCTTGTCAGCAAATACAATCATCCACTGGGTCGCATGCTGACTGACGTTTTTCATACTGATTGTTAGACCATAATTTATCATCTAATTGTCTACGGACTTTTCCGTTTTTTCCCGATTACGAAAAAGAGCACACGGCGGGTACGACCGGTCAGCAGAGGATGCTCACTCCTCCTAGGCACCTGATCCTACCTCTATCTTTTTGGAGGTCCGTGTTGCTCTGCTTTGAATTTGTACTTCGTTTTATGGATTTTTGAGATAGTTGACGGTTTGTTATTGTCAATTTTTCATCAATTATTTGGTTAAAATAAGTAGGTTTAAATTGCAGATTACTCAGGGAGTAAATTAGTAACAGGGAGAACAGCTGTTTTCTAAGTCCAGTTAAAAGTGGTTATCACATAGACTGTTGAAATGAGCATGAAAATATAATCAATGAAAATTAACTCTTAAAATTTTGCCTTCAACAATAAAATTATTTTTATTATGATTAATTGTAAAACAGGGCGTTTCAACAACATATGTAAAACGAATTTTTAAATCAATAACATAAAAATCAATGTTTGGGAACTACTTAGGTAAATTACATGTAAATTCATACGTAGCGATTAGGTTGTTGCATTTAGAGGCATTTAAAGATCACATAATTTAAATGAAAAACACAGTAAAATGTAAATATGTAAGTCTAACTGTGACGTAAGCAACATTCATTAAACGATATAAACTTATTTTCAACCAATCGGAAAACGCGTTACAAAAAAATTCAATTATTTTGTAATTAATTATGAACCCAATATGTGACTTCATTACTCAAGTAGGTCATGAACTGCATTAATCTGAAGCATTTACTTGTATCTGCTACCATATTACTTATTACAACTACGTGTATAACTTTATATTAACTAGATGCAGATCTCCCAATCAACAAATTTGATCCTAATCTGATCACAAGGGTCTTTCCCCTAAAGAACTGTAACATTTATCATCTAATTTCTTTTGGTTCAATTTAAGTTTCGCAAATTAAAGATTAGACATTTCCTTAAAGAAGGGGAATTCTAAAATTTTAACTTGTAAACGGTGTGACCGTTGGACCGAGCGCATATTTAACACAGTGCAGTTAGATTTATTTGTAGAACAAAATTTATTTCAAATGTAAACAGTTAGGTTTGCCTATCCTCTCAAATCATAAGCCAATTTGAAAGTTAAACTAAATGTCGCGTGCTCAGTCTTCATTATGACGTCATGTTTCATACGTAAAACGTAAAAGTTTTGTCGAAATAGCCGAAGAAAAGTTCTTGATTCCGAGAATTTTTTATTTCTTCTTTCAATGCTTATAATTTTCCCAAGTTGATTAATTAAATTTTTTCTACTTTATTCAGTCTCTAAAAGATCGGTTCCTCGATGTTAATGATTTTATTTGCTATCTAATAATTTGATAAGACATACGTGAAACTAGTCGTATTTCTTGCTTAAAGCATTGTTAAAAGTTATATACTAGCTTGCATAGTCATTTTTTCATCTTAATTACTTTCAATTAAACATTGGAAAGCTTTGATCGAGTTTCGGCGCAAAGAACGTCGACAGGCGGCAGTCATTTAATGATCGACTTAACTTTTTTTCAACAAAATGGCGGCCAATATGGCAGCGCCCAGAGCTGGAAGAAATATTTTTTGCCCTTAGTACCCCTGATTCAACTCTCATTTTTCACTGATTTTCTTATATATACGTGTTACCATTAAGCCTCGCTTCGCGAGGCGGGCTTCGCCCGCCTCTCGCTGCGCTCGGTATTATTCACACTTAAACGTTCCAACACAATTGTGATCCTCATTGAGCAACTTTTCATCCAAATTTGAACCCATCCTTCTACATGTGACCAGAGTCTGAGCAAGACAAACTTTTATTAAGTTGTGTCCTGGTTGGTTAGATCATGGGGGGAAAAAAACGTTGAAAAATAACAACTTGTTGGTGTTTTTTTTATTTCCCTATATGTTACTCTTAAAATATTTATTTAGCCTTCCTTAAATAGACTTAAAACTTGCTTTTGTCATAACGGGTTTATATATTATTTGTACAAACTTAGAATCGAAAGATTTGTATTTACACCCGCAAAGTAAATTCAAAATTAACTTTATATTACAAAGTTACCATTGGCAAACTTTTTCTCTGCTTCTTTAAATTCAAGAGCTGCTTTAAGTTGCATTATTTCAGCATTCACAGCGGTAATGTCAGCTATCAAAAAATGAAATGTATAGTTGGATAACGTAAAGAACATAGTTCAATATTAAGTAACAGATAGATAGATAGATAGATAGATAGATAGATAGATAGATAGATAAGTAACTAACCTCTCAGTTTATCATTAACATTATTAAGCTCTGACATTTCCTTTTTGGTAGCGTCAAGATCTTCTAAAATTATCAATAGAAAACAGATTTAAATGACATAAGTTTCAATATATAAAGGAGTGATTTAAATCATGATACATTGTAAGGAGTTTCTGTTTATTCTTTACTTATCTTTAAGACTTTTAGAACACCATTTATATCGAAAAAGTAGAATGATTACATTAATATTATAAAACCCAAAAAATAAACGAATATAAAAATACATTTTTCTACTTCACGGGGTATATGTATTTTATTTAAAGATATTAAGATGTTAAAAAAAACCAACACTACAAACCATAATGAATTTCATTTGCTGGAATTGGGTCAAACAAATCTCCATTAACACGGCATTTATGACAATAAATAGCAATAGGAAATAATGGCACTATTAAAATGTCTTAATTTCATTTATGGGTTTAAAATTATCATGATCATACAACACGTTGACCAAAGGTAGAGATTTCTATTCTTAAGAGATAAATTAAACTAATAAAAAAAACTAACTTGTTATTCTTAACCGTTCAGATTTTACATCCCCACATTCCATTGACTTCGTCTGCAAATCAGCTGAAAAAGCCAAGAATACTGTTAAGAATCATTGGAGAGAGAGAGAGAGAGAGAGAGAGAGAGAGAGAGAGAGAGAGAGAGAGAGAGAGAGAGAGAGAGAGAGAGAGAGAGAGAGAGAGAGAGAGACTACCCTTTAATCGCTTATTTTCAGCTTGAAGATGTTGAGACTCTCCAGCGAGTTTTATTATTTGGTTTTGCTGTAATTCCTTGTGCTTTTCTGCTTGATCTGTAGAATAATAAAATAATTTCACTTCCAAAGATACTTCACTACGAAATCATTATGCACATGTCAGATAAGAGGCCAAAATATATATATATATATATATAAAAGAATCACCATACGTGTTTGACTAAGTATATGAATCTATGTGAAAAATAATATGGATGAAATTATTAATATTAGCTGTATATTAAAAGAAATTTTAAAAATATCCTACATCTTTTTATCTTGTATCTTGCAAGTTATCCAATGTACATTTACCTACATTTTCTTCAACTGAACGAAGATCATTTGCATTATTTAGATAAATTGAAAATAAAGTTATTTAAACTTGAACAAAACAAATGTTTTTGTTGAAATTTACCCTTCTCAGTTTTATATTTAGCTTTCATTTCTTCTATCTCTTGTTTGTACTTATTTTCAGCAGTTGTCAGTTCCACTTGTTTCAAACGAAATTGAACTGAAGAGAAAGAGAAAATAATAATAAAACATTTATAAAATCTTTAAACAAATCTTAAGATGACATTTTGAAATTATCGTACCTGACAATTCTTCTAAACGTCGTGCTTCGTCTTGATAATTTTGTTGCATTTTCTGTAACCCAGCTTTAGAAAAATAGATATACACAATTAAAAACTAAATAAACAGTTTTCAGATTTATTTGATAGAACTGAAACAAATTACAAGTATTATTTCAATAGGACTTTTGTATAAAAAAAAAAAAAAAAAAAAAAAAAAGAAATCTATCCTGCCAACTCTTCTCTCTTTTTTTCCATCTCTAGGTAATTAGAGAGAAGACTGGAATTGTTTTCTATTTCAATAAATAGAAATAAAAACATGTATAATCACGTAACACTTTCAACAAATGATTCATGAAATTTGACGGTTAATATATGACATATGAATATTGGTTAAAATCACCATTCGTTCAAAATGTCATATCAACGATGGTAGTATATTCTATCATATATCACTTGATTACAATTCCTTAAAAATTCGAAATTTAAAAACATAAGGTAAAGAACAGAGGGTAGACACATGTAAAACATCGATAATTAAAACATTCGAAACAAAAACGATACTATTTATGTTCATAAAAAGATATAACATCTCTCTCTCTCTCTCTCTCTCTCTCTCTCTCTCTCTCTCTCTCTCTCTCTCTCTCTCTCTCTCTCTCTCTCTCAGTAATTTACACAGCTTACCATTTCTGCTTACAAGTTTCGCTTCTAAGTTTTCTTTGTCTTCAATTGCCTTTTTGATTTGTCCTTTAAAATAAAAACAAATATCGCCGCTAATCGATGCACAAACAAGAGGCCCATGGGCCACATTGCTCACCTGAGCAACACTATATAGACATAATAAAATCAGCTTTATGAAGTCGTATCCAAAATATCGGACAATGAATGAGTAAAATAGATCCTGTATTCAGATGTTCTTATGTTGAGCCCCTTTTGTAACTAGATGATTTCATAGTTATATCAAATATTGAGCATATATTAAGCATTGCTATTCTCAAAAATATCTTAAACAACTGTTCATATAAATATAAACCTACATCTAACTTTGAATCCCTTGTGTGGCCCAAGAATTATCCAGGGCCACAGTCTAAACAAATGAGAATCAACAAATGACAATATCCTTGCATATTAGTAATACTATATACTATATATTTTTGAGAATGATCAAATTTATTTCCTATGTAAAAATGATCCCCCCCCCCCCCCTATTATAGTCTCATCTTTTTTTATTTGCTTTAATATTTTTTTCTATATGTATTACACTACTTGAGGATGCTTCCAATCAAGTAATGTTCAGCTTTTCTGCTTAATTGATTTTCGAAAAGAAGACATTTCTCTTTACATTCCTATGTAAAAATTCGACTCCCATGATAACCCCACCCTAACCTAGGGGATCATGGTTTAAACGAACTAGAATCTACACTACCTGAGGGTGCTCCCGCACAAGTTTCAGCTTTTTTGGCTAACTTGTTTTTGAGAAGAAGATTTTTAAAGATTTTTCTCTATATATTCCTATGTAAAAATTCGTCCCCCTAATTGTGGCCTCACCCTACCCCCGGGGATCAAGATTTGAACAAACTTGAATCTACACTACCTGAGGATGCTTCCACACAAGTATCAGCTTTTCTGGCCATTAGTTTTTGAGAAGATTTTTTAAAACTTTTCTCTATATATATTCTTATGTAAAAATTTGACGTCCCCGTAGTGGACCCACCGTACGCCCGGGGATCATGATTTGAACAAACTTGAATCAACACTACCTGAGGATGCTTCCACACAAGTATCAGCTTTTCTGGTCGTTAGTTTTTGAGAAGAAGATTTTTTAAAGATACCAACAAATTTTTAATAATTCTTAATTATCTCCCTTTGAAAGAGGGCGTGGCCCTTTATTTAAAAAAACTTGAATACCCTTCACCTAATGATGCTTTGTGTCAAGCTTGGTTGAAATTGGCCTAGTGGTTCTGGAGAAGAAGTCGAAAGTAAAAAGTTTACAGACGGACGGACGGACAGACAGACAGACAGACAGACGGACGCCGGACAAAAAGTGATCAGAAAAGCTCACTTGAGCTTTCAGCTCAGGTGAGCTAAAAAATATTTCAGCGTCAGTACAATCTATCTGAGATGTATTATTAGGCCATTGAGCACTAAAATTATAATCACACTCATTATATAATCAAAATGCTGCACGTGTAAAGTTGTTCATGTTCAAAATTTACCTCGAAATGTTTTTAGATAGAACGTAAAACGCAACTGTTTGACTAAGAATCATTAGATTCCAAAAATGTAAAATCATTAATATTTTTATTCGTCGGATTTGTTCAAATTTAAACAAAGCAAGTGTTATTTACAGAAATCATTGAATCCTTAAAACACTGACTAATCTTGAAACCTATTTGTTAAATCCAAGAAAATAATTGTAAAAATATTTATATGCCACAAGAAGGCAGATGCAGAAAATTGTTTCTTAAACCAAATAATTTCAACTTTCCCTTTATATTAGGTAATCTACATTTATTAAGAATTAAAGATAACTTTAAAGAAAAGTATCCAAAATACATACTTTCAAGATCGTTTACAGCATTTTTGTGGTTGGTAATACGTTCTTTCAAAGCCTGAACCTCTTCTTTCAATACTGCGCTTGCTTGTTTTTCTTGTTCTAAAGACTCTATTAACAAAAAAATATTCGAAAACATACATAAAAATATCATGATAACAATTGTTTTGAAACTATTTGAAGAGTTGTTGCATTACTTGATAATGATAACAATCAATGGCTTTACACATCCATCTTAATTTTAGTTTATAAAGACGGTTACCGCTAAGACTTTTATTTTCATCAATTAACCAAAAAATATGTGGATTGTAAATATGTGTTGAAAGCTACGGCAATTATAACACTGTAATACACACAGGGTACTCAAAGGTTAAAATGACGAGTTTTATTAAGACGTCACAAACGTTGAACGCTGCAAACTGCAACGTCACAAGCGAAAATCAAAGGTCACGCTTGTGGCTGTTACAGTGGCTCTTCCATTAATATGAACTTACCCTTAGCATAAGATAGGAATTTTAAGGTTTAAATCACATTTGCACACAAGGCAAGAAGTTAAAAAAGAAACATGTAAATATAAGCATTGAATCATGATTTTTTGAAAGATACAGTCTCATAACTGCAGCGGTGTGTGCATATAAATTGAGTAACGCGCTAACGCACACCGCTGCAGTTATGAGACTGTATCTTTCAAAAAATCATGATTCAATGCTATAGTATTTACACCCGCAAAGTAAATTCAAAATTAACTTTATATTACAAAGTTACCATTGGCAAACTTTTTCTCTTCGTCTTTGAATTCAAGAGCTGCTTTAAGTTGCATTATTTCAGCATTCACAGCGGTAGTGTCAGCTATCAAAAAATGAAATGTATAGTTGGATAACGTAAAGAACATAGTTCAATATTAAGTAACAGATAGATAGATAGATAGATAGATAGATAGATAGATAGATAGATAGATAGATAGATAGATAGATAGATAGATAGATAGATAGATTAAGTAACTAACCTCTCAGTTTATCATTAACATTATTGAGCTCTGACATTTCCTTTTTGGTAGCGTCAAGATCTTCTAAAATTATCAATAGAAAACAGATTTAAATGACATTAGTTTCAATATATAAAGGAGTGATTTAAATCATGGTACCTTGTAAGGAATATAAAAATACATTTTTCTACTTCACGGTGTATTAGTATTTTATTTAAAGATGTTAAAATGTTTAAAAAAAAAACAACACTACAAATCATAATGAATTTCATTTGCTGGAATTGGGTCACACAAATCAACATTAACACGGCATTTATGACAATAAATAGCAATAGAAAATAATGGCACTATTAAAATGTCTTAATTTCATTAATTGGTTTAAAATTATCATGATCAAACAACACGTTGACCAAAGGTAGAGACTTCTATTCTTAAGAGATAAATTAAACTAATGAAAAAAAACTAACTTGTTATTCTTAACCGTTCAGATTTTACATCCCCACATTCCATTGACTTCGTCTGCAAATCAGCTGAAAAAGCCAAGAATACTGTTAAAAATCATCGAGAGAGAGAGAGAGAGAGAGAGAGAGAGAGAGAGAGAGAGAGAGAGAGAGAGAGCCTACCCTTTAATCGCTTATTTTCAGCTTGAAGATGTTGAGACTCTCCAGCGAGTTTTATTATTTGGTTTTGCTGTAATTCCTTGTGCTTTTCTGCTTGATCTGCAGAATAATAAAATAATTTCACTTCCAAAGACACTTCACTACGAAATCATGATGCACATGTTAGATAAGAGACCAAAATATATATATATATAAAAAAGAATCACCATACGTGTTTGACTAAGTATATGTATCTATGTGAAAAATAATATGGATGAAATTATTAATATTAGCTGTATATTAAAAGAAATTTTAGAAATATCCTACATCTTTTTATCTTGTATCTTGCAAGTTATCAAATGAACATTTACCTACATTTTCTTCAACTGAACGAAGATCATTTGCATTATTTAGATAAATTGAAAAAAAAAGTTATTTAAACTTGAACAAAACAAATGTTTTGTTGAAATTTACCCTTCTCAGTTTTATATTTAGCTTCCATTTCTTCTATCTCTTGTTTGTGCTTATTTTCAGCAGTTGTCAGTTCCACTTGTTTCAAACGAAATTGAACTGAAGAGAAAGAGAAAAAAAATAATAAAAAGTTTATAAAATCTTTAAACAAATCTTAAGATGACATTTTGAAATTATCGTACCTGACAATTCTTCTAAACGTCGTGCTTCGTCTTGATAATTTTGTTGCATTTTCTGTAACCCAGCTTTAGAAAAATAGATATACACAATTAAAAACTAAATAAACTGTTTTCAGATTTACTTGAGAGAACTGAAACAAATTACAAGTATTATTTCAATAGGACTTTTGTATAAAAAAAAAAAAAAAAAAAAAAAAAAAAATCTAAATTGCCAACTCTTCTCCCTTTTTTTCCATCTTTAGGTAATTAGAGAGAAGACTGGAATTGTTTTCTATTTCAATAAATAGAAATAAAAACATTTATAATCACGTAACACTTTCAACAAATGATTCATTAAATTTGACGGTTAACATATTACATATGTATATTGGTTAAAATCACCATTCATTCAAAATGTCATATCAACGATGGTAGTATATTCTATCATATATCACTTGATTACAATACCTTAAAAATTCGAAATTTAAAAACATAAGGTAAAGAACAGAGGGTAGACACATGTAAAACATCGATAATTAAAACATTCGAAACAAAAAACGATACTATTTATATTCATAAAAAGACATATTATCTCTCTCTCTCTCTCTCTCTCTCTCTCTCTCTCTCTCTCTCTCTCAGTAATTTACACAGCTTACCATTTCTGCTTACAAGTTTCGCTTCTAAGTTTTCTTTGTCTTCAATTGCCTTTTTGATTTGTCCTTTAAAATAAAAACAAATATCGCCGCTAATTGATGCACAAACAAGAGGCCCATGGACCACATCGCTCACCTGAGCAACACTATATAGACATAATATCAGCTTTATGAAGTCATATCCAACATATCGGACAATGAATGAGTAAAATAGATCCTGTATTCAAAATTTTGTCCAGATGTTCTTATGTTGAGCCCCTTTTGTAACTAGATGATTTCATAGTTATATCAAATATTGAGCATTGCCATTCTCAAAAATATCTTAAACAACTGTTCATATAAATATAAACCTACATCTAACTTTGAACCCCTTGTGTGGCCCAAGAATTATCCAGGGCCACAGTCTAAACAAATAAGAATCAACAAATGACAATATCCTTGCATATTAGTAATACTATAGACTATATATTTTTGAGAATGATCAAATTTATTTCCTATGTAAAAATGACCCCCCCCCCCCCATTATAGTCTCATCTTTTTTTATTTGCTTTAATATTTTTTTCTATATGAGGATGAGGATGCTTCCAATCAAGTAATGTTCAGCTTTTCTGCTTAATTGATTTTCGAAAAGAAGATATTTCTCTTTACATTCCTATGTAAAAATTCGACTCCCATGATAACCCCACCCTACCCTAGGGGATCATGGTTTAAACAAACTATAATCTACACTACCTGAGGGTGCTCCCGCACAAGTTTCAGCTTTTTTGGCCAATTTGTTTTTGAGAAGAAGATTTTTAAAGATTTTTCTCTATATATTCCTATGTAAAAATTCGTCCCCCCAATTCTGGCCTCACCCTACCCCCGGGGATCATGATTTGAACAAACTTGAATCTACACTACCTGAGGATGCTTCCACACATGTTACAGCTTTTCTGGCCATTAGTTTTTGAGAAGAAGATTTTTTTTAAACTTTTCTCTATATATTCTTATGTAAAAATTTGACGTCCCCGTAGTGGACCCACCGTACGCCCAGGGATCATGAATTGAACACACTTGAATCTACACTACCTGAGGATGCTTCCACACTAGTATCAGCTTTTCTGGCCATTAGTTTTTGAGAAGAAGATTTTTTTTTAACTTTTCTCTATATATTCTTATGTAACAATTTGACGTCCCCGTAGTGGACCCACCGTACGCCCAGGGATCATGAATTGAACACACTTCAAGATTTTTTAAAGATACCAACAAATTTTTAATAATTCTTAAATTTCTCCCTTTGAAAGAGGGCGTGGCCCTTTATTTAAACAAAGTTGAATCCCCTTCACCTAATGATGCTTTGTGCCAAGCTTGGTTGAAATTGGCCTAGTGGTTCTGGAGAAGAAGTCGAAAGTAAAAAGTTTACAGACGGACGGACAGACAGACAGACAGACAGACAGACAGACAGACAGACAGACAGACGGACGCCGGACAAAAAGTGATCAGAAAAGTTCACTTGAGCTTTCAGCTCAGGTGAGCTTAAAAAATATTTCAGCGTCAGTACAATCTATCTGAGATGTATTATTAAGCCATTGAGCACTAAAATTTACCTCGAAATGATTTTGGAGAGAACGTAAAACGCAACTTTTGACTAAGAATCATTAGATTCCAAAAATGTAAAATCATTAATATTTTTATTCATCGGATTTGTTCAAATTTAAACAAAGCAAGTGTTATTTAAAGAAATCATTGAATCCTTAAAACACTGACTAATCTTGAAACCTATTTGTTAAATCCAAGAAAATAATTGTAAAATTATTTATATGCCACAAGAAGGCAGATGCAGAAAATTGTTTCTTCAACCAAATAATTTCAACTTTCCCTTTACATTAGGTAATCTACATTTATAAAAAATTAAAGAAGATAACTTTAAAGAAAAGTATCCAAAATACATACTTTCAAGATCGTTTACATCATTTTTGTGGTTGGTAATATGTTCTTTCAAAGCCTGAACCTCTTCTTTCAATACTGCGCTTGCTTGTTTTTCTTGTTCTAAAGACTCTATTAACAAAAAAATATTCGAAAACATACATAAAAATATCATGATAACAATTGTTTTGAAACTATTTGAAGAGTTGTTGCATTACTTGATAATGATAACAATCAATGGCTTTACACATTCATCTTAATTTTAGTTTATAAAGACGGTTACCACTAAGACTTTTATTTTCATCAATTAACCTCTGATGATCTGCAGCTATCTTTTCTACAAAATAATGTTGTTTGTAAATTTAAACAGTCTATTTAACACAAACTCATATCTAAAGTATATGAGAGACATTGTAACAATTATTGTTAAGTGAAATTCCACATACAGTGTTATACATTTAAGCAACAAATTTTAGTATTTATACTACTAGTATATGTATGTCATTTTAACATTGATTAAATATGTCGTTAGAATATACATGTCCACCCAATCTATAGATTCAATAAAAAAAAAAACCGTCGAACTAATTGTACCAATGTTTGGTAATCATGTGATGATTCTGTCATATGAACGTACATTGCTTGACTATATATAAAACAAGGATCGTATCAACAAAACGGTCTGTAGAAAGTTGATATAAACAGTCTTTGAGTGTATAAAACCGGGTTAACTTGCTATTTTCGGTATTTTACATATTCTGCATCTACTTACCAGTTTCCTCTAGATGCCTTTTTAAATTTTCGTTTTCATCTCGTGTAGAAGCTAAATCACCTATATAAATGTATTTCACAAGTAAAAGCTAATGGCCCGTGTTAACATATCAATCAGAAGTTTCTATAAATAGGCTTCAAAATTGTGTGGCATGATTTTTTTATGCATACAACCATCAATCTAAGATAAACAAATATTTTAACAATAATATATAGAGAAATCGTTCTTTTATGATTTGATTAACTTTCTCCATATCAGAAATCCTTTAAAAAGAATAATTTAACAAAGGGATCTGAAGTGCATCTTTCGAACATTCTAATTCTCTTGGACTTTTCAATCGTTTATTTTATTTTTTTTTTTGGGTGGGGGGGGGGGGGGGCGATTCAGATTACAAAATTACCTTACCTTCTAAAGTTTCAATTTGATGATTTTTGTATTCACACTGTTTTCTTAAATTATCAGCTGCTTCTAAAAAGAAAAAATATTTACATAGTAAATTCGGGATCTCTCATTTTTGTGATTTAATGCGAGTTTTAATTCAACGTAATGCGAGTTTATTTCCCTAGGCCTTGGTGAGGGTATTAGAATATGCAAAATGTTGGATAAAACATATATGTCAAATATTTTAACTATATGTACTTTTGTTTCTGTAAATCTGTCTTATATTGCCATTTTGATTCAAAATACCTTCATTTTAATACTCATGCAAAACGGTCATGAGTGATTTCAAAACTGCATTACATCGATGATTTAATTTAAACAATATTTTATTATGTCACACATTAACGGATGGGATAACAGGCATTGCCTATATAAAATCCTCTCCGATATACAAGGTCAAAGTAAAAAAAAATCGACTTTATTCCTCTAAGTTATGACTTCCAATTATTACTCAGTAACTAAAAAGACTCGACTTTTTTTTACATACGGTAACTTACATTGCAGATTGAATTTTTCTTTTACGAGAAAAATCAGTGAAGTAGAAGTAAATGTAGAGTTAGAAGATCAAGAAGAAGAAATATTATTTTATTGGTAAATATCATGAATTACCTGCGGACGTTTCAGAAGTAACACATCTGTGCACTAAATCTGCGTTTTCGGCTGAATGTAAGAAACAATTTTTATCATGAATTATCACTTTAAAATGAACTTTCCTTACAACAATTCCTTATCTACAAGGTTTATTCAACATAAAAATGAATATAATGGGTACTAGGTCTAGAATATATTTCTTTCACATATTTAAAACTAATCACTACACAATACAACAGGTCCATGGGCCACATCGCTCACCTGAGTTCCTTGTATCATTCTATTTTAGTTTTTAAATATTTTCCCTAAATATTTATCTGTTAAACATTGACCCCCTCTTGAAGCCCTAGTATTAGTCCGGGGTTACAATTTTAACAAATTAGAATCTACACTATTTTAGGATGCTTGCATAGTAATTTAACAAATTGTTACATATAGTTCTTGATAAGAAGATTTTTAAACATTTCCCCTAAATATTTCAATGCTAAACTTGGAACCCCTCTTGCGGCCCTAGTATTAGACCACGGTCACAATTTAAACAATTTAGAATCTACATAATTTGAGGATGCTAGCATATAATCTCACACATTGTAGCATTGTTGTTCATGAGAAGGTGATTTTAAATATTTCCCCTATATATTTCAATGTTAAACTGTGAACATCTCTTGGTGTACTAGTATAAGACCGGGGGTCACAATTTTAACAATCAAGAATCTACATAATATGAGGATGATTGCATAGTAATTTCACAAATTGTAGCATTGTACTTCTTGAGAAGATTTATAAACATTTTCCCTAAATGTTTCTATGTAAATTTTGAACCCCTTTTGAGGCAGCAGTATTTTTCCGAGGGTCACGATTTTAACAATTTAGAATCTTATATATATATATATATATATATATATATATATATATATATATATATATATAAATATATAAATATATATATATATATATATATATATATATATATATATTTCTGGTGCAGTGGTTCTTTAGGAGAAGCCTATTTTCACCATTTTGCAATTATCTCCCTTTAAAAAGGTTAAACAATTTTGAATCCTCTTCTATAAGGATACTTTGTATTAAGTATGGTTAAATTTGGACCAGTAATTCTAGAGGAGGAGTCAAAAATATGAAAAGTTTACCGACAGACGGAAAGACAGACGGACGGACGACGGACAATAGGTGATCAGAACCTTCGGTTCAGGTGAGCTAAAAACTGAGAAATTCTGCCTTCCGTTCTTGTCGATATTTGTCTACCATTTTACTGATTTTTCAACATATTTGTAAAATTCAGATTATGATGAAACATTGCAGTTCAAATTACACAGCTCAGTAAACCAATTTGTTACAAGTAACTTTTTTGAAACAAGTTGTAACATCGGTATTCAGTTCGTATAATTAAGTGTATAGTCTATTAAATGATCTCACTATTTTAATCTTTTAAACTACAAAATTAATGCACATTATAAAGTGTGTTTTTTTCAGTGAGTATACTTACAATCTCTCTCTTCTATAATTTCATCCCGACGTTTAATCTCTTTTTGTAAAGTAACCAGATTTTCTATCAGTATATAATAATAAAATACATATTGAATTTATACAAATGTATATTTGCAATGAATGAATAATGCGATGCAGATCAGACAATTCCAAGTTACATTATTCCTTAGTTGATCGTTCATTAATACAAATATTCCTTGAATATAACTTGAAGCGTACCTCTTTTAATATTTAGCTCTCGTTGTAATTTTTCAACTACTTGCTCCTGTGAAGTTTTAACTGCAGAAAGAGATTTATATGCATTCAATTAAATTACTTGACAACATGGAAAGACCTACTTGAACATCTTAAGGTGATAAAAGGTCTAAACATAACACCCATTATGTTTTTTTGTAAGACCTCTCCGCAAATAAGGTATCATGGCTCTTTTTTTTTCTTTTTAATAGAATTTGCATTTTCCCCTCGCATTTTTGTGGCTTTGCAAAATTCAGCATTATATATTAAACAAACATACCAAAAGCCATGAGAAACAATGCAGTTTTAGAATAATATTAGTATTTACTTTGCAGATCAGAGAGAGAATTGTAACTGTGGTTTTCAACGGAGCCTTGGTATTGAGCCATATCATTCCAAAATCTGGTGACTGGAGAGAATCCGTTTCGTCTTTAAAATTATCAGCAACCACAATTCTCTCTCTCTCTCTCTCTCTCTCTCTCTCTCTCTCTCTCTCTCTCTCTCTCTCTCTCTCTCTCTCTCTCTCAGTAATTTACACAGCTTACCATTTCTGCTTACAGGTTTCACTTCTAAGTTTTCTTTGTCTTCAATTGCCTTTTTGATTTGTCCTTTAAAATAAAAACAAATATCGCCGCTAATTGATGCACAAACAAGAGGCCCATGGACCACATCGCTCACCTGAGCAACACTATATAGACATAATATCAGCTTTATGAAGTCATATCCAACATATCGGACAATGAATGAGTAAAATAGATCCTGTATTCAAAATTTTGTCCAGATGTTCTTATGTTGAGCCCCTTTTGTAACTAGATGATTTCATAGTTATATCAAATATTGAGCATTGCCATTCTCAAAAATATCTTAAACAACTGTTCATATAAATATAAACCTACATCTAACTTTGAACCCCTTGTGTGGCCCAAGAATTATCCAGGGCCACAGTCTAAACAAATAAGAATCAACAAATGACAATATCCTTGCATATTAGTAATACTATAGACTATATATTTTTGAGAATGATCAAATTTATTTCCTATGTAAAAATGACCCCCCCCCCCCCCATTATAGTCTCATCTTTTTTTATTTGCTTTAATATTTTTTTCTATATGAGGATGAGGATGCTTCCAATCAAGTAATGTTCAGCTTTTCTGCTTAATTGATTTTCGAAAAGAAGATATTTCTCTTTACATTCCTATGTAAAAATTCGACTCCCATGATAACCCCACCCTACCCTAGGGGATCATGGTTTAAACAAACTATAATCTACACTACCTGAGGGTGCTCCCGCACAAGTTTCAGCTTTTTTGGCCAATTTGTTTTTGAGACGAAGATTTTTAAAGATTTTTCTCTATATATTCCTATGTAAAAATTCGTCCCCCCAATTCTGGCCTCACCCTACCCCCGGGGATCATGATTTGAACAAACTTGAATCTACACTACCTGAGGATGCTTCCACACATGTTACAGCTTTTCTGGCCATTAGTTTTTGAGAAGAAGATTTTTTTTAAACTTTTCTCTATATATTCTTATGTAACAATTTGACGTCCCCGTAGTGGACCCACCGTACGCCCAGGGATCATGAATTGAACACACTTGAATCTACACTACCTGAGGATGCTTCCACACTAGTATCAGCTTTTCTGGCCATTAGTTTTTGAGAAGAAGATTTTTTTTAACTTTTCTCTATATATTCTTATGTAACAATTTGACGTCCCCGTAGTGGACCCACCGTACGCCCAGGGATCATGAATTGAACACACTTCAAGATTTTTTAAAGATACCAACAAATTTTTAATAATTCTTAAATTTCTCCCTTTGAAAGAGGGCGTGGCCCTTTATTTAAACAAAGTTGAATCCCCTTCACCTAATGATGCTTTGTGCCAAGCTTGGTTGAAATTGGCCTAGTGGTTCTGGAGAAGAAGTCGAAAGTAAAAAGTTTACAGACGGACGGACAGACAGACAGACAGACAGACAGACAGACAGACAGACAGACAGACAGACAGACAGACAGACAGACAGACAGACAGACGCCGGACAAAAAGTGATCAGAAAAGTTCACTTGAACTTTCAGCTCAGGTGAGCTTAAAAAAATATTTCAGCGTCAGTACAATCTATCTGAGATGTATTATTAAGCCATTGAGCACTAAAATTTACCTCGAAATGATTTTGGAGAGAACGTAAAACGCAACTGTTTGACTAAGAATCATTAGATTCCAAAAATGTAAAATCATTAATATTTTTATTCGTCGGATTTGTTCAAATTTAAACAAAGCAAGTGTTATTTAAAGAAATCATTGAATCCTTAAAACACTGACTAATCTTGAAACCTATTTGTTAAATCCAAGAAAATAATTGTAAAATTATTTATATGCCACAAGAAGGCAGATGCAGAAAATTGTTTCTTCAACCAAATAATTTCAACTTTCCCTTTACATTAGGTAATCTACATTTATAAAAAATTAAAGAAGATAACTTTAAAGAAAAGTATCCAAAATACATACTTTCAAGATCGTTTACATCATTTTTGTGGTTGGTAATATGTTCTTTCAAAGCCTGATCCTCTTCTTTCAATACTGCGCTTGCTTGTTTTTCTTGTTCTAAAGACTCTATTAACAAAAAAATATTCGAAAACATACATAAAAATATCATGATAACAATTGTTTTGAAACTATTTGAAGAGTTGTTGCATTACTTGATAATGATAACAATCAATGGCTTTACACATTCATCTTAATTTTAGTTTATAAAGACGGTTACCACTAAGACTTTTATTTTCATCAATTAACCTCTGATGATCTGCAGCTATCTTTTCTACAAAATAATGTTGTTTGTAAATTTAAACAGTCTATTTAACACAAACTCATATCTAAAGTATATGAGAGACATTGTAACAATTATTGTTAAGTGAAATTCCACATACAGTGTTATACATTTAAGCAACAAATTTTAGTATTTATACTACTAGTATATGTATGTCATTTTAACATTGATTAAATATGTCGTTAGAATATACATGTCCACCCAATCTATAGATTCAATAAAAAAAAAACCGTCGAACTAATTGTACCAATGTTTGGTAATCATGTGATGATTCTGTCATATGAACGTACATTGCTTGACTATATATAAAACAAGGATCGTATCAACAAAACGGTCTGTAGAAAGTTGATATAAACAGTCTTTGAGTGTATAAAACCGGGTTAACTTGCTATTTTCGGTATTTTACATATTCTGCATCTACTTACCAGTTTCCTCTAGATGCCTTTTTAAATTTTCGTTTTCATCTCGTGTAGAAGCTAAATCACCTATATAAATGTATTTCACAAGTAAAAGCTAATGGCCCGTGTTAACATATCAATCAGAAGTTTCTATAAATAGGCTTCAAAATTGTGTGGCATGATTTTTTTATGCATACAACCATCAATCTAAGATAAACAAAAATTTTAACAATAATATATAGAGAAATCGTTTTTTTTATGATTTGATTAACTTTCTCCATATCAGAAATCCTTTAAAAAGAATAATTTAACAAAGGGATCTGAAGTGCATCTTTCGAACATTCTAATTCTCTTGGACTTTTCAATCGTTTATTTTATTTTTTTTGGGGGTGGGGGGGGGCGATTCAGATTACAAAATTACCTTACCTTCTAAAGTTTCAATTTGATGATTTTTGTATTCACACTGTTTTCTTAAATTATCAGCTGCTTCTAAAAAGAAAAAATATTTACATAGTAAATTCGGGATCTCTCATTTTTGTGATTTAATGCGAGTTTTAATTCAACGTAATGCGAGTTTATTTCCCTAGGCCTTGGTGAGGGTATTAGAATATGCAAAATGTTGGATAAAACATATATGTCAAATATTTTAACTATATGTACTTTTGTTTCTGTAAATCTGTCTTATATTGCCATTTTGATTCAAAATACCTTCATTTTAATACTCATGCAAAACGGTCATGAGTAATTTCAAAACTGCATTACATCGATGATTTAATTTAAACAATATTTTATTATGTCACACATTAACGGATGGGATAACAGGCATTGCCTATATAAAATCCTCTCCGATATACAAGGTCAAAGTAAAAAAAAATCGACTTTATTCCTCTAAGTTATGACTTCCAATTATTACTCAGTAACTAAAAAGACTCGACTTTTTTTTACATACGGTAACTTACATTGCAGATTGAATTTTTCTTTTACGAGAAAAATCAGTGAAGTAGAAGTAAATGTAGAGTTAGAAGATCAAGAAGAAGAAATATTATTTTATTGGTAAATATCATGAATTACCTGCGGACGTTTCACAAGTAACACATCTGCGCACTAAATCTGCGTTTTCGGCTGAATGTAAGAAACAATTTTTATCATGAATTATCACTTTAAAATGAACTTTCCTTACAACAATTCCTTATCTACAAGGTTTATTCAACAAAAAAATGAATATAATGGGTACTAGGTCTAGAATATATTTCTTTCACATATTTAAAACTAATCACTACACAATACAACAGGTCCATGGGCCACATCGCTCACCTGAGTTCCTTGTATCATTCTATTTTAGTTTTTAAATATTTTCCCTAAATATTTATCTGTTAAACATTGACCCCCTCTTGAAGCCCTAGTATTAGTCCGGGGTTACAATTTTAACAAATTAGAATCTACACTATTTTAGGATGCTTGCATAGTAATCTAACAAATTGTTACATATAGTTCTTGATAAGAAGATTTTTAAACATTTCCCCTAAATATTTCAATGCTAAACTTGGAACCCCTCTTGCGGCCCTAGTATTAGACCACGGTCACAATTTAAACAATTTAGAATCTACATAATTTGAGGATGCTAGCATATAATCTCACACATTGTAGCATTGTTGTTCATGAGAAGGTGATTTTAAATATTTCCCCTATATATTTCAATGTTAAACTGTGAACATCTCTTGGTGTACTAGTATAAGACCGGGGGTCACAATTTTAACAATCAAGAATCTACATAATATGAGGATGATTGCATAGTAATTTCACAAATTGTAGCATTGTACTTCTTGAGAAGATTTATAAACATTTTCCCTAAATGTTTCTATGTAAATTTTGAACCCCTTTTGAGGCAGCAGTATTTTTCCGAGGGTCACGATTTTAACAATTTAGAATCTTATATATATATATATATATATTTTCACCATTTTGCAATTATCTCCCTTTAAAAAGGTTAAACAATTTTGAATCCTCTTCTATAAGGATACTTTGTATTAAGTATGGTTAAATTTGGACCAGTAATTCTAGAGGAGGAGTCAAAAATATGAAAAGTTTACCGACAGACGGAAAAACAGACGGACGGACGACGGACAATAGGTGATCAGAACCTTCGGTTCAGGTGAGCTAAAAACTGAGAAATTCTGCCTTCCGTTCTTGTCGATATTTGTCTACCATTTTACTGATTTTTCAACATATTTGTAAAATTCAGATTATGATGAAACATTGCAGTTCAAATTACACAGCTCAGTAAACCAATTTGTTACAAGTAACTTTTTTGAAACAAGTTGTAACATCGGTATTCAGTTCGTATAATTAAGTGTATAGTCTATTAAATGATCTCACTATTTTAATCTTTTAAACTACAAAATTAATGCACATTATAAAGTGTGTTTTTTTCAGTGAGTATACTTACAAGCTCTCTCTTCTATAATTTCATCCCGACGTTTAATCTCTTTTTGTAAAGTAACCAGATTTTCTATCAGTATATAATAATAAAATACATATTGAATTTATACAAATGTATATTTGCAATGAATGAATAATGCGATGCAGATCAGACAATTCCAAGTTACATTATTCCTTAGTTGATCGTTCATTAATACAAATATTCCTTGAATATAACTTGAAGCGTGCCTCTTTTAATATTTAGCTCTCGTTGTAATTTTTCAACTACTTGCTCCTGTGAAGTTTTAACTGCAGAAAGAGATTTATATGCATTCAATTAAATTACTTGACAACATGGAAAGACCTACTTGAACATCTTAAGGTGATAAAAGGTCTAAACATAACACCCATTATGTTTTTTTGTAAGACCTCTCCGCAAATAAGGTATCATGGCTCTTTTTTTTTCTTTTTAATAGAATTTGCATTTTCCCCTCGCATTTTTGTGGCTTTGCAAAATTCAGCATTATATATTAAACAAACATACCAAAAGCCATGAGAAACAATGCAGTTTTAGAATAATATTAGTATTTACTTTGCAGATCAGAGAGAGAATTGTAACTGTGGTTTTCAACGAAGCCTTGGTATTGAGCCATATCAGTTCCAAAATCTGGTGACTGGAGAGAATCCGTTTCGTCTTTAAAATTATCAGCAACCACAATTATCTCTCTCTCTCTCTCTCTCTCTCTCTCTCTCTCTCTCTCTCTCTCTCTCTCTCTCTCTCTCTCTCTCTCTCAGTAATTTACACAGCTTACCATTTCTGCTTACAAGTTTCGCTTCTAAGTTTTCTTTGTCTTCAATTGCCTTTTTGATTTGTCCTTTAAAATAAAAACAAATATCGCCGCTAATTGATGCACAAACAAGAGGCCCATGGACCACATCGCTCACCTGAGCAACACTATATAGACATAATATCAGCTTTATGAAGTCATATCCAACATATCGGACAATGAATGAGTAAAATAGATCCTGTATTCAAAATTTTGTCCAGATGTTCTTATGTTGAGCCCCTTTTGTAACTAGATGATTTCATAGTTATATCAAATATTGAGCATTGCCATTCTCAAAAATATCTTAAACAACTGTTCATATAAATATAAACCTACATCTAACTTTGAACCCCTTGTGTGGCCCAAGAATTATCCAGGGCCACAGTCTAAACAAATAAGAATCAACAAATGACAATATCCTTGCATATTAGTAATACTATAGACTATATATTTTTGAGAATGATCAAATTTATTTCCTATGTAAAAATGACCCCCCCCCCCCCCCATTATAGTCTCATCTTTTTTTATTTGCTTTAATATTTTTTTCTATATGAGGATGAGGATGCTTCCAATCAAGTAATGTTCAGCTTTTCTGCTTAATTGATTTTCGAAAAGAAGATATTTCTCTTTACATTCCTATGTAAAAATTCGACTCCCATGATAACCCCACCCTACCCTAGGGGATCATGGTTTAAACAAACTATAATCTACACTACCTGAGGGTGCTCCCGCACAAGTTTCAGCTTTTTTGGCCAATTTGTTTTTGAGACGAAGATTTTTAAAGATTTTTCTCTATATATTCCTATGTAAAAATTCGTCCCCCCAATTCTGGCCTCACCCTACCCCCGGGGATCATGATTTGAACAAACTTGAATCTACACTACCTGAGGATGCTTCCACACATGTTACAGCTTTTCTGGCCATTAGTTTTTGAGAAGAAGATTTTTTTTAAACTTTTCTCTATATATTCTTATGTAACAATTTGACGTCCCCGTAGTGGACCCACCGTACGCCCAGGGATCATGAATTGAACACACTTGAATCTACACTACCTGAGGATGCTTCCACACTAGTATCAGCTTTTCTGGCCATTAGTTTTTGAGAAGAAGATTTTTTTTAACTTTTCTCTATATATTCTTATGTAACAATTTGACGTCCCCGTAGTGGACCCACCGTACGCCCAGGGATCATGAATTGAACACACTTCAAGATTTTTTAAAGATACCAACAAATTTTTAATAATTCTTAAATTTCTCCCTTTGAAAGAGGGCGTGGCCCTTTATTTAAACAAAGTTGAATCCCCTTCACCTAATGATGCTTTGTGCCAAGCTTGGTTGAAATTGGCCTAGTGGTTCTGGAGAAGAAGTCGAAAGTAAAAAGTTTACAGACGGACGGACAGACAGACAGACAGACAGACAGACAGACAGACAGACAGACAGACAGACAGACAGACAGACGCCGGACAAAAAGTGATCAGAAAAGTTCACTTGAACTTTCAGCTCAGGTGAGCTTAAAAAAATATTTCAGCGTCAGTACAATCTATCTGAGATGTATTATTAAGCCATTGAGCACTAAAATTTACCTCGAAATGATTTTGGAGAGAACGTAAAACGCAACTGTTTGACTAAGAATCATTAGATTCCAAAAATGTAAAATCATTAATATTTTTATTCGTCGGATTTGTTCAAATTTAAACAAAGCAAGTGTTATTTAAAGAAATCATTGAATCCTTAAAACACTGACTAATCTTGAAACCTATTTGTTAAATCCAAGAAAATAATTGTAAAATTATTTATATGCCACAAGAAGGCAGATGCAGAAAATTGTTTCTTCAACCAAATAATTTCAACTTTCCCTTTACATTAGGTAATCTACATTTATAAAAAATTAAAGAAGATAACTTTAAAGAAAAGTATCCAAAATACATACTTTCAAGATCGTTTACATCATTTTTGTGGTTGGTAATATGTTCTTTCAAAGCCTGATCCTCTTCTTTCAATACTGCGCTTGCTTGTTTTTCTTGTTCTAAAGACTCTATTAACAAAAAAATATTCGAAAACATACATAAAAATATCATGATAACAATTGTTTTGAAACTATTTGAAGAGTTGTTGCATTACTTGATAATGATAACAATCAATGGCTTTACACATTCATCTTAATTTTAGTTTATAAAGACGGTTACCACTAAGACTTTTATTTTCATCAATTAACCTCTGATGATCTGCAGCTATCTTTTCTACAAAATAATGTTGTTTGTAAATTTAAACAGTCTATTTAACACAAACTCATATCTAAAGTATATGAGAGACATTGTAACAATTATTGTTAAGTGAAATTCCACATACAGTGTTATACATTTAAGCAACAAATTTTAGTATTTATACTACTAGTATATGTATGTCATTTTAACATTGATTAAATATGTCGTTAGAATATACATGTCCACCCAATCTATAGATTCAATAAAAAAAAAACCGTCGAACTAATTGTACCAATGTTTGGTAATCATGTGATGATTCTGTCATATGAACGTACATTGCTTGACTATATATAAAACAAGGATCGTATCAACAAAACGGTCTGTAGAAAGTTGATATAAACAGTCTTTGAGTGTATAAAACCGGGTTAACTTGCTATTTTCGGTATTTTACATATTCTGCATCTACTTACCAGTTTCCTCTAGATGCCTTTTTAAATTTTCGTTTTCATCTCGTGTAGAAGCTAAATCACCTATATAAATGTATTTCACAAGTAAAAGCTAATGGCCCGTGTTAACATATCAATCAGAAGTTTCTATAAATAGGCTTCAAAATTGTGTGGCATGATTTTTTTATGCATACAACCATCAATCTAAGATAAACAAAAATTTTAACAATAATATATAGAGAAATCGTTTTTTTTATGATTTGATTAACTTTCTCCATATCAGAAATCCTTTAAAAAGAATAATTTAACAAAGGGATCTGAAGTGCATCTTTCGAACATTCTAATTCTCTTGGACTTTTCAATCGTTTATTTTATTTTTTTTTGGGGTGGGGGGGGGGGCGATTCAGATTACAAAATTACCTTACCTTCTAAAGTTTCAATTTGATGATTTTTGTATTCACACTGTTTTCTTAAATTATCAGCTGCTTCTAAAAAGAAAAAATATTTACATAGTAAATTCGGGATCTCTCATTTTTGTGATTTAATGCGAGTTTTAATTCAACGTAATGCGAGTTTATTTCCCTAGGCCTTGGTGAGGGTATTAGAATATGCAAAATGTTGGATAAAACATATATGTCAAATATTTTAACTATATGTACTTTTGTTTCTGTAAATCTGTCTTATATTGCCATTTTGATTCAAAATACCTTCATTTTAATACTCATGCAAAACGGTCATGAGTAATTTCAAAACTGCATTACATCGATGATTTAATTTAAACAATATTTTATTATGTCACACATTAACGGATGGGATAACAGGCATTGCCTATATAAAATCCTCTCCGATATACAAGGTCAAAGTAAAAAAAAATCGACTTTATTCCTCTAAGTTATGACTTCCAATTATTACTCAGTAACTAAAAAGACTCGACTTTTTTTTACATACGGTAACTTACATTGCAGATTGAATTTTTCTTTTACGAGAAAAATCAGTGAAGTAGAAGTAAATGTAGAGTTAGAAGATCAAGAAGAAGAAATATTATTTTATTGGTAAATATCATGAATTACCTGCGGACGTTTCACAAGTAACACATCTGCGCACTAAATCTGCGTTTTCGGCTGAATGTAAGAAACAATTTTTATCATGAATTATCACTTTAAAATGAACTTTCCTTACAACAATTCCTTATCTACAAGGTTTATTCAACAAAAAAATGAATATAATGGGTACTAGGTCTAGAATATATTTCTTTCACATATTTAAAACTAATCACTACACAATACAACAGGTCCATGGGCCACATCGCTCACCTGAGTTCCTTGTATCATTCTATTTTAGTTTTTAAATATTTTCCCTAAATATTTATCTGTTAAACATTGACCCCCTCTTGAAGCCCTAGTATTAGTCCGGGGTTACAATTTTAACAAATTAGAATCTACACTATTTTAGGATGCTTGCATAGTAATCTAACAAATTGTTACATATAGTTCTTGATAAGAAGATTTTTAAACATTTCCCCTAAATATTTCAATGCTAAACTTGGAACCCCTCTTGCGGCCCTAGTATTAGACCACGGTCACAATTTAAACAATTTAGAATCTACATAATTTGAGGATGCTAGCATATAATCTCACACATTGTAGCATTGTTGTTCATGAGAAGGTGATTTTAAATATTTCCCCTATATATTTCAATGTTAAACTGTGAACATCTCTTGGTGTACTAGTATAAGACCGGGGGTCACAATTTTAACAATCAAGAATCTACATAATATGAGGATGATTGCATAGTAATTTCACAAATTGTAGCATTGTACTTCTTGAGAAGATTTATAAACATTTTCCCTAAATGTTTCTATGTAAATTTTGAACCCCTTTTGAGGCAGCAGTATTTTTCCGAGGGTCACGATTTTAACAATTTAGAATCTTATATATATATATATATATATATATATATATATATATATATATATATATATATATATATATATATATATATATATATTTCTGGTGCAGTGGTTCTTTAGGAGAAGCCTATTTTCACCATTTTGCAATTATCTCCCTTTAAAAAGGTTAAACAATTTTGAATCCTCTTCTATAAGGATACTTTGTATTAAGTATGGTTAAATTTGGACCAGTAATTCTAGAGGAGGAGTCAAAAATATGAAAAGTTTACCGACAGACGGAAAAACAGACGGACGGACGACGGACAATAGGTGATCAGAACCTTCGGTTCAGGTGAGCTAAAAACTGAGAAATTCTGCCTTCCGTTCTTGTCGATATTTGTCTACCATTTTACTGATTTTTCAACATATTTGTAAAATTCAGATTATGATGAAACATTGCAGTTCAAATTACACAGCTCAGTAAACCAATTTGTTACAAGTAACTTTTTTGAAACAAGTTGTAACATCGGTATTCAGTTCGTATAATTAAGTGTATAGTCTATTAAATGATCTCACTATTTTAATCTTTTAAACTACAAAATTAATGCACATTATAAAGTGTGTTTTTTTCAGTGAGTATACTTACAAGCTCTCTCTTCTATAATTTCATCCCGACGTTTAATCTCTTTTTGTAAAGTAACCAGATTTTCTATCAGTATATAATAATAAAATACATATTGAATTTATACAAATGTATATTTGCAATGAATGAATAATGCGATGCAGATCAGACAATTCCAAGTTACATTATTCCTTAGTTGATCGTTCATTAATACAAATATTCCTTGAATATAACTTGAAGCGTGCCTCTTTTAATATTTAGCTCTCGTTGTAATTTTTCAACTACTTGCTCCTGTGAAGTTTTAACTGCAGAAAGAGATTTATATGCATTCAATTAAATTACTTGACAACATGGAAAGACCTACTTGAACATCTTAAGGTGATAAAAGGTCTAAACATAACACCCATTATGTTTTTTTGTAAGACCTCTCCGCAAATAAGGTATCATGGCTCTTTTTTTTTCTTTTTAATAGAATTTGCATTTTCCCCTCGCATTTTTGTGGCTTTGCAAAATTCAGCATTATATATTAAACAAACATACCAAAAGCCATGAGAAACAATGCAGTTTTAGAATAATATTAGTATTTACTTTGCAGATCAGAGAGAGAATTGTAACTGTGGTTTTCAACGAAGCCTTGGTATTGAGCCATATCAGTTCCAAAATCTGGTGACTGGAGAGAATCCGTTTCGTCTTTAAAATTATCAGCAACCACAATTATCTCTCTCTCTCTCTCTCTCTCTCTCTCTCTCTCTCTCTCTCTCTCTCTCTCTCTCTCTCTCTCTCTCTCTCTCTCTCTCTCTCTCAGTAATTTACACAGCTTACCATTTCTGCTTACAAGTTTCGCTTCTAAGTTTTCTTTGTCTTCAATTGCCTTTTTGATTTGTCCTTTAAAATAAAAACAAATATCGCCGCTAATTGATGCACAAACAAGAGGCCCATGGACCACATCGCTCACCTGAGCAACACTATATAGACATAATATCAGCTTTATGAAGTCATATCCAACATATCGGACAATGAATGAGTAAAATAGATCCTGTATTCAAAATTTTGTCCAGATGTTCTTATGTTGAGCCCCTTTTGTAACTAGATGATTTCATAGTTATATCAAATATTGAGCATTGCCATTCTCAAAAATATCTTAAACAACTGTTCATATAAATATAAACCTACATCTAACTTTGAACCCCTTGTGTGGCCCAAGAATTATCCAGGGCCACAGTCTAAACAAATAAGAATCAACAAATGACAATATCCTTGCATATTAGTAATACTATAGACTATATATTTTTGAGAATGATCAAATTTATTTCCTATGTAAAAATGACCCCCCCCCCCCCATTATAGTCTCATCTTTTTTTATTTGCTTTAATATTTTTTTCTATATGAGGATGAGGATGCTTCCAATCAAGTAATGTTCAGCTTTTCTGCTTAATTGATTTTCGAAAAGAAGATATTTCTCTTTACATTCCTATGTAAAAATTCGACTCCCATGATAACCCCACCCTACCCTAGGGGATCATGGTTTAAACAAACTATAATCTACACTACCTGAGGGTGCTCCCGCACAAGTTTCAGCTTTTTTGGCCAATTTGTTTTTGAGACGAAGATTTTTAAAGATTTTTCTCTATATATTCCTATGTAAAAATTCGTCCCCCCAATTCTGGCCTCACCCTACCCCCGGGGATCATGATTTGAACAAACTTGAATCTACACTACCTGAGGATGCTTCCACACATGTTACAGCTTTTCTGGCCATTAGTTTTTGAGAAGAAGATTTTTTTTAAACTTTTCTCTATATATTCTTATGTAACAATTTGACGTCCCCGTAGTGGACCCACCGTACGCCCAGGGATCATGAATTGAACACACTTGAATCTACACTACCTGAGGATGCTTCCACACTAGTATCAGCTTTTCTGGCCATTAGTTTTTGAGAAGAAGATTTTTTTTAACTTTTCTCTATATATTCTTATGTAACAATTTGACGTCCCCGTAGTGGACCCACCGTACGCCCAGGGATCATGAATTGAACACACTTCAAGATTTTTTAAAGATACCAACAAATTTTTAATAATTCTTAAATTTCTCCCTTTGAAAGAGGGCGTGGCCCTTTATTTAAACAAAGTTGAATCCCCTTCACCTAATGATGCTTTGTGCCAAGCTTGGTTGAAATTGGCCTAGTGGTTCTGGAGAAGAAGTCGAAAGTAAAAAGTTTACAGACGGACGGACAGACAGACAGACAGACAGACAGACAGACAGACAGACAGACGGACGCCGGACAAAAAGTGATCAGAAAAGTTCACTTGAGCTTTCAGCTCAGGTGAGCTTAAAAAAATATTTCAGCGTCAGTACAATCTATCTGAGATGTATTATTAAGCCATTGAGCACTAAAATTTACCTCGAAATGATTTTGGAGAGAACGTAAAACGCAACTGTTTGACTAAGAATCATTAGATTCCAAAAATGTAAAATCATTAATATTTTTATTCGTCGGATTTGTTCAAATTTAAACAAAGCAAGTGTTATTTAAAGAAATCATTGAATCCTTAAAACACTGACTAATCTTGAAACCTATTTGTTAAATCCAAGAAAATAATTGTAAAATTATTTATATGCCACAAGAAGGCAGATGCAGAAAATTGTTTCTTCAACCAAATAATTTCAACTTTCCCTTTACATTAGGTAATCTACATTTATAAAAAATTAAAGAAGATAACTTTAAAGAAAAGTATCCAAAATACATACTTTCAAGATCGTTTACATCATTTTTGTGGTTGGTAATATGTTCTTTCAAAGCCTGATCCTCTTCTTTCAATACTGCGCTTGCTTGTTTTTCTTGTTCTAAAGACTCTATTAACAAAAAAATATTCGAAAACATACATAAAAATATCATGATAACAATTGTTTTGAAACTATTTGAAGAGTTGTTGCATTACTTGATAATGATAACAATCAATGGCTTTACACATTCATCTTAATTTTAGTTTATAAAGACGGTTACCACTAAGACTTTTATTTTCATCAATTAACCTCTGATGATCTGCAGCTATCTTTTCTACAAAATAATGTTGTTTGTAAATTTAAACAGTCTATTTAACACAAACTCATATCTAAAGTATATGAGAGACATTGTAACAATTATTGTTAAGTGAAATTCCACATACAGTGTTATACATTTAAGCAACAAATTTTAGTATTTATACTACTAGTATATGTATGTCATTTTAACATTGATTAAATATGTCGTTAGAATATACATGTCCACCCAATCTATAGATTCAATAAAAAAAAAACCGTCGAACTAATTGTACCAATGTTTGGTAATCATGTGATGATTCTGTCATATGAACGTACATTGCTTGACTATATATAAAACAAGGATCGTATCAACAAAACGGTCTGTAGAAAGTTGATATAAACAGTCTTTGAGTGTATAAAACCGGGTTAACTTGCTATTTTCGGTATTTTACATATTCTGCATCTACTTACCAGTTTCCTCTAGATGCCTTTTTAAATTTTCGTTTTCATCTCGTGTAGAAGCTAAATCACCTATATAAATGTATTTCACAAGTAAAAGCTAATGGCCCGTGTTAACATATCAATCAGAAGTTTCTATAAATAGGCTTCAAAATTGTGTGGCATGATTTTTTTATGCATACAACCATCAATCTAAGATAAACAAAAATTTTAACAATAATATATAGAGAAATCGTTTTTTTTATGATTTGATTAACTTTCTCCATATCAGAAATCCTTTAAAAAGAATAATTTAACAAAGGGATCTGAAGTGCATCTTTCGAACATTCTAATTCTCTTGGACTTTTCAATCGTTTATTTTATTTTTTTTTGGGGTGGGGGGGGCGATTCAGATTACAAAATTACCTTACCTTCTAAAGTTTCAATTTGATGATTTTTGTATTCACACTGTTTTCTTAAATTATCAGCTGCTTCTAAAAAGAAAAAATATTTACATAGTAAATTCGGGATCTCTCATTTTTGTGATTTAATGCGAGTTTTAATTCAACGTAATGCGAGTTTATTTCCCTAGGCCTTGGTGAGGGTATTAGAATATGCAAAATGTTGGATAAAACATATATGTCAAATATTTTAACTATATGTACTTTTGTTTCTGTAAATCTGTCTTATATTGCCATTTTGATTCAAAATACCTTCATTTTAATACTCATGCAAAACGGTCATGAGTAATTTCAAAACTGCATTACATCGATGATTTAATTTAAACAATATTTTATTATGTCACACATTAACGGATGGGATAACAGGCATTGCCTATATAAAATCCTCTCCGATATACAAGGTCAAAGTAAAAAAAAATCGACTTTATTCCTCTAAGTTATGACTTCCAATTATTACTCAGTAACTAAAAAGACTCGACTTTTTTTTACATACGGTAACTTACATTGCAGATTGAATTTTTCTTTTACGAGAAAAATCAGTGAAGTAGAAGTAAATGTAGAGTTAGAAGATCAAGAAGAAGAAATATTATTTTATTGGTAAATATCATGAATTACCTGCGGACGTTTCACAAGTAACACATCTGCGCACTAAATCTGCGTTTTCGGCTGAATGTAAGAAACAATTTTTATCATGAATTATCACTTTAAAATGAACTTTCCTTACAACAATTCCTTATCTACAAGGTTTATTCAACAAAAAAATGAATATAATGGGTACTAGGTCTAGAATATATTTCTTTCACATATTTAAAACTAATCACTACACAATACAACAGGTCCATGGGCCACATCGCTCACCTGAGTTCCTTGTATCATTCTATTTTAGTTTTTAAATATTTTCCCTAAATATTTATCTGTTAAACATTGACCCCCTCTTGAAGCCCTAGTATTAGTCCGGGGTTACAATTTTAACAAATTAGAATCTACACTATTTTAGGATGCTTGCATAGTAATCTAACAAATTGTTACATATAGTTCTTGATAAGAAGATTTTTAAACATTTCCCCTAAATATTTCAATGCTAAACTTGGAACCCCTCTTGCGGCCCTAGTATTAGACCACGGTCACAATTTAAACAATTTAGAATCTACATAATTTGAGGATGCTAGCATATAATCTCACACATTGTAGCATTGTTGTTCATGAGAAGGTGATTTTAAATATTTCCCCTATATATTTCAATGTTAAACTGTGAACATCTCTTGGTGTACTAGTATAAGACCGGGGGTCACAATTTTAACAATCAAGAATCTACATAATATGAGGATGATTGCATAGTAATTTCACAAATTGTAGCATTGTACTTCTTGAGAAGATTTATAAACATTTTCCCTAAATGTTTCTATGTAAATTTTGAACCCCTTTTGAGGCAGCAGTATTTTTCCGAGGGTCACGATTTTAACAATTTAGAATCTTATATATATATATATATATATATATATATATATATATATATATATATATATATATATATATATATTTCTGGTGCAGTGGTTCTTTAGGAGAAGCCTATTTTCACCATTTTGCAATTATCTCCCTTTAAAAAGGTTAAACAATTTTGAATCCTCTTCTATAAGGATACTTTGTATTAAGTATGGTTAAATTTGGACCAGTAATTCTAGAGGAGGAGTCAAAAATATGAAAAGTTTACCGACAGACGGAAAGACAGACGGACGGACGACGGACAATAGGTGATCAGAACCTTCGGTTCAGGTGAGCTAAAAACTGAGAAATTCTGCCTTCCGTTCTTGTCGATATTTGTCTACCATTTTACTGATTTTTCAACATATTTGTAAAATTCAGATTATGATGAAACATTGCAGTTCAAATTACACAGCTCAGTAAACCAATTTGTTACAAGTAACTTTTTTGAAACAAGTTGTAACATCGGTATTCAGTTCGTATAATTAAGTGTATAGTCTATTAAATGATCTCACTATTTTAATCTTTTAAACTACAAAATTAATGCACATTATAAAGTGTGTTTTTTTCAGTGAGTATACTTACAAGCTCTCTCTTCTATAATTTCATCCCGACGTTTAATCTCTTTTTGTAAAGTAACCAGATTTTCTATCAGTATATAATAATAAAATACATATTGAATTTATACAAATGTATATTTGCAATGAATGAATAATGCGATGCAGATCAGACAATTCCAAGTTACATTATTCCTTAGTTGATCGTTCATTAATACAAATATTCCTTGAATATAACTTGAAGCGTGCCTCTTTTAATATTTAGCTCTCGTTGTAATTTTTCAACTACTTGCTCCTGTGAAGTTTTAACTGCAGAAAGAGATTTATATGCATTCAATTAAATTACTTGACAACATGGAAAGACCTACTTGAACATCTTAAGGTGATAAAAGGTCTAAACATAACACCCATTATGTTTTTTTGTAAGACCTCTCCGCAAATAAGGTATCATGGCTCTTTTTTTTTCTTTTTAATAGAATTTGCATTTTCCCCTCGCATTTTTGTGGCTTTGCAAAATTCAGCATTATATATTAAACAAACATACCAAAAGCCATGAGAAACAATGCAGTTTTAGAATAATATTAGTATTTACTTTGCAGATCAGAGAGAGAATTGTAACTGTGGTTTTCAACGAAGCCTTGGTATTGAGCCATATCAGTTCCAAAATCTGGTGACTGGAGAGAATCCGTTTCGTCTTTAAAATTATCAGCAACCACAATTATCTCTCTCTCTCTCTCTCTCTCTCTCTCTCTCTCTCTCTCTCTCTCTCTCTCTCTCTCTCTCTCTCAGTAATTTACACAGCTTACCATTTCTGCTTACAAGTTTCGCTTCTAAGTTTTCTTTGTCTTCAATTGCCTTTTTGATTTGTCCTTTAAAATAAAAACAAATATCGCCGCTAATTGATGCACAAACAAGAGGCCCATGGACCACATCGCTCACCTGAGCAACACTATATAGACATAATATCAGCTTTATGAAGTCATATCCAACATATCGGACAATGAATGAGTAAAATAGATCCTGTATTCAAAATTTTGTCCAGATGTTCTTATGTTGAGCCCCTTTTGTAACTAGATGATTTCATAGTTATATCAAATATTGAGCATTGCCATTCTCAAAAATATCTTAAACAACTGTTCATATAAATATAAACCTACATCTAACTTTGAACCCCTTGTGTGGCCCAAGAATTATCCAGGGCCACAGTCGAAACAAATAAGAATCAACAAATGACAATATCCTTGCATATTAGTAATACTATAGACTATATATTTTTGAGAATGATCAAATTTATTTCCTATGTAAAAATGACCCCCCCCCCCCATTATAGTCTCATCTTTTTTTATTTGCTTTAATATTTTTTTCTATATGAGGATGAGGATGCTTCCAATCAAGTAATGTTCAGCTTTTCTGCTTAATTGATTTTCGAAAAGAAGATATTTCTCTTTACATTCCTATGTAAAAATTCGACTCCCATGATAACCCCACCCTACCCTAGGGGATCATGGTTTAAACAAACTATAATCTACACTACCTGAGGGTGCTCCCGCACAAGTTTCAGCTTTTTTGGCCAATTTGTTTTTGAGACGAAGATTTTTAAAGATTTTTCTCTATATATTCCTATGTAAAAATTCGTCCCCCCAATTCTGGCCTCACCCTACCCCCGGGGATCATGATTTGAACAAACTTGAATCTACACTACCTGAGGATGCTTCCACACATGTTACAGCTTTTCTGGCCATTAGTTTTTGAGAAGAAGATTTTTTTTAAACTTTTCTCTATATATTCTTATGTAACAATTTGACGTCCCCGTAGTGGACCCACCGTACGCCCAGGGATCATGAATTGAACACACTTGAATCTACACTACCTGAGGATGCTTCCACACTAGTATCAGCTTTTCTGGCCATTAGTTTTTGAGAAGAAGATTTTTTTTAACTTTTCTCTATATATTCTTATGTAACAATTTGACGTCCCCGTAGTGGACCCACCGTACGCCCAGGGATCATGAATTGAACACACTTCAAGATTTTTTAAAGATACCAACAAATTTTTAATAATTCTTAAATTTCTCCCTTTGAAAGAGGGCGTGGCCCTTTATTTAAACAAAGTTGAATCCCCTTCACCTAATGATGCTTTGTGCCAAGCTTGGTTGAAATTGGCCTAGTGGTTCTGGAGAAGAAGTCGAAAGTAAAAAGTTTACAGACGGACGGACAGACAGACAGACAGACAGACAGACAGACAGACAGACAGACGGACGGACGCCGGACAAAAAGTGATCAGAAAAGTTCACTTGAGCTTTCAGCTCAGGTGAGCTTAAAAAAATATTTCAGCGTCAGTACAATCTATCTGAGATGTATTATTAAGCCATTGAGCACTAAAATTTACCTCGAAATGATTTTGGAGAGAACGTAAAACGCAACTGTTTGACTAAGAATCATTAGATTCCAAAAATGTAAAATCATTAATATTTTTATTCGTCGGATTTGTTCAAATTTAAACAAAGCAAGTGTTATTTAAAGAAATCATTGAATCCTTAAAACACTGACTAATCTTGAAACCTATTTGTTAAATCCAAGAAAATAATTGTAAAATTATTTATATGCCACAAGAAGGCAGATGCAGAAAATTGTTTCTTCAACCAAATAATTTCAACTTTCCCTTTACATTAGGTAATCTACATTTATAAAAAATTAAAGAAGATAACTTTAAAGAAAAGTATCCAAAATACATACTTTCAAGATCGTTTACATCATTTTTGTGGTTGGTAATATGTTCTTTCAAAGCCTGATCCTCTTCTTTCAATACTGCGCTTGCTTGTTTTTCTTGTTCTAAAGACTCTATTAACAAAAAAATATTCGAAAACATACATAAAAATATCATGATAACAATTGTTTTGAAACTATTTGAAGAGTTGTTGCATTACTTGATAATGATAACAATCAATGGCTTTACACATTCATCTTAATTTTAGTTTATAAAGACGGTTACCACTAAGACTTTTATTTTCATCAATTAACCTCTGATGATCTGCAGCTATCTTTTCTACAAAATAATGTTGTTTGTAAATTTAAACAGTCTATTTAACACAAACTCATATCTAAAGTATATGAGAGACATTGTAACAATTATTGTTAAGTGAAATTCCACATACAGTGTTATACATTTAAGCAACAAATTTTAGTATTTATACTACTAGTATATGTATGTCATTTTAACATTGATTAAATATGTCGTTAGAATATACATGTCCACCCAATCTATAGATTCAATAAAAAAAAAACCGTCGAACTAATTGTACCAATGTTTGGTAATCATGTGATGATTCTGTCATATGAACGTACATTGCTTGACTATATATAAAACAAGGATCGTATCAACAAAACGGTCTGTAGAAAGTTGATATAAACAGTCTTTGAGTGTATAAAACCGGGTTAACTTGCTATTTTCGGTATTTTACATATTCTGCATCTACTTACCAGTTTCCTCTAGATGCCTTTTTAAATTTTCGTTTTCATCTCGTGTAGAAGCTAAATCACCTATATAAATGTATTTCACAAGTAAAAGCTAATGGCCCGTGTTAACATATCAATCAGAAGTTTCTATAAATAGGCTTCAAAATTGTGTGGCATGATTTTTTTATGCATACAACCATCAATCTAAGATAAACAAAAATTTTAACAATAATATATAGAGAAATCGTTTTTTTTATGATTTGATTAACTTTCTCCATATCAGAAATCCTTTAAAAAGAATAATTTAACAAAGGGATCTGAAGTGCATCTTTCGAACATTCTAATTCTCTTGGACTTTTCAATCGTTTATTTTATTTTTTTTGGGGGTGGGGGGGGCGATTCAGATTACAAAATTACCTTACCTTCTAAAGTTTCAATTTGATGATTTTTGTATTCACACTGTTTTCTTAAATTATCAGCTGCTTCTAAAAAGAAAAAATATTTACATAGTAAATTCGGGATCTCTCATTTTTGTGATTTAATGCGAGTTTTAATTCAACGTAATGCGAGTTTATTTCCCTAGGCCTTGGTGAGGGTATTAGAATATGCAAAATGTTGGATAAAACATATATGTCAAATATTTTAACTATATGTACTTTTGTTTCTGTAAATCTGTCTTATATTGCCATTTTGATTCAAAATACCTTCATTTTAATACTCATGCAAAACGGTCATGAGTAATTTCAAAACTGCATTACATCGATGATTTAATTTAAACAATATTTTATTATGTCACACATTAACGGATGGGATAACAGGCATTGCCTATATAAAATCCTCTCCGATATACAAGGTCAAAGTAAAAAAAAATCGACTTTATTCCTCTAAGTTATGACTTCCAATTATTACTCAGTAACTAAAAAGACTCGACTTTTTTTTACATACGGTAACTTACATTGCAGATTGAATTTTTCTTTTACGAGAAAAATCAGTGAAGTAGAAGTAAATGTAGAGTTAGAAGATCAAGAAGAAGAAATATTATTTTATTGGTAAATATCATGAATTACCTGCGGACGTTTCACAAGTAACACATCTGCGCACTAAATCTGCGTTTTCGGCTGAATGTAAGAAACAATTTTTATCATGAATTATCACTTTAAAATGAACTTTCCTTACAACAATTCCTTATCTACAAGGTTTATTCAACAAAAAAATGAATATAATGGGTACTAGGTCTAGAATATATTTCTTTCACATATTTAAAACTAATCACTACACAATACAACAGGTCCATGGGCCACATCGCTCACCTGAGTTCCTTGTATCATTCTATTTTAGTTTTTAAATATTTTCCCTAAATATTTATCTGTTAAACATTGACCCCCTCTTGAAGCCCTAGTATTAGTCCGGGGTTACAATTTTAACAAATTAGAATCTACACTATTTTAGGATGCTTGCATAGTAATCTAACAAATTGTTACATATAGTTCTTGATAAGAAGATTTTTAAACATTTCCCCTAAATATTTCAATGCTAAACTTGGAACCCCTCTTGCGGCCCTAGTATTAGACCACGGTCACAATTTAAACAATTTAGAATCTACATAATTTGAGGATGCTAGCATATAATCTCACACATTGTAGCATTGTTGTTCATGAGAAGGTGATTTTAAATATTTCCCCTATATATTTCAATGTTAAACTGTGAACATCTCTTGGTGTACTAGTATAAGACCGGGGGTCACAATTTTAACAATCAAGAATCTACATAATATGAGGATGATTGCATAGTAATTTCACAAATTGTAGCATTGTACTTCTTGAGAAGATTTATAAACATTTTCCCTAAATGTTTCTATGTAAATTTTGAACCCCTTTTGAGGCAGCAGTATTTTTCCGAGGGTCACGATTTTAACAATTTAGAATCTTATATATATATATATATATATATATATATATATATATATATATATATATATATATATATATATATATATATATATATTTCTGGTGCAGTGGTTCTTTAGGAGAAGCCTATTTTCACCATTTTGCAATTATCTCCCTTTAAAAAGGTTAAACAATTTTGAATCCTCTTCTATAAGGATACTTTGTATTAAGTATGGTTAAATTTGGACCAGTAATTCTAGAGGAGGAGTCAAAAATATGAAAAGTTTACCGACAGACGGAAAGACAGACGGACGGACGACGGACAATAGGTGATCAGAACCTTCGGTTCAGGTGAGCTAAAAACTGAGAAATTCTGCCTTCCGTTCTTGTCGATATTTGTCTACCATTTTACTGATTTTTCAACATATTTGTAAAATTCAGATTATGATGAAACATTGCAGTTCAAATTACACAGCTCAGTAAACCAATTTGTTACAAGTAACTTTTTTGAAACAAGTTGTAACATCGGTATTCAGTTCGTATAATTAAGTGTATAGTCTATTAAATGATCTCACTATTTTAATCTTTTAAACTACAAAATTAATGCACATTATAAAGTGTGTTTTTTTCAGTGAGTATACTTACAAGCTCTCTCTTCTATAATTTCATCCCGACGTTTAATCTCTTTTTGTAAAGTAACCAGATTTTCTATCAGTATATAATAATAAAATACATATTGAATTTATACAAATGTATATTTGCAATGAATGAATAATGCGATGCAGATCAGACAATTCCAAGTTACATTATTCCTTAGTTGATCGTTCATTAATACAAATATTCCTTGAATATAACTTGAAGCGTGCCTCTTTTAATATTTAGCTCTCGTTGTAATTTTTCAACTACTTGCTCCTGTGAAGTTTTAACTGCAGAAAGAGATTTATATGCATTCAATTAAATTACTTGACAACATGGAAAGACCTACTTGAACATCTTAAGGTGATAAAAGGTCTAAACATAACACCCATTATGTTTTTTTGTAAGACCTCTCCGCAAATAAGGTATCATGGCTCTTTTTTTTTCTTTTTAATAGAATTTGCATTTTCCCCTCGCATTTTTGTGGCTTTGCAAAATTCAGCATTATATATTAAACAAACATACCAAAAGCCATGAGAAACAATGCAGTTTTAGAATAATATTAGTATTTACTTTGCAGATCAGAGAGAGAATTGTAACTGTGGTTTTCAACGAAGCCTTGGTATTGAGCCATATCAGTTCCAAAATCTGGTGACTGGAGAGAATCCGTTTCGTCTTTAAAATTATCAGCAACCACAATTATCTCTCTCTCTCTCTCTCTCTCTCTCTCTCTCTCTCTCTCTCTCTCTCTCTCTCTCTCTCTCTCAGTAATTTACACAGCTTACCATTTCTGCTTACAAGTTTCGCTTCTAAGTTTTCTTTGTCTTCAATTGCCTTTTTGATTTGTCCTTTAAAATAAAAACAAATATCGCCGCTAATTGATGCACAAACAAGAGGCCCATGGACCACATCGCTCACCTGAGCAACACTATATAGACATAATATCAGCTTTATGAAGTCATATCCAACATATCGGACAATGAATGAGTAAAATAGATCCTGTATTCAAAATTTTGTCCAGATGTTCTTATGTTGAGCCCCTTTTGTAACTAGATGATTTCATAGTTATATCAAATATTGAGCATTGCCATTCTCAAAAATATCTTAAACAACTGTTCATATAAATATAAACCTACATCTAACTTTGAACCCCTTGTGTGGCCCAAGAATTATCCAGGGCCACAGTCTAAACAAATAAGAATCAACAAATGACAATATCCTTGCATATTAGTAATACTATAGACTATATATTTTTGAGAATGATCAAATTTATTTCCTATGTAAAAATGACCCCCCCCCCATTATAGTCTCATCTTTTTTTATTTGCTTTAATATTTTTTTCTATATGAGGATGAGGATGCTTCCAATCAAGTAATGTTCAGCTTTTCTGCTTAATTGATTCTCGAAAAGAAGATATTTCTCTTTACATTCCTATGTAAAAATTCGACTCCCATGATAACCCCACCCTACCCTAGGGGATCATGGTTTAAACAAACTATAATCTACACTACCTGAGGGTGCTCCCGCACAAGTTTCAGCTTTTTTGGCCAATTTGTTTTTGAGACGAAGATTTTTAAAGATTTTTCTCTATATATTCCTATGTAAAAATTCGTCCCCCCAATTCTGGCCTCACCCTACCCCCGGGGATCATGATTTGAACAAACTTGAATCTACACTACCTGAGGATGCTTCCACACATGTTACAGCTTTTCTGGCCATTAGTTTTTGAGAAGAAGATTTTTTTTAAACTTTTCTCTATATATTCTTATGTAACAATTTGACGTCCCCGTAGTGGACCCACCGTACGCCCAGGGATCATGAATTGAACACACTTGAATCTACACTACCTGAGGATGCTTCCACACTAGTATCAGCTTTTCTGGCCATTAGTTTTTGAGAAGAAGATTTTTTTAAAAACTTTTCTCTATATATTCTTATGTAAAAATTTGACGTCCCCGTAGTGGACCCACCGTACGCCCAGGGATCATGAATTGAACACACTTGAATCTTCACTACCTGAGGATGCTTCCACACTAGTATCAGCTTTTCTGGCCATTAGTTTTTGAGAAGAAGATTTTTTTTAACTTTTCTCTATATATTCTTATGTAACAATTTGACGTCCCCGTAGTGGACCCACCGTACGCCCAGGGATCATGAATTGAACACACTTCAAGATTTTTTAAAGATACCAACAAATTTTTAATAATTCTTAAATTTCTCCCTTTGAAAGAGGGCGTGGCCCTTTATTTAAACAAAGTTGAATCCCCTTCACCTAATGATGCTTTGTGCCAAGCTTGGTTGAAATTGGCCTAGTGGTTCTGGAGAAGAAGTCGAAAGTAAAAAGTTTACAGACGGACGGACAGACACACAGACAGACAGACAGACGGACGCCGGACAAAAAGTGATCAGAAAAGTTCACTTGAGCTTTCAGCTCAGGTGAGCTTAAAAAAATATTTCAGCGTCAGTACAATCTATCTGAGATGTATTATTAAGCCATTGAGCACTAAAATTTACCTCGAAATGATTTTGGAGAGAACGTAAAACGCAACTGTTTGACTAAGAATCATTAGATTCCAAAAATGTAAAATCATTAATATTTTTATTCGTCGGATTTGTTCAAATTTAAACAAAGCAAGTGTTATTTAAAGAAATCATTGAATCCTTAAAACACTGACTAATCTTGAAACCTATTTGTTAAATCCAAGAAAATAATTGTAAAATTATTTATATGCCACAAGAAGGCAGATGCAGAAAATTGTTTCTTCAACCAAATAATTTCAACTTTCCCTTTACATTAGGTAATCTACATTTATAAAAAATTAAAGAAGATAACTTTAAAGAAAAGTATCCAAAATACATACTTTCAAGATCGTTTACATCATTTTTGTGGTTGGTAATATGTTCTTTCAAAGCCTGATCCTCTTCTTTCAATACTGCGCTTGCTTGTTTTTCTTGTTCTAAAGACTCTATTAACAAAAAAATATTCGAAAACATACATAAAAATATCATGATAACAATTGTTTTGAAACTATTTGAAGAGTTGTTGCATTACTTGATAATGATAACAATCAATGGCTTTACACATTCATCTTAATTTTAGTTTATAAAGACGGTTACCACTAAGACTTTTATTTTCATCAATTAACCTCTGATGATCTGCAGCTATCTTTTCTACAAAATAATGTTGTTTGTAAATTTAAACAGTCTATTTAACACAAACTCATATCTAAAGTATATGAGAGACATTGTAACAATTATTGTTAAGTGAAATTCCACATACAGTGTTATACATTTAAGCAACAAATTTTAGTATTTATACTACTAGTATATGTATGTCATTTTAACATTGATTAAATATGTCGTTAGAATATACATGTCCACCCAATCTATAGATTCAATAAAAAAAAAACCGTCGAACTAATTGTACCAATGTTTGGTAATCATGTGATGATTCTGTCATATGAACGTACATTGCTTGACTATATATAAAACAAGGATCGTATCAACAAAACGGTCTGTAGAAAGTTGATATAAACAGTCTTTGAGTGTATAAAACCGGGTTAACTTGCTATTTTCGGTATTTTACATATTCTGCATCTACTTACCAGTTTCCTCTAGATGCCTTTTTAAATTTTCGTTTTCATCTCGTGTAGAAGCTAAATCACCTATATAAATGTATTTCACAAGTAAAAGCTAATGGCCCGTGTTAACATATCAATCAGAAGTTTCTATAAATAGGCTTCAAAATTGTGTGGCATGATTTTTTTATGCATACAACCATCAATCTAAGATAAACAAAAATTTTAACAATAATATATAGAGAAATCGTTTTTTTTATGATTTGATTAACTTTCTCCATATCAGAAATCCTTTAAAAAGAATAATTTAACAAAGGGATCTGAAGTGCATCTTTCGAACATACCTTACCTTCTAAAGTTTCAATTTGATGATTTTTGTATTCACACTGTTTTCTTAAATTATCAGCTGCTTCTAAAAAGAAAAAATATTTACATAGTAAATTCGGGATCTCTCATTTTTGTGATTTAATGCGAGTTTTAATTCAACGTAATGCGAGTTTATTTCCCTAGGCCTTGGTGAGGGTATTAGAATATGCAAAATGTTGGATAAAACATATATGTCAAATATTTTAACTATATGTACTTTTGTTTCTGTAAATCTGTCTTATATTGCCATTTTGATTCAAAATACCTTCATTTTAATACTCATGCAAAACGGTCATGAGTGATTTCAAAACTGCATTACATCGATGATTTAATTTAAACAATATTTTATTATGTCACACATTAACGGATGGGATAACAGGCATTGCCTATATAAAATCCTCTCCGATATACAAGGTCAAAGTAAAAAAAAAAATCGACTTTATTCCTCTAAGTTATGACTTCCAATTATTACTCAGTAACTAAAAAGACTCGACTTTTTTTTACATACGGTAACTTACATTGCAGATTGAATTTTTCTTTTACGAGAAAAATCAGTGAAGTAGAAGTAAATGTAGAGTTAGAAGATCAAGAAGAAGAAATATTATTTTATTGGTAAATATCATGAATTACCTGCGGACGTTTCACAAGTAACACATCTGCGCACTAAATCTGCGTTTTCGGCTGAATGTAAGAAACAATTTTTATCATGAATTATCACTTTAAAATGAACTTTCCTTACAACAATTCCTTATCTACAAGGTTTATTCAACAAAAAAATGAATATAATGGGTACTAGGTCTAGAATATATTTCTTTCACATATTTAAAACTAATCACTACACAATACAACAGGTCCATGGGCCACATCGCTCACCTGAGTTCCTTGTATCATTCTATTTTAGTTTTTAAATATTTTCCCTAAATATTTATCTGTTAAACATTGACCCCCTCTTGAAGCCCTAGTATTAGTCCGGGGTTACAATTTTAACCAATTAGAATCTACACTATTTTAGGATGCTTGCATAGTAATCTAACAAATTGTTACATATAGTTCTTGATAAGAAGATTTTTAAACATTTCCCCTAAATATTTCAATGCTAAACTTGGAACCCCTCTTGCGGCCCTAGTATTAGACCACGGTCACAATTTAAACAATTTAGAATCTACATAATTTGAGGATGCTAGCATATAATCTCACACATTGTAGCATTGTTGTTCATGAGAAGGTGATTTTAAATATTTCCCCTATATATTTCAATGTTAAACTGTGAACATCTCTTGGTGTACTAGTATAAGACCGGGGGTCACAATTTTAACAATCAAGAATCTACATAATATGAGGATGATTGCATAGTAATTTCACAAATTGTAGCATTGTACTTCTTGAGAAGATTTATAAACATTTTCCCTAAATGTTTCTATGTAAATTTTGAACCCCTTTTGAGGCAGCAGTATTTTTCCGAGGGTCACGATTTTAACAATTTAGAATCTTATATATATATATATATATATATATATATATATATATATATATATATATATATATATATATATATATATTTCTGGTGCAGTGGTTCTTTAGGAGAAGCCTATTTTCACCATTTTGCAATTATCTCCCTTTAAAAAGGTTAAACAATTTTGAATCCTCTTCTATAAGAATACTTTGTATTAAGTATGGTTAAATTTGGACCAGTAATTCTAGAGGAGGAGTCAAAAATATGAAAAGTTTACCGACAGACGGAAAGACAGACGGACGGACGACGGACAATAGGTGATCAGAACCTTCGGTTCAGGTGAGCTAAAAACTGAGAAATTCTGCCTTCCGTTCTTGTCGATATTTGTCTACCATTTTACTGATTTTTCAACATATTTGTAAAATTCAGATTATGATGAAACATTGCAGTTCAAATTACACAGCTCAGTAAACCAATTTGTTACAAGTAACTTTTTTGAAACAAGTTGTAACATCGGTATTCAGTTCGTATAATTAAGTGTATAGTCATACATTGCTCAATATCTAATAGTACACGCATAGGAATTAACGCTATGTTAAGTACATGAACATGTTAGTAAATAGGTTTTTTCCCCTTACAATGTATGTATACTCAAATATTTCATCATAACCTTTAATCAAAAAAACCGAAAAAATATACTTAAAAACAACATAGGAGCAAACATACCTTCCTCAGGAGTACGCTGGTCATTGTTAGATTGAGTCATTGAAATCATATTGTTTTCACGATCACTGGTTCTCTTTTCTGTATGATCATCCTGAAACAAGAATGATAATAACAAAATTCTTACATATTCTTTTTTCAATCTTTCTATATGCACATAAAAACTCAATATTATGATTTCAACAATGTTCAAAGATATTGTGAAGGAAATATATAAACTATAAACATCTTGACTGTGAATCCTCATCTGATGTCATTTTCTATAACCAAATATATTTTCTATCAATAAATTACCCCAAAACGAATTTCCTCATGCATAATTTGTCACCTCCTTGCATTGAAGGCAGTCTGACCTTTCACATAAATGTGCTAAAGCTTTCTTATCAGAAGATAGGTTGTGGTCTGTTGATTGAAATTGGTCCATTGGTTCCATAAAACAATATATCATGCAATTAATGTGGATTGTTTAAAGAAGATGGCTGACAAAAAACGCCAAGCATATGATGATACGTTTGTAAAATGTACTCTGTTTATGTGCTAAAACGAGTCATTATGTCGCAGTAACTGCTGGCTCAATAAAGACGGCCCGTGGTGACGTGAATATTTCAAGTTTTCTAACAACCCTAATTGCGCATTCTGAACAAAAGTTAAGATGCATTAAATAGAGATATATCAACTTGATAACAATGAACGAAAAATTTGCATCTTATAATTATTTACCTATTAAAGAGGATACTTCTTTTAGGATTTGAAGTTTTAAGCATTCTTCGCTGATAGTTAACATACCTCTCCATTCTGCTGATCACCATCCATGTTCAGCTGTTTATGTTCAGACTGACTCTCTATCATCCTGTCCACGTGACCATGCTTAACTTGCTTTCCTTCTCTTTTCATAGTATTGTGTTTACCCTGTTTTTCTTCCGTGTCAACACTATCATGTTTATATTCTGGAGTTTCAAAACTCTGCGGCAATGGATCAACACTATCTGATGTTGCACTACTAGTACCGGCTGTTTCTATTTCGTTTGCATCATCAGACTTGGTAGACATCTCAGCTTTACTGGACTTGCCTTAACATTTAAGAATAAGGAATCAATATAAACTGAAAACTGAGAATTAAACTAGTGTTAAATTTATTACAAGAAATTATAAAAATTTCAGTTGAAAACTACTGACGAAAATAGAAATTTTAATGAATTTCTTTACTATTAAATCCATACATTTCTAAACATCGAATAACACATATAATAACGCTATGTATCTGTTGGTGATTAGTTTGGATGTGCATTTTTTTGCTTACAATGTATGTATATTCACAGGTTTCAACATAATCTTTGATTTAAAAAAAGGATAAATATAAAAATATATACATATATATATATATATGTATATATATATAAAAGCTAAAGTACCTTCCTCAGAAGTACTCTGGTAATTGTTAGATTGAGTCCTTGCATTCACATCGGGATCATTGTTTCTCCTATATTTCTCTGTATTATCACCCTGAAACATTACATTCTATTAAGAATCAAAATAACAAAATTCTTTGTTTGTATTTTCTGGTTTTTCCTCATTTGGATTTTTGGTGTTACTGTTCCGCTTTTTCCCTCTAGTTCTCGATGTTTTTTTAAGATTACGTTGGCCCCCCATCTCTTCAAGTTGCAATGATCAGGAAATTCTAAAATTTTTCTATAAATAAATTTAAACGAAAAATCTGAGAACCTCAAACAAAACTACCACAGTTCAATACACAGTTTTATATATTGTTTATGTATTATGTTTAGGCGACCTTTGTTATATACGGTAAAAGTCTCTGTATTGTCTATTGTTGAAGAGGAATCTTAAATCACAATTGATTTAACACATGGAATTACTTATTATCAAAACATTATAATACTACATGTAAATATGATTTTATTTTGATGATTTCAAATTCAACAAAAGAATTTAGTGAGGAATTACATGTATATTTTTTGTAAGAACATATTACATGTACATTGCATACAATTTCTGCATGATAGTGAGGGAGATATGATGAAGTTCTATTCCCCCAGGGAAAATCATTTTTCAAATATGATTTTTCTGGGGGAATAAATCTTCGTATCTCCCGAAAGTTAATGCAATAAATTGTTTATTATATCGAACAACAGGAGATAATTTAAAATACATCAGGTTTCTAATCTTTTTTAACTCTCGTAAAGCAAAAACAGTAAATGTTTACTGATTTCTTTTTCTGCTCGTTTTCTGATATAAAAAGTATTCAAAATGTTGATAAAATCCAATGAAATTTTAGAATTAATCATTCGGATTATATCGTAACCTTGTCCTGGGACCTTCATGTGCATCAAATGAAAATTCGCGTGGCTTCCGAAGGGGTAGGATATGATGACGATGACAGAGAACTATAAAGTTTTATTGCCCCGATCATGATTGTCTAGAACCAATCAGATAACGCATTATTATAGAATTATTATAATGAGGTAAAATAAAAGGTCTTTTTAGATACATGTAAAAGAAATGTAAGTTTTGAGATGGTGACCATCTCAAAGGGCCCCGCTTAAATAATGGAAAAAAGGATAGAAGCATTTTAGAGTATTTTGCTTTTACATTGACCTATGAGTCAGAAATTTTCAGGTTAGTATAGAACATTAAGTCAAGCTCATTATCCCATGCCAACAGGCGTTTTGGGGGTTTAATATGAGTAAGATTGAGCCAATGAGAAATAATTTATGGTATAAAACTGGATTTTAAAGAGATCTGCTATTACCTTCATATTTGACCGTGAAACTTGGTTTTAGAAACTTTGCTTCTATAATGCATTACAAAATCTTGATGGTTTTTAAGTTATTTGTAATAGAGTTTACGAATATCTTGGCCCCTAATTGTGAGGGCCAGCCCCTTTTTCTTGATTTCCTTGAAAAGGTCTTAAGAATACTAACATTTTTTATTCTTAAACCTATCTAAAATTGTTGTTCATTTTTGAGATACAAACGATTGAATATTTAAGGGGCCAGCCCTGTAAATCCTTAATGGGGACATACATTGGTGTTTTGATCAGTAGAATCGATAAGAATCATCAATGAAGACATTTTCTCTTCTACAATGCTTAACAAAATAAGTCTCCTTCTCTAGGTATATTGCGTCAAAGATTTAGGAATTTGGCCCCTAAAAATCCCTAGTTACGTAATAAATGGGATTGGCAATCATTTTTTCTGATAGATATTGCTATGATCAACAACTGTGCTTCTATAATGCATTACAAAAACTTGATCGTTTTTAAGTTATTTGTAATAGAGTTTACGAGTATCTTGGCCCCTAATTTAAAGGGCCAGCCCCTTTTTCTTGATTTCCTTGCAAAGGTCATAAGAATAGTCACATTTTTTGTTCTTAAACCTTTCTAAAATTGTTGTTCATTTTTGAGATACAAACGATTGAATATTTAAGGGGCCAGCCCTGTAAATCCTTAATGGGGACATACATTGGTGTTTTGATTAGTGGAATCGATAAGAATCATCAATGCAGACATTTTCTTTTCTACAATGCTTAACAAAATATGTCTCCTTCTGTAGATATATTGCGTCAAAGTTTAAGTACTTTCGCCCCTAAAAATCCCTTATTACGTCATAAATGGGCGTGGCAATGATTTATTCTGATAGAAATTGTTACGATCAACAACTTTGCTTCTTTAATGCATTACAAAATGTTTATCGTTTTTATGTTATTTGTAATAGAGTTTACAAGTGTCTTGGTCCCTAATTTAAAGGGCCAGCCCCTTTTTCTTGATTTCCATGAAAAGGTCACACAAATACTAACATTTTTTGTTTTTACACCCATCTAAAATTGTTAGGATGCATTCTATTCGTCATATTTTGGCAAACATAACAAAATCAAAAAAGTCCACATATGAAATAGCTCCATTTTAAGCCAAAACTAACGTTTTTATGACATATATCAAAAACTTCATATCACTGACCCCTGTTTCAATCAATTTTGTTGTATATACTGTAATATTTTTATATTATATTGATTACTCTGTTGTACATGTAAATTCGGTAAACGTATCAGTCTTCATCGGATTGTAATAAATATAAATATGCTCTTCCGTTTTACGCCAAAACTATCATGATAGAGTTTTGAAAGCTTCATGACGGAGATACCGCAACTCAGATTTGTTGCAATAACTTTTTACTTTACAAGTTTGCTCCTTGATGCTTAGAACCAGTTAATGCAACCTATAACAAGCTTTGACTGTTAGTGTACTAGGCCACAATACACAAATGGCCATACAGGATATGGTCGTAACCATATCCAGACGCTTACACTTTCAAGAGAAGCGAAAATGTCATATGAAAACCCCCCAAAATCAAGGAAGCATTTCAGTTACAGGCTCGATATCGATCTATCGCCCATTTAAATGCGTTATTTTACGACACTTCCAACTGTGTTTTTTGAAGGATGGTCCTCCATTTGATCAAACTTACATGTGAATACCTATGGGTCACGTGCGTTGAGGCAAGTTGAAAGATACCGGTATCTATTTGTCAAAAAATATCCAGAAAAATGACAATATATACCCCTATGGATCAACACAATAGCACACAGACAAAGACAAGTCGTTATCAGACTCCCCCCCCCCCCCCCTCCGACAGCTTGAATGAGTTAAAACAATAAGTTAATAACCAATCAATCGCTGCATTATTTGAAGTTGGTAAGAAATGGATTATTAGCCCTTAAGGGTTTGATTCGATAATTAAATTTCCTTGTTTTGAAGCAATCGAACCGTTTACCTTTAAAACTTCATATCAACTCACGGATATTATGCACAACTAGGTCTTTGTACTTTATATATATTTAATAAATAATGCGCATGAAATCACAAAATCAGTTAATAAATCAAGTGAGGATTTTTGTGTTGAACGTTGTAAAAAAAAATTTATAATAAAAGTTACTGTATATGGTTCCATTTTTTTTTCAAAAATGGAAAAGATCACAAGACTGTTTTGTTATAAAAACGCTTTATCTTTTCTGCGATATTGGTTTTTACGTAGAATGGTGTCCGTTTCTTCAGAGTCACGTTAAGATAATAACTAATATAAAATGGCAAGTCATGGGATATATTTATAATTTTGTTTTCCGGGGTGGGGGGGGGGGTCCAAGGCCTATTTTTTTTTTTAAATTTTACAATGTGGATTTATAATAAATTTGAAATTTCCAGGGTGACCGAAGATTAACAAATAATCCATTATCATTTTTATATATAAAAAAATAGTGTAGCTTACCTTTTAAGATCTCAATGTGTGTAACTATCCAACTCTTCACTAAAAATAAAAGTAACGTCTTTACAGTAAATCAAAACGAAAGTAAAAGCAGTCCCGAATCAATTACTTGGAACAGATAATCAAACCGAAAGTACTTGAACCCCTGCCTTGTCGGTATTTTTTTTATTTTTCTAAAATGAGATTAGTTAAGCAGTACTGGTGCAAACTTATCCATGTATAATTAAGGGGGATGTGCGGCCATTTTGTACATTTGAGGATAAGAATGTAAACATTTCTTGAACTGGCTTGTTTCTGCCCGAAACTAGCCAAAAATGTTCACTTGCCAAAAGATATAAAAGCAATAAATATGAAGTCCTACTTCATTTTTTTTCATTTTTTTTTTAAAGCATGCATACACGAACAGGACAATGCCTTTTTAATCTCTCAGAACAGCTATCGAACTGCGCAGCTACAGACTTATTTTGAAGATTTAAAAATCTGAAAAAATATGAAGGGAGTTCATTGGTGTCCTCTTTGCAACCATAAAATAAAACGGTTTCATTATCATAAAAAAATATGTAAGTATGCATCAAAGAAGCTGATTGCTTAGTTTGTGTTATACTTCCGTGTAGGCACTCTTTTTCTAACACAAAATAATACATACACATTGAAAATCAATATTTTTAAGTTGCGTTATACATCTGATAAACGCAGCCGTTGCTGAATATAACAAATAGGCCTACTTCGCTTTTATCGTACTTGGTTATGCTTTAATAAGTTATCAATATTTACGCAAGACAGATGAAATATCGAGCCATGGACCTGATCTATTTTAATGGTAACGATCAGGGCTGAATCCCATTCATTATGCACATGATTTCAAGTTTGGAACTATAAACTTTTTTGCAAATCATGCACTATCGATTCTATTACGCCTTTCTCTGTATTACAAAATGATTAAATAATATAACGCTGGACTAGAATACTAGATATTGAACTCAAATCTCAAGAAGCTTTTTAAACATTTTTATGCAAATTTTTATTTTATCTTCGAAGAGTACTCAACTGAGTCGTTTAGTTATGTCATTATAAAATTAATGACACTGCAAAACTAGGTCAATACCGTATAGCTGTTTGGTTTTTTTGGCGAGGATATAATTTTGGCCTATTTTGGCAATTTTTGAAAATTCACCAAAACTAAAATCACCAAATATAAGTACTTTCTATGTAGATTTTATTGAAAAACATGTCGTTTTTGTAGATTATTTTTTATATATATTTTTTAAAGTCTGTGAACATGATAAAAAGGTACACTTGTGACATGCACACAGTGTTACAGATGCATTTACTCAAAATCAATACAAACCTAATGTAAATAAATAAAAGCTACATATTACTATAAATTAAAGGTTAATTGTTTAAACACCATATCACTTTCCCTGTTCAGGTGTGTAATTACCCCAGTGACAGGGGTGTTAGCTTGTGTTGTTTTAGGAGACATGTGATCCATTATCGACCCAGGTGTATATAATTGTCTGATTATCGGGTTCTTCACTAACAACGAAATAAAAATTAATTGTTAATAAGGTATACTTTTTTTGAAGTGAAATATTGCAGTGTGAAAAGCCAGGGTTGGACATCAAATTTTACCACCTTGTAATGGCGACATAGGATTTTTGCTTAAGAACTTCTCAGCCATTAAAAAATTTGTGTCCCGCCAAAAGGCTATAAGGTATGTTGCTATTGCCAACGGCCGGCGGCCAATCCCATTTAATGTCCTGCATACGTGTTAATGTTTATTTTATGGAATATTTATGCTGTTTAACATTTTGGCAGAAAGTTAAATATTAAATTATTGATGATCAAATGATACAGTTATAGGAATAGAATGTATATATATATTTTTTCATATCAATAAAAAAATCTATATTTCGACTGAGCTCGGGGATAATTTCTTTGGGGGTCTTGATCAGAGACATAAATAACACATGTTATTTTATGTCTCTGGTCTTGATCAAGAATTTGAAAAAAAAAAATGTAAAATGTGTACTCGTAAATTAAAAAATGTAATATGCATTCATGATGCTTGCTGCAAAAAAATCCCAACAATCCATCAAGTTACATTAAACGACAACATTAAATTAAATCTTAATTTGCGAGGGGGCCGGTTAGCCGATTTAAACATTAAAAACAAACCATAAAAATAAATCATGCAACTTTATCAAATTATGTTTTACTTATTTCTAAAATTTAAAGATGAACAAAATACACTTCCTTACCGTTTGCAGCTTTACTCACGGTTGTTTAGAAGCATGTATTTATTGCTATTTAAATACGGGAATTTTTAAAGAAAGTAAAATTCTGGGAACTCAAAACGAAAGTTAAAAAAAACTAGATACGATCTCGTTACGAGTAACGAGTAGGTCTTCCGTTCAATTTTTTAAAAAGTTTAAGGACTTTGCCTCGTATAAATCTCTTAATAAGTAATAAATGGGTGTGGCAAAGAGTTTTTCAAACAGACATTGTTACGACCAAGAACTTTGCTTCTATAATGCATTACAAAATCTTGATGGTTTTTAAGTTATTTGTAATAGAGTTTACGAATATCTTGGCCCCTAATTGTGAGGGCCAGCCCCTTTTTCTTGATTTCTTTGAAAAGGTCTTAAGAATACTAACATTTTTTATTCTTAAACCTATCTAAAATTGTTGTTCATTTTTGAGATACAAACGATTGAATATTTAAGGGGCCAGCCCTGTAAATCCTTAATGGGGACATACATTGGTGTTTTGATCAGTAGAATCGATAAGAATCATCAATGAAGACATTTTCTCTTCTACAATGCTTAACAAAATAAGTCTCCTTCTCTAGGTATATTGCGTCAAAGATTTAGGAATTTGGCCCCTAAAAATCCCTAGTTACGTAATAAATGGGATTGGCAATCATTTTTTCTGATAGATATTGCTATGATCAACAACTGTGCTTCTATAATGCATTACAAAAACTTGATCGTTTTTAAGTTATTTGTAATAGAGTTTACGAGTATCTTGGCCCCTAATTTAAAGGGCCAGCCCCTTTTTCTTGATTTCCTTGCAAAGGTCATAAGAATAGTCACATTTTTTGTTCTTAAACCTTTCTAAAATTGTTGTTCATTTTTGAGATACAAACGATTGAATATTTAAGGGGCCAGCCCTGTAAATCCTTAATGGGGACATACATTGGTGTTTTGATTAGTGGAATCGATAAGAATCATCAATGCAGACATTTTCTTTTCTACAATGCTTAACAAAATATGTCTCCTTCTGTAGATATATTGCGTCAAAGTTTAAGTACTTTCGCCCCTAAAAATCCCTTATTACGTCATAAATGGGCGTGGCAATGATTTATTCTGATAGAAATTGTTACGATCAACAACTTTGCTTCTTTAATGCATTACAAAATGTTTATCGTTTTTATGTTATTTGTAATAGAGTTTACAAGTGTCTTGGTCCCTAATTTAAAGGGCCAGCCCCTTTTTCTTGATTTCCATGAAAAGGTCACACAAATACTAACATTTTTTGTTCTTACACCCATCTAAAATTGTTAGGATGCATTCTATTCGTCATATTTTGGCAAACATAACAAAATCAAAAAAGTCCACAAATGAAATAGCTCCATTTAAAGCCAAAACTAACGTTTTTATGACATATATCAAAAACTTCATATCACTGACCCCTGTTTCAATCAATTTTGTTGTATATACTGTAATATTTTTATATTATATTGATTACTCTGTTGTACATGTAAATTCGGTAAACGTATCAGTCTTCATCGGATTGTAATAAATATAAATATGCTCTTCCGTTTTACGCCAAAACTATCATGATAGAGTTTTGAAAGCTTCATGACGGAGATACCGCAACTCAGATTTGTTGCAATAACTTTTTACTTTACAAGTTTGCTCCTTGATGCTTAGAACCAGTTAATGCAACCTATAACAAGCTTTGACTGTTAGTGTACTAGGCCACAATACACAAATGGCCATACAGGATATGGTCGTAACCATATCCAGACGCTTACACTTTCAAGAGAAGCGAAAATGTCATATGAAAACCCCCCAAAATCAAGGAAGCATTTCAGTTACAGGCTCGATATCGATCTATCGCCCATTTAAATGCGTTATTTTACGACACTTCCAACTGTGTTTTTTGAAGGATGGTCCTCCATTTGATCAAACTTACATGTGAATACCTATGGGTCACGTGCGTTGAGGCAAGTTGAAAGATACCGGTATCTATTTGTCAAAAAAAAAATCCAGAAAAATGACAATATATACCCCTATGGATCAACACAATAGCACACAGACAAAGACAAGTCGTTATCAGACCCCCCCCCCCCTCCGACAGCTTGAATGAGTTAAAACAATAAGTTAATAACCAATCAATCGCTGCATTATTTGAAGTTGGTAAGAAATGGATTATTAGCCCTTAAGGGTTTGATTCGATAATTAAATTTCCTTGTTTTGAAGCAATCGAACCGTTTACCTTTAAAACTTCATATCAACTCACGGATATTATGCACAACTAGGTCTTTGTACTTTATATATATTTAATAAATAATGCGCATGAAATCATAAAATCAGTTAATAAATCAAGTGAGGATTTCTGTGTTGAACGTTGTAAAAAAAAATTTATAATAAAAGTTACTGTATATGGTTCCATTTTTTTTTTCAAAAATGGAAAAGATCACAAGACTGTTTTGTTATAAAAACGCTTTATCTTTTCTGCGATATTGGTTTTTACGTAGAATGGTGTCCGTTTCTTCAGAGTCACGTTAAGATAATAACTAATATAAAATGGCAAGTCATGGGATATATTTATAATTTTGTTTTCCGGGGTGGGGGGGGGGGGGTCCAAGGCCTATTTTTTTTTTTAAATTTTACAATGTGGATTTATAATAAATTTGAAATTTCCAGGGTGACCGAAGATTAACAAATAATCCATTATCATTTTTATATATAAAAAATTAGTGTAGCTTACCTTTTAAGATCTCAATGTGTGTAACTATCCAACTCTTCACTAAAAATAAAAGTAACGTCTTTACAGTAAATCAAAACGAAAGTAAAAGCAGTCCCGAATCAATTACTTGGAACAGATAATCAAACCGAAAGTACTTGAACCCCTGCCTTGTCGGTATTTTTTTTATTTTTCTAAAATGAGATTAGTTAAGCAGTACTGGTGCAAACTTATCCATGTATAATTAAGGGGGATGTGCGGCCATTTTGTACATTTGAGGATAAGAATGTAAACATTTCTTGAACTGGCTTGTTTCTGCCCGAAACTAGCCAAAAATGTTCACTTGCCAAAAGATATAAAAGCAATAAATATGAAGTCCTACTTCATTTTTTTCATTTTTTTTTTAAAGCATGCATACACGAACAGGACAATGCCTTTTTAATCTCTCAGAACAGCTATCGAACTGCGCAGCTACAGACTTATTTTGAAGATTTAAAAATCTGAAAAAATATGAAGGGAGTTCATTGGTGTCCTCTTTACAACCATAAAATAAAACGGTTTCATTATCATAAAAAAATATGTAAGTATGCATCAAAGAAGCTGATTGCTTAGTTTGTGTTATACTTCCGTGTAGGCACTCTTTTTCTAACACAAAATAATACATACACATTGAAAATCAATATTTTTAAGTTGCGTTATACATCTGATAAACGCAGCCGTTGCTGAATATAACAAATAGGCCTACTTCGCTTTTATCGTACTTGGTTATGCTTTAATAAGTTATCAATATTTACGCAAGACAGATGAAATATCGAGCCATGGACCTGATCTATTTTAATGGTAACGATCAGGGCTGAATCCCATTCATTATGCACATGATTTCAAGTTTGGAACTATAAACTTTTTTGCAAATCATGCACTATCGATTCTATTACGCCTTTCTCTGTATTACAAAATGATTAAATAATATAACGCTGGACTAGAATACTAGATATTGAACTCAAATCTCAAGAAGCTTTTTAAACATTTTTATGCAAATTTTTATTTTATCTTCGAAGAGTACTCAACTGAGTCGTTTAGTTATGTCATTATAAAATTAATGACACTGCAAAACTAGGTCAATACCGTGTAGCTGTTTGGTTTTTTTGGCGAGGATATAATTTTGGCCTATTTTGGCAATTTTTGAAAATTCACCAAAACTAAAATCACCAAATATAAGTACTTTCTATGTAGATTTTATTGAAAAACATGTCGTTTTTGTAGATTATTTTTTATATATATTTTTTAAAGTCTGTGAACATGATAAAAAGGTACACTTGTGACATGCACACAGTGTTACAGATGCATTTACTCAAAATCAATACAAACCTAATGTAAATAAATAAAAGCTACATATTACTATAAATTAAAGGTTAATTGTTTAAACACCATATCACTTTCCCTGTTCAGGTGTGTAATTACCCCAGTGACAGGGGTGTTAGCTTGTGTTGTTTTAGGAGACATGTGATCCATTATCGACCCAGGTGTATATAATTGTCTGATTATCGGGTTCTTCACTAACAACGAAATAAAAATTAATTGTTAATAAGGTATACTTTTTTTGAAGTGAAATATTGCAGTGTGAAAAGCCAGGGTTGGACATCAAATTTTACCACCTTGTAATGGCGACATAGGATTTTTGCTTAAGAACTTCTCAGCCATTAAAAAATTTGTGTCCCGCCAAAAGGCTATAAAGTATGTTGCTATTGCCAACGGCCGGCGGCCAATCCCATTTAATGTCCTGCATACGTGTTAATGTTTATTTTATGGAATATTTATGCTGTTTAACATTTTGGCAGAAAGTTAAATATTAAATTATTGATGATCAAATGATACAGTTATAGGAATAGAATGTATATATATATTTTTTCATATCAATAAAAAAATCTATATTTCGACTGAGCTCGGGGATAATTTCTTTGGGGGTCTTGATCAGAGACATAAATAACACATGTTATTTTATGTCTCTGGTCTTAATCAAGAATTTGAAAAAAAAAAAAATGTAAAATGTGTACTCGTAAATTAAAAAATGTAATATGCATTCATGATGCTTGCTGCAAAAAAAATCCCAACAATCCATCAAGTTACATTAAACGACAACATTAAATTAAATCTTAAGTTGCGAGGGGGCCGGTTAGCCGATTTAAACATTAAAAACAAACCATAAAAATAAATCATGCAACTTTATCAAATTATGTTTTACTTATTTCTAAAATTTAAAGATGAACAAAATACACTTCCTTACCGTTTGCAGCTTTACTCACGGTTGTTTAGAAGCATGTATTTATTGCTATTTAAATACGGGAATTTTTAAAGAAAGTAAAATTCTGGGAACTCTAAACGAAAGTTAAAAAAAACTAGATACGATCTCGTTACGAGTAACGAGTAGGTCTTCCGTTCAATTTTTTAAAAAGTTTAAGGACTTTGCCTCGTATAAATCTCTTAATAAGTAATAAATGGGTGTGGCAAAGAGTTTTTCAAACAGACATTGTTACGACCAAGAACTTTGCTTCTATAATGCATTACAAAATCTTGATGGTTTTTAAGTTATTTGTAATAGAGTTTACGAATATCTTGGCCCCTAATTGTGAGGGCCAGCCCCTTTTTCTTGATTTCCTTGAAAAGGTCTTAAGAATACTAACATTTTTTATTCTTAAACCTATCTAAAATTGTTGTTCATTTTTGAGATACAAACGATTGAATATTTAAGGGGCCAGCCCTGTAAATCCTTAATGGGGACATACATTGGTGTTTTGATCAGTAGAATCGATAAGAATCATCAATGAAGACATTTTCTCTTCTACAATGCTTAACAAAATAAGTCTCCTTCTCTAGGTATATTGCGTCAAAGATTTAGGAATTTGGCCCCTAAAAATCCCTAGTTACGTAATAAATGGGATTGGCAATCATTTTTTCTGATAGATATTGCTATGATCAACAACTGTGCTTCTATAATGCATTACAAAAACTTGATCGTTTTTAAGTTATTTGTAATAGAGTTTACGAGTATCTTGGCCCCTAATTTAAAGGGCCAGCCCCTTTTTCTTGATTTCCTTGCAAAGGTCATAAGAATAGTCACATTTTTTGTTCTTAAACCTTTCTAAAATTGTTGTTCATTTTTGAGATACAAACGATTGAATATTTAAGGGGCCAGCCCTGTAAATCCTTAATGGGGACATACATTGGTGTTTTGATTAGTGGAATCGATAAGAATCATCAATGCAGACATTTTCTTTTCTACAATGCTTAACAAAATATGTCTCCTTCTGTAGATATATTGCGTCAAAGTTTAAGTACTTTCGCCCCTAAAAATCCCTTATTACGTCATAAATGGGCGTGGCAATGATTTATTCTGATAGAAATTGTTACGATCAACAACTTTGCTTCTTTAATGCATTACAAAATGTTTATCGTTTTTATGTTATTTGTAATAGAGTTTACAAGTGTCTTGGTCCCTAATTTAAAGGGCCAGCCCCTTTTTCTTGATTTCCATGAAAAGGTCACACAAATACTAACATTTTTTGTTCTTACACCCATCTAAAATTGTTAGGATGCATTCTATTCGTCATATTTTGGCAAACATAACAAAATCAAAAAAGTCCACAAATGAAATAGCTCCATTTAAAGCCAAAACTAACGTTTTTATGACATATATCAAAAACTTCATATCACTGACCCCTGTTTCAATCAATTTTGTTGTATATACTGTAATATTTTTATATTATATTGATTACTCTGTTGTACATGTAAATTCGGTAAACGTATCAGTCTTCATCGGATTGTAATAAATATAAATATGCTCTTCCGTTTTACGCCAAAACTATCATGATAGAGTTTTGAAAGCTTCATGACGGAGATACCGCAACTCAGATTTGTTGCAATAACTTTTTACTTTACAAGTTTGCTCCTTGATGCTTAGAACCAGTTAATGCAACCTATAACAAGCTTTGACTGTTAGTGTACTAGGCCACAATACACAAATGGCCATACAGGATATGGTCGTAACCATATCCAGACGCTTACACTTTCAAGAGAAGCGAAAATGTCATATGAAAACCCCCCAAAATCAAGGAAGCATTTCAGTTACAGGCTCGATATCGATCTATCGCCCATTTAAATGCGTTATTTTACGACACTTCCAACTGTGTTTTTTGAAGGATGGTCCTCCATTTGATCAAACTTACATGTGAATACCTATGGGTCACGTGCGTTGAGGCAAGTTGAAAGATACCGGTATCTATTTGTCAAAAAAAAATCCAGAAAAATGACAATATATACCCCTATGGATCAACACAATAGCACACAGACAAAGACAAGTCGTTATCAGACCCCCCCCCCCCCCTCCGACAGCTTGAATGAGTTAAAACAATAAGTTAATAACCAATCAATCGCTGCATTATTTGAAGTTGGTAAGAAATGGATTATTAGCCCTTAAGGGTTTGATTCGATAATTAAATTTCCTTGTTTTGAAGCAATCGAACCGTTTACCTTTAAAACTTCATATCAACTCACGGATATTATGCACAACTAGGTCTTTGTACTTTATATATATTTAATAAATAATGCGCATGAAATCATAAAATCAGTTAATAAATCAAGTGAGGATTTCTGTGTTGAACGTTGTAAAAAAAAATTTATAATAAAAGTTACTGTATATGGTTCCATTTTTTTTTTCAAAAATGGAAAAGATCACAAGACTGTTTTGTTATAAAAACGCTTTATCTTTTCTGCGATATTGGTTTTTACGTAGAATGGTGTCCGTTTCTTCAGAGTCACGTTAAGATAATAACTAATATAAAATGGCAAGTCATGGGATATATTTATAATTTTGTTTTCCGGGGTGGGGGGGGGGGGTCCAAGGCCTATTTTTTTTTTTAAATTTTACAATGTGGATTTATAATAAATTTGAAATTTCCAGGGTGACCGAAGATTAACAAATAATCCATTATCATTTTTATATATAAAAAATTAGTGTAGCTTACCTTTTAAGATCTCAATGTGTGTAACTATCCAACTCTTCACTAAAAATAAAAGTAACGTCTTTACAGTAAATCAAAACGAAAGTAAAAGCAGTCCCGAATCAATTACTTGGAACAGATAATCAAACCGAAAGTACTTGAACCCCTGCCTTGTCGGTATTTTTTTTATTTTTCTAAAATGAGATTAGTTAAGCAGTACTGGTGCAAACTTATCCATGTATAATTAAGGGGGATGTGCGGCCATTTTGTACATTTGAGGATAAGAATGTAAACATTTCTTGAACTGGCTTGTTTCTGCCCGAAACTAGCCAAAAATGTTCACTTGCCAAAAGATATAAAAGCAATAAATATGAAGTCCTACTTCATTTTTTTCATTTTTTTTTTAAAGCATGCATACACGAACAGGACAATGCCTTTTTAATCTCTCAGAACAGCTATCGAACTGCGCAGCTACAGACTTATTTTGAAGATTTAAAAATCTGAAAAAATATGAAGGGAGTTCATTGGTGTCCTCTTTACAACCATAAAATAAAACGGTTTCATTATCATAAAAAAATATGTAAGTATGCATCAAAGAAGCTGATTGCTTAGTTTGTGTTATACTTCCGTGTAGGCACTCTTTTTCTAACACAAAATAATACATACACATTGAAAATCAATATTTTTAAGTTGCGTTATACATCTGATAAACGCAGCCGTTGCTGAATATAACAAATAGGCCTACTTCGCTTTTATCGTACTTGGTTATGCTTTAATAAGTTATCAATATTTACGCAAGACAGATGAAATATCGAGCCATGGACCTGATCTATTTTAATGGTAACGATCAGGGCTGAATCCCATTCATTATGCACATGATTTCAAGTTTGGAACTATAAACTTTTTTGCAAATCATGCACTATCGATTCTATTACGCCTTTCTCTGTATTACAAAATGATTAAATAATATAACGCTGGACTAGAATACTAGATATTGAACTCAAATCTCAAGAAGCTTTTTAAACATTTTTATGCAAATTTTTATTTTATCTTCGAAGAGTACTCAACTGAGTCGTTTAGTTATGTCATTATAAAATTAATGACACTGCAAAACTAGGTCAATACCGTATAGCTGTTTGGTTTTTTTGGCGAGGATATAATTTTGGCCTATTTTGGCAATTTTTGAAAATTCACCAAAACTAAAATCACCAAATATAAGTACTTTCTATGTAGATTTTATTGAAAAACATGTCGTTTTTGTAGATTATTTTTTATATATATTTTTTAAAGTCTGTGAACATGATAAAAAGGTACACTTGTGACATGCACACAGTGTTACAGATGCATTTACTCAAAATCAATACAAACCTAATGTAAATAAATAAAAGCTACATATTACTATAAATTAAAGGTTAATTGTTTAAACACCATATCACTTTCCCTGTTCAGGTGTGTAATTACCCCAGTGACAGGGGTGTTAGCTTGTGTTGTTTTAGGAGACATGTGATCCATTATCGACCCAGGTGTATATAATTGTCTGATTATCGGGTTCTTCACTAACAACGAAATAAAAATTAATTGTTAATAAGGTATACTTTTTTTGAAGTGAAATATTGCAGTGTGAAAAGCCAGGGTTGGACATCAAATTTTACCACCTTGTAATGGCGACATAGGATTTTTGCTTAAGAACTTCTCAGCCATTAAAAAATTTGTGTCCCGCCAAAAGGCTATAAAGTATGTTGCTATTGCCAACGGCCGGCGGCCAATCCCATTTAATGTCCTGCATACGTGTTAATGTTTATTTTATGGAATATTTATGCTGTTTAACATTTTGGCAGAAAGTTAAATATTAAATTATTGATGATCAAATGATACAGTTATAGGAATAGAATGTATATATATATTTTTTCATATCAATAAAAAAATCTATATTTCGACTGAGCTCGGGGATAATTTCTTTGGGGGTCTTGATCAGAGACATAAATAACACATGTTATTTTATGTCTCTGGTCTTAATCAAGAATTTGAAAAAAAAAAAAATGTAAAATGTGTACTCGTAAATTAAAAAATGTAATATGCATTCATGATGCTTGCTGCAAAAAAAATCCCAACAATCCATCAAGTTACATTAAACGACAACATTAAATTAAATCTTAAGTTGCGAGGGGGCCGGTTAGCCGATTTAAACATTAAAAACAAACCATAAAAATAAATCATGCAACTTTATCAAATTATGTTTTACTTATTTCTAAAATTTAAAGATGAACAAAATACACTTCCTTACCGTTTGCAGCTTTACTCACACTTGTTTAGAAGCATGTATTTATTGCTATTTAAATACGGGAATTTTTAAAGAAAGTAAAATTCTGGGAACTCTAAACGAAAGTTAAAAAAAACTAGATACGATCTCGTTACGAGTAACGAGTAGGTCTTCCGTTCAATTTTTTAAAAAGTTTAAGGACTTTGCCTCGTATAAATCTCTTAATAAGTAATAAATGGGTGTGGCAAAGAGTTTTTCAAACAGACATTGTTACGACCAAGAACTTTGCTTCTATAATGCATTACAAAATCTTGATGGTTTTTAAGTTATTTGTAATAGAGTTTACGAATATCTTGGCCCCTAATTGTGAGGGCCAGCCCCTTTTTCTTGATTTCCTTGAAAAGGTCTTAAGAATACTAACATTTTTTATTCTTAAACCTATCTAAAATTGTTGTTCATTTTTGAGATACAAACGATTGAATATTTAAGGGGCCAGCCCTGTAAATCCTTAATGGGGACATACATTGGTGTTTTGATCAGTAGAATCGATAAGAATCATCAATGAAGACATTTTCTCTTCTACAATGCTTAACAAAATAAGTCTCCTTCTCTAGGTATATTGCGTCAAAGATTTAGGAATTTGGCCCCTAAAAATCCCTAGTTACGTAATAAATGGGATTGGCAATCATTTTTTCTGATAGATATTGCTATGATCAACAACTGTGCTTCTATAATGCATTACAAAAACTTGATCGTTTTTAAGTTATTTGTAATAGAGTTTACGAGTATCTTGGCCCCTAATTTAAAGGGCCAGCCCCTTTTTCTTGATTTCCTTGCAAAGGTCATAAGAATAGTCACATTTTTTGTTCTTAAACCTTTCTAAAATTGTTGTTCATTTTTGAGATACAAACGATTGAATATTTAAGGGGCCAGCCCTGTAAATCCTTAATGGGGACATACATTGGTGTTTTGATTAGTGGAATCGATAAGAATCATCAATGCAGACATTTTCTTTTCTACAATGCTTAACAAAATATGTCTCCTTCTGTAGATATATTGCGTCAAAGTTTAAGTACTTTCGCCCCTAAAAATCCCTTATTACGTCATAAATGGGCGTGGCAATGATTTATTCTGATAGAAATTGTTACGATCAACAACTTTGCTTCTTTAATGCATTACAAAATGTTTATCGTTTTTATGTTATTTGTAATAGAGTTTACAAGTGTCTTGGTCCCTAATTTAAAGGGCCAGCCCCTTTTTCTTGATTTCCATGAAAAGGTCACACAAATACTAACATTTTTTGTTCTTACACCCATCTAAAATTGTTGTTCATTTTTGAGATACAAATGATTGAATATTTTAGGGGCCAGCTATCTAGATCCTTAATGGGGACAGGAATTGGTGTTTTTATTAGTGGAATCGATTGAAATCATCAATACAAGTATTTTCTCTTCTACAATGCTTAACAAAATATGTCTCTCTTTAGATATTTTGTATCAAAATTTGAGAACGTTTGCCCCTAAAAATCCCTAATTACGTAAGAAATGGGCGTGGCAATGATTTTTCCTGGTATATATTGTTACGATCAACAACTTTGCCTCGATAATGCATTACAAAATCTTTATCATTTTTCAGTTATTTGTAATAGAGTTTACGTGTGTCTTGGCCCCTTAATAAAGGAGCCAGCCCCTTTTTCTTGATTTTGTTGGAAAGAACTGTTGATTCTCTACCACTTTTGTTATATATGTCTTGACAAAATATCATTTGATAAAAAGATACAGATCAAAACGTATGAAAATTTTGAATGAAAATTGGTACCCAATTTTCGAGCCTAGGCGAGCTCCAAGATAAGGCGCCACTGCCGTAAAGTAACATAATAGGGCACAACTTCAAACTATAGATTACCTATTCTGAAAATTTCAGTCATATCTCTGATAGTTTTTTATATCACCTGTGCACAAAATGGGTCGTAAAAAATTTAAAAATCGGCCGTAAATCGGGACCGGAAATGACGACGGAAATTATTTCAAAAACATATAAAATTTCGGTCACGTGCCATCATCTGTGAAAAAATGGCTGAAATCGGTCGAATAGTTTTTGAGAAATCGCGTGCACAAAATTTGGGGAAAAAAAATAATATTAATAACAAGACAGGATCTCGTTGCGAGCAACGAGTGGGTCTTCCGTTTGATTATGAATTAATGACAGAGTTAAATCAATATGTTGACATTATTTTAAATCTTAAATTCAATAGATCCATCTAATTAGGTAAAACCATTTCAAATACAATGATTTTATAATAATCCAAAAATCTAATGAAACGCCTTAACTAAAAGCCCAAATGATTTTAAGTACGACTTAACAAAACCCGGAAATGTAAAGGACGACCTAATTATAAGGTACGAATTAACAATTTTCCAATCAGATTTAGTACGAATTGGTATATTAATTTTCTTTTAGGCTGAATTTAAGACCTGCATTGCAAAATTAAGATTTCCGGAAAAGGTCATTTTTAAACTGCAAAATCTCTGCAATGCATAGTCCGATTTTAAAACGGTTTTCAGTTTTGTATTTAGCACATAAATGTCTACAGAATGAATGTGTTTTAAAATTCCAAAAATCGAAATTTTGGAATCACTTCCGGTGACGACCGGAAGTGACGGACGACCTGTTCATATTAAAATTGGATACGTTTAGAATATATTTTAATGAAAAAAAAATCCAAATCTTTTAATTTCAAAAAGTTTTAAAACGCAATTTTTTGAAAAATGCCGTTTGCGTGGACCGGAAGTGACGGACGATCATGTTTTTACCTGATGGCATCTAAGAATTCAAAAATCTATCATTCCTGAAATTTTCAATTTTTTATCCTTAATCGTTTTTGACAAAAAGGTAGGACAAAATCACTTTTTAAAAAAAGATAAACGAATAAATCGGCCGACCGGAAGTGACTTCATCAACGAAAATGTACTTCTTAAAAGATCTTGATATTCTTTATTACCTGTCAAAATTTCATTAAAATCCGTTGTACCATGTCTGAGATATTTGAGTTTAAAGAAAAATGTTAAGAAAAAAAAGAATAATAACTAGACACGATCTCGTTGCGAGCAACGAGGAGATCTTCCTTCCAATTTTAGAAGTTGATATACATGTATGACCTTTATTTTGCTATTTACCAGCTAAATGATTTGTAAAAAGAAAAAAAAAGATCTCTTGATTCTGAACAGACAATTTTCTTCTATTTCTTTATCTTTTTTCCTTTTTTTTTTTTTCAGCCCCTTTTTCTTGATATCAACTGAAAGATCTTATTATTTTAAACACATTTTGTTCATTAAGTGTTCAGAAATGTGTTACCGTTCTTGAGATATTTGGGAAAGATTGCTTTAGGGGCCGACCCTTTATCTCCCTGTAGGGTCCATTTGACGAAACTTTGATGGTTAAATTTTATTACGAACACTATTCTTAGCATCTTCTCTTATATAATGCTTTTCAAAATATTTCTCCTTTTTAAGATATAAATGATCAAAATGTTGGAATTCTAGCCCCTTAAAACCCCTAATTATGTAACATATCCGAAAACTTTTAACATGCGTAGATAAAGAGCTAGAAGATTAACATTTTTGCTTCTATAACACATTACAAAATGTTTCTTATTAAAGAGATATAGATGAAAGACTTTAGACCCTTCTGGGCCCCTAATATGAGGGGTCAGCCCCTTTTGCTTGGTGTCAGTATAAAGGTCTTGTTTATATAAACTTTTAATGTTCTACATATGTTAACAAAATATTTATGACAAGAAAGATATTCGTGATCAAATCTCCAATTTCCCAAAAAACTGTCAAAAAAGTTAACATCAACATTTTCAGGTTCAGGCGAGCTTCCAGGACAATGACTTCTAGTCAAATCTAAAACAAGCATGCAAATCTACCATAACCACTCTATCTTGCACATAAATTTCAAGTCTTTAACTATAACGGTTTTTGAGGAGATGCGTGGACAATATCATGTCCCAAAATACATGAAAAAGGGAGATAATTCAGAAGCGGAATTGAATTTTCAGACAAAAAGTTGTATGCAATGAGAGGTTCACCTAAGACATCATCCCTGTAAAAATCATTAAAATCGATGGTGAAATGGCTGAGAAATTAAGGGTGTCTACCAAGAAGAATAATTAAATAATATAGAAGAATGAGAAACAGTAGAATTACAGTAAGGTCTTCCGCTGAAGACGGAAGACCTTAATAATAGTGAAAAATAGAGAAAAAGAAACCTAACGAAAACAAAAGGGTCTTCCGTTGAAACGGAAGACCCTAATGATAATAATAAGAAACAGTACGAAAACTATAAGGTCTTCCGTTCGAAACGGAAGACCTAAAAAACCCGTTAATATAGGCCAACAAAAAACATTGTATTGTCGCATATGGTAAACAATATATGCACTCCTTTTCTACCGTTTCATATCCAAATTGTAGACCATAATACTGAAAATATTGGTTCAAAATGAAATGATAACATATATTATATATGTAAACCACATACGTATTATACGTGTGTGGTTTATATAATTAATTTGACACGGTTTTCCTACGAGCTTACTTTTGATCTCAGTCTCTCCTTTTCCACTGTGTGCTCTTTTTGGTAAAGTGAGACTAAAAAGATCAAAAGTAAAATCACCTGAGATTTACATTGCCCCATGGCCTACTATTTTTTTTAAAAATTGGATATCGATATTAACATTTTTGATGGAATGTTTATAAACATGTAGGCCAAGCAGCTAGGGTCAAATGCATACATGCTCACTGTTGGGATATATATATATATATATATATATATATATATATATATATATATATATATATATATATATATATATATATATATATATATATATATATAAAAGAGGAATGCAGATTCTTTTATCATGGCACGTCGCTACAAGGTCAGTCATGTATAACAACCTATTAAGACATCCGGTGCGTTTTCTAAAAATTGCTCATTGACAAGTCGCTACATGACATAATAAGATTACATCAATGGTAATGACTTTTGGAAATCAAACCGAAAATACATATCAACGAACGGTTTGTTACTAACATGATCATAGTCAGTCGGTCATGAAAAAAAAACCTATAAGGCATTGCGTTTTCCAAAATTGCTCAAGTTTGCAAAGGCGAAGTAGCGACAATATAATGATTTCTTCGCCTTCGAACCTTAGTACTTTTGCCATGGCATCTTAGCGCTTCGCCATCGTGTCCTTCGCAACTTCGCACTCTCTCATCTTCGCCCTAAAGGCGAAAGTGCGAAGGTGCGAGTGGCCATAACGGAATACCATAAAAAAAAAAATCCAGTTTTTCTGTTTTGAAACGTCCTTATATATCTTCAGGTTTCAACACACAATCAAAAATAAATTCTACCGGGATTTTGCATTGCAAAATGACATGCAAAGGACCCGTAGGATAATGCTGACAAATTGTGCGAGGAGTCTCGAGAATTTTCGAATGAATAAAAGTTGTCAGATTTTCCCAATATAAATCCCTTAAAAAACCCTTAGTCTTTTGTCGCATATCTAAGGTAGTAGATGCAAATTGTGGATTGATTTTTATTAGATACAGGCGTGACGCGTCGTTTTGGTTGAATCGGTAACATATAAAATTTTTATATTCAAATAATAGGGTGAGGTAAACAAAAAGACTAATGTGGGTTTTTCCATGACGTAGAGGGATGACTTCTTAGAAGAAAGGTGAGCAAGAGGAGATGAGTATCTAAATACACACCACACCTAAAGCCGAATAGAAACTCATTTTACACGCCAGTGATCGCCATCATAACAATTGCATTTGCTTTTTTTTTCCTAAGGAGTATCTAAATACATACCACACCTGTATATATTATTGAATCAATTTTATATATTTGGTTATCATTTCGTCACGGATATCGAATTTTGTATTGTCATAATGACGATTTCATTGACAACACCTTTCAACAGTTTACTTAGGAAAGACTAGGGGATGAGCCGATAGGCTTGACAACCAATTTTTCTGTTTAGTTTAAGAAACCTTTTACGTAGCATTGATCCCCATTAATCGGTCATATCGTATTTTAATACATAATACCCTGGTATACATCGACGAATCCTTCAATGGATCGAAGATCAAAGGCATCAATAATCAATGGATCGAAGATCAAAAGCAGACAAAAATCAATCATCGAAGTATTCCAGAGTCAATCAAGCGATGACTTTTGAAAAGGTGTATAAAAAAAAACCTATTGTTCATACCCCATCAAAACTTTTGACATTGAATTGGGTATTGTTTAGTGATTTAGTTACCAAAGATGAATGCAAAGATGATCATAGAAATCAACAGTGAGTCATGACACTGGGGTTGTACGATGCAGATCTATTATTCTTATCATTGGGTTAACTATCCCACCTGGATGTACCTCTATTCATTAGCCAGTCAAATGATATTTTATGAAATAAATTGATTATAATGATACATATGACTACAGGAGATGTGATAATCTTGAGGAAAGGTTCCCCTTCTTATTTGTTTGAAAAACTTTACACGCCAGTGATCGCCATCATAATAATTGTATTTGCATTTACTTAAGGAGTATCTAAATACACACCACACCTGTATACATTATTGAATCAATTTTATGTATCTAGTTTCGTCACGGATATCGAATTTTATATTGTCAAAAGTTATTTACTGAACTATGTCTAGGAGAAGTGACGATTTCATTGACAAACACGTTTCGCCGGCCTTTATAAAAAGCATTTCACACAGCCGTGATTTTGAAACATGTCTTTGTTAAATGGAAACGAAAACAAATATGACTTTTTCAAGATGTTGTTATCATGTAACAAGTAAGAAGTTAAAAGTTTCAGAATAGTCTCTTGGGCTCTTGAAAGTCGTCCAATTCGTTCCTTTGAAAAAAAGAATAAAATTTTAGCCAATAATGTAGTGAAAGTATGAAATAATATAAGAGTCAAATTGATTATTTTATGTAATGTGAAAAAATCAGATACAGTTGAGAAAAAACCAATTTGACAAGAAATAATATAGGTCAAAGAGTAAATCAGATAATTTAGCGTGAACTCTAACACGATGTCAATGTTTAAAATAACCTACTTCAATGTCTGTGTGTGGGTATGCTACGTAGGGCCGTCATATTTCCTCTTTCTTCAAAATAGATATTATAACAAACAACCTTTACTGTTTTTCACGTTAGGCCTTATCAGGCGTGAGTTTTGATTACGAATAAAATAACATGTACTTCTAAACCCCCATTTCTTTGTGTCACTCTTGGAATTGCGGGACTTGTCCCGAGGGCGTCGTTGTTCCTGGGAGTGTGGCTGGCCTCGGGGGCGCGCCCAATCCACCTCCTACCCCCCCCTCCAAAAACATCGGGAATCAATCCTACTCCTTTTGAAAAAGATGTGCCAGAAGTCACCCCTAGACATTTAAGGCAGGCCCTTAGTCTCCACCCCAGGATGATCAGCCTGATCAGGTTAAGGGCTGTGACCCCATGTAAGAGGCTTAAGACACTGAAACCACAGAAATTAAATTATTATATATAAAAGGAAAAATGTTCTTTTAGAAAATAAACTAACCACAGATAATATGGTCATATCTTTTTATTAGATTTACATTAATTTTTTTATTCCAACCATATTATCTTTTATTGATGAAAAGAACAAACAATATTCATTATCATATTGAAATATTGATACTGATTATTTAGAATATTCATACCCCCTTTTTCTTCCCATTTGTTCTGTCAAGTAGCTTGATTAACATGCACATGAACCACGGCAACATGCTACATCATTCCATGTAGTATTTATATACATAAACAAATAATACACAGAATAGAAAAAAGGTGAACAAAAATATAAAAAAAAAAATGGTGAACAGTGTAAACAAGGAAATAATCACAATAATTGTGAAACCATTTATTTCATGCACTTAACGCAGATTCAGAAAAAAATACTTTACACATAAATTTCTTTTATGGGGTTAGTGGCCAAATGCATCTCCATGCAGTCGTCATCAGACATATGCATTATATTTTCTCTAGCTTTCTTTCTATTTTACTTATTAATAACTTTATAAAGCCAGAAACATGCTTATATAAAATGGAGTACTGTCAGCGAGCTTGGGAAGTAATATTTGTCAGATTGTGTAATTTTTTCACGGATTGCGTCGATGCCTCTTTGCTGGTGGGTCGATGTCGATGCTCATGGGTTGGTGCTATCTGTAACGTCTCTGTCGATGTCGTCTGTTCAGTGTACCTATCAGTGCTTATGTTGGTGTAATGTTATGTATTAATGATGCTAGTTATTATTGTGAAAATGTTAGATTGTGTAGTAGTGTCAAATTTACTGGACGGCCGGTGATCCGTGGTCCGAGTAGGCAGTGAACTGTGTGTATTATATAATGTGCCGATGTCTGTTGTCACAGCTTGTGAGATGATGATAATGTTAGGTTTCTAATTAAAGTCGGTAGGTGTGGTCGCAATGACACTGTGTGAGTATGTGTGCGTGTTGGTCGAAATATCGGTTTTACGGTCGGTTGATCTAAGGGGATGTTATGTTGTCGAACAGAGGATTGAGCAGAGGAAGTAACTGCGAAAAATAAAAATTCAATCTCTGGATGTATTTGCATCTGCTAAAATTCAACAGCAACAACAATAAAAAAAAAACCTAACAAGAACAACAACTAATTAATGGGCATTATCGTTTTTATCATAAATTATGATTTATATCCTATAAGTTATATGCTTTCGAGAATGCTTCTAGAGAGCTATTTTGGGTACTGGATGAAGGGTGTACCCGATGACATGTAATACACAGTTTACACTTGCATATTATTTAAGGTGGCTCACTACATCTTGCATTATTTTTCATCAAATCAGCAGAAAGATTCTTGATTATGACAGAAAGCATGCTGAATAAGATGTATATAATTCTAAGAGGCGAAAAAATTGTAATTTTGGATAAAGAATTATCTTTTCAAAAATTTAGTTCAGTTATTATGAGCAAACGTCCCAGGAGGATTCGATTTCATGATCTGCGCTTCACTTGACGACTGAGCTATGTCAGTGTACAACCAAGAAGATTGATGCAAACAATTGAACAAAATATTAAAATCGCCATCTTGTTAAGTATGAGTCTAGGTATAGTGAGGGTCCTTAATGTAAATATTGTAATTCAACAAGATAATAAGAGCAATGTATAAAAATCGACAGATATACAAAAAAAGACACAATATATTGACAATTACGAACGATCATACTCACTCTACAACTCGTTAACGCATATCATGTAACATTCGTGTGAAACACATAACTAATACCGGATTTTAAAGACAATTCTATAAGCTCTTTATAAATTTATTTCATTCTGATAGAAAGCCGATGGTTTGCATTGTCAAATTGATGGGCTTAAGAATGGATGACGAAGTCTACGAGCACTGTTTGATTCGAACAAATCGACATCTGAAAAATTCCAATATGTCTGCAATTACCATTGTCAACCCTTCGAACTCTAGTTTTTTATATTGTCGACATGAATTCCCTTATATGTGTTTATCCATTTCGTTTGGTTGTATATTTTGTAAAACCCAAGCTTAAAGATAATAAACGAGGATAATTTAAAACCTTGGAGGTAATTTAAAAATGTAATTCAGAGTCTTTTAATTGGGTTATTCTGTTTCCCGGTTTTGCAGTCCAATTCTTCATAGCCAAAGAATTGTCTTTTTCGCGTCTTTAAATGTGTTCTAATCGGTGAAGCAGTGTCACTTGTATGACTTATTCTTCTTTACTCCTTCTGTTGTCATTCTTGCTCAATCAGCTTCAATTTTAGGTAATAAACTGGAAATACGTACTAACATTTTTCTACCAAAATTTAAAATACATTTGAAAATAACTGCATAAATATGTTAGTTAGATATTATCACATTTATGTATTTAACAACTGAAGGTTAATAAGCACCAATTCAGCAAATGCTTACTAAGTTTGCGCAATTAAAGGGGCATGGTTACGATTTTGATCCAGATTTATTTTTCTATTTTTATTGTTTACCGTGATTTAGTAAAGCATTTCCAATGGTCAATCAAAATTTGAGTATGAATGGTAGAGTTATAAGCAAGATACAGAGCTCACAATTCTTTGTTTTGTAAACAAGACTCATGTCATATTTTTGTTTTAAATTGGTTCAATATATTTGCTGATTTTTCTATCTACTAATTCGGTTTGAACACAAATCAACAGTTCCTATTGTTAGTAACATACATTTTTGGTCTAAACCCGAAACTTTTCCTCAATATTCAAAATGTAAACAAAAACAAGACCCTGGCTTTGTTTACATAACAAATTAATTTTGATCTCTGTGTCTCGCTTATAACTCGACGACCGACACTCAAAGTTTTGTTGACTTTTAGAAACGCCCTACAGAAGATAATAAACATTAAAAACGGAAGAAGAAAAAACAATGACCAAAATCGCGACCATAACCCTTTAAACACACGAGTAAAGCAGTTAAACAAGACTGTTACTCCCCAAAAGCAAACAATTCATGTGCTTTCTTTCAGAAAAAAAATTCTATGATTTTCTTTTGAAATCATTGAATATTCAATTTTATCTTGTTACAATTGACGTCAAAATGGTGTAGGTGATTGGGTTCAGACCGTGCGTAAGGAATTTGTTTTACCTCTTTGTTTACTGCTTTCTATATATTTTATATCTCTATGGAAAATTGTTCTTCCTGAAAATCACTGAATTTAACAAATTACAGGCTCTTATCATTACAAACAACACGATCAATGCATATCAGATCCTTGGCAAAAGGTACTTTTTGCTGAAATGCATGTTCACGCAAAAGAATAAGCGATGCAAAATTTATTTCATTATGTTTTATATGTATGTTTTAAACCTTCTATATATTTCATAACTATATGCAACCAAATAATGGACGGGAAATTTGGCTACCATAATTTTCTATAGGTTACTCTGATTGGGAAAAGCTATGATTCCCTTAATGGTTGGTTATAACTTAATTTAGATACTTTATATACCTAATTCTTGAATTCCGCAATAATGAGAAGGAGTTATGTCCCATCTTTCACGCAATGAAGGCGAAACAAAGAACAGTGTTTGATATCACACAGTGATTTTTTAGTAAAAGGTGTGAACAGCGATTTTTGTCTTCCAACGTCCGACCGCTTGCAATGTTACATACTAGTACTATGACTCTGACCACCAGTATAAGCGCTTTAGTTATGATCGAAGCTAATGTTCCTTTTTAACTTGTTTTATTTTTAATAATTATGTTCTATGGACATAAAATCAGTAAGTTTTCATCACATTGTTGTTTTAACATCCAAAATACTAAGCAGATTGTAAAAGAATCACGGTTAATGATGATATTAAGAACAAAAGAGTTCTATGTTATTCGTTCAAAATCGTGACAACATTGAAAAAGCCCCCCCCCCCCCCCTGGAGTTTTGATTCCTAGCTAGACAAGGCTTACCACCGTGATGTCTGTGATATATAGAAATAAAGTAGGAATGATAAGTGCCAAATTTACACAAATTCGTCGACTCTGAAATTGACCTCCCTGAAAATTACTACTTTCCCGAGAATTTACAAATTACAGGCTCCTATCATTACAAACAGCAACAACCAATGCCTAGCAGATATTGGGCAAAAGGCACTTTTTGCTGAAACGCGTGTTCACTTAACAAAACAAGTGATGCAGGATGTATCTTTTATATATAACTTTTAACGGTTTCTTTGTAATACTTACATGAAGTAGCTTGGTATCAGATATGAGTAAGAATATTCTAAATCTAAATGTTCGAGCTTATTTCAAAACCTTTAATAGTTGTTCATATTAGTGTTTTAATTTTGGTTATCTATGTATTATTAAAAAGAAAAAGACTTTTGTTCTTCTTCAAACTTCTTGAAGGTTTATCAAAGAGAAAACTAATCATAAAAGCTTCAATTTAATGCACTGCGACACCTCAACAGTTCACTTGGTAGTCGCCTTTGAGAAATCATAAAAATCTGTTTGTCTATGGGATAGGTTAAACAAAGATGATATCAGTCAACGAGCTATGAATATTTCATTTCTTCAAAGATAAGACGTTTGTTAAACCTTTTAAAAGTAAGAATACATAAAAACTAAAAATTAAATATCTGACGAATTCTGATTATCATAATGATTGCTAATTGACTACATCTTTAATAAACGCTTATTGCTAAATGCATGTACACGTAATTTTGGTTGTTCATCCAGAGTGATGCTGCATGAGGTATAAATCTTCATTTTCATACATGAAGAAGCTCTAGACTCGACTTGGATTTCCAATGATACATCAACAAAAGAGCTCTTTATCTACTGGTTATTATATTTTAATTGAGCGTTGTTCAGTCCTTTGGGTTTGGAAATTAGTTGTTTATCAGGTGAGCATTTTTCAACAACCATTCAGAGAGAAATTAGAACAAAAAAAACCTAAATTCTTATCCATTTAAATTGTAAACAATGAAGTGTAATTGTAATAACTAAAAGAAACAGATTATTAAGAACAATATGATACGGTAACAACTTCTACAGTTGTTCATTGTTTTGGCTTTTCTGGATGGGTAATTTCAGGGTTTTTCTATTTCAATAGCAGAATTAGGTTTTTTTTTTTTACTCGACTATCAATTTACATCGACATCAGCGATCTACACATAAATCAGATTCCTTCCTTTGTCAATGTGTGGAAGATGTTTTAATAGACAAGACCTTTTTTTTATGTCACACGAAAAACCACTCCGAAGTTTCAGATATAGAACAATGCTCATCTAAAAAGGTGACAAATTTAATGAACTCCGACAGTTCCGACAACGAAATTGCGTGTCCCATTTCATCGAGCAGCGGAAATTCGTCAAATGGTATCAAATGTAAATTGATCGGTATTGGTACTTTCTGTCGATATTTTTGATTTCAAATAAAAAAAATAACGATTTTTTTCTCTCCTGATTTTATAGACATTTATGCCGAGGACTCCAAAGAAGACTGAATTTCAGAGGAAGAGACCCTCGGGGAAATTTGAAGAAAATATTATTGGAGGCCACCGACAAAAGCAAATACCAACTTTTGACCTTTCTGCAAGTGAAAAAAAGACCATCAGATCAATTTTAAAAGAGGAACGCACCAAAAGGAATAGAATAAAGTGTTATCCCACCCTTCAAGACATAGGGGATCAAGTGGACACTGCAGAACGTCATTTCCACGGCCTCTGCCGCATAGTGCTCAACAACGCAGACATTAAGCCCGATTTGAAAGAAGGCATCATGAACATGTTCAAGTCTTTCATTGAATACCAAAGAGACGGTAGCAACTGGGTACTGTGCAAGGTCCTCGGAGTTACCATTCATATTGTGCGATACGATCCCATGAATGACTCCATATTTACACCGCCACCAACAAAACTTGCCAGCAAAAAGGCCATGTCGACGTCTAGAATACCGATCAATAATGCTTCATGTGGTCGTTATTAGCTGCCATCATTCCAGCGACGGAGGATCCGCAACGAGTATTGAAATATATATGCAACACATTGACAAGCTCGACTTCACAGACATTCCAATACATGTCCGGGTAGGAGGTATTCCTCAATTCGAAACGAGAAACGACATGTCCATTTATGTGTTTGGCTACGAAAAGAGAGAAACACACCCTCTACATCTAACCAGAAAAAGAGGATTAAAACACGTGGATCTCTTCGTCCTAACAAAGGGGGATAAATCTCATTACTGCTGTATAAAAAACCTTAACATATTAATGAATATGGACAAAAAGGAAATTAACTATTTCATTGCCATCATTATTTCCATGGTTTTTATAAAAAGCGGTTTTTAGAAAAACGCGTGTCTTATTGTGAAGTACACGGTGCACAGCGGACCGAAATGCGAAACGATGAAGATAAATGGCTCGAGTTCTGCGATGTTTCCAAGCAGCTCAATGTTTCATTTGTAGTCTATGCCGACTTTGAAATCGTTCTCAAGGGGCATTACGGTCGTCCACCATTTACTATTTAGCTAGCAAAACACATGCTCCCCGGGTTTTCTTACAAGGCTTTTAGACGTTCTTCTAACACTACAATCATGTGACATACCGTGGCCATGATTCGGCTGACCAGTTCATTGACCATCGAATCAAACTGAAGGACGAGCTTGTGAGGGTCTTACCTATTCAAAACCAATGTTTTTGTCTGACGAAGAGAACGAAGCATTCCAGGAAACGACTGTATGTTATATGAGTAACAAATAATTGGGGAAAATTGCCGTTCGTGATCAGTCACGTGACGGGAAAATTTCGAGGGGCAGCTCACACTAATTGTAATCTATATCAGCGACTCGGAGAGAGGATATCAGTATTTTTTCGTGACCTCAGAGAGTATGACGTCCACCACATTATGAATGCCAACAGCAAATTTAAGCAAAAAAAAAAAAGATCAAATAAATTATAAAAAAAAAATACATAAATTTTGTTTTCGTTGGGGAGATTGGATTAAGTCGACACGTTCCAATTTTGTCAATTAACGTCTCTCGACAAACTATCCGCTAATCTAGCCAAAGAGGACATCTACAAATTTTCTCATCTCACAGCTCGTCTCATCCCGGAAACGATCAGATAATGCTACACGGGATTGCTTCAACGATCTAGAAGGAAAACCTGTGTCCGATCAGGACTTTTTGCATGCTCAATGGGTTAGGGACGTTTTCAAAATTCAAAACTTAGAACAGTGTTACGACTTGTACATGGAAACCGGTATGTATCTTTCAGCCGATGTGTTTGAACATTTTCGTTACCTCTGCTTGGGCATATATTGTCTCGATGCAGCTCAGAAAAAGTATGGCGATCCCGCTGTTTGCTGTTTTACAGACACAGAGTGAATATGCAACGAGATATCCACCAAGAATAGGTATGTAGACATGAAGGAGGATCACCATCACTTTGAATTCAGTGATTACCCAGAAACCCATTTCCTTCACAACAATCTGAATAAAAAGGTTCTTGGTAAAATGAAGGACGAGTGCCAAGACCATATATTGCGATAATTTATTGACCTCAAGCTCAAGATGTACAGTTTCATTCATGAAAAGAAAATAACTCAAAAGGAGATCGAATCCATCTGTATGGAAGAAAATGCGAGAGCAAATCGTGCAATCGAGCATACAGCACGAGGACTATAAAAGTTGTCTTTTCAATGGAGACTTTCAAAAGGACTCGATGGTGACTTTTAGATCCTTTAACCATTAAATATGCACAGTTGTTTAAAACAAAACAAGTCTAAGCAAGTTTGACGACAAAAGGCATATTCTGGACGATGGCATTCGCACCTTATCGGGCGGTCTTTGTAAGACCGTGATGTTTTGTAATGATGTTCATTATTTTTGTCTGGTATATGTGATTTAATGCAGTGAAAATATGTTTTGTGTATACCCAGTGTGTGCAAGATTGAAAAAATAATAAATGATCAAAATAAAAATGGTGTTTGGATTAAAACATGGTTCATCAAAGGACTCCGGGGGCTGCAGCGGACCTTTTGGTTTCCGGAGTCCAAAGATTCCGGAGTCCAAAGGTTTCGGAGACTTTGATTCCGGAGTCCAATGGCAACGGAAGTGTTGAATCTATGTTATGAAGAGAAAATATATGAGGTGTATTTTTTTCTAAACAGTTTGACTTGCAAGCAATACAAGCAATGAGTTCATGAGATCATTGCTGTCCAAAAGGTTGTTAAACAAGTTCAGATAGTGACAATTTTGTCTTTGGGTTAGATCTTTGTTATAGTACAATTTGATTGATGACTGGGACTTTGAGATTTCTGTAAATAATTCACTGATTCTGTAATTTATGGCTGCTGTAGACGTAATATCATCTATATTCTTGTATGAATGAACGAGCCCTGCTCCAAATACTGTGGTTTCATTAATATTCGGGGGTATCAATTTTGGTGGATTCAATGAAAATCAGTTTCAAGGATATGTAAATTCGTGGCCAATTATCCATATCAATTCAAAATGTAAGTAAATTTTGCACTTCAGTGAATTTTTAATTTCGTTAATCAACGTAACAATGAAATCCATGAATGTTGGTATTCAACGAATATATATGAAACCACAGTATAATGGAATTCCCAGGATGAATTCGATATGAGGATATACCGTGGATTTGACGATGTCTTATTGAGGTTGCCATGGCCTAAACAGCCACAGGATTTTCTCCGGAGGAAGGGAAACCTTAATTTTATTTTACAATGTTGAAGGAACATTTTTTACAAAATATGTCTTTCCCGAACAAGTTTTTCCTGACATGTTGGCAGTAAATGGATATTGAAAAACAAAGTCCCGTTGTTGTTGCTGTTGTGGTGTTTCTTGTCGTCGTGTTGTTATTGTTGTTGTAACACTGGCAACGGCAGCTGTTGTTGTTGTCGTCGTTGTTGTTGCCGCTATTGTTGTTGTGACACCGGCAATGACAGTTGTTGGTGTCGTTGTCAATGTTGTTGTTGAGATACTTCCGACTCTAGTGTGCCCTGTTTAAAATTCAAACTTTTTCAAACTAACGGACAAGACGTAGACTTTTGAGCATTAACTACAGGTATACATGCTAAGCTTCTCGTAGAATGGTGAGCTTGTTTTATTATTTTTTCATTTTTAATTATGTTTCCTTATGATCTCATTTGCATATTGCTTGCAAGTCAAACTGTTTAGAAAAAAATACACCTCATATATTTTCTCTTCATAACATAGATTCAACACTTCCGTTGCCATTGGACTCCGGAATCAAAGTCTCCGAAACCTTTGGACTCCGGAATCTTTGGACTCCGGAAACCAAAGGATCCGCTGCAGCCCCCGGAGTCCTTTGATGAACCATGTTTTAATCCAAGCACCATTTGTATTTTCATCATTTATGATTTTTTCAATCTTGCACACACTGGGTATACACAAAACATATTTTCACTGCATTAAATATTCTATTATAGTATGAATTAGCTGAACCAAATGAAAAATAAACTCATGAATATGGATTGCTGCTCGTTAGAACGTAGAACTTACAAAGAGATGGCGGCTGTAAACTGTAAAAACAAACATATATTTATTAAATTCATTTAATCAAAATACCACGAGACACTTTTAATTTATTATCAACAGAATCTTTAATATAATTGTCCCTGGAATAATCAGTTTTCCACCGACCGTGTATTTTAATAAGACGTTCTGACACTTTTTTCTCAGCTGCAGCTGTAGCACCTCCGCTTCTTAGACTATGTAGCCCGAACGCTTTTGAATCTATTCCGACTTTTTCTAATGCTTCCATCAGTAATTCTCTAGCTCTCGTATACGATTCCAATATTTTGAATAAAATCTGGTGACCTTATTATTTTTACAATTTGCGAACACATCAATAGTATACGGACCCCAAACTTTTTCAAAATATCTGAATATATGATCTGATACACTCCAATCATCACTGTCGAAAATCCTGCTATAACTATCAGCACAATCATTGTAATTTCTTGGTATCCACTGCACTTCTAATAAAATTCCATATTTTACACAAACACCGAAAATACTCATTGCTAGCTGATGCAGCTCGTCAACCATACTACCTTTGCATGCGATGCGCACTACATTTTGATTGTCAGTAAATAACTTCACCAATCTTCCACTCAGTTCCTCTGCAAGACTTAATAAAATTACTTGTACTGTTTTTAATTCTCTCCAAGTAGAACTCTTGTGTTTTTCAAAATCATCCCACATGTAATGTATAATTTTCTCATTTCTTTCACATGTAAAACCTGCGCCAGCGTAACAACTTGCATCTGAAAAAATTATCTTTTCAGGCATATTCTCAACACATGTGAAATATTTAAAAGAAATAGAATTGATGTTTTCTAACCAAAATTTTAATTCTTGTATGTTTTCACTATCTAAGTATAAAACTGAATCCCAACTTTCCTTACCACAAATAGTAATACTGAGATGCCTAGTCATTAATTGACAAATATTTCCAAAGGATGGTTTTAATGCAATGATCTTACCTACTATGGAAGACAATCTTCTCGCAGATATGCTACTTTTGTTATCCAGTATATATTTCAAAATATCTTTGCTATCCTTAATTTTTTCAATGGGAACCTCTAACGTACCACTTTCCATATTCCAAAGAAATCCTAACCACACAATGCTTTTAGTGGGTTCAAGAACTGACTTTTCAGTATTTAGAACAAAACCTGATTTCTGCAAAATTTTTTGTATTAAATCTGATGCAGACTTGCAAGTTTTAAAATCATCACACACCCAACCATCATCCAAATACATTATCACTGGTATGCCACATGATCTCCAGTATTTCACTAACACTCTAACCACTTTTGTAAAAACATAACCTGCTGACGACAGCCCAAATGGTAAGACATTAAATTCAAAACACCTGGGGTTTTTTCACCATATATCCACGAAAACCCCAAATATTTATGAATATCGGGGTGTATATCAATATGATGATATCCGGATTTTAAATCATACTTTATCATGTACTTATTTTCCTTTGCATATTGTAATGCTTCATTCACCCCTTCAAACTTAACTTTTTGCTTCTCAACAAATTGATTAACATGTCGTAAATCTAACACCAACCTTTTCTTACCTGTGGCATTAACTGAAACAGTAAGTGGATTAACAACGTATGTACTATCTTCAAATACTTCATGAATGCAACCAGAAGACAAAAGATCATCGATAGCTGTATAAACAAAATCACTATGAATAAGAGCTGACCTGTTATTTTTTAAAACCACTTTTGGAGGAGATTGAATGAATGGGATGACATAACCGAACTCTATTGTATTTTTCACAAACACATTAGCAGACAACGTATCTTTCCAAAATTGTACACAGCTTTTTAATCGAGATTTTACAGAAATAACTGTATCTGCATTAAGCTCATATTCATAAGAGTTGCTTACACAAACATCATTATCACTATACTCAACTTGATCTCCGCTATTGCTTGCTACTTGAGGTCGATGCGACAGCCGGGGTAGGCACTGGCACTTGTTGTCCTCTGGGGAAGGGACAGTCCCTGACGTAGTGTCCGCTCTGTCGACAAAAGAAGCACTTTCGGTCGTAGAAAGCTTGCTGTCCTGATGCATAATCGCTTGGTTTTGTGGTTTGCTTGAACACTCCTGGAGTAAACGTTTGGCTGAAGCCACGAAAAAATTCATTGGCGGAAAATGCGTTTTGTCTACGAGCCTGACCAGTGTAAGATTATGGTTTTCCACGATAATTTCGTTTGCGAACAGCGCGATTCACAGCACCCCGTAACTTTATCGCATCGTCGTTGTTGTCGGCCAATGGATCATCTAAATACTAGTTCACAGTGTCCCAGGTATGACTTAAATTGCTGAATTTATTATTTTGTCCTTTTTAAGTAATTAAATAAGTGACAAGGCATTTATTTTGAACATTAATTACAATTTGATAGTCTCAAGATCCTAATATTCTTTAACCGCTGATGAACATATTAATTGTATGTTATGAAACATTGCTACAATGTATGGGGGATGTGGTGAAGATATGGTCCGCTAACAAGAGATACTGTAAAACTTAAGAAAAATTGAGAATTATATTTAAGATTCTTTTCAAAAATGTTTATATCGGATATATATAAATAGAATAATCTATATTAATCTATATGTTGGGCAGTTATTATTGATAAACTGAAAAGAAAAATAAACATTCCTGTTTGTTTACAGAAAATTTTCATAAACAAGATATATAATATATATATATATATATATATATATATATATATATATATATATATATATATATATATATATATATATATTACAGGGTTTTATAGGGTGACCAATGTTTATTTCTCAATTGCAAATGTTTACTACTTTGTTTGTATTTTAATGTACATTTAATAACTTTGCAAGTTTCAAACGAAAAGGGTTATTGGTCCTCCTCTAGATCCTCCTCTAGATCCGTGCAAGCTCATAGTTTTTAATTTTAAAAAATTGCTGATAATAAAGTTTTTCGTCTGAGTACTCTCACTACTTAGCTGCATAATCAACCTTTTGCTGTTTACTGGCTGCTAGCTTCAGTGTTGTGGGAATGGGGATAAATTGTTTGTTCTTTCTTTGTTTCTAGTCTTAAATCGGATATTTCAATAGGACCGAACCGTCAATGAATTTAGATGGTATATTTCAGAAAATCCATAACAGAGTATAATGTGCAATTATTGCTTTCAGCCGTACGCTTGAAGTGGAATTATCCAATAAATGGTTTTTGCGGTTATCAGTACAACACATTTTATTTTAATAAAAAGCATGGAAATTATCAACAACTTGTTTTATATCACCGTAACTTCTTATAAAAAAAACGTCGGACCTGACCTGTTCTTGGGGGTATTACTCAAGTATGAATTGCAATTGGTGTTGTCTGTTGTGGCAGAATATCTAATGTATACTTAGCAATCTAGCTGGTTTGGAAATGGGTCAAGTACATTTACAACGTACTTTATCAACAACAGTGAGTAAAGGAACTTTTTCCGTATAAAGACCTTTTTTTATATCTGTCCCTCTATGATTGAAATCTTATAATTATCTTTAAACTTCAGATTTGCACTGTTAAACTGGTCTCATCGAAATACACGGAAAAATCAACAATGCCTGCCGAGGAGTTTAAACATTTCCTCTTTCGTGCGAAAAGTTGTCAATTGTCCAAACTGATCGACAATGAGATTTTGCATGAAAGAATTCTTAAAATTGCCTTGTAATGCAATCGGGACAAATGAATAGATAGAATAATATCTCGTTTTTCTGTCGGTAATTAATGATTATGTCGATAGTTTTGAACATACATAAAAGATAGCATTGATAAAATTCTTTTAGCTACCTAGGAGGTAAGAGAGGTCCGAATGCAATAGTCAAATCAATTTTCAAAAAAATAACAATGCTATGCCAAGCACAAAGCTATCAGCTTACTGTTTAATTGCACAACATTTGAATAGCTTTATATTATCCGTTATAGATCTTTTACGAGGAATATCTTACAAAACATACAGACCTCATGGAACATTTCATGAAATTTATTTTTTAAACTAGTGGTGTTGTGTTCATTTAACACAAGGATATATATATATATATATATATATATATATATATATATATATATATATATATATATATATATATATATATATATATATATATATATATATATTTGTCTTTTAATTGTTGAAAAGATTTTTTCCATGCTTAAGCTTTAAAAAGTTTTTCAACTTGTAAAAATACATGATTGTCATGATCTAGAATTTAACTTAAGATTGAAAATCAGCACTGGCGTCGGAAGCAAATTGAAAGTGGGGGGGGGGGGGGGGGCTAGACTTATCCAAAATCTTGACAATGCATTGTAAAATTTTAAGATTTAAAATTAGTTACTCAGGTCTCAGGTTAATTTTTTCAGGATTTACTCACTTCGTGGTGAAATTTAAATCAGGGGCAGATCCATGATTTCAAGTTAGAAGGGGCGCCAGTTGAAGGCAGGGGGCAAGGCATCGGAAACTCTTGAATTCTAGAGATTTTGTAAAGTAAAAATGAAGTCTTCAAAGTTAGACGGTTGTGGTATTTCTTCTCAAGATTATACTTAAAATTTAATAAAATATATTTTTTAAAGGTTTGTAGATTTAAGACCTGCAGTAATCCCATCAAAAGTATCTGCCTTGCAGAAATATACGCAAAATTTCCTTTTATTTTTTTTTTATTAGGAATGGCTAGTAAATTAATCAGTTTAAGAATGAGACGATTTAAATGAAGTTTACAAACAGGTAACCTTGCCAGCTTGTATTATAATAAACATGGAAGAGTCGTTTAAACACTAGCTAGTATATCAATTACTTACTTAGGCTCGCCAAGGTGGTTGATTGGTCACATATGAAAACACGGGGAGCGTGACTAAAATGGGTTTTCTATACATATAACACTATGCCGGATAATTATGCCAGTGCCAAGGTGGCATTTTTGCACCCGTCTAAGCTGCTTATATCGAAAAATTCAAATATGCCACATTATAGACCATTGCTTAAAGAGTTTACAACCACCTTTGTTATCATTGTATCTCACCTATCAGGTGAGATATTTACCTTTTAAAAATAAATTCCTACAGGAAAATAATTTTTCCCATAGGAAAAACAATATTCTTATAGGAAATTTGAATTTCCTATAGGAAATCCGCCAGTAGCTGTAAATGATTGATTGATTTATTCATATGATTATGTCTATCTTAGCCAAAAAATAGAAATAAAGGAAATTGACTATACAATCCATTGTTTTACAATGATGTGAATAATAAAACCAAAGCACATTCAGAAGATAATATTCCGCTAGAACGTTCACAATACACGTGTATTTATAGTGGTGTAGCTATTAGTCTACAGACGAGTGTAGGAGATCCTGGTAAGTATGTGAAGTTACCAGAGCTAGTGATAATACATGTAAATACTAGTATATATATGGTCATTATTGCACACATTTGCGGTAATGCATTATCATAAGAACTTTCTGTTTTACAACAAAGGCTTAATTAATATTGATGCAATCATTATTACATTATTTTTTCCAAATAAATGAAAAGTATTTTTCATGTACTTTAATTTGAACTACACAATTTGAACGCTGTAAAATATCAGTGATGAAAGTTAGCAGCTGCAGCTACCATCCCCACCTCCCCCATCCTGCCCTTTCCAGAAAAAAAGAGCTGCATTTTTTGAGGAGAAAAAATTAAAATTTTATGTGATACCACAGAGACTTAGCCTGTTTTGACCCTAATTTCACATTGTGAGTGAAACAAAACTTCTTGGTATAATTTCTTTAACTTGCTTCGTTAGTGGAAGTTGACGTTATAAATAAATGTGAATAATGTACGGAAGCGTATTAGTGCCACATTGCAATTTTTTTTTCTTTAAAATTCCAACTTTAATGTTAGAATTTCCAACTTTAATGTTGAAATTTACAACTTTAATCTTGGAATTTCCAACTTTAAAGTTAATTTTTCAACTTTAAAGTTGATTTTTCCAACTTTAATGTTGGATTTTCCAACTTTAATGTTGGAATTTCCAACTTTAATCATGGAAATTCCAACTTTAAAGTTGGAATTTTCAATTCTAAAGTTGAAATTTCCAACTTTAATCTTGGATTTTCCAACTTTAATCTTGGAATTTCCAACTTTAAAGTTAAATTTTTCCAACTTTAATCTTGGAAATTCCATCTTTAATCTTGGAATTTCCAACTTTAATCTTGGATTTTCCAACTTTAATCTTGGAATTTCCAACTTGAAAGTTGGAATTTCCAATTTTAAAGTTGGAATTTCCGAATTTTATTTTGGTTTTTCCAACTATAAAGTTGATTTTTCCAACTTAAATCTTGGAATTTCCAACTTTAATATTGGAATTTCCAACTTTAATCTTGGAATTTCCAACTTTAATCTTGGATTTTCAACTTTAATCTTGCAATTTCCAACTTAAAAGTTGGAATTTTCAACTTTAATCTTGGAATTTTCAACTTTAAAGTTAATTTTTCCAGCTTAAATCTTGGAATTTCCAACTTTAATATTGGAATTTCCAACTTTAATCTTGGAATTTCCAACTTTAATTTTTTTAGAATTTCCAACTTTAATTTAGATTTGTAGTAAGATCTTTTCTTGAAAATGTCATTTGTATTCCAGCTCTGTAATGGATAGAACTGTTTTAATAGAAGAATATTTTAAACCTGGTTTAAAATATAGTGAAGTTTTAAAATGCCTGAAACACTTCATGGATATGTCATAAGCCTCCGCACTTTGAAACGAATTACTCGCAATTTAGGGCTTTATCGTAGAAAACACAAAAGTTATATTGTAGATATTGCATTGTTTATTATGGAACAATGTGGAAAACATGGCCAGATGCATGGTTATCGGTGGCTTCATTTGAAATGCTTGGAGGAAGGATTTGTTGTAGATCAGGAAACAATACGTGTATTGCTGCACATTTTAGCCCCTGATAGCATATAGTACAGAAAAAGAAGAAGACTAAAAAAACGCGTCTACTCTGTTCCAGATCCAAATGCGGTATGGCATATTGACGGGTATGATAAGCTCTTACGATGGTATAAAAATTCATGGATGTGTTGATGAATTTTCTCGGCAAATAATTTGGTTAAATGCTGGTGTATCTAACAAAAACCCAAACATCATTGCAATTTACTATATAGAAAGTATCAGAAAACATAACACGTGTCCAAGGAGGTTACGCACAGACTTAGGAACTGAGAACGTCCATGTTGAGACTATTAAAAAAAATTATCCGAAGAAATCACAGAGATGAGCATGCTGGTAACCGTAGCTTTATGTATGGTAAGAGCACGCAAAATCAGTGAATAGAATGTTTATGGGGAATGGTTCGCCGTCAGGGCATGCAGTATATTGGATCAAATTTTTTCCAAGAATTAGCTGAATCTGGTTTCCACGATGGGGGATATTTAGATCAGGAACTTTCAAGATTTTGCTTCTTGGAATTGGTACAGGTAAGACAAGCAGATAAAAATTGTTTTCTGAAGAAATAACAATTAAAAAAACAGAGTTATTGCGGTGTGTGATGAAGTTGAATTCAGTTTATTTTTTGTTTTTGTAAATAGTGTAAATTTGGGCTAAGTTGTGTTCCATACTTCTATATTGAGAGTGTTCGTAGTAGGAATATTTTTAGCAAAACCGGTTTGGTCAGGTAGAGAGTCGTTGTTGCTTGTCTAGTGTGCGGCCACGTTGCTGAATTTGTCCACCAGTTTGTTATTAATGGCGAATTCCAGAAGTTAGTCTGGAAGACTGGTAGCCAGAAATACAGTAAATCTGTTTGGACATTTGTTTTTCGTTGTTTTTTTTTTTTGTGAATATGTCTATAGACTTGGTACTTATTGTTTCAGTGCAGGAGTGGTTATGTATGTAAGACAGGTGTAATTGTGGTGAACGTCAGTTGAAGGCTGAGCATAGTACATGTTGGCCAGACCTGAGACATGATCTCCATTATGACGTCCTAACTAGGAATTACATTGCATATTACATGTCACAGAAGTAAAATGTTATCGTATTCATAACGATCATGTTCAGCAACTGATAAAATGATAAAAGCGTGATATCAGTCAGAAGAGTCTAAGAGACTAAGATTAGGGTTTAGACTTCAAAATGAAGCTTTAAATGATATTAAAAATGACAAAGAGTATGGATCGTCATATTGAGCCACAATTTTAATTCAATAGGTATACATGTAAATAGTTATCGACAATATACATGTAAATATTTATCGACAATATATAAGTTCATGTGGACATAGTTTGTAATCATTGCAATAGTCATTATTCTCACATATACATGTTACCTTTCGGGTCCATGAGCTCTACTATAAATAATGATGTACATATGTAGATGATTTATGTCAATTAAAATCAATTGTATGGGTTCTTGGTTTTGTAGGAAACCCTTGATGATATAAGTTTGATTTGGAATCGACATAGAATAAGACCGTACAGGCAAAGAATTACAAGATATGGACGTCCATTCATGCTTCACTACATGCCATCAGTATTTGATACCGTGGATTACGGGCTTGAAATTAATGATAACGACATACAAGTATGCGAAAGGGAACTTGAACCCGTACCTCCTTTGCCGTGTAGCGAATTAATAAAAGAACTGTGCATCTGCATAACGGAAGAGAACGGTCTTGCTCAACCTCAACATCCAGATGAGATGCGAGAATTGTACATCTTCCTCAGAGAAGACATGATTAATCACTTATAGTTATCTTAACAAAAGTTTATTGATAACTTTAATTATTTTGAAATAAATATTTTTGTAACCCATCATTATTTTTGCATCTAAGCGATCGACTAAACGACAAAAGTACGCGCATTTGTTTTACTACAGTAATTGCCAAATGCAATGTTTAATTAGCTAATTAAATGTCAGCTTTAATTTTTAAGTAGCTTTAATAGGCAATGTTACTTCTAGATTATTTCTTGATCGATCAAAACAAATGAAAGGACTTGCACGGACGGATGCCAGATTTTCAAGTAGTTGTGTACCATATATAGAGAATTGGCTGAAGATATCGATCGTTGTTGGGAGGGAGTAATAAAACCGGTATATGTGGGGTGTGGTTGGATTTGTGTTGTATTATATTCAGATGATAGATGACCCGTCACAACAAAAACACTGCTATAAGTTTATAATTCTAAACGATTTGTCCTTCTCAAATTAATAAACAGCAATGTTAAAAAGTTTAACGGGATATGAACTTGGTACGTGATCAAATCTCCTGAGAAGCTATTCTGCATGCACTTATAAGAAAACTTTTTCATCGAGAAACTGCTTATCAAGGTAGCTGCAAATCTCAAGGGTTCCATTGAGCTAAAGTTGGTTTCAAAAATTATCTAGCATTTTTTTTAGAGTTACAAAATTTCTCGACCGAAAATACTTTGAATTTTTTTTTCAAAGTGCGTTGATATGGTCGATATTAACATGCTTTGAAAAAAAGTGCAGGTTTCGGTCGAAAATTTTTGTAACTTTGATATAATGAGAAGTAATTCATAAACCAACTTTCAGCGCGGCAATATAATTTATATCTATATTTTCTTAACTTATCCATAATCACCTCTCTCTCTCCCTCTCTTTCACAAACAAACACACACACACACACGCACACGCACGCACGCGCACACACACGCACATTATATTCGTTTCATTTTTACAATATTTCATATCGTGAAAAAAAAATTGTGATTGAAAATGTCTCCATAAGTATCATCATTACTCTCTCTCTCTCTCTCTCTCTCTCTCTCTCTCTCTCTCTCTCTCTCTCTCTCTCTCTCTCTCTCTCTCTCTCTTCAAACTTCAGTGCGCATATACTTTGATATGTCGCTGATAAGTTCTTAAGGCATATCATACAGGTACATGTAGCCACTAGTACATATGAAGTCTCTCTCTCTCTCTCTCTCTCTCTCTCTCTCTCTCTCTCTCTCTCTCTCTCTCTCTCTCTCTCTCTCTCTCTAAACCAATTAGAAGCATAAAAGATATTAGAATGTACATCTGTTAAGTACATTATTAAATAAATTTGGAAATAGAATTTAAGAACTTACACCGGCAATCTGAGACATACCGACTCTTATTATATTTGAATATGGTTTAAAATTGTATTTCAATGAATTTACTTTCACTTTGTTGTGGTCCTAATTGATTTTTAAGTTTATTTTGGTTTGTGTTTAGTTCTGTTTCGCTTCGTTTCGATTTTTGGTTTCGTTTCGATTGGTTTCGTTTCGCACTTTACAGGTGCCCATTGAAGCTCTATTTTTTTTTATACACCAACGTGTTTCTTCATTAATATCACGGTCTTTTTATTAATTGCAAACGAGTGCATTTTTATCACACACGAAGTATATAATTCTTTAAAAATCTACAGCTGATAATGTGTTAATAAAGTCAGTGTTCTCGATTTGTAACTATAATTTCATTTTATTTTGAAAGGAGATGTCCAAAAAGAGATATTCAATACTTATGTTACATACGTGCGGTGTCCATCATAATTTTTAATTACAAAAATGTTAATATTATTCTATAATTGCAAATACAGTGAATTACCCGAAAAAAGAGATGGTTACAAATCGTGTTGAATTATATACACTTCACGTGGTAATACTAAAATGAACACAAAGATTTCATACAAAAATGTAAAGTGTTTAATCGTTAAATCAATTTTACATAAACTTGTGATATCTTAATAAACAAAGTCTTCTTGTTCTTACATTTGCAAGGAACCCGATTTTCTTGGGGTTCTGAAACCAAGCCAAGCAAAAATTTAAGTTTAAAAATAAATGGATTACAATAGTAAGTATAATCCTTAAGTTCTTATATGGCACGATCTCGTATCTACTAGTATTTTGCTAGTCAGTCTCTGGCTCTTTACTAAAGGTGTACTTAAAATATGATTGCTGTTTTTTGACCATTTGGACCATAGTGTCAGTTGATTCATCCTTATCATTAGAGGAAGTTGTCGATTTCATTGCAATTGATGACATTTTAATGGACCTTATGTTAAATTTGGGTAGAAACCCTTGTCTGAGTCTGATTCATCCTTGTCATTCTTGTCATTAGAAGAAATTGTCTGTTGCATTTCATTTGATGACGTTTCAACGGATTTTATTTTTTCAATCTGGGTAGAGGAGTAGTATAGGTGTCTGTATAGGGGGTAAAAACAATAGAGCTATTGTTCTCGAGAACAATGGAAGTCAACCTTGACCTACTTAATGGGGGTATTTCTATTGTTATGTTAATTAAGGGATCGAAGATCAAAGATAATTATATTCAATGGATCGAAGATCATATTGTTATGCTAATCAATAGATCGAAGATAAAAGGTAATAATATTCAATGGATTGAAGATCCTATTCAATGGATCAAAGATCAAAGCAGTCAAGGTCAGTCATCGAAGCATTCCAGAGTCAATCAAGCGATGACTATTGAAATCAATAGTTTGAACCCCAATAAAAACTCTGTTGTTCATACCCCATCAAAAAACCCAATATTCAATGGGGGTATTATTTGTAAAAGGTATTTATAGTTACCAAAGATGAATGCATCGATGATCATAGAAATCAACAGTGAGTATTCATCAGCCAGTCAAATGATATTTTATGAAATAATTTGATTAATGATACATATGACTACGGGAGATGTGATAATATTGAGGAAAGGTTCCCCTTCTTGTTTGTTTTGAAAAACTTTACACGCCAGTGATCGCCATCATAACAATTACATCTGCATTTTCTTAAGGAGTATCTAAATACACACCACACCTGTATACATTATCGTTTATTTTATGTATTTGGTTATCATTTTGTCACGGATATCGAATTTTATAATGTCAAAAGTTATTTACTGAACTGTGTCTAGGAGAAGTGACGATTTAATTGACAACACGTTTCGCCGGCCCATTAAAAAAGAATTTCACACAGTCGTGATTTTCATCATTGAAACATGTCTAGGTTAAATGGAAACGAAATCAAAAACAAATATGACTTTTTCAAGATGTTGTTATCATGTCTAAGTGAGAAGTTAAAAGTTTTAGAATAGTCTCTTGGGCTCTTGAAAGTCGTCCAATTCGTTCCTTGAGAAAAAGAATGACATTTTACCCAATTATAATGTAGTGAAAGTATGAAATAATATGAATCAAATTGATTATTTTATGTAATGTGAAAAAATCAGACACATTGGAGAAAAAACCAATTTGACAATAAACAATATACAATGTAGGTCAAAGAGTAACTCCGATAATTTAGCGTGAACGCTAACACGATGTCAATGTTTAAAATAAACTACTACTACGTCTGCGAGTGGGTATGCAACGCAGGGCCGTCAAATTCCTCTTTCTTCAAAATATATTAATATCATAACATACAACGTTTACTGTTAATCACGTTAGGCTTTACAAGGCGTGAGTTTTGATTACGACTAAAATAACACGTACTTCTAAACCCCCATTTCTTTGTGTCACTCTTGGAATTGCGGGACTGGTCCCGAGGGCGTCGTTGTTCCTGGGAGTGAGTGTGGCTGGTTTCTCCATTCTCCTCCTACACCCCCCCCCCAACACACACACACACACACACACACACACACACACACACACACACACACACACACACACACACACACACACACACACACACCGAGAGCATCGGGAATCCTCTTCCTTTTAAAATAATGTGCCAGAAGTAACCCTTAGGCATTTAAGGCAGGCCCTTAGTCTCTACCCCAGGATGATCAGCCTGATCAGGTTGAGGGCTGTAACCCCATGTAAGAGGCTTCCGACACTGAAACCACAGAAATTAAATTATTCATATAAAAGGAAAAATGTTCTTTTAGAAAATAAACTATTTACAGAAAATACGGTAATATCTTTTTATTAGATTTACATTTTATATTCCAACCACATTATCTTTTATTGATGAAAAGAAAAAAAAAATCATTGTCATATTGAAACATTGCTACTGATTATTGAGATTATTCATACCCTCTTCCTCTTCCCATTTTTTCTGTCAAGTGACTTGATTAACATGCACATGAACCACGGCAACATGCTACATCATCCCAAGTAGTATTTATATACATAAAAAAATACACAGAAGGTAAACAAAGTTAAACAAAAATATTTTTTAAAAAAATGGTGAAAAGTGTAAACAAGGAAATAATCACAATAATTGTGAACCGTTTATTTCATGCACTTAACGCAGATTTAGAGAAAAAATACTTAACACAAAAATTTCTTTTATGGGTTTAGTGGCCAAATGCATCTCCATTCAGTCGTCATCAGACATATGCATTATATTTTCTCTAGCTTTCTTTCTATATTAATTATTAATAACTTTATAAAACCAGAAACATGCTTATATGAAGGGGAGTAGTGCCAACAAACTTGGGAAGTAAAATTTGTCAGATTGTGTAATTTTTTCACGGATTGCGTCGATTCCTCTTTCCTGGTGGTTTAATGTCGATGCTCCTGGGTTGCTTCTATCTGTAACGTCTCTGTTGATGTGGTGTGTTCAGTGTACCTATAAGTGCTAATGTTGGTGTAATGTAATGTATTGATGATGCTAGTAGTTGTTGTGAAAATGTTAAATTGTGTAGTAGTGTTAAATTAACTTGACCGCCGGTGATCCATGGTCCGAGTAGGCAGTGAACTGTGTGTATTATGTAATGTGCCGATGTCTGTCGTTACAGCTTGTGAATTAATGATTATAATTGTAGGTTTCTAGTTAAAGTCGGTAGGTGTGGTCGCAATGCCACTGTGTGGGTATGTGTGCGTGTTGGTCGAAATATCGTGTTTTACGGTCGGTTGATCTGAGGGGATGTTATGTTGTCGAACAGAGGATTGAACAGAGGAAGTCTCTGCAAAAAATAAAAATTCAATCTCTGGATGTATTTGCACCAGCAACAACATTAAAAAAAACCTAACAAGAACAACAATTAATTAATGGGCATCATCATCTTTATTATAAATTATGATTTATGTCTTATAAATTATATGTTTTCGCGAATGTTTCTAGACAGTTATTTCGGTAGTGGATAAAGGGTGTACTCAACGACATGTAATACACAGTTTACACTTGCATATTATTTAAGGTGTCTCACTACACCTTGCATTATTTCAATCAAATCAGCAGAAATATTCTTGATTATGATAGAAAGCATGCTGAATAAGATGTATTAAACTCTAAGAGGCGAAAAAATTGTAATTTTGGATAAAGAATTATCTTTTCAAAAATTTAGTTCAGTTAATATGAACAAAAGTCCCAGGAGGATTCGATTTCATGATCTGCGCTTCACTTAACGACTGAGCAATGTCAGTGTACAACCAAGTAGATTGATACAAACAATTAAACAAAATATCAAAATCGTCATCTTGTTAAGTATATGTGTCTAGGTGTAGCGAGGGTCCTTAATGTAAATATTGGAATTCAACAAGATAATAAGAGCAATGTATAAAAATCGACAGATATACAAAAAAAAAAAAAAAACCCAATATATTGACAATTACGAACAATTCTATAAGCTCTTTATAAAGTTATTTCAATCTGATGGAAAGCCGATGGTTTGCATTGTCAAATTGATAGGCTTATGAAAGGATGAGGAAGTCTACGAGCACTGTTTGATTCGTACAAATCGACATCTGAAAAATTCCACTATATCTGCAATTACCATTGTCAACCCTTCGAACTCTAATTTTTAATGTTTTCGACATGAATTCCCTATTATGTGTTTATCCATTTCATTTGGTTGTATATTTTGTAAAACCGAAGCTTAAAGATAATAAACCAACATAGTTTAAAACTTTGGAGGTAATTTCAAAATGTAATTCAGAGTCTTTTTTTCAGAGTCGGTTTTGCAGTCAAATTATTTATAGCCAAAGAATTGTCTTTTTCGCATCTTCTAAAGGGTTCTAAACGGTGAATCAGCGTCACTAGTATGACTTATTCTTCTTTACTCCTTCTATTGTTATTCTAGCTCAATCAGCTTCAATTTTAGTAAATAAACTAGAAATTTGTATTAAAATTTTTTCTACCAAATTTTTAATACATTTGAATATGATTGCATAAATATGTTAGTTTATTACATATTGACACATTTATGTATTTAACAAGGTTAATAAGCACCAATTCAGCAAACGCTTACTAAGCTTGCGTACTTAAAGGGGCATGGTTACGATTTTGGTCTAGATTTCTTTTTCTTTTTTTATTGTTTACCGTGATTTAGTAAAGCATTTCCAATGATCAATGAAAATTTGAGTGTCAATGGTAGAGTAATAAGCAAGAGCTCACAATTCTTTGTTTTGTAAACAAGACTCCTGGCATGTTTTTGTTTGAAATTCGTTCAATATATTTGCTGATTTTACTATCTACGAGTTTGTTTTGAATACAAATCAACAGTTCCTATCGTTAGTAACATTTATTTTTGGTCTAAACCCGAAACTTTTCCTCAATATTCAAAATGTAAACAAAACAAAAAGACCCTGGCTTTGTTTTCATAACAAAGAATTTTGAGCTCTGTGTCCCGCTTAAAACTCGACGACCGACACTCAAAATTTGGTCGACTATTAGAAATGCCCTACAGAAGCATTATACACATTAAAAACGGAAGAGAAAAACGTGACCATTTCTCTTTAAACACGCGAGTAAGCGGTTAAACAAGACTGTTATTACTCTCCGAAAGCAAACCATTCATGTGCTTCCTTGAAAAAAAATATTCTATGATATTCTTTTAAAATCATTGAATATTCAAAAAATCATTGACAATGTCACTCGTACGATTTTATCTTGCTACAATAGACGTCAAAATGGTCCAGGTCATTCGGTTCAGACCGTGCGTAAAGAATTTGTTTTAATTCTTTGTTTAATACTTTCTATATATTTTATATCTCTATGGAAAATTGTCTTTCCTGAAAATCACTGAATTAACAAATTACAGGCTCCTATCATTACAAACCTTGGCAAAAGGTACTTTTTGCTGAAATGCATGTTCAAGCAAGAGAATTAGCGATGCAAAAATTATTTCATTATGTTTTATATGTATGTTTTAAACCTTCTATATATTTCATAACTATATGCAACTAAAGAATGGACGAGAAATTTGGCTACCATAATTTTCTATAGGTTACTCTGATTGGGAAAAGCTATGATTCCCTTAATGGTTGGTTTACACTTAATTTTGATGCTATATATACCTGATTCTTGAATTCCGCAATAATGGGAAGTAGTTATGTTCCATCTTTCACACAATGAAGGCGAAACAAAGAACAGTGTTTGATATCACACAGTGATTTTTTTTTTGTGTAAAAGGTGTGAGCAGCGATTTTTGTCTTCCAACGTCCGACCGCTTGCAATGTTACATACAAGTACTATGACTCTGACCACCAGTACAAGCGATTTAGTTATGATCGAAGCTAATGTTCTTTTTTAACTTGTTTTATGTTTTAATAAATATGCTCTACGGACATAAAATCAGTAAGTTTTTATAACACTGAAAGACAAATGCATTGTTGTTTTAACATCCAACATACTAAGTAAATTGTAAAAGAATAAATGTTAATAGTGATATTAAGAACAAAGTATTATGTGATTCGTTCAAAATCGTGACAACATTGAACAAGATCCCGCCAAAGTACTGATTTCTAGCTAGACAAGGCTTACCACCGTGATGTCTGTGATACATAGAAATAAAGAAGGGATGATAAGTGCCAAATTTACACAAATTCGTCTACTCTAAAATTGACCGTCCTAAAAATTACTACTTTCCCGAGAGTCTACAAATTACAGACTCCTATCATTACAAAAAGCAACAACCAATGCCTAGCAGATATTGGGCAAAACGCACTTTTTGCTGAAACGCATGTTCTCTTAACAAAACAAGCGATGCAGGATGTATCTTTTATATATTACTATTAACGATTTCTTTGTATACCTACATGAATTATCTTGGTATCAGATATAAGGTAGAAAAATCTATGTTCGAGCTTATTTCAAAACCTTTAATAGTGCTTCATATCATTTGTGGTTATTTATGTATTAATAAAAAGAAAAGAAAAAACTTTTGTTCTTCCTCAATCTTCTTAGGTTTATCAAAGAGAAAACTAATAATAAAAGTTTCAATTTAATGCACTGCGACACTTCAACAGTTTACTCGGTAATCGGTTTTGAGAAATCATAGAAATCTGTTTATCTATGGGATAGGTTAAACAAAGATAATATCAGCCAACGAGCTATGAATATTTCATTTCTTCAAAGATAAGACGTTTGTTTACCCTTTTAATAGTAAGAATACATAAAAACTAAAATTAAATATCTGACGAATTATGATTGCTAATTGACTTCATCTTTAATAAACGCTTGTTGCAAAATGCATCTACACGTAATTTTGGTTGTTCATTCTGAGTGATGTTGCATGAGGTATAATTCTTAATTTTTATACATGAAGAAGCACTAGACTCGACTTCGATTTCCAATGATGCATCAACAAAACAGCTCTGTATCTACTGGTTATTTTTTTTTAATTGAGTGTTGTCCCGTTCTTTGGGTTTGGAAATTAGTTGCTTATCAGGTGAGCATTTTTCAACAACCATTCAGAGAGAAATTAGAAAAAAAAACACCTAAATTCTCATCAATTTAAATTGTAAACAATGAAGTGTAATTGTAACAACTAAAAGAAATAAGGTATTAAGAACAATATGATACGGTAACAATTTCTTCAGTTATTTATTGTTTTGGCTTTTCTGGATGAGTAGTTTCAGGTTTTTTCAATTTCAATAGCAGAATTAGGTTTTTTACTCGACTATCAATTTTACATCGACATCAGCGATATACTTATAAATCAGATTCCTTCCTTTGTCAACATGGAGAAGATGTTTTAATAGAGAAGACAATTTATTATATTTTACGTCACACGAGAAACCATTCCGAATTTTCAGATATAGAACCATGCTCATCTAAAAAGGTGGCAAATGTAATCAACACCGACAGTACTGCCAACGAAATTATAATTATGTGTTCCATTTCATCGGGCAGCGGAAATTCGTCAAATGGTATCAAAGGTAAATTGATAGGTATTGGTATTTTCTGTCGATATTTTTGATTTCAAATTAAAAAAAAAAAAGATTACGATTTATTTGTCTTGATTTTGTAGACATTTATGCCGAGGGCTTCAAAGAAGATTGTATTTCAGAGGAAGGGACCCTCGGGGAAATTTGAAGAAAATGTTATTGGAGGCCACCGACAAAAGCAAATACGAACTCTTGACCTTCCTGCAAGTCAAACAAAGACCATTAGATCGATTTTAAAAGAGGAATGCGCCAATAGGAATAAAGTTTTATCCCACCCTTCCAGACATGGGGGATCAAGTGGACACTGCAGAACCTCATTTCCACGGCCTATGCCGCATAGTGCTCAACAACGCAGACATTAAGCCCGATTTGAGAGAAAGCATCATGTTCAAATCGTTCATTGAATACCAAAGAGATACTGGATACTGTGCAAGGTCCTCGGAGTTACCATTCATATTGTGCCACACGATCCTATGAAAGACTCCATATATATACCGTCACCAACATAACTTGCTAGCAAAAAGGCCATGTCGACGTCTAGAATACCGATCAATAATGCTTCATGTGGTCCTTCTTAGCTGCCATAATTCCAGCGACGGAGGATCCGCAACGAGTTATGAAATATATGCAACACATTGATAAGCTCGACTTCCCAGACATTCCAATACATGTCCAGGTCGGAGGTATTCCTAAATTCGATACGAGAAACGACATATCTATTTATGTGTTTGGCTACGAAAAGAGAGAAACACACCCTCTACATCTAACCGGAGAAGGAGGATTAAAACACATGGATTTCTTCGTTCTAACCAGGGAGGATAAATCTCATTACTGCTTGATAAAAAAAATTAACATATTAATAAATATGTACAGAAAGGAAATCAACTATTTCATTGTCATCATTATCTCCATGGGTTTTCTAAAAAGAAGGTTTTAGAAAAACACGTGTCTTATTGTGAAGTACACGGTGCACAGCGGGCCGAAGTGCGAAACAATAAAGACAAATGGCTCCAGTTTTGCGTTGTTTCAAAGCAGCTCAAGGTTTCATTTGTAGTCTACGCCGATTTTGAAATCATTCTCAAGTGGCATTACGGTCGTCCACCATTTACCATGTAGCTAGCATAACACATGCTCTTCGGCTTTACTTACAAGGCTTTTGGACGTTCGTCTAACACTACAATCATGTGGCATACCGTGGCCATGATTCGGCTGACCAGTTCATTGACCATCTAATCAAACTGGATGACGAGCTTGTGAGGGTCTTACGCTATTCAAAACCAATGTTTTTGTCTGACAAAGAGAACGAAGCATTCCAGGAAACGACTATATGCTACATGAGTAACAAATAATTGGGGAAAATTGCCGTTCGTGATCATTGTCACGTGACGGGAAAATATCGAGGGGCAGCCCACACTAATTGTAATCTATATCTGCGACTCGGAGAGAGAATATCAGTACTTTTTCGTGAGCTCAAAGAGTATGACGCCCACTACATTATGAACGCCATCAGCAAATTCAAGCAAAAAAGATCAAATAAATAACAGAAAAATACATATATATTTCGTTTTCGATGGGGAGATTGGATTGAGTCGACACGTTCCAATTTCGTCAATTAACGTCTTTCGACAAAATATTCGCCAATCTAACCAAAGAGGTCATCTACAAATTTTCTCATCTCAAAGATCGCCTCATTCCGGAAACGATCGGATAATGCTACACGGACTTGCTAAAACGATCTAGAAGGAAAAACTGTGTCCGATGTGGGTTACGGACGTTTTTAAAATTCAAAACTTAGAACAGTATCACGACTTGTACATGGAAACTGGTGTGTATCTTTTAGCCGATGCGTTTGCGTTATCTCTACTTGGGAATGTATTGTCTCGATGCAGCTCATTTTTACACGGCCCTGATACTAGCTTGGCATGCCACTCTCTAGATGGCTGTTGTGAAACTTGAGCTATTGACTGATCCGGATATGCATCTGTTTGTTTAAAAGGAGCTCAGAGGAGGCATTGCTATGATTTCTAGAAAAAATTTGCGGAAGCTAACAATCCCCATCTTAACGACTACGATTCCCGTCAACCCACACACTGTTTGATGTATTTAGATGCCAACAATCTGTACGTGTGGGCCATGAGTCAGTCTTTGTCGACTTACGATTTTTGATGGCTTACCCTCGACGAGATGAAGACTATCGACATTCATGCCATCCCTGTTGAAGGTGACTGGTTTCATATTTGAAGTCGATATGAAATATGCCGTAAAATTGCATGACTATCCTATAGCTCCCGAGTCCTTTCAAATTAAGCCTGGGCTGCTATTCGCTTATCAAACAGAGCTCTTGGCAAGGCTTGAGATAAAAGAAGATACTTGCAACAAGTTAGTTTACAATCTTGTTGATAAAAAAAAAATATGTAGTCCACTACAGAAATTTGCAGTTATACCAAGCATTAGGGTTGAGACCGGCCAAAGTTCATCGGATATTGTCTCTTAAGCAGAACTATTGGCTTAAAGCCTACACCAATTTTGATAAGAGCACACGACAGAACACCAGCAACAATTTTTAAAAAAGATTTTTGCAAACTCATGAACAACAGTATTTTTGGGAAGACCATGGAAAAGCGAGTGGATATTCAATTCGTTCAGCAGGTTTAAATCCTTCAGAATCTCCAACAAAGATTGAGTCTCAGTAGAATTAACCAAGTAATTTTTAGCTTTAAATCGGTCCATTTATGAAAAACTTACCATTTTTAGAGCTGGCAAAGGTCTTGATGTATGATTTTCATATCAGCTACATCAAGAAAAAGTATGGTGATCGCGCTGTTATCTGTTTAACAGAATCAATCTACAACAAGACATCCACCAAAAATAAGTATGTACACATGAAGGAGGATCACCATCACTTTGACGTCAGGCCATATTTTGCGAGAATTCATTGACCTTAATTAAGCTCAAGATGTACAATTTCATTCATGAAAAAAAAATAAATCAAAAGGAGATCGAATCCATCTGTATGGAAGAAAATGCAAGTGCGAATGGAGTGAATAGGGTAGTCGTGCAATCGAGCATACAGCACGAGGACTATAAAAGTTGTCTTTTCAATGGAGAGTTTCAGTTGGACTCGATGGTGACCTTTAGATCCTTTAAGCATCACATATGCACAGTTGTTCAAAACAAAACAAGTCTAAGCAAGTTTGACGACAAAAGGCATATTCTTGACAATGGCATTCGCCCCTTATCGCGCGGTCTTTGTAAGACCTTGATGTTTGTTAGTGATGTTCATTATTTTTGGTCTGGTATATGTAATTTAATGCAGTGATAATATGTTTTTTTAATATACCCAGTGTGTGCAAGATTGAAAAAAAATAAATGATGAAAATACAAATGGTGTTTGGATTTAAACATGGTTCATTAAAGGACTCCGGGGGCTGCAACGGATCCTTCGGTTTCCGGAGTCCAAGGATTCCGGAGACTTTGATTCCGGAGTCCAATGGCAACGGAAGTGTAGAATCTACTTTTTGAATAGAAAAAATATAAGGTGTACTTTTTTTCTAAACAGTTTTACTTGTAAATATTATGCAAATGAAGTCACAAGGAAACATTAAAAAATAAAAAAAAAAACAACAAAAAACAAACTCACCATTCTACGAGAAGCTTAGCATGTATACCTGTAGTTAATGCTCAAAAGTCTACGTTTTGTCCGTTTGAAAAAGTTTGAATTTTATACAGGGCACACTAGAATCGGAAGTATCGCAACAACAGCATTGAGAACGACATGAACAACTGTCATTGCCGGATTCACAACAACGGCAACAACAACGACGACAACAACAACAGCTGCTGTTGCCAGTGTTACAACAACAATAGCGAAAAGACGAAAACGACCACAACAGCAACAATAACAAGACTTTGTTCTTCAATGTCCATATACTACCAACATGTCAGGACAAACTTGTTCGGGAAAAACATATTTTGTAAAAAAAAAAATGATTGTTCAGTATTGTAAAATTAAGGTTTCCCTTCCTCCAGAGAAAAGCCTGTGGCTGTTTAGGCTATCCTAACGTTAATAAGACATCGTCAAATCCACGGTATATCCTCATGTCGAATTCATTTAGGGAATTCCATTATACTGTGGTTTCATCAATATTCGATGAATACCAACATTCATTCATTTCATTGTTAAGGTGATAAACGAAATTAAATGTTCACTGAAGTGCAAATTATACTTACATTTTGAAATGATAGGATAAATGGCTACGAATTTACATATCCTCGAAACTGTGATTTTTATTGAATCCACCAAAATTGATGCCCCGAATATTAATGAAACCACAGTATTTGGAGCAGGACTCGTTCATTCATCCAAGAACGAGGACTTTGGTAATAATAAACGATATTATATCTACAGCAGCCATAGATTACAGAATCAGTGAATTATTTCCAGAATTCTCAAAGTTCTAGTCATCAATCAAATTGTACTTTAAAAAAGAACTAACCCAATGACAAAATTGTCACTATCTGGTCTTGTTTAATAACCTTTGAGACCCAATGATCTCATGAACTCATTCGCAAATTGCTTGCAAGTCAATCTGTTTACAAAAATAGACCCGAATAATTTCTCATCAGAACATAGACTATGAAATATACGATTCTGTTGCCATTGGACTCCGGAATCAAAGTATCCGAAACATTTGGACACCGGAATATTAACATAACAATAGTTCATACAGACACATATACTACTTGTACTGGTAAACAGTACATGTTTACAAGTGACTGAAAAGCTGTATATGAATACTAGTAGCTCTCAGGAAATTTTTTATCAACCAACTTCACAAAGTGAGTCTGAATTGAACCGACATTCAGGACGTCATACTTATATCCCGTAATAATTGCTTGAAAAAAAAATGGCAACTTTCATCTGCATGATAGGCTTTTCCCCCATAAATTGCCAACAATGCAAAATGAAACATTTTTAAAATAATTTATACATATTTTAATTTCACGACAGTTAATCTTCTTTTTGGAATTTTCATTTATTTATTTTTATAGGGATGTCGCTTCTTATGTCTCATATTAGTCAAAACTACACTTCCGTTGCCATTGGACTCCGGAATCAAAGTCTCCGGAATCCTTGGACTCCGGAAACCGAAGGATCCGCTGCAGCCCCCGGAGTCCTTTAATGAACCATGTTTAAATCCAAACACCATTTTTATTTTCATCATTTATTTTTTTTTTAATCTTGCACACACTGGGTATATTAAAAAAACATATTATCACTGCATTAAATTACATATACCAGACCAAAAATAATGAACATCACTAACAAACATCAAGGTCTTACAAAGACCGCGCGATAAGGGGCGAATGCCATCGTCAAGAATATGCCTTTTGTCGTCAAACTTGCTTAGACTTGTTTTGTTTTGAACAACTGTGCATATGTGATGCTTAAAGGATCTAAAGGTCACCATCGAGTCCAACTGAAACTCTCCATTGAAAAGACAACTTTTATAGTCCTCGTGCTGTATGCTCGATTGCACGACTACCCTATTCACTCCATTCGCACTTGCATTTTCTTCCATACAGATGGATTCGATCTCCTTTTGATTTATTTTTTTTTCATGAATGAAATTGTACATCTTGAGCTTAATTAAGGTCAATGAATTCTCGCAAAATATGGCCTGACGTCAAAGTGATGGTGATCCTCCTTCATGTGTACATACTTATTTTTGGTGGATGTCTTGTTGTAGATTGATTCTGTTAAACAGATAACAGCGCGATCACCATACTTTTTCTTGATGTAGCTGATATGAAAATCATACATCAAGACCTTTGCCAGCTCTAAAAATGGTAAGTTTTTCATAAATGGACCGATTTAAAGCTAAAAATTACTTGGTTAATTCTACTGAGACTCAATCTTTGTTGGAGATTCTGAAGGATTTAAACCTGCTGAACGAATTGAATATCCACTCGCTTTTCCATGGTCTTCCCAAAAATACTGTTGTTCATGAGTTTGCAAAAATCTTTTTAAAAATTGTTGCTGGTGTTCTGTCGTGTGCTCTTATCAAAATTGGTGTAGGCTTTAAGCCAATAGTTCTGCTTAAGAGACAATATCCGATGAACTTTGGCCGGTCTCAACCCTAATGCTTGGTATAACTGCAAATTTCTGTAGTGGACTACATATTTTTTTTTTATCAACAAGATTGTAAACTAACTTGTTGCAAGTATCTTCTTTTATCTCAAGCCTTGCCAAGAGCTCTGTTTGATAAGCGAATAGCAGCCCAGGCTTAATTTGAAAGGACTCGGGAGCTATAGGATAGTCATGCAATTTTACGGCATATTTCATATCGACTTCAAATATGAAACCAGTCACCTTCAACAGGGATGGCATGAATGTCGATAGTCTTCATCTCGTCGAGGGTAAGCCATCAAAAATCGTAAGTCGACAAAGACTGACTCATGGCCCACACGTACAGATTGTTGGCATCTAAATACATCAAATAGTGTGTAGGTTGACGGGAATCGTAGTCGTTAAGATGGGGATTGTTAGCTTCCGCAAATTTTTTCTAGAAATCATAGCAATGCCTCCTCTGAGCTCCTTTTAAACAAACAGATGCATATCCGGATCAGTCAATAGCTCAAGTTTCACAACAGCCATCTAGAGAGTGGCATGCCAAGCTAGTATCAGGGCCGTGTAAAAATGAGCTGCATCGAGACAATACATTCCCAAGTAGAGATAACGCAAACGCATCGGCTAAAAGATACACACCAGTTTCCATGTACAAGTCGTGATACTGTTCTAAGTTTTGAATTTTAAAAACGTCCGTAACCCACATCGGACACAGTTTTTCCTTCTAGATCGTTTTAGCAAGTCCGTGTAGCATTATCCGATCGTTTCCGGAATGAGGCGATCTTTGAGATGAGAAAATTTGTAGATGACCTCTTTGGTTAGATTGGCGAATATTTTGTCGAAAGACGTTAATTGACGAAATTGGAACGTGTCGACTCAATCCAATCTCCCCATCGAAAACGAAATATATATGTATTTTTCTGTTATTTATTTGATCTTTTTTGCTTGAATTTGCTGATGGCGTTCATAATGTAGTGGGCGTCATACTCTTTGAGCTCACGAAAAAGTACTGATATTCTCTCTCCGAGTCGCAGATATAGATTACAATTAGTGTGGGCTGCCCCTCGATATTTTCCCGTCACGTGACAATGATCACGAACGACAATTTTCCCCAATTATTTGTTACTCATGTAGCATATAGTCGTTTCCTGGAATGCTTCGTTCTCTTTGTCAGACAAAAACATTGGTTTTGAATAGCGTAAGACCCTCACAAGCTCGTCATCCAGTTTGATTAGATGGTCAATGAACTGGTCAGCCGAATCATGGCCACGGTATGCCACATGATTGTAGTGTTAGACGAACGTCCAAAAGCCTTGTAAGTAAAGCCGAAGAGCATGTGTTATGCTAGCTACATGGTAAATGGTGGACGACCGTAATGCCACTTGAGAATGATTTCAAAATCGGCGTAGACTACAAATGAAACCTTGAGCTGCTTTGAAACAACGCAAAACTGGAGCCATTTGTCTTTATTGTTTCGCACTTCGGCCCGCTGTGCACCGTGTACTTCACAATAAGACACGTGTTTTTCTAAAACCTTCTTTTTAGAAAACCCATGGAGATAATGATGACAATGAAATAGTTGATTTCCTTTCTGTACATATTTATTAATATGTTAATTTTTTTTATCAAGCAGTAATGAGATTTATCCTCCCTGGTTAGAACGAAGAAATCCATGTGTTTTAATCCTCCTTCTCCGGTTAGATGTAGAGGGTGTGTTTCTCTCTTTTCGTAGCCAAACACATAAATAGATATGTCGTTTCTCGTATCGAATTTAGGAATACCTCCGACCTGGACATGTATTGGAATGTCTGGGAAGTCGAGCTTATCAATGTGTTGCATATATTTCATAACTCGTTGCGGATCCTCCGTCGCTGGAATTATGGCAGCTAAGAAGGACCACATGAAGCATTATTGATCGGTATTCTAGACGTCGACATGGCCTTTTTGCTAGCAAGTTATGTTGGTGACGGTATATATATGGAGTCTTTCATAGGATCGTGTGGCACAATATGAATGGTAACTCCGAGGACCTTGCACAGTATCCAGTATCTCTTTGGTATTCAATGAACGATTTGAACATGATGCTTTCTCTCAAATCGGGCTTAATGTCTGCGTTGTTGAGCACTATGCGGCATAGGCCGTGGAAATGAGGTTCTGCAGTGTCCACTTGATCCCCCATGTCTGGAAGGGTGGGATAAAACTTTATTCCTATTGGCGCGTTCCTCTTTTAAAATCGATCTAATGGTCTTTGTTTGACTTGCAGGAAGGTCAAGAGTTCGTATTTGCTTTTGTCGGTGGCCTCCAATAACATTTTCTTCAAATTTCCCCGAGGGTCCCTTCCTCTGAAATACAATCTTCTTTGAAGCCCTCGGCATAAATGTCTACAAAATCAAGACAAATAAATCGTAATCTTTTTTTTTTTTAATTTGAAATCAAAAATATCGACAGAAAATACCAATACCTATCAATTTACCTTTGATACCATTTGACGAATTTCCGCTGCCCGATGAAATGGAACACATAATTATAATTTCGTTGGCAGTACTGTCGGTGTTGATTACATTTGCCACCTTTTTAGATGAGCATGGTTCTATATCTGAAAATTCGGAATGGTTTCTCGTGTGACGTAAAATATAATAAATTGTCTTCTCTATTAAAACATCTTCTCCATGTTGACAAAGGAAGGAATCTGATTTATAAGTATATCGCTGATGTCGATGTAAAATTGATAGTCGAGTAAAAAACCTAATTCTGCTATTGAAATTGAAAAAACCTGAAACTACTCATCCAGAAAAGCCAAAACAATAAATAACTGAAGAAATTGTTACCGTATCATATTGTTCTTAATACCTTATTTCTTTTAGTTGTTACAATTACACTTCATTGTTTACAATTTAAATTGATGAGAATTTAGGTGTTTTTTTTTCTAATTTCTCTCTGAATGGTTGTTGAAAAATGCTCACCTGATAAGCAACTAATTTCCAAACCCAAAGAACGGGACAACACTCAATTAAAAAAAAATAACCAGTAGATACAGAGCTGTTTTGTTGATGCATCATTGGAAATCGAAGTCGAGTCTAGTGCTTCTTCATGTATAAAAATTAAGAATTATACCTCATGCAACATCACTCAGAATGAACAACCAAAATTACGTGTAGATGCATTTTGCAACAAGCGTTTATTAAAGATGAAGTCAATTAGCAATCATAATTCGTCAGATATTTAATTTTAGTTTTTATGTATTCTTACTATTAAAAGGGTAAACAAACGTCTTATCTTTGAAGAAATGAAATATTCATAGCTCGTTGGCTGATATTATCTTTGTTTAACCTATCCCATAGATAAACAGATTTCTATGATTTCTCAAAACCGATTACCGAGTAAACTGTTGAAGTGTCGCAGTGCATTAAATTGAAACTTTTATTATTAGTTTTCTCTTTGATAAACCTAAGAAGATTGAGGAAGAACAAAAGTTTTTTCTTTTCTTTTTATTAATACATAAATAACCACAAATGATATGAAGCACTATTAAAGGTTTTGAAATAAGCTCGAACATAGATTTTTCTAACTTATATCTGATACCAAGATAATTCATGTAGGTATACAAAGAAATCGTTAATAGTAATATATAAAAGATACATCCTGCATCGCTTGTTTTGTTAAGAGAACATGCGTTTCAGCAAAAAGTGCGTTTTGCCCAATATCTGCTAGGCATTGGTTGTTGCTTTTTGTAATGATAGGAGTCTGTAATTTGTAGACTCTCGGGAAAGTAGTAATTTTTAGGACGGTCAATTTTAGAGTAGACGAATTTGTGTAAATTTGGCACTTATCATCCCTTCTTTATTTCTATGTATCACAGACATCACGGTGGTAAGCCTTGTCTAGCTAGAAATCAGTACTTTGGCGGGATCTTGTTCAATGTTGTCACGATTTTGAACGAATCACATAATACTTTGTTCTTAATATCACTATTAACATTTATTCTTTTACAATTTACTTAGTATGTTGGATGTTAAAACAACAATGCATTTGTCTTTCAGTGTTATAAAAACTTACTGATTTTATGTCCGTAGAGCATATTTATTAAAACATAAAACAAGTTAAAAAAGAACATTAGCTTCGATCATAACTAAATCGCTTGTACTGGTGGTCAGAGTCATAGTACTTGTATGTAACATTGCAAGCGGTCGGACGTTGGAAGACAAAAATCGCTGCTCACACCTTTTACACAAAAAAAAAATCACTGTGTGATATCAAACACTGTTCTTTGTTTCGCCTTCATTGTGTGAAAGATGGAACATAACTACTTCCCATTATTGCGGAATTCAAGAATCAGGTATATATAGCATCAAAATTAAGTGTAAACCAACCATTAAGGGAATCATAGCTTTTCCCAATCAGAGTAACCTATAGAAAATTATGGTAGCCAAATTTCTCGTCCATTCTTTAGTTGCATATAGTTATGAAATATATAGAAGGTTTAAAACATACATATAAAACATAATGAAATAATTTTTGCATCGCTAATTCTCTTGCTTGAACATGCATTTCAGCAAAAAGTACCTTTTGCCAAGGTTTGTAATGATAGGAGCCTGTAATTTGTTAATTCAGTGATTTTCAGGAAAGACAATTTTCCATAGAGATATAAAATATATAGAAAGTATTAAACAAAGAATTAAAACAAATTCTTTACGCACGGTCTGAACCGAATGACCTGGACCATTTTGACGTCTATTGTAGCAAGATAAAATCGTACGAGTGACATTGTCAATGATTTTTTGAATATTCAATGATTTTAAAAGAATATCATAGAATATTTTTTTTCAAGGAAGCACATGAATGGTTTGCTTTCGGAGAGTAATAACAGTCTTGTTTAACCGCTTACTCGCGTGTTTAAAGAGAAATGGTCACGTTTTTCTCTTCCGTTTTTAATGTGTATAATGCTTCTGTAGGGCATTTCTAATAGTCGACCAAATTTTGAGTGTCGGTCGTCGAGTTTTAAGCGGGACACAGAGCTCAAAATTCTTTGTTATGAAAACAAAGCCAGGGTCTTTTTGTTTTGTTTACATTTTGAATATTGAGGAAAAGTTTCGGGTTTAGACCAAAAATAAATGTTACTAACGATAGGAACTGTTGATTTGTATTCAAAACAAACTCGTAGATAGTAAAATCAGCAAATATATTGAACGAATTTCAAACAAAAACATGCCAGGAGTCTTGTTTACAAAACAAAGAATTGTGAGCTCTTGCTTATTACTCTACCATTGACACTCAAATTTTCATTGATCATTGGAAATGCTTTACTAAATCACGGTAAACAATAAAAAAAGAAAAAGAAATCTAGACCAAAATCGTAACCATGCCCCTTTAAGTACGCAAGCTTAGTAAGCGTTTGCTGAATTGGTGCTTATTAACCTTGTTAAATACATAAATGTGTCAATATGTAATAAACTAACATATTTATGCAATCATATTCAAATGTATTAAAAATTTGGTAGAAAAAATTTTAATACAAATTTCTAGTTTATTTACTAAAATTGAAGCTGATTGAGCTAGAATAACAATAGAAGGAGTAAAGAAGAATAAGTCATACTAGTGACGCTGATTCACCGTTTAGAACCCTTTAGAAGATGCGAAAAAGACAATTCTTTGGCTATAAATAATTTGACTGCAAAACCGACTCTGAAAAAAAGACTCTGAATTACATTTTGAAATTACCTCCAAAGTTTTAAACTATGTTGGTTTATTATCTTTAAGCTTCGGTTTTACAAAATATACAACCAAATGAAATGGATAAACACATAATAGGGAATTCATGTCGAAAACATTAAAAATTAGAGTTCGAAGGGTTGACAATGGTAATTGCAGATATAGTGGAATTTTTCAGATGTCGATTTGTACGAATCAAACAGTGCTCGTAGACTTCCTCATCCTTTCATAAGCCTATCAATTTGACAATGCAAACCATCGGCTTTCCATCAGATTGAAATAACTTTATAAAGAGCTTATAGAATTGTTCGTAATTGTCAATATATTGGGTTTTTTTTTTTTTTTTGTATATCTGTCGATTTTTATACATTGCTCTTATTATCTTGTTGAATTCCAATATTTACATTAAGGACCCTCGCTACACCTAGACACATATACTTAACAAGATGACGATTTTGATATTTTGTTTAATTGTTTGTATCAATCTACTTGGTTGTACACTGACATTGCTCAGTCGTTAAGTGAAGCGCAGATCATGAAATCGAATCCTCCTGGGACTTTTGTTCATATTAACTGAACTAAATTTTTGAAAAGATAATTCTTTATCCAAAATTACAATTTTTTCGCCTCTTAGAGTTTAATACATCTTATTCAGCATGCTTTCTATCATAATCAAGAATATTTCTGCTGATTTGATTGAAACAATGCAAGGTGTAGTGAGACACCTTAAATAATATGCAAGTGTAAACTGTGTATTACATGTCGTTGAGTACACCCTTTATCCACTACCGAAATAACTGTCTAGAAACATTCGCGAAACATATAATTTATAAGACATAAATCATAATTTATAATAAAGATGATGATGCCCATTAATTAATTGTTGTTCTTGTTAGGTTTTTTTTAATGTTGTTGCTGGTGCAAATACATCCAGAGATTGAATTTTTATTTTTTGCAGAGACTTCCTCTGTTCAATCCTCTGTTCGACAACATAACATCCCCTCAGATCAACCGACCGTAAAACACGATATTTCGACCAACACGCACACATACCCACACAGTGGCATTGCGACCACACCTACCGACTTTAACTAGAAACCTACAATTATAATCATTAATTCACAAGCTGTAACGACAGACATCGGCACATTACATAATACACACAGTTCACTGCCTACTCGGACCATGGATCACCGGCGGTCAAGTTAATTTAACACTTCTACACAATTTAACATTTTCACAACAACTACTAGCATCATCAATACATTACATTACACCAACATTAGCACTTATAGGTACACTGAACACACCACATCAACAGAGACGTTACAGATAGTAGCAACCCAGGAGCATCGACATTAAACCACCAGGAAAGAGGAATCGACGCAATCCGTGAAAAAATTACACAATCTGACAAATTTTACTTCCCAAGTTTGTTGGCACTACTCCCCTTCATATAAGCATGTTTCTGGTTTTATAAAGTTATTAATAAGTAATATAGAAAGAAAGCTAGAGAAAATATAATGCATATGTCTGATGACGACTGAATGGAGATGCATTTGGCCACTAAACCCATAAAAGAAATTTTTGTGTTATATTTTTTTTCTCAATCTGCGTTAAGTGCATGAAATAAACGGTTTCACAATTATTGTGATTATTTCCTTGTTTACACTTTTCACCATTTTTTTTAAAAATATTTTTGTTTAACTTTGTTTACCTTCTGTGTATTTTTTTATGTATATAAATACTACTTGGGATGATGTAGCATGTTGCCGTGGTTCATGTGCATGTTAATCAAGTCACTTGACAGAAAAAATGGGAAGAGGAAGAGGGTATGAATAATCTCAATAATCAGTAGCAATGTTCCAATATGACAATGATTTTTTTTTCTTTTCATCAATAAAAGATAATATGGTTGGAATATAAAATGTAAATCTAATAAAAAGATATTACCGTATTTTCTGTAAATAGTTTATTTTCTAAAAGAACATTTTTCCTTTTATATGAATAATTTAATTTCTGTGGTTTCAGTGTCGGAAGCCTCTTACATGGGGTTACAGCCCTCAACCTGATCAGGCTGATCATCCTGGGGTAGAGACTAAGGGCCTGCCTTAAATGCCTAAGGGTGACTTCTGGCACATTATTTTAAAAGGAAGAGGATTCCCGATGCTCTCGGTGTGTGTGGGGGGGGGGTGTAGGAGGAGAATGGAGAAACCAGCCACACTCACTCCCAGGAACAACGACGCCCTCGGGACCAGTCCCGCAATTCCAAGAGTGACACAAAGAAATGGGGGTTTAGAAGTACGTGTTATTTTAGTCGTAATCAAAACTCACGCCTTGTAAAGCCTAACGTGATTAACAGTAAACGTTGTATGTTATGATATTAATATATTTTGAAGAAAGAGGAATTTGACGGCCCTGCGTTGCATACCCACTCGCAGACGTAGTAGTAGTTTATTTTAAACATTGACATCGTGTTAGCGTTCACGCTAAATTATCGGAGTTACTCTTTGACCTACATTGTATATTATTTATTGTCAAATTGGTTTTTTCTCCAATGTGTCTGATTTTTTCACATTACATAAAATAATCAATTTGATTCATATTATTTCATACTTTCACTACATTATAATTGGGTAAAATGTCATTCTTTTTCTCAAGGAACGAATTGGACGACTTTCAAGAGCCCAAGAGACTATTCTAAAACTTTTAACTTCTCACTTAGACATGATAACAACATCTTGAAAAAGTCATATTTGTTTTTGATTTCATTTCCATTTAACCTAGACATGTTTCAATGATGAAAATCACGACTGTGTGAAATTCTTTTTTAATGGGCCGGCGAAACGTGTTGTCAATTAAATCGTCACTTCTCCTAGACACAGTTCAGTAAATAACTTTTGACAATATAAAATTCGATATCCGTGACAAAATGATAACCAAATACATAAAATAAACGATAATGTATACAGGTGTGGTGTGTATTTAGATACTCCTTAAGAAAATGCAGATGTAATTGTTATGATGGCGATCACTGGCGTGTAAAGTTTTTCAAAACAAACAAGAAGGGGAACCTTTCCTCAATATTATCACATCTCCCGTAGTCATATGTATCATTAATCAAATTATTTCATAAAATATCATTTGACTGGCTGATGAATACTCACTGTTGATTTCTATGATCATCGATGCATTCATCTTTGGTAACTATAAATACCTTTTACAAATAATACCCCCATTGAATATTGGGTTTTTTGATGGGGTATGAACAACAGAGTTTTTATTGGGGTTCAAACTATTGATTTCAATAGTCATCGCTTGATTGACTCTGGAATGCTTCGATGACTGACCTTGACTGCTTTGATCTTTGATCCATTGAATAGGATCTTCAATCCATTGAATATTATTACCTTTTATCTTCGATCTATTGATTAGCATAACAATATGATCTTCGATCCATTGAATATAATTATCTTTGATCTTCGATCCCTTAATTAACATAACAATAGAAATACCCCCATTAAGTAGGTCAAGGTTGACTTCCATTGTTCTCGAGAACAATAGCTCTATTGTTTTTACCCCCTATACAGACATCTATACTACTTAGAGGAGTCAGGCCTGAGTCTGATTCATCCATGTCAAAAGAAGAAGTCTGTTGCATTGCATTTGATGGCATTTTAATGGATTTTTTTTCAATCTGGGTAGAGGGCTCGTGTCTGAGTCTGATTCATCCTTGTCAAAGGAAGAAGTTGTCTGTTTCATTGCATCTGATGACATTTTAATGGATTTTTTTTCTCAATTTGGGTAGAGGGGTCGGGTCTGGGTCTGATATTTTCTCGACTTCGGGATTTTCGCCATCACCATCTGTGGTTGGCCTTCGCAGTTTAGTGTTCAAATAAAATCTCAGTTTCTGCAATTTTGCCCTGTCGATCATATCCCCGATTGTTGTATTGGTATCAGGTAGCGTCTTCAGTTGAAAATCAGTTATTAATAAGTTAACAGTCATGTCTTTATGCGAACCGTGCTGAGTTCCTCCTTCCGGAAAAAAACAATTTCACGCATTGATCAATGATAGCCGCTTTGTCCATTTTCTTACCAAGTGATACTCTCCTTTTTCCTCCTCCAGCTTTTTCTCTGACTTGAACAAACATCTGACGTGCTTTAATGATACCACCCTAAGTCTACTTTGTGCATTTATTTCTGTGCATTTTTCTTTAGCTGCTTACTTGTTTTGGGGACATCGTCTGCATTACTACTGCCATTACTTTTTAATCTTTCACGTTATCTATCCATTAAACTGGCCTTTTTTGCTTTTTTTTTTTTTGGTATTACCATTTTTGAGAAAGTCTCTCAAAGCATATCTATCACCTTCCTCCGGAAAGAATTCGCTTAATTGCGTGTCGGTCATACCATTAATGGCATCCTCATCTATCTGAAAGTAAATAAGTCTCAATACAATATTTTATATATAGATTAGTACATGACATATCAGCACTTTCAGTACTTTGATTATACACGTGGAGGCAAGTTTGAATAAATACCAGTGACGTAAATAATAACATATACGACACTGTACTAGTTGCTACTCTGGGATTTGTTTTGTTTTGTTTTTTGTTTTGTTTTGGGTTTTTTTTTGTTTTGCTGCGGTCAACATACGGTCACACCATTGTACATATTTTGTGACATTATTATAATAAATCGATAAATCGCGTCATTTGATTGATCTAACAAATAACGTGACAGAACAAGCTAGTGGTTGAATCAAATACTACTCTATCGTTTAATACTTCCTATGCAAAAAAGCAATTCATTCGAATGATTAATTAAAACTGAAAAGGAGTATAGAGGTAAAAATTAACAAGCTTTTCAGTTTATTAGAGAAGGAAAAAATATCAGAGAACCAAGTTTTCTGTGTAATCACATGTCGTTCTCTATAATAATATTAGATTATTTATTATATGTATTTCTCAACATACATGCAATTAATAATTTGAACATAATAAAAATTTGTTCAAAGCGTCTATTGCATGTATGTTGATAGGTAAAAAGATATCGCGCAAAAAAAATCATATCATTTTCTTTGGAAGATAAAACTTAATATATCCATTGCCCTTATGCAACAAATAATAATAGTACAATCATTCGGGCCCTGTCGCGCCATATATATCATTATCATACATTTATTCACACCAAATTTTAAACTATACTTTAGCGATCCATAAAATAAAATGGTGGTGTAGCATTCCAACTTAAGACCTGAACTGATTGTGCTTCATAGCTCTATAGAATCTGACAGGGCTGAAATCCACACGATCCAGTTCTAACATTCTTATATTTCGTACTTCGTACATTTCTTTGGCACGGTAAAAGAATAAACTCTATTAATTGTCAAGTCAATTACATGTAGTAAAATATTTATTAAAGTAATCTCTTTTGTTTACGAACCGGGAATTTCATGTACGACTTAACAATACTGACTTCCGGTTAACTACTGTAAAGTAAAACTAAAAGTAAAAGTAGGTATGACAATAACGTTATTATTCAAGGTATCACACCGGTAATTGTTTTCGCTATATAATTCTATGTAAGAAAAAAATTCGTAAAAAATCGAAATATTTTTCTCGTGAGAAAAAAAAATAGATAGCAGTGTTCTATGATGCCTTACGCATTATCTAACATCAAAAAATGGGCATGCGATACGGCATTTTCTCAAGTTTTCTAGCTGTGAACATGCCTACCCCCAAAACCACGTGTTTTCAAGCTGTTTGTAAACAGACTGCGCGCACCCCAGGAAGTCGGCCTTTATGCCCTTTAAGAAATAGTTCCCGATAAAAGTAGAATCAAATTTACAAAGTACAGAAATTTCCCTAATCATAGATATCATTTTCATTAAAATCGAATATGGGAAAATGCAAAATGCGGGCAAAAGAAAAGAATATTCCCTATAAATGTATGGAACTACAATTCATTTTCATTGGTGGATTACCGGTGTGATACCTATAGCAATGGGGAGTTCAATAGAAGGATGTCCAGATTGAAAAGCCGAAGCGGGCATCAGCTTAAGTTTATCACATTTTTTTTATCGAAACAAGCAACTGCATTTCGGGCAAAATCTTTCCCAAATTACTACTGTAACGTTTAAAAATATACAACTGGTCCAAGATTCAGGAGAGGCTTTGACAAATCTTGCCAACATTAATCACCGAGAGTTTGTTTAAAATATTCATAGATGCAGATCTGCAACTCTACTAAAAAAAATGTGGGTTGCCATATGCCTACTCTAATTTTCCCCACAGCGCAGTTTACAGCTCGCTAGGTCTTTAGCTATACGTTTCATTATGACATATAAATTGCTTACACGAATCGTCAAATTTAATGCTTGGATATCACTGAATGAAGCTGATCTTTAAAGCATATTTGCATATGTGGTGTGTTTCTGCAAGGAAAGAGATAATGTATCACCATTTATTAATTACTCTCTCTCTCTCTCTCTCTCTCTCTCTCTCTCTCTCTCTCTCTCTCTCTCTCTCTCTCTCAGGGTTAACCCAAAAGTAATGTCACACTATGTACCGCGCTACTCATTGGTGATATATAAAATGATACATCAAAATTTGCTTCATCAAAATTTTAATTTGAATTAAAACTTTGATTAAATTTCGTTAACAAGATATTAGTGTCTATACATTATATAAAAATGACATCGCTGCGTCATGAATTTACGTCTTTTTAAAGGTTAGTTTATCTTAGTAAATTACATGTTTCAAAAGTTGAAAAAGCTCCAAACAACACAATATTTTGAAACAGATATAACAATCTTTTTCTAGCTGTTTTAGAAAAATTAAAGAACATTACTGTCCATTTCGGATAAATATTGGTGCCTTTTGTCTCTAGATCAAAAAACAAAAAGGTCGGACATGGGAATAGTTATATTTTTGGGGTCAATACATACATGTAGCAATGAAAGGAATAACTAGAAGATGTACTGGAATTGATATATAAACTTAGAATTGAGAGGGAGTAAAAAGGGTACCCTTATTAAACGTGGTTGCAATATTTTTAAAAGCATATGTCATGTTAACAAATAAATGTCGCGAGGGTAAGCTCACGCATGCATGGCCTGTCGGCCGCTTAGCAGTGTTCTTGTTTCTGCTATACATCCTGTCGCTATTTTATATTCATGCAAATGTTAACAAAGTTATCACACTTATGGGACACCAATTTTACAATAACTTCTTAGGTTTATCTTGCTTTCAAAATACAAGTGATTATTTATGGGCAGCGGAAAGGGCAAAAAATACATTTTTACAAAATCAATGGTAATTTGAATTCAACAATCCAAAATAATATTATTAATGACCATAAATGCAAAACCAACAGTCTTCTTTGCAATATAAATATACATAAAACCAACCAAAGGTTTCTTTATACAAATCAAACAAACAAAAAGTAAAACCAGAGACATAAATAACAGAGATTGGCAACTCCGCTATTGGCGTGTTTTGTCACTGCAAAAATGATACGGGACCAACCTTACATTGAGAACTACATATTAGTAAATTGATATATTGATCTTAAACCAAATGTATTTTGTTTTTATAAAAAGTGTGCATAGGATTTAGAAGATTTTGAAACAATAAATTGAAAAATAAGATTAATACATTGTATTTAGAAAATATATAGGCCTGCTATAGAACGTTGGCGAAATCTCGGGCGACGGATCACCAACTGCCACCTGAAACTCCTCTTTTAATATTGTTTATAAGACACAAACTCGTGAAAATATAATATTTTGAATGTTTTGGTAATAGGATTTAGCTATAATTCTTATTTCAATATATTTGTTTATTAGAAAGATATACTGATTTAAACTGGGAATACTTTACAATAGGGACCGCGAGATTTCGCGAGATTTCGATAAGTTGCTAATCTCTGTTATTTATGTCTCTGGTAAATCCAACATATAAATGCAAAACGAACAGACATCAACATAAAACAAGCGGACGCACAAAAACAAACACCAGGTGGCGTTTCTGAGAAGCATTATGCGTGGTATCCATTCAAGTCGTACACAGACCATCTCGTACATACTTCATGTCATATACAAAAGTCAACTCGTATACAAAACCGAGAAGTCAAGTCCTACACAAAAATATACTCGTATGCAAGGCTTAAAAATGTTTTATGTATTGTGGGAAGTTCGCATGCAAAACGGAAAGTTTGCTTTAAGATAAATTGATTACTTTATAGTATAGCAATTTACAGTTGTATTAAATAATTGATATCCTAAAAGGGAAAATATGTGATTTTTGATTAAGATTTCAAAGATATAGGAATCAATTACAAAAATATCAGTTTTAAAGAAGTATAATGTATAATGTTTTCCCATTATTTCCCTACACCTGTGTTTGGACGGAAAGTACCTGTTACTAAAAATAGCATCAGGTACCTAGCTGTCGCAATATGATTTTCGAAACCTAGATACTGATTTTATAATGGTGTCTGTAACAACTGATTTGTCATAAATTCGGGAAACTATGTGTATAATGTTAGTTGATATTCTGAACCGTGTTAAGTTCAAGCAAAATGCAATGGATCTAAGTGTAAATAGAGTACATGTATATTGTTGATAAAGAGATATGTTTATATTGGTTGTGCTCATACTCAGACTGAATTAAACAATATGATTTAAAAAAAAAACCAGAAGATTTGATACATGTAACTTAATCTCTCTATTCTTTTCATGTTTCAATTAAGTGAAAAAAAACCCAATATTTACTACTTGGTGGATTCGATCCAGCGACCACAAAATCAAAAAGACCTCCGCGTCACCACTAGGCCACGCATCTAACAATTTCAGAAGATGAATTTTCAATATATATGGCTATATACATGATTGTATTAGAAAGGACACTAATTGAAATACATGCATTTGTCTAATTTTCAGTACGAAGACCACGTTAAACAAAGACTATTTTAATGTAAACGTGTACTACAATACCTGTAGAACATAATTTTAATCGGATTTCTTTGGTTTAGAGTGGCTCATAGAGTCAAATATCCTATTTTTTGTCGTACACTAAATACTTTCCTATATATCCCCAACAAAACCTGAAGATTTTAACGATATTGTGTAAGATAATTAACTCGTTCAGCATGGTGATTGTGTTATTTGCGTGTCTTTGAATATATTTTAACTAAATATTGTATAATATTGAAAATGTTCGATGTTTGCAAAAGTGCTATATTTTAGGCGAAATCGTATATCAAGTGCGCTATACCTCTTAGTTAATTGTGGTTAAACATCGTAAAAGCAAGTTCTTAGTAAGCAGTAATTAATTCAGATATTCCTTTTTATAATTAATTTTTTTTATTATCGAAGGATTGTGGAATCAAAGACATAAATAAAGATATATCATGTAGAATGACTAATTTACGGAAATTACACATTCCATCCATGCAGCTTTTTACTTTTAAAACATCGTGTGATTATCGTTTTGAGATACCGGTGTTGTATAGTAGCTTTTCCCCCATAGTAGCTTCCCCCCCCCCCCCCCCCCCGGAAAACCTACTATATAGTTGCCTTTCCCCCCGGGGGAAAAGCTACTACATAGTAGCCTTTCCCCCCGGGGGGAAAAGCTACTATATAGTAGCTTTTCCCCATAGTAGGTTTTCTCCCTCACGTTTTTGGTTCATATTTTATAAAAAATATTTATGGAAACCCAGTAAAGATTAAAATCAATGCTTCTACACACCCAGGTTGCATATATCTGCATTCATCTGTAAAGGTTAAGTTTCGTTTTGCCGATTTATTATTTTTTATAGACAATGCTGAAAATTAAACATATGTGTAATGGAATTATACAGATAACTTAATTTAGGTAATTAATTGAAAAAAGTACTTGGTTTAACAAGATATACACTTATATGCATAATTCTGTGTTCTGAATTTGTAAGTGAAAAATGTTTTGAAAATTTTTTAGCAAATTTATCAGTCCGTCTGTCTGTTTGTGCAAATTTATCCAGGCTAAACCTCTGTCTTAGAGAAATTTTGTTTCCTCGATGTTTCAGGGCCCGATGTTTAAAACCCCATTATAATGATTGAATAGTGTTCTATAAGTGGGGGCCCGAATCTCAAATTATAGAGATGACCACTTAACCATATTTTTATATTGGTAGTGGTATGATGACCCTGAAAAATTTAGCCCCCAGGGTAGGGGCCCTTGATGTTTCCGAGCCCGATGTTTGAAATCCAATTATAATGAATAGTGCATTTTTTAGGGCCCAATATCTCAAAAACTAGAGATGACCACATCACCATATTTTTACAGCCATTTAAAAGTAAAAACATCATTTAAAAATACACACTTAGTCATATATTTCTTTATCAAAATGGTTGAAAATTACGTTTAATTCTGCTTTTCTTTTTAAATTTACGAACAAAAATTTTAAAAAAGGTACGCGGGTAAATTCATTATTCTTCAAAACATTTAATCAATTCATAAGATGACAAATGATATACAAAATAACTAGATAAATAAATCAATAAATTTTTATTCATAAAAGTAGCAACCGAAAAACAAAAATATATAACCAACAATAGCGCACTTGATATACGACTTTATTTTATTTTCCAATTGATTGAAGATCAAGCTTATATTTTAAAAAAATAAGTCAGCTCATCACAAAACAAAAATGTGTTAGTTTTTATTTCTAATTACCCTTGTTTCATTGTTCGAAGAAATAATATGGTACACAAGTAAATCTTTATTGCAAAAATATGAAATAAATAGTATGATGAGATTTTTAGGTAAGTGAATCGTATATCTTGTTTTATATGGCATCGTTTTCAAAATTGTATATTTAAAAATCACGTTGCAAAATAAAAAGCGGAAAAATTAGCACGCAGTGAATGATAATATATACATAAGGTTAGTTCAAGCTCCATTTCACATTTTCCAAAGTAACCAGCAAAGATACTGACTTTGTTCCGGTTGTGAAGCCATTTCATTTTTTTTTTTAAATGTTTACATCATAAAACCTCGCGTTTCGTAAAAAAATGTGCTTAAAAACATGAATATGAATATGCGTAACTTTAAAACAAAATTGTAAATACTAACTTTACACTTGCCTTTAATACATAATCAATTATAATACCCCTTACCCATAATTTAGAACCCCATCAATCGAAGTAAAACATTTCAGTTTCTCATCATATCATCGCACCCTGTCTCTCGTTTGATATTTAGAAGTAGAAATATATGATTATATTTAAGATCGTCAATTCTAACGGTATTAAATTAAAATTAATAGCCTTTTGGACGAAGGGAGTAATACATTTCCACTTCTTATTCCCTTCCTCTACAAAATTAAGTCAAGATTAGTCAGTTAGTTTCCTGGGAGGAGCTTATACATAGATGATAATAAATGGGAAAATTAAAGTTCCAAACCGGCGTATTTTCACTCAAATGTATTCTGACGTGTTCTGTGAAAAATGTCAATGTCATAACGTCGAAGTCAAAACTGTAGATAAGCATCGATTAGATGAAAAAGATTCGAGGTATTCCGAAATCCGCGTAAAAGGTGTTCCAATAAGGTATAACAAAAGGTGAAATAAATTATAGTGATGACACAGGAATGTTACTTTGTTCATATGAAAAAACCATCTATTTTATTTTATGTATTAATAAATGCCATAATTATCCTTTATTATGAGAAATTAATATAATATCAGTTATTGCAAATTATTGCCACGAATGGTCCGCCATAAACATGACCGGAATGTAAAAGAGGGGGGAAATCTACTATATAGTAGGTTTTCCGTGGGGGTAATCTGGCTATAAAAAGGGGGAAAACCCACTATATAGTCAGCTTTTCGTGGGGAAAAAACTGCTATATAACCATTTTTCCGGGGGGACAAACTGCTATATAGCCATTTTTCCGGGGGGAAAGATGGCTAGGGGGAAAAGGCACTATATAACACCGGAACGCTTTGTCATAAGCAAAACTGTTATGATTTTCGTTCCACTGTACATAAATTATATTTTAGAAAAAGAATGCAGTGTGCAGAGATTGCTTTCATGTTTTAAATGTATACTTCACTAGTTGTTTTAAATATAAAAAGCCCACATGTTTTCGTTCCAAGTTATGACTCTAGCTAATTAACTCCCACGCCTTACATGCGATTCAAATGATGTCAAAAAAATGAAAGGAAAGAGTGGCGCCCTGTCCGTCACATACTTTGTTTTTTTTCTGATTTTCAAAATCAATTGGCAGACAACATTGTAAAATCCTAAAATTTTACCCCTTCATTTTGATGGAAAATTTACTTTTTTATGATTATTCATAAGAATGTTTCAATGAGAAAAAAGAGAAGTTTCCTGCAGTCACTTTTTGCCATATTTTTAATGATTTCTGATATAGGATCATTGATTTACAGAGTACTCCAAAATTAAGAATCTATAAACAATATACATGAACATGTGACATTAAAACAATGTATTATCTTACATTTTTCTGAAAATTAACCTAGCAGAATGACCCAGGATATAGAAAACTGTGTCCGCAGCCACATTGCTCTCAGTGAGATTCATTTTATTTTATCTTTAGCATATGTGATTTCAGATAAGATATATTATTTTCGTTGTGCTGCATACACATTTTCCTCTGAAAGACTATGAGAAAATGTGCCATTTTCATACTACATGTATCTCTGCATTTAAAATATGACGTATTGTTGAAATTGATCTTCCCCTTTGAAATTAGAATAATAAAAGTGCATAATTTTTAAATTTACACAAATTTGTTCAAGAGTAAATATGTATATTTTTATGGGTTTTAAACAACTTTTATTTTTTTATATTAAAATACCGGTACATTTGTAATCTGTATGTACTTTCTAATATTTTTTGCACCAATAATTAACCACTGAATCTAGTTTCCAGAGATTTTTATACAAGTAATCTTAACATGTTTTTGATTTATCAATTAAACATTCAATATTGAATTAATATATGGATTTAAGGAAATATTTTTTTTCCATTTTACAATTGCAAAACTAAGCATTAAAATAAAGCCTATATCCCAAGTTTGCTGTCTAAATGGAACAATACTTTTGACTGAACAGTATATATAGTAAAGTTTTTTTTTAATGAAAATTACTAAATGTCGACCGACATATTCATATAATAGCTCAATCAAATTTATGATTAAGAATGTCAAAATGTGTTCATTAAAATCAATTTCAAAATTAATGAGTTCTGAAATCTCGACATTTGTAAGCATTCAATCCAAATTAAATAGATCTTCTCACATTCATGGACAATATAATCTGTTTTTCCCTAAAAAAAATAGTCTTAATAGAATGCACGTATTGTATAAAATGAAAAAAAAAATAAAGAATTGTAGAATTAAAATAAGATCTGAGGAAATTCGGACAAGCCTTAACCTATTTCGATTACATGAAAATCTCATGTTGCATAAAACATACGAGTATGTGAAATAATTTCATGTACATACCCTCTGTGCTTTAAGCTTGTGAAGAATGTTTTCTTCAATCCCCCTTCTTCGAAGAAATTGCTCCATTGATCATATGTACGTTCTAACGTTACGGGATCGCGACCAAACTGGTGTCAAAATACAAAACTATTATTAAAAAAATGTTGGAAAAATCAGCTTTAAAGTTGGAAAAATCAACATTTAAGTTAGAAAAATCGACTTTTAAGTTGGAAAAATCAACAAAAGTTGAAAATTCCAAGATAAAAGTTGGAAATTCCAACTTAAAAGTTGGAAATTCCAACTTTAAAGTTGGAGAAATCAACATTAAAGTTGGAAATTCCAACATTAAAGTTGGAAATTCCAAGATTAATGTTGGAATTTCCAACTTTAAAAAGGAAAATTCCAAGATTAAAATTGGAAATTCCAACTTTAAAGTTGGAAATTCAATTGGAATTTCCAACTTTAAAGTTGAAATTTCTAACTTTAAAGTTGGAAATTCCAAGATTAAAGTTGGAAATTCCAACATTAAAGTTGGAATTTTAAAGAAAAAAATTTACAAAGTGGCACTAATACGCTTCCGTAATAATGAACCTTTTGGCGTAAAATAATTCTTTAGACTTTAACAATGAAAATTCATCTGAGGAAAATCACCAGACCAATGTTGAAATCTGTAAAAAAAAAAAAAAAAAAAGAAAAAAAAAAAAGCGTATATATTTTCTTAACTTTTACATTTTTTAGGCTAAAATTATTGTTGTATATTTAAAGTAAACCTCATAATCATGGTGTTTTAAAAGAAGCAGGAAACTTTTGGTTGAGTAAATTTGTCAAAAAGGGGACTCATAAGATCACATTTATACAATGTATTTTTTTTATATATATAAAAATTATTATATTACTAGATGATATCATGCGCAAGAGCGGGATTTCACTTTACACATAAATATGATACAATGCTTAATATGTTGAACCATATTTTGCTTTTGTTAATTTTGTTTAATTTCTGTGTCCAATTTTTTTCTTATTTGCTTTCTTTACACATTCTTTAAAATTGAAATAAAAAAAACAAACTACATGGCTGGATATTTGGAGGAGCGGGCAGGGATGAAATATCTAAACTGAAATGAATGATATATATACATGTATGTGGCCTTAATTCTTTTTGTTGCAGTTGATTGGGAGACAATACCAAACTTTTTTTATTTCATTCCAAACCAGTGAGTTGGTATTTAGTGTGTCGTATCTCTAAATTTTGAAATTTCACTACAATTGATATCACTGTTCCAAATAAGAATTTAGATAAAAGAATAATTGGGGAGTCCCCCCCCCCCCCCACCCCCACTATTCAACTTCCCCGTTTCATTTATTAATATACACGTAGACCGTACACTGTGGAACATAATCTGTTCATTGTTTTATGCATTGAATGCTTATTTTTGGATGTCGTCGGTCCTGTAACACACCAAGCTGTGCAGACAAATTGAATACCTCGCGTTAGCATATTAAGCATATTAAGATGTTTAGTTTGCTTCCGCGACTAAAAATATGGTGCCAGAAACTTTGTAGAGAAAAATCTTTTTTATGAAGGATAGATAAAATTTAATAATTATTTTTCAAAAGAACATATCAAATTGGTTATGTAAGATTGAACGTTTCATTTTTTCTTACAAAAATAAATATATACTCAAAACACGTGAAGACGTTTATATTTGTGCACATGGCGCATGAATTATCAAAGTGTATTCATAGAAAATTGAACGTCGCAGATTTCCAATGCAAACATAAGTGGAAATATACACTGAATGTAAATATTACAAATAAATGTATAAGGTTTAAAGGGTTACTACCAATCTGTCGTGGTTAAAAAATGTATAAAATAAAAAAACCGCTAGTGTATGCATATCTATTTGCATTATTTAAACCAAAGTTGTCAGATATAAAGTATCTGCCCAATGATTAACTCGCCCTACACTTTCATCACGTTAATTAGTCTACCCGCGTTCCTGGGCACCCCGTTCTGGAAAGTTCTTTCCATAAAAAAAATACATTAAATTAATCCATTTTATTTTCATTAACCATAGATTGCCGATCCATGGTATCTGCCCGTGATGCATGATGAACTCGCCCTACACTTTTCGCCACGACGTTTATGAGTCAACCCTTTGTTACCCCGTTCAGGAAAGTTCTATCCAAAATTGTCTATGCATCAAAACTAAAATCGCACATTCAAGAAACGAATTGCCTTATTTTATTTAATATTGGTCAAAACTTAACTTACTCTTATAAGTATACTCTTGGTAAGTCCCCAATGAATATATTCATTCTTTACGTAATCATGCAATCAATATCATTTCATTGCAAGTATATATTTTGATGCTAACTCCCACTGACTTGGATCCGCCAAAGCGTGTCCACCACCATACTCTCAATTTTTTTTTTTTTTTTTTTTTTTTTTTTTTTTTTTGCTGTTTCGGGCTGGTTTATCGAAAATGAAAGTAGGTTTTTAGATAATTTCACAATAATTACTTATCAGGTAAAATTTAGCTGTAACTTACGGACATAATCATGATAATCTTACATGTGTTGAAATACCAAAGGTATGAGCAGGTACTTTGGTGCAGGCATTTTGTAGTTTATTTGCAAAAAGTCTTAATTTATAAATATACATGTAGATATGAAAATAGTAATCGGGTTCGTCATACAATATATTCTTTCTACAGGTGCGGGAAGAGTAATCAACATGATCAAATCGACCAAAAAGTTGAAAAACTTGACTATTTTCCATATACCAAACATGTGAAAACCCTTGTACTGCTCGTATAAAGAAAGAATACTGAGCTTCATATAGTTTTTCAGGTAAATTTACGAGATATGAGGTATAGGCACAATTCTCTGTAGAGAACAATCGGAGAAGAGGCCTTTGTTGACAGTTGGATGAAGACTATGCCTGTCTACTTGAACTTCTCTAATATGTTTTACGGTGCGACCCTTGGGGGGAGCGCAGCATAAATTGAATTGTAAATACACACGGGTACATGATAATAAATTAAAGCGTGGTTTACCATTGAATGGCCGGATGCATCAACGTAAATAAAAATAAAATATTTTACGCCCCAATATACATGTATAAACAGTTATGTTTTACGGTGTGGCGATCTGGAGGGTGAAACCATTAAAATGATCACAATTTCACTATCAGATTCATCAGAAATGTGCATAGTTGGATCTGCCGATCTATTTATTCATTACGCTAAAGGTCGCGTGCTTTCTAGACATTGTGACATCACGTTAGTATAAAAGACTTCACTCGACAGTTTCCGTCAAATTAACAATGCTCTGAACAATTTACTAAGAAAATAATGTAAAACATATATTTGCAAACCATTTTTTAGAATCAGCAGAATGTTTCATTCATCTTTTTATTGCATAGCATTCTTAAAATAAATTTTACCTGTTCTCGTAAGATCATGACATTAGTAGCCATTTGCAATTTACACGGAATTGTAGGTACAAATCTGACGACAGAATTTTCAGTATGACAAAGGTAGCAGTTGTCCAAATTTTCTCTTCACCCAGGCGTTGTCATTAGAGCTCGCAAGCAAGCGGCGCTGTGCGCCGCTGGCTGCGCTCGCTATTAAGAATAGCAAAAACACAAACGGAACTAAAGAATATCACTAAATATCATATCAAATGTTACAGTGCTAAACAAAGATTTTTCTTGATCTTTCAAAATACGGTAAATCTGAATTAAAACAGATAACTTGTAACAATTTCCGGTAAAACTATCTGAGTTTTTATAATTAGCCCCACTGTTTAGGACTGAAATTGATCTTTCAGAAGATCGTTAACTTCTTAATTGTGAATCATTCTTACAATCTGAAAGCCTACTAAAATTGAGTTATAATTTGAGATTATAAAAAAAATTACTAAATCAATCATTTTAATTTTTAGCACTTCGAATGTTTGTCCCATTTGTGATATTATGTTCAAAACATGCTATTTTATCTCTGACACCCACACCCATCTTTGATACTTCTATTACACTGTATACAAGACAATAGCAGAGTGCATGCCATATATTCTCAACACACCTGCACTTACGTGTAGGTGTCATAGAAGTATTGGATTGTGTTTATACATATAAAATAAACATGAAATCTTGTTGTTGGTGCTCATATATCTTATAGAGTTCTCCATATATATACATGATGAAATTGGTGAAGTAAGTTTCCTCTAAAATTGTCAAATCTCGATAAAAAAAAAAAAGAGATTCAGTTGTTGTTGAGAATGTTTGTCAAAATATATTTTACAGATGAAGGGCTAAAATGGCTTCATACCTGAACAATGTAAGGAGAGGCTACCAATCATGCAGTATTGAAAGAATACTGACTTTAAAAAGAGGAAGCAATGCATTTTTAAGAAGTAGTTTGTGTAAAGTTAATGTCCATCATTCCCTGTCAGTGAAAACCACAAGCGCAGCCAAGCCAAGAGTGAATGAAATCAATATCCAGATGATTCCAGAGAAACTGCATGAACAAATCTTTCCTAAAGCAGATACAAAAGGTTATTTTCAGAGAAATTTAATTACAAGTTCACTTGTAAAATACCTTGTAAATGCTCCTGTTTAAAAAAAAATTAAAAACCTTTTTTTTTCAGACGACTTTTTAAGATTTATTGTAATATGAATCCTATGGTACCTATATATACCATATGTAATGATTTTGTGTATTATATATTACTATCGCATTGATTTTAAAGAGAAAAAGGTTGTAAGTGTATTGAATGACATCAAGAATAACCTGGCTGCACATGGTTTATGGGATAAAAACACCACAGTGTTGGATGATGTGACATTTGATCTTCCAAAACTCCATGGAAATTCTGTCACCGATCACTTCTACAACATTGCCAACCAGCAGCTAGATGGATACATACAGCTGACACAAATGTTAATGGGTGGTCCAATTCCACCCAAACCAAAGGTTTGCTACAATGTCTTTTCAAAAAACCAACATTTTTACAATGCTTTTTACTTAAAGAAATTTTCTTTTTTACCGTACACCTAGAAATCTAATCTAGCTGGCAATTTGAGTTCATGATTAGTGTAAGCATGGAAAAATATATTGGCACTTTTGTTTATTTTAAGGGTTCTGATTACTGGGATGTGTATGATTTTTTTCTTGCATGGTGTTCTTTTAGGGGAGGAGGTAGTCTCTAGCTATTTTAAATGTAGTCAAAAATACATTTATACATAATAGTCAGAATGCATTTTAGATCTGCCACAATAATCATTAATCTTTCTATCGATGCACATGGGATGATAAGATAATGCACTGAACATGTACAGAGTATTAATCCTTCACATTGCTGTATTATATTGAAGTTGCCCATTAGCCTCTTCTTTTACACAGAGCCAGCTAGGAGGTGTTAATTACATGTAATTAGTTGTGTGTGGATTTAAGTGTAATGTACATGGTCTATCTGACTTGATATTCAGAAATGGTCCCAAAGAGCAGGCTGGACAAAGTATGATCCAAAAACAGGAAAAGCTACTGCTGTCAAATACCCAGAGGAAGACATATTTGTGTTTGATGTGGAAATTTTAGTATTGGAGGGACATTATCCTACAATGGCCACTGCTCTTTCTCCAACAAACTGGTTTGTCATGATATGTACTGATAAAAATCCACTTTTAAACTGCTTTTCAAAAGACACTTCAATTGACATTTTTTCATAATTATTTTAGAGAAATTATACGCATTATAGATTAGAGTTTGTCATGGGTACACATATTATTGCATTATGGAAATTTCAGGTACTCATGGTGTTCAGAAGCAGTGACAAAGGATAAATTCCGCTGGACCAGAAATCCGAGACTTTGTGATCTGATTCCTTTAGAGTCTTCTCCGGAGGAACATGGCTCTCATCTCAAGAAAAGTCGGAAGAAGATTGTGATTGGTCATAATGTGGGATTTGATAGATCCTTTGTTAAGGAGCAGTATTACATTAAGGTATTAATTTCAGAGTTAAAGTAAATTTTATGACAAACTATCAAGTGTATACTGGTAAATGATTTTTCTAAAGACAACACAAAACATTTCATGTACATGTACCACTATTTGAGATTTTGAAGGGGTTAACTTCTTTTCAGTTAAATTAATATATTTACCAAAAACAAAATGAGTACATGCGATAGAGGATTTATATGTTGTCCGATAAGAGTTTACATTCTCACCTTGTTTCCCGTTTATGAAGAAATCCCAGGTGCGTTTCCTAGACACGATGTCCTTACACATTGCCCTGTGTGGTATGACCAGTTTCCAACAAGTGCTGTACCAGTCTAGTAAGAAATCCACCAACAGGAAAGATGTACGGGAGTACATGGAAATGAAGTCCTCCAGGAAACAAATGGTAATGTCATTAAAAGTCCTTCTTAGATTTATATCATATGTACTACTATGCAAATCTAAATATTGTCATAAGAAGTGTTTTTTCCTTACGTTCACATCAATGATAATTTGCATGTACTCTTCTAAAATGCCCTTTAATGTGGTATACTGTATACAGGGTTATTTAATTCGCTCCGTGTTATTTTTCTCCCTTCTTCACTTGCGAATGGTTTCGCCCCATCTTGTATTCACACAGACAGAGTTGTGTATAAAAAGAAATAATTTGAGACATAAGAATTTGCCCAGTTTTAAATTCACCTGCTGACACCAAGGGCAAAGGAGCAAAAATAAAAATAAAAATAAAATATTTCCCTGTATACAGTATATAGGGGGAAAATCGAAGTTGACAGAGATTCAGTAGATTATGCTTTATAAGAATAACCAAAGAAACAGTGATGAATTAATGAGAAAAAAGACCATAACAATCATGAGATGTAATATGAACATGTATAAGAGTTACAAGATACCAAATCAACTTGTTTGTAATGGTTATTTTACCCTCTTATTCCTCGTATATAGGTTGACAGTTACTGGACCAATGAGAGCACCATGAATAATCTGAATGATGTGTACCAGCACCACTGTGGCGGACGGCCTCTGGAGAAAGCCACCAGGGACGTGTTCGTGAAGGGCAGCATGGCTGATGTCAGAGAAATGTACCAGGTAAGTCTGCCCTACACTGTATATATAAAGATACAGACTTTTCATTATGAATAGGCTTCAGTTATTCTGGATTCTAGTGAAACTCTCAGTTTTGAAGATGCTTTAAATAAATTATGACCATGATTATGCCATTAAATGCTTGTGCCAATTTTTTACTTTTATGAATATGTTGATCAACAAAATATGATCGATGAAACCATAGATGTCCAGTACTTGAAGTTTCATTAGTTAAAATCTTTTGTAAAATATAGTATTATGTAATGTACAGCATCCATTAGAAATATAAGAAAAGCAACATATATTGTATGTAATTGGTTAATTGAATAGGAGCTGTGCACATATTGTGCAAGTGATGTTGAAGCAACACTCCATGTATTTAGAAAAGTATGGCCACAGTTTCTAGAAAGGTAATCTTTCAGGCTTTTGTTTCAAAAATTTACCTAAATATATACCAAGTACCTACAGATTTAAAGCTGTATTTAGAATAATCCTACATAATACTTTATTTTGATGGATATAGTTTTTTTAACTTCTTCAACAGATTTCCCAACCCTGTAACTCTGTCAGGAATGATGGAAATGGGGACTGCCTACTTGCCAATCAATCAAAACTGGGAGAGGTATTTGAACCAGTCAGATGCTGTATATGACGACCTACAGAATGAGTTATCCCGGTTGCTGCAGAAGTTGGCAAATGAGGCTTGTGAATTATTACATGACAACAGGTACTAGGTTTTTATGCAATAGATGCAAATACTGGTAGATTTCAATTTTAAGAGCTAATGTTATTATCATTAAGGATAAAATTTTATGTTTTTTAATTGTTTTTTCTTAATAGATATGAAAAGGACCTTTGGCTCTGGGACTTAGATTGGAGTGTGAACACTTATAAACTAAACAAACCCAAGAAAAAACCCAAAGACACAAACAAGGTATGGGACATAAAGCTCCACAGGAATCTCTTCATTATGGCAATTTGAGATATGGTTATAATCATTTATTTACCTGTAACTTTTAGGAGAAAACACCAGATGAAATCTTAGAAGACATTTTGGCATCTAAAGATAGAATCCCAAAAGTTTCTCGTCACATGGTTGGATATCCAGCGTAAGTGATACAGTGAAATTATTCCTTGATCTTTGAATCTTGAGTTTATTTCTTATAAAAAAAACTTAAATACTGTGGAATCATTAGAATTCATGGTGGCTCAATTTTCGTGGTATTCTTGGATAGCCCTCTCCCACAAATTTACATCCTCCACGAAAACATATTTTGAAAGAATTAGTTTTCTTACTGAAAGTGAAAACCGACGCATCCACAAAATTACATCCCCATGATTCAGCAAAAAACCCACAATCCAAGAAAATTGGCCCCCTCAAATTTAATTGATTCCACAGTATTCATTGCAAGTCAATACCTATTGTCTGGTTTTCATATTACACAAGATTTGCTTTCATCACAATGTCAGATCACTTTAAAGCTGTCCATATATTTTAAGTAAATTTTGGTTTGCAAGAATTTTTTGCTTTAATAGCTAGCTTGTCATGAATGGAGTTGTTGAATGTTTACAGTTGGTACAGAGATCTGTGTCCTAGAACCTCAGACACTGACTGGAAGCCTGGCCCCTCCCTGATCACTACTTCACGTCGCATCACCCCCAAACTTCTGCGCATGATCTACAAGGGCTTCCCTCTGCACTATGATGACAAATATGGATGGGGTTACCTAATCCCAGACAAACACAAGGCTGCCTCAGACAGACAGAAGCTAGCCATGGCTGAAGAAGGGATGTCCAAATTCCCAATTGCGTAATCCTTCTTTTTACATGATACTGCTAACAAAACATGTATATATCATGTAGAATGTCATTTTTCATTAATGTCAAATAAATTTCAAGAATATCCCTTCTGTCAAAATTTAAATCCCCAGAAGTACAGATATTGTATAATACATGTACATAGTTAAAGAAGATTGTCTTTCTATGACATAACTTGCCATCAAAATGTAAATTTGGGATATTTCTTATACATGTACATGTTTTTTAACCATGTAGATTGATTGAAATAAAACCACATTATGTAGGTATTTCTCTTTTATTATAGAAACCTGTTTAAGATGTGTAATGAGTCCGTCTCAGACGGTTTGCTGGTTCCTATGTCTGACAAGGAGATAGAAAGCATGCTGAACACGGCCAAGGACGACATGGAGTGGACAGAGAGAGCCAAACACCTGGACGAGGCCGGCATCAAGAAACAGGCCAAGAAAAAGGACGACATCCTTGAGGTAGGCGAAATCTTTCAAAGTTCATGTGTCTATAAACAGAATCATGCAGACAATGATATACCATTTTTTCGTGTGTCACAAAATTTGCGAAAATGGGGAAAATGAGTAACATTTTAAATTTGCGTCAGTCATTTTTTGTGATTTGAAAATTTTCTTATAGAAAGGATATAATTTCTGCGCATTAAAAAATTTGCTAAAAAAGGGAAAATTAGATCATCGTGAAAATTTCAAGATGTACGGTACATGTACTGTAAACATGTTTAGAAACCTTGCAACAGTTTTCTTGCATGCAAAATATTTGCAAATATTTCTCATGCAAGACAACTGTTGCAAGGTCTCTTAGAACATCTAAGTCATAAATGTTTCATGCTGTGTATGAGTCTTCTAGTGTATTTTTTATTTGTTTGTATACAAGTGTCTGCAATTCGGTTTATCAATTGTAAATCACAAAATAAATATAAAGTTTGCAATTATAAAAGATGTAATTCAAACTATTATTTGTATTACTTGTAAACTATTTTAAGACTTACATGTATGTTTAAATACTTTGGGAACTATTGTACCGTTATTTGATTGGTGTAATTGCAGGTCAAGGAGACAAAATATGATATTGGAATTCCAGGTTGCTGGTTTCAAAAGCTGCCCCACAAAGTGAGTGTTTGGAGTAAAACACAGAACATTGAAGTTCTGGATGTACAATACATATACATGCATGTGTTGTAAAACTACACTGTATTAAAATGCTCTCTGCATGTCTATTATTTTTTAAATGTCTTTGAATTACTAGTAATTATGAGTAAATTATTTAAAAGGTGACCTTTGTTTGTAGGATGGAAAGGGAAGCAATGTAGGGAACCCTCTGTCTAAGGACTTTCTGCCCCTCATAGAGACAGGTGTCCTCAAATCACTGTTGATCACAGCGGAAAACGTGCTCAAACTGACAAAAATGTGTTCCTACTGGAAAAATAACAAAGACAGAATCTCGTAAGTGAGCAGTTGTAGATGAGAAGAATGACGTTGAGAAAGAAGAATGTTATTTGTCCCAACTGTGACAGCTAATTACTTGCTTGATGTATATGGCTACTGTCATATCTCCAACAGTTGAAAATCTTTCCTTCCTTTTAAATGATATTCTGACATTGTTAATGGCATTTTGATAATAAAAAAAAGATGAATATATTTAAGAATGCTAAGTCCGTAAATTTTTTTTTATTTTACCCTTTTTTAATACTTTGAATACCACAATACAGGTACATGGTTGTAATGGAACTCAATCTAATTAAAATTAGACTTGTAAATCCGCTCCTCTACGATACGCTATACAGTATACAAGTGTAGTGATCGTACGTGAGTGGATCTAAGATCTAATTTTAATTAGATTGTAATGGAACTGCAAGATAACAGTTTGATTGAATAAAATACGTATTTGAAATATTTACGTAAGGAGCAAAAACCATATACATTGTATTTTAGTTGTTTCTGGAAAATTCTTGTTTCTGGTAAAACATGTTCAACCTGTCTTTGTTGATACACAGAGGACAGATGGCCTTAACCTTAGAAGACGAGGACCTGCCTAATACTGTCACCAGGTAGGGTCAATTCATTAACATTTTGTTTTTTGTGTACTGTTCCTTGAAAAAGGCAAGTAGTATATTTATTAGAATACTGCAGATATTTCTTAGTCTTGCTGTAAAGTTGTATGTTTTGGTGCATGTACAACCTGCCCTGAACCTGCTGGGATCTTGCATGCTCTCGCTGTAATAGTACTTCATTAAGTTGATATACACACAAGCAAAATGAAAATATCATTTCATTAAAATAAGATAATCATAAACCAGTCGATCAAAAATGGATTAATCTGAATCATCAAACAATGTTTGTTGTGTGTTTTAGTGATCCAGATTATCACAGTGATGGTATGTATGGAGCTATAGTGCCGAGGGTTGTGCCAGCAGGAACAATCACCAGGAGAGCAGTGGAAAAAACATGGATGACGGCCAGTAACGCCTACGTAAGTGTACCAAAAAAAATCAACGTTGTCTCCCGTTTAGTAACAATTTTATGATGTAATCTGACATTTAAAAAATAGTTAGAAATAGTCACACATGGAATTATATTTCTTTTAAATAAGGATTCTCGCACCATATGTAGTGGTGCAGTGATTGTTAAATAGATTACTGATACAGATTTAACTGTTTAAGTCTGAATTGTTTTGTTGACAGGTGGACAGGGTAGGGAGTGAAATGAAGTCCATGATCCAGTCTCCCCCTGGGTACCACTTTGTGGGAGCTGATGTGGATTCCCAGGAACTGTGGATTGCTGCCATAATTGGGGATTCCAAATATAGAATACATGGTAAACAACTCAATTTGAATTAAAGCAATTGCTCTTCTAACACTTATACATTAACAGTAAAATCCCTGAAAATCTTTGTGATACTGTTGTAACTAATCATAAATGAACTTGCTATAAAGTAAAAACTGGGTAACTAAATTTTAAAAAAACTAAAAGGATTGGATTCTAAATAACTTTTTGTGCACATTATGTCATTATCATTGTTTTGTTTTAAGCATTAAAGATGTATTGAATGTATACAAATTTCTTTGGCACCATATTGTGACTTACAAGGTTACAATGTACAATATATATTATACAGCTATCTTTATTGTCACTTGCACTGACCAGTTACATTGCATGTTACAATGGAGATTTGATGATTACAGGCTCCACCCCCTTTGGCTGGATGACTCTCCAGGGAAATAAGAATAATAAGACAGATCTACACAGCAAGACTGCAGAGACAGCTGGGATCTCTAGGGACCATGCCAAAGTAAGAAATGATGGACTCAATTTTAATGATCTGGACACATTTTGAAATGAGGCAAAAAACTTCACAATGAGAGGACAAGGGTTATAGATATACGGTGAAAAACGGTTACAGCCAACAATGTTATAATTCATTCTAAAATGTAAGCTACTGGTAATTTCATTTGCTCCTTATCTTAAAATGCATTATATCTTAATAGATAAAAATATTTATAGCTAAGCAAAATCAATAATACTTGGCACATTGCTATAAGTGTATACATGATGTATAAATTTGTTTCTTTAGATCCTGAACTACGGTAGAATTTATGGAGCAGGACAAAGGTTTGCAGAGACTTTGTTGATGAATTTTAATCATAATCTGTTGCCTACAGAAGCATCATCCAAAGCCAGGAAATTGTACGAAACAACTAAAGGTAAAAGGTTAGTATCAGTGTAAAGTTCAAAGGTCAGCAATACAAATTTTTCAAGGTCAGGAGCATATAATTTAGGTAAAAAAAGATGCAGAGCAAAGAACTGAAAATGAAAGGGTTTTCAAAACATTTGTTGATGAATTGGAGGCAGTATGTACATGTATAAGGATCTAAAGATCACTGTCAGGTTGTAAATAAGAAAAAATGTGATTTGAATTGTAAAACTTCTCTTTCAACAATTATGATATGTGTAACTTTGTTTTATTTTAGGAAACGTGCAGAGAAAGTTTGGGAAGGAGGAACGTAAGTAAATGAAAATTACTTGTTCATATACATTTAATTAAAATAGAAATCAGGAAATGATAATAAATGTTTAAGCAATAATTTTGATTTCACATTATTGAAAAAAAAGTATTGTATGTTGGAGCATGTAAAGTGCTAGATTAGAATCAGTGAGGATAATTTTAGAATGCTAATTTCATTTATTTACTGTTTTGTACATGTGTTGCTAAAATGTATTTAAATCGAAGACTTGATTGTCATTTTTACAAACAGGTAGAAATTTATAAAACTTTGCACTGAATAACATAAATTCGAAAGTATTACATTGATTTTTGAAAAAGTAAAGGTTTTTTTATTATTTTTGACAACAAACAGATCATTAAATGATGGCAGGTAACGTTTATATAAAAGGTCAGTTAGAATTGTCATTTATAAATCTTACCTATATAGATAGTTTTATTGCAGTACAAGGTGAAGTCATTGGTGTGTCATATTTTTTCTAAATGGATTTTCTGGTTAAAACCTCAAACTTCTCATAGGTTTATAAACTGTCTAATTTCATCATTCATCAAAATGAAAGAATCCATTTCATATTTTTTTTTCTTCTTCATACATCATGATTGCTGTGTGAATTTACACAAGTGTCATTTTTGCTTTAATGCTTTTTTTCCTTGCTGCGATTAAAGATTTTTTCTTATCTCTTAAGTTTTTTTTAAAATAGGAAACTATTAAAATAGATTTAAACTTTCTTTATTTGCTTTCATAAATTACATATACTATTATAAATGTAGAAGCACAACAATGATTATCTTTGATTTTATCACAAAAATCTCTTTCGTCCACCACATGTATATTTTTCAATATTACATGTACTTTAAAACTTATTGATCTGAGTAGCTTTAAAATGTATAGATAAATTAAAGTTTTCAGAACATTTGGAAAATAAAAAATATGGATTATTTCATTAAATCATTTTATGATGATTATATATACTTTTTTATAAAATCATAATATAAAATATATAAATAGATAAAAATTTGATTTAATAAAATTAATAGATATTAAAATGTATGTGTTTTTCTATATTCATTTCTATTTTATAAAAAAGCAGTCTAAAACTGGTACACTTAAAGGTTCGTAAAATTCTAGAATGTTTTTTTTTTTTCATTGCATGTATCATTACTATTGTACATATAGCTGTTTAAAAAATCCTGACTAACATTTCGTTGATCTGGCAGTGAGAGTGAGATGTTTAACATGCTAGAGTCCATAGCTCGGTCAACCACACCCAAAACACCAGTCCTAAAGGCCTCCATCAGTAAAGTGTTGGAACCCGAGATCATTGGGGACGAGGTGAGAGACAGCCAAGTGTTTGTATGAAACTGGTCAGAGGCTATCATTATTTTGCTTGGTGTTTATAAATGATCACCACCAAATTTTAGCTCTCAGGGAATGAATACTTATCATAAATGTGTCTTTTTTGAAATCATCTTTATGGTTTTATGTTTGTCTTAATTAAACCAAAGAATGTACCTATACATGTTTTTTTTAATTTATTAATGACCAGAAGATATAATTTTTCTCTCAAATTTTCATATAGTCAATACTGTGTTTCCTTCTGTAATTTAGGTCCATAAAGATTGGAAATTTGATTGTGCATATCTCAACAAATACCGGTACATGTAAACATTGCTAATTGTTTTCAGTTTATGACGAGCCGCATTAACTGGGTGGTCCAGAGTTCGGCAGTGGACTACCTCCACCTGATGCTGGTATGTATGAACTGGCTCTGTAACCAGTACGACATCGACGCGCGGTTCTCCATCAGTATTCACGACGAGGTGCGCTACCTGGTGTCCAGTAAGGACCGGTACCGGGCGGTTCTAGCTCTACAGATCACCAATCTTCTCACCCGGAGCATGTTTGCCCGAGCTCTTGGGATGAACGATCTACCTCTGGTGAGTATGTACAATTTAATTCAAACATGCATTTAATTTAATGGTAGCTCTATAGGTTTGGTCAACATGTATATTAAACTCTCTTCCAATTACAAAATCAAATATTGGAGATCTTTTGCAATATATTTCAATAGAATACAGTATCATTGGTTTACTGAATTAAAATATTTGGAATGTGTGTATACATATGATAAGGAAAAATGAAAAATTAGTTGTATTTATACTTCGCCCTCGAAGTTCAACATCTCCAGGTTATTTTTCCTTAACAAGAGTTCACATTTCAGTTCCAGGGTTTGCTCTGCACCAAATGTAACAGTTTGGTTGTTTGGTAAAGCACTTGACTTGAGATTCAGGGGGCCAAGGTTCGAATCCTGGTCTGGTCTGTCATTACTGTAAATGTGATTATTATGACGAGTTGAACTTTGGCGATTTTCATGAAAAGAGAATTGACGAATGTTAATTTTGATGAATTTTCAATTTCAGGTGGAAATTATATTCAATATTGAGTCGAGATTAATGCGCCTCTTATTCACACAATGTGGTCATGTTAGATGTGTCATTTTATATGTCCATTAAACTGTTAAAAATCTTGGTATAGTCACAAACACAATCTCAAAAAGTTCATGATAGCCGATGTTAGGCTGAGTAAAATCATATATTCACTCACAAGTTGTTTGATTTTTCAAAATTGTTCCTGATCGTTAAAACATACTAGTAATAATTAATTATTTTCCTTCTTGCCTTTTGATTTCATTGAGCGAGATCATTTGGCCACCCCGGGGTGATAAAGAAAGTCAAGCATGTGATAATTTTTGTAAGACAAAAAAAGATCTGAATTTAATAACTGTTACAGTTGTTTCTAGTACTGCATATTCATTTATATTTTTATTTTCAGATGTACAAGTCCAATATATATGCTATTTCACAATACTTTCAGTATAATTATTGTAATGAAATATGATGCCATTGTTGCTGAAGAGATAACAATTTTCTATAATTTTATAATTTTAAAATAGCAAGGGTCGATTGTATTTGTGATTTAAATGATAAGAAGATTGACCAGAGGATATTTTGACAAGAAAAGGAAAATCGTCAATATAGTCAAAATTTTCACGTCAATATTACCACGTTTACAGTATTTCTTCCATACTGTGACATATGTACATATATTGAAACATTTTCAAAACTTTTTTCTCAAATTAGACCTTCTATAAAGTGTTATTTACAAGGTCTAGTAAGCCAAATCCTATTGTAATATTAGGGTTTTTTTTTTTTAATTTATTTGATCTGTAGTAGAAAAACTACCTTTAAAAGAAAAATGTGTTTTATTCAACTTTAGAAGTAGTTTCAATAGACTTTCTTCTTGAAAGTGTGTTTTTCATTCAGTTAGGTTGAAGCAGATTCAGTTCCATTTACATATAAATTGATAAGTATTCTGTGAAGAGGTACATTGTTTATATAATTCTCTGAGGTATTGTATTTTCAGTCTGTTGCCTTCTTCAGCAAGGTGGATATTGACCAGTGTCTGAGGAAAGAAGTAGGTCTGGAATGTAAGACTCCTTCCAACCCAAGTGGCATGGAGAGAGCTTACAATATCACTTTTGGTGAGTCGAAACTCTCACTATCTTTATTATACATGTTGATTCAGGAGAGGTCAAAGTTTTGTGTTGTTCAAATGGTAATGAATTGAAAACCTAATTTTAAAAAAACAATACTAATGTACTTGTAAATAAAACGTGATTACCTGTATATCCGTCAAATTAAATATTGAAGATATGGTATGTGTTACTCTTAAAGCCCTAGAAATGTACCATTTCTTATTCATTTCACTTCTAAAACATTAATATTGTTTCAGTTAATCTGTTAGTATACATGTACTTGAGAACCTGCAACTTTACAAGATGTTTAAATATTCACTTAACTGAAATCCAATGTCATGGTTATAAGGTTCATTTTCTGTTACCACAAAAGCAAAGCCAATTAAAATCATTCCCACCCTTAGCAAGATTTCTTTAATTAGATTTTATGCAGGATGAGTTTTTTTACAATTTTAATTAAAAATTTGGCTCTTTATATATACTATCGCTTTTTCCTAGGGGGTTGATCAAAGGATTTCAATTTTAAAATATCAGACCTTAAGGCAGTGTGTTGGACAACTGCCAGATGTTCATATCCTTTTCAGTCTTTGTATTTCTACATACTGTATTCTATTCTGTATATTATTTTTAAGTTGACCATATGGGTTGTTCCAAGGGTTTGTACAATGTATCAATTGAAAGCAGTTACTGTTTTTTTTTCAATGCCCATTCCCTCTAAAACTACAGTCTATGGGATATAGAAGAATTATGTCGTCAAGAATTGTTTCCTTTGAACTGTTCGCAACTATCTGGTATATACATTTTACTGTACATGAGCGAGGCCAACTGGGGATGTTGAACAAGCGAATTTTTGTATATTGATTTTAAAACTTAATTCATTCAAAATAAAAATTTCTAACACATGCACGTTGCGGGTAATGTTAATTTTGTTTTAAAACACAAATAATTCATATTCCTTTAAAAAGCTACTAGAAATCATGGAAATTTGATCTAAACCCAACCTGATGAAATGCGCTTGTTGTGCCAATAGTAATACAAGTACATACTGTAAATTAAGATGCATTGCTTTTGGGAATGTTTTATTTTGTGAATCCAGAGCTTGGAACCGTTGTGTCTGTTCTTCTCTGCAATATTTAGATTTGAAATTTATTTTTACCATATGGGCCTTTAAATTAAAATATGGATTATTCATTACAAAACCAAACCACAACATTCTTGACGAAGCATTGATATGTATGCATATTTCGAAGGAAAAAAATAAAGTTTCTATGAAAATTATGTTTCTGAAATGCGGCCATTCAGGCTTTAATGAAAGTTAATTTTTATATTGACAATTAAAATTGGTAATATCTTGACCTGAGTATTTTTTCTCAAAAGTCTGTTAACTCATTCAGCTGGCCACTTTTTGTTTGAACTAGTTCGCACATTTTGTAGAAATAGTAAATAGCATCCTATATTTGAGGTTTGGACCTGACTTTTAGTTGGGATCAGCAGTGCACAAATGACGTATACACCATGTATGGTTCACCACATGCCATTTTTCGCTGCAACTTCTCATTTTGTTTCAGGCGAGGGACAAGACATTTACCAGACCTTACAAATCACGAACGGGTCGCTTAGTGCTGCGGAGGAATTGCAGGAAAGAAAGACAGAATTTGCCTAAAAGTGAAATTTGAATAGATCTGACTCATTTAAGCCAGAAATATATGTTTAATTTAATTTTTTATTTGCATTGGCGGAATTTGTACAAATGACACAACCATCCCTACTGATATAACTTTTCTTTTTTTTAACGAAAGTTTACTATCTTTAAACCCGCAGACCGGTGCTAAAAATGTTGTGTTTGTTTGGAACTACACCCTCTCACAGGTTGAGAAGTTTTAACCCTTTTATTGTTGTTGATTTGCACTGCTCACTATAGTGCTTGCCGTTATAACTGAACTTTTTGCAGAAGTACATGTATATTGTAATTTCAATAAAAGTACAAAAACTTCACGATTTGTTGGAGCCGTTTGATTGATACGCATTTATCAGAACAAAGTAGACGTTAATTTTGAAGAATGCCGTCATATAAGTGACAAGGTGTCATTTTTTGGAGAGGCAAAATAACAGTGCAAGCCATATGTGTGGTATTATTTATTCATAAACACATAAGGAAGACGGGACTGCAAAACAGTTGGATTTCTTTTTGACAGCAAGTAAAAATAAATTAACAGTTTTATGTTTCGCATGATCGAGATGAAACAGGAATGTCTCTGGGAGAGAAGGCAATGGCATTGACGTTCCGTACACTCCACCTATTGCTTTATTTTTTTTTTTTGTCATGCTATTTTCAAATTTTCTATTAAAGCCTACCATATGTTGTATAATAACTGTCACCAGAGTGGCGTTGGCTGGCCACGTGACCTATTATCGTATTAATCTTTATCAACCTTCATTGTAAACAATGATTACTATCTCTAAGTGTGAAGAAGACTACAAAAATCCTTCACCAATACACTACAAAAGATAGGTTTTCACGTTCTTTTTTTCACATGGTAAGACTGAACGTTTCCGGGTTTAAGAGCTTTTAACACAGATCGGTGGACCGACAAGACCTCTCATCAATTAAACTCTCACTAGAAAGAAACAGGATTTTTGGTCAAGATGGAAAACCCATTTCTCCAAAATAGTAAAAATTTTGTTTTTCCGTGTTCTTTACAGCTTAAACATCAAAGAACTCGGAATATTTTTTGTGACTTGCAGAGTTCTTTAACACTTGTTCATTACCGAACACTTCTTCATTAGCACATCAACAAACGTTGTTTTTTTTCTCCCTCCTTTATATACTGCCTGATTCGGTCGTTGGCTTTGTTGTCGTGATCACAGTAGATACACTCTCTGAGGTCGTGTCCAGTTTGACACAGTTTGTCTTGGTTGTATCGTAGCAATAGCCTGCACCACAGTTGATCTTGTAGACCCGCGGCCCGCCCACATAGCAGTATATTACACCGTTACAACTCTCGTACGGGTGGGGGTAAAGGGCGAAGGTATTCTTGTCATCACAGTATGTTTCTGAAGAAAAAAAGAATATTATTTATTATACACGAATTTTACCTGATACTACCCTAGTTCTTTAGTACATTTCCAAGATGTAATCAAATGTTTTGATTTTGGATGACATGTAAAAATAACAATATGAAATCTTCGTAATATTGTCCAAATACTTACTTGGAATGACGTGAAATTCGGCTTCGGCTGTATAGGTTTTGATGACGTTATTATGATAGGAAGTGACCTCACACATGAACACCGATCCATTATCGTGCATCTTGGACACCATCGTCAGGGTACTCTCGATTTGGAGGGAGCACCCGGTCCAGGTCCGGGTAATATTAGGGGTCAGGCTAAGGTTAAAGTATTTATCCAATCCGGGCGGCCGAAACTTGTAAGCGATTGTGACGTTCGGTTCGTTTAGTTCCATTGAACATTTAATGGTGGCTGCGTTATTTTCAACGACGCTTGTTGATATTGTGAGTTTAGGTTTTGAGTCTTTTTTATTGACGGCTGAAAAGATGAAAAACATCAATATTACGTTATTATGAACAAAGCGAAAAAACAAGCAAAATCATGCTATACAAAATTTCAGTTTGCAGAAATGCAAAGTATATGACTTTCCAAGAATTATTTACATTTTTATACGTGATATGTCACGTATGAATCATGGATATACGAATACTAGTAGGTACAACGACACGGCGTCAACCTTGGTGCCTTTACATGTAAATAATTGTACGTCAGAACTTTTAACAAGCTTAAACATTTTTTTTAAATCCTCATTTTCTTAATTTGAACACGGATAAATATTGAATATTCATATTTTGTGTTTCACTTTTGGACAGAACATAGAAATGGTAGCATTTTCAAAATTTGCTTTGTAACATATTTTTTAAATTAAATTAGGATAATAAAGAATGTGATGAATGCCGTTTTCCCATTTTTTGTATGATATATGAACACGCAGAAGGAAACACACGATGACAGAAATTTGTCACAAGGATGAAACAGTTACAGACCAAGGTCTTATTACATCGTTAGTTCTACGTAGATGTCACAATCTCTTCTCCGTTGTTTTTGTGTACTATTTTAAATTCAGTGTAGTTGCATTCTTCAATTACAATGTGTTATATTGTTAACTATTATTTCCAGTGAAACTAATTTTATAAATATATAGCAACTGCATGTAACATTTATAAAATTTAGTTACCTAGTAGCATTTATAATTATTCTACATACATGTACTGATAGAAGAAATTTAGAAACTATTGCGGTTACACCACTGTATAATAATTGCATTAATAACTTTAATCAAATATCATTTAACATAAATGATGTTTCCTGCCAATTTCGCCATGATCGCGGTCAAAATAATTTCCGCTTATTTGAGAGCAGAGGTGAAAGAAATGTGAAGTCGGCAATAAATCTTGGTTTGATAATTTTGATAATTCACATTCAACAAAAAAACTTCAGTATATACATGTATTTCAGTGGCTGCTGCTGCTTTTCCATCAAGTTACCTTTGACAGTGGTGGAATTTTTGTAGTTTTGCTCAGGTAAAGCCAACAGACAGGTGTAATTTCCGAGGTATGAACAGTCCACCTCTTTAGAGTGAATGGTCAGTAACAAGGCGTCCTCTTTATAGCTGACCTCTGACGTGAAGTTAGAGGTGATTTTTACGCTCGGTGATCCTAGGTACGACTTAACCTCAACCAGCGTTGTGGGAACGGTGTCTTCCACTTCATGGATGATCCTCATTTCTTGCCAATTTCTGGCGTGCATAGTGACACACTTGATGGTTAAGATGGAGTTGGAATAGGGAAGATCGATGTTGTTACTTTGGACGGATAAAGCTAAGAAAAAAATACACTATATTTAAATGAATGAGGAAGTAGTAGATGCAATTCAATTATAATTAGTCCAATTCAAATATAAACATGTCTATAATATATGTACATGTAGTTATGTGGTGAGGTCTAAAGATAAGTTATCCCAAGATGAAATAAATGACGCTATGCGGAAATCGATGAGATTGTTTCTTGCATTAGCATTGCTGCCGAAATACACGTTGAACTACGCGGATCCAAACAGTGAGATAGCTTACTTGGTCTGAGTGGGTATTCGGTGACAGTTTTTGTGGTTCCCTGAGAAACTGACTTGGTTGTCTGTGACGTTTGGTCGCTGGTAGCGGAGGCAGAAGACGTTCGAGAGCTTGTTGAGGTAGATTGAGTTTGAGACGTTTCCTTATGGTCTGAAACACCGAAGTATTACATCACATTATTATCAGTTTTAACGAAGAGCGGTCTTTTATCTTTTGGAATTGTTGATTGTTAAAGTGTAATGTTACATGCGGTAAACAGGCTGGATTACCGGTGGTTGTGTAGTCGGTCTTTGCTTTGCTTCCGGTGGTCACTATACCCGTCGTCTGCTTACTTACAGAGGGCTGTCGGCTGACGACATTTGTCGTCTGCTTGTTCGAGTGAACTTCCGTTGAAGAAATTGTCGTTGACACGAACGGCGATGTTCCTGAAAGAATGAGACATTCCGATATATTAGAATATTTACATTCTACTGTGTTTTTCATTAAATTCTGTGATCTTTAAATGCCTCTAAATGCAACAACCGAATCACTGCGTATTAATTTATATGTAATTTACATAGCAGTTCTCAAACATTGATTTCTATGTTATCGGTTTAAAAATATATTTCAAATATGTTGTTAAAACACCACATTTTACAATTACTCAATAATAGAGCTGATTCTATTGTTAAAAGCCAAATTTTAAGAGTTATTGTTAATGGATTATATTTTCATGCTCATCTCAACAGTCTATGTGATAACCAGTTTAAACTGGTTTTAGAGAACAGCTGTTCTTGCTCTTACTTATTTACTCCCTCAGTGATCTGCAATTAATACCGATTTATCTAATAGATAATTCATTTAATCAATAATGGAATGTAAATATAAGCTTTGAATGATTTATTTTTGACGTCGTCGTGTCAATAACTGCCGTCAGTTGAGCAGACAAATTATCATAACGCGCTAACGCGCGTTATTCAATTTGTCTGCTCACCTGACGGCAGTTATTGACAACACGACGACGTCAAAAATAAATCATTCAATGCTATAATATAATTTTACTTAGTTGAATATTCTACAGCTAAAAAAAAAAAAAAAACAAAAAAAACAAAAAAAAAAACAGAACGTCACTAATTTCTCGAAACTGAACTATGAAATTTTATGAAAAATATATACAAAGTAAGTAAAGCAATTTTAAATCCTTGATTTTTCACAACACATAGTTTTCTGTACTGTACTGACAAAATTAACTTCCTTCTTGTTGTTTTTTTTTTTTGGGGGGGGGGGGGGTTGTTTTTGGGGTTTTTTTTATGGGGGGGGGGCAAACAAAATGACACATTTAGCTACACGGAATTCTTATTGTATAACAGTAATTTGTTAACATTAGATAATTAAAACCGCACAGTTCACTACTGTTGTTAATTAAAAATATGTCAAACTAGTTAACCACATACGTCACGTGAGACAAACCAGGAAATGGCTCGCGGTCAAAACTCTATTGTAGCAAACGTTTTTTTTTTATAGACATCCTTTAACAGTCCGTCTTAGGTCATTAGTTTTGCAAAGAATTCGGAAAATTTAAACGTTGTTAAAAGTAAACTGTATTATCTTCATTTTGAGCATAATTGTAATTAAATATTGTGCATCGAACTTAGTTCTTCTTCTTTACTTCAAAACTTCGATTCGTGACAAACAATTTTTGATTATAAAGAATCTAGTAATTTTGTGCACGAGGAAAAGCTTGTCTGTTATGTGCTTTCGAAAGTCTGATGGTATTTACCGGAGGAGGTCGCTCCGTTTGAGGTAGATGGGTAGTTTGAGGTGAGTTTTGTGAGGATCTGTCCTCTAGTAGTGGGGTGGACTGTAGAACCTTTGCTTGATGGGCCTAGAACAGAACATTAGTAAATGTTAACATTCGCCTAAGTGATCATTCATTTTTTTATATCTGATGATTTGATCGACTTTTTATTTTAAATCCATTAAAGTGGCTGGGTGGTTGTGACAATTTATAGACTATATTGATCTTTTTGAGAAGAAGAGCTCTGTATTAAGAAGAAGGAAATTGTTTTAATTTCAAAGTTAAAATATATGATTTTTTTTCTTCACAAACAATAGTTTATAACTTAGATAATCAAATCTGAAAATTTAAGGTACATGTAGATTTGATGGATTCTTCGTTGACCACCTAACCTCCTTAAGTTGATTAAAATGAAATGCCGGCAGTATTCTTTATTGAGGAAACAAAATTCAGAACAAAAATTTAGTAATGACAAAACTTACCGAGGTGAAAGGTCTCCACTTGCCCCTCATTGAATTTATCATCTAAACAGATATTAAATGCACATCATATTTTATGATTAAAGATTGTTTTATTAAAAAAGAACCTTAATTATAATAAGGTAATGGTTAACTTTTTAAAAAGGTTATCGATCAATTTAAATTGGAAACATAGCATATGGTCAATGTCTTGTAAGATATGTAATGCACAACGAACCCATATAAAAGAAAATAAACATGTTTTTTTTTTTAAATGAGGAAAATTGACGGCCCATAATTTTAAAGTATTCGCCCCTTACCGTCACTGCTTGTTCCAAAATGTATTGCCAACGTGATAGCAACAACTACCAGCGAAATGATCAACACTGCAGCTGCAAAGAGGATGTACCACCGGTTCCTGTTTTCTCTCGGCTTCCGGAATCCTCGCACGAAAATGTTGCTCTGCAGATGATCACGTGACTTCATTGCCTTGCTAGTGCAGTCCTGCAAAACGTTCATTTCAACCTGAACAAATTTAAATAACTGTCTTGAGCAGGTTTTCAGATCGGTAATTTTTTTGGTTTTTTCCTTATTCATTTTAAAGAAATCTGATTCTCGACATTTCTTGAACTCCAAACAGGACCGAACGATAAGGGTCGCGTGAAGAAACAGCTTTTCCTAATACGTATCTGCGTGAATAAAATATTTTATTTAGGGACGAGTCATTTAGCATACGACAAAATAATCTAATTATTTTAATAACATATATCCTCTTTTTGTATGTATGAACGCATTTTCATGTAAGTATATTTACATACCTGGCATGACGTTGAATTTTGAGTGAGCTAAGGTGTATGAAAAGTGGTTTACACTTGGTATGCGATCTACATACAAGGGGCAGAGGTGACTATCTGCGCTTTCAGAATTAGAACTAATCTGTTATCTGTTCATCAAAATGAATCTTATTACCATACCAAATGAATGATAAAACAGTTTTTATAATTTGTTTTTCAATGAATTAATGAGAATTGGCAGGTATGACAACATTTAATTCTCTCAAATGTATCCTCATCTCCTTCTCTAGCATAGTAACAAATGCGGTGTATATGTACATCTAATTAATAAGTCAATACAGGTGTATAAATGATTGCCTTTTCTATCTTCCATTCTTTTAAATTTTCTTGTAACGTTAAAGATAATAAATTAAACAGCAAAATTATTAGAAAGTTGTACTTTTCCCTCTTGCTCGGTTTGAGGTTCAAAACAGTGATACAACTGAAAGTTTCTTTCATTTTAAATTATAAAAAAAAAAATTAAATGGCTTTGAGTGGCTTTGAGTGGCTTTGACATTGTGCTGTAATTTTACTAAGTTATTGGTCAAATATATTCGCTCAAAACCATGTATGGTACTAATGGACAATAAAATATTCTACAGTGTTAGATGCACAAACATATTTCAAATACAGTCTATTTCATATATTTTTTCTAAATAAATATGCATGCTCGATTTGGGGTTGACAGGAGAATGTAAACTCGATAACTAATTATGATTGCTTGCTGTAAGTTACAAACATCTTAACCAAATTACAAAGACTTGAATAGCGAAATAAAAAAAAGAATAAATTTTTAAATCTCCAAAATGATGTTTTTTGGCAATGATTTTTCATCGATGAAATTCGATCTTTTGGATTAATTACAACATCAAATTAGTGTACTTTGAACTGCCAACGCAGTGTAGTTGCACCTTTGCACACTTAAATTATTAACATTAATCAGTCTCTCTCAAATAAATTAATTTTCTTCCACTTAATATAGAATTGTGGGTTTTTTTTAAAAAATTAAGAACGGGATGTAATTGCGATTCAATGCTAATAAACGAGAAAAGTATTGATGTCTTTAACTTCAAGTCAATTTAACATAAAAAATATTTGCGAACTTACTTCGAACCACTGATATTTAATCCAGCCGGTCATCCTGAGTTACTTCATTCAATTTTTTAGTAACGATTATAATGTAAAACTAGGTGTGAATTTTTTTTATATAATCGATCCCTTTTATGATTTCCTGTATCAAATGATATTTAAATGAGGATTCTTTGACTTTATAGGTCAACCAGAGGCGGAAATATTGAATTAAATTAAAACAGTTTCAGTTGATTTATCCGCCCTGACAACACAAGGTTATTAATTAATAAAACAGAAACCAAATTGACAATCATAGCACAACAATACGGGAATTTTTAGTATATTCAGATCGTTTTATGTTTCATGTTGGAACTAAAAATAATTAATAGAAAAGATATTTTTGAAAGGGATATTGTATACAAAGTAATGCAGTGTTCAGCGTGAAAAGTGCTTATATTAAAAGATAGAATCATTCATGAGGTAGATTTTATTAACCATATGCATGTATGATGGACACAGGTGGTAAAAACCACGTTGGATTTCGATTTATCTATTTTGTTATCGGAACCCCTCGGCAATAACTAATAAAGCGTAAAGTTCTGATCAGATATCATAGGCGGTTGTTTTGTGGTCACTTGGTCACAGTTGGTCATTGTTACGGCTAGGAATTTCTGTAACAGGTACAGAAGTATTTATCGAGGATACCACTTGATGTAAATAATAAAAATATCTAAAAGGAGATAACATTCTGAAAATACAAATGTAATAAACCTGCGAAATGATTCCAAATGTGACTTTTGGTATGCTTTTAAAGCATCCCTCGCAAATTAAAAATATGGGTTTGAACAAAATAATTCTTACTGTATTTTTTTCTGCAAAAACCGAATATTATTTATACGATTTTTAACTTGTTGTTTTGAGCTCCTTTGTTCCCTAAATCTTACATTGATGAATCGATGAACAATTCATCATTATTTTTTAAACCATGTATTCATGTACAGGAGAGTAATCAGTCATTTTTTTAAATAATAAATCATAGTATTCACGGGAAAACAAAATACATCAATGCATCTAAACATTTTTTATCGAACTTGAAAACATTTGTCATAATAACAAATACATCCTTGATATGATTAGTGAATAAAGAATTTGACAAATGTATTCAAAAAGCAAAATGTGATTCACGTAATCCACGCATTTCAGATTTTAAAAAGTGATGTAAAATAAATATCTTATAAATCTTATAAAGTACACGTAAAAGAAATGATCATTATTATTTTTCTTTTTTTACTATTATTAAAATTATTATCATTATCATTACAAATAATATTATTGTTATCATTATAACTTCTTCCACTAATGGAAAGTGTTGAGTACTTACATTGACGGACTGACCATTCCCGATAGGGTGGCCTGATGGCTCGCTCATGACTGGGCATCTACTCCTCACACATATCTCAGCTTACTCAGATTTTTCTTTTTTTCCGTTTTCAGCCCAAACAAGGGTCCCAGGGCTGGATTCATTCAAGTGATAAAATCTCTAGGTATTGCCCTTATCGTACTGCAATGAGAACAATGCAGCACGCTTGATCAGTTTTCTCTAAAGCAATAAATAGTTGATAGATCACAAAGTCTGATTAACCCGCATATCAACACTTTATGGACATATAAGTCGAAGTTTCTCTGTAGAACATCCCATATCTAAAGAATACACTTTAGGAAAGACTTTAAGGTATGAAAGAAAAGTTTTTAGGAGTCTTTTTCGTAAAAGAACAAGCTAGCTTTTTTTTTCCCGAAAGGACTGTGGTGACTAAACAGGGCAATGGCATCAATCGGTGGGCGTTGCCATATTTCGTCTCTGAAAGCGTTTCCGCATATAGCTATACATTGTCACTGCTATCAATCAAGACTCGCCTCTAAGCGCTCACATTATTACATTTTTGAAATAAAACAGAATGTTTCCAATTTTTAATGCCTTAAATGATGTTTTACACCGATGAAAACATGGTGTACCATCAGAATACGGAAACCGTGGAGGTTCTTAATTTTGGTCGGCCCAGCGCTATTATTAGTGGACTGTGTTCATGTGGTCTTCATTTATTGCTTGTAGTTTAAAAATAGAAGGACAACATGGTCTGAATTATGATTTATCATTTGAAGTCGAAGCGTTCCTTGGTTTGGACATGATCGATGCATTTTTATGGCACGCGAAAACAAAAGACAACGACTTGCAAATGTTATAGGCTTCTAATAAGTTTCTGCAGAGTGGCTCTCTGACGACATTTTATTTGACAGGTCTTAAAATTCTTAAACAAATTAAAATATTACACCAAAGTTTAACAGGTGTTCATTTGAATGTAAGCTATTTAGTATATTTTTTATTAGTCTGTGTAAATAGCAAGTTTACAACTATTATCATCCCACGATAAGATTCGAAAATATTGAATAGGACACAGTTTTAGCTTTAAAATAGTTTTTGATGTGTTTGAACTAAGCTTTAGTCACATCTTCGTTATTTCCTGGAGAATATCATGCAGATTAAAATTATGGCAAACAGCTCTCTCTCTCTCTCTCTCTCTCTCTCTCTCTCTCTCTCTCTCATTTACCCGCAAATCTCTAAATCTGTACCATAAGCCTAATACATTTTAAAAAAGAAATTGATTTGAATATTTTACACATATTATAATATAATATGTGGTAAAATATTCAAATCAATTTCTTTTTAACATATTATGCTCTGTACAACGTAAGATTGCATATGATTAGACAGTTGGTATGGTTTCCGAATTTTAATCTGGTTTACCCGAATCTAACTTAAAAATATACAAACAAAATTCAACTTTACATTTTAACTGAAATTGGACATGTCTATCTTTAGAAACAGTTCATGAAAAAAATCGTACAAAATGACAAGATACAACACCTGGTGTTGAACAAAGACTGACTGGAAAATCTGTTGATGAACGTAAGATATAGGGAGCATGTGCACATCTTGTATTACTTTACTGTTTAACTGTATTGTTCAAAGATAAAACTCGGCCTTTTAGTCAACTGATTGGTATTTGGAAGATCTGGGAAGCTGACTTCAATGGCAGAATCGCCATTCAGTTAACTTTCAATCACTCTTCAGTTGACTGATAAAAGACACAAATAGCAGAGTTTTATTTTGTGTTTTGCAAGGTTTGTATAGATTCGTTTAAACCGCATTACACAGAGACCCCGATTCAAAATTTCTTCATTTTCTATGACGAAATAGTGCATACATATAGTATTCTAGGTTCCGATAGGTTTAGATATATATATATTTTGTCATTCCAGATGACAAAGAGGCCAGGAGGCGATACATTATTATTCCGATCGTGTAAATGTAGAACGATTTAGATGCCCTTTATCTATGAAAAAAAAAGGGGGGGGGGTTACAATAGGAGATGCCACAAATCTCACAAAAACTAAAACCTGCATGGTTTGGATAGATATTTGATGGACTCAATACTATCACTATTTATTTATTTATTTATTTTTTTTATCATTCTTTCACTTTAAGTCTTCTATCAGAGCCATCTTTACCATGTGGAATTTATAGTTTAAAAGCTTCTAAAAGTAGGAGAACATATATTGTTTGGGTCAATAAAGTGTTTTGCATTTATAGGTTAAACTAAATCTGTAAAAAATTTCTTTATATATAGCATACTCCATTTTATTCATTCAAAAATATATTCGAATAAGACGAGCTTACAAGATTATATTATTAATATCCATTATCAAGTATATATATGACAGTGATAATGAATTATACATGTATTAGTCAAACTGTACAATTAAAATATAGCACTTTGAAACCCGACCCACTTTTCAAAAAGATTAATTTTGACATTTATTTGACACAACATTCATTAATAAATTTTTAAACGTATACATGTTGTTGTTGTCATGACTTTTGATTTTAAAGAAAATAGAAATTTGAAGAAACAAAACGCAGTAAATTTGATTAATTATAGAACCAGTTTGGTGCAAAGCAGGACCACTGTGTAATATCTGTTTGGTCTTGTTTTGTTACGATCTGCGGGGGAAAAAACATCACAACATTTTTACCTTTTACTTATCTATTTTCTCTTTTACGGACCTTTTTTGGTTTGGCAATTGATGTGAGATTTTACATCGTTTAAATCTAACATACTGCTTGCAATGTAGCTTCCTTTCTAAGGCTTTAGGTGTGGTTAACATGTGTTTCTTTTCTAAAACTATATACATACGGTTCTTTGAGAAAATTTGGCTGCGTTAATATAATGGATAAGATATTGTAGATAATTTTTTCCTCGAATTACAACTTGCAATGTACGTAAATTTTCAAGAAAAATTATGTCCGCGATCAAAATCCAAAATCTGCTAAAGTAATATTCAAAATTGTAAGCAATATATTAAATATGTTTGGCATATTTTTCTCTTGGAAAAGGGTTTAAAGGAAGCATATAAATTCAAGCAACGTGAACATTAATCGAGAATACACCGAAATCAAAATTTGGGAATGATATATATATACATTTGAAATGATAACAACAATTAGATGCGATTTCTACTATGGACACATACTCATAAATGGTAAACAAATGAGGAACAGTCAACAGTTTAAGATTCAATCAAAAATTTTAGTTAATGATCTTGAGGCCAGAACCATTGATGAAGTTGCAGAATAAGATCCGGTAGAGAGAGAGAGAGAGAGAGAGAGAGAGAGAGAGAGAGAGAGAGAGAGAGAGAGAGAGAGATTTTATACAAAGCAATGCACGCATCATCCTCAAAAACCTTTTCAAAGTAGCGATATTATATGGAACGCAATAGCTGACTTATATGGTTATTTCATGTGAAGTTGCTTTGTTAAATGAAGATGGTGCTTTTTTATGTGATTGTGCTTTTTTATATGATGGTGCAATTTTATGTGATGGTGGTCACTCGGAACTCCTTTTCTTTTTGAAGACTGAGTTTAACAGCTATTATCTCAAAATTTTGAAAGTTAAAAAAAATTGATGTAATTAAAATCCATTTAATACATCATTGCTAGTTCCTCTTTTTCTACATAATAATTATATATGCTAACGAGATGATCTATGTATGACTTGACTTCAAACGAACATACATGTATTAATTGACAGAAAATTACAAGAACTAATATATTTAAGCGAAGTAAGGTTTTCCTGAACTTTGCAATGCAGGAAATTGAAAAAACCAATTACTTGAGTTTAAGCGAAGAACAAATTATATTTGATTAGGCGTAAATGCCCTAGAAATCTGATTAAAATCAGGTCATCGATCCTCTCCTAACTTTGCTATTGTCACCCCCCCCCCCCCCCCCCCCCCCAGCCGGCCCTCGTCATTGATGGCCGTTCCTCTCTCCTTTAAGTGTCGAGTTGGACACACCTACAGGTCACATTCTGAGTGGTTTCAAAACGAAACCGTTTTAAAATAAATAAAGGAGCGGATCAAGGATCTGATTTTAAACAGATTGATGCACTATGTAATAGGATTCGACTTGGAAAAAAAGTAAGGGAAAGTCAGAGGGGAAAATTTGTTATACTATAATACAGCTCAAAGAGAGGCCCTTTTATAGGTGGTAAAGGTTAAGGTAAAATGTCATGAAATTCTGACAAAATATTGTATTCTATTCATCGTGTTTGTCGATCCAGCAATTTTATAGTTGGCAATAAAACGTTTGGTTGAGGTTTAAGTCAAGATCTAGTAAATGAAAGGTGCCTACATGTTTATGAAATTCAAGATATACATTCTTTCAATGATGCTTCATAACAATAGCTTTCATAGGGTGTACCTGGGCTAAATTTTTGTTAAACACAAAGAAAAATCATGTTTTGAACTGCCACTTTCTACGAAATATGAAGGAAATAAGTAACAAATCTCAGAGTTTTGTCCATTTTTTACTAATGGAATATTTCTAGAATGCCTACAGTCACTCCAAAATCGGCATCAAAAAAGCTCTTGTCTTCCTCTTGAAAATGATGTCAGATTAGATATAGGTATCGGGATTACTTTTCTCACGATTTAGAATGTCAAGAAACTGTTTCATTTTCTACATACTTGTAATTCATTTAAAGCCATAAAGTACGGGATAAAGTTTTCATCAAATCAATCATGACGTTATAATGGTTCTAGCATCAAAAAGACACTCTGGAATCATTTACTAGATCTTGACCTTAAGTCATATACAGTTCATCTCGTTGGCCTATATACATATTATACTAATATATATAGATATATATGTAATCAATTTTTTTGTTTTACTTTCACAATTTCAAGATAATGTCTATTCAACTCAGTCTTCAATAATAAGCGGAGTTCCGAGTGACCACCTTCACAAAAAAGCACCATGATATAAAAAATCACCATCACATAAAAAAGCACCATCATATAATAAAGCACCATCTTCACATGAAATAACCACAGCATAATATAATTAAGCACCATTTCCTAATGAAATAACCACATAAGGCAGTTATGGCATTCCATAATATTACATGTTAAAGATTGAAGTTAAATGTTAAAAATTACACCACTTTTCAGATAACCAAAGCATTTTTAACCATTTTTATCAAGAACATGTATTTATACAATATGATTACATAAAAAAAATGCATGAAAACATAACTTATCTAACTGTACGTACCGTGCAAGCGGCAAATGATATATTCTAAGATGTTCGAAAATTGGCCAAAGTCAATCTCCAAATATTTTCTAAGTATCGCAAGGAGCTGTGGAACTTTCCTGAATATGGTTGGGATTTGCTCCTGTTAGCAGATTTTAGCAAATCAAAATTGCATATATAACTATTGCTAATTATAAACATTCACGTCATTCCTTTTCTCACCCACACAACCCCATTTTACCCCCTGGAATAATCAGGCAGTTTTCTGAAATTATTAAGATAATTCTTGCTTTATTTTTAGCTGCTGTGTTTGTGTTGTTGTTAAAATGTATTATAATCAATTTAAATTTATTTTTCCAAGTTCTATTTGCAATGGACCTTTAATATCCCTCCGACACAGAGTCTGAATATTTGACACTGATTAATGAAACCCTCCTTGCGATAACCAAGATTATATGCGGTTTTCGGAAAATGGAAACAACTATGTTAAATAACATAAGGTTGAATTATGCATGTCTGAGTACACGTGACTAGTGAAAGTCATGTGACGTCATTAGTTAGATATTAAGGGAAAGCAGGAGGCTAACAATTCTATTGGGTTGATCTAGACTTACGGACACGTGATCAAAAACCTAATCCAAGGCAGCAGAGGTGGTAGTAACAGGTTAAAACTATAAAATCCGCAAATTGTGTATCGCAATACATATTAAACAGTACACTCAAATTGAGCAAATATTTTTTATTATCACTTATAATTTATTGTTATTGGGGTAAATAATGCAGTGTTGATATATCAATTTTCCAGCGACAGCACATGAAAAAAAAAACCTGTAAGAATTGTGGTATATTCTATTTTATATGAAATGATGTTCTGTGGCTTTGTTTAAATATCTTCTAATATACCTACCTTTATCTTTTATTTTCAGACATGACGCTAGTGTGGATCTCTAAATACTTTGGTTAAGGAAGGTAAAAATGAAACTTTTTGAATGAACCTGCTTTAATACTATAGTATATTATGCAGATATTTTACTCTTATAAAGTCTAAGACATATAAATGTCTGCTACCGCGCCTCCCAGGGTGCATATTCAGTGTACTTAAACAATATTCTAAAATATTGTTATTGCCACGGTGGCATTTTTTATGGTGAGATTCGCTTAAACAATAAAATGCTTTCTTTTGGTGTTCCATGCAGACTATGAAGGTTTTAGCGGGTTCTGTACATTTTTTCTTCAAAGATCGCTACCTTCATAACCCGCATGAATCATCAAAGAAAGCATTTTATTGTTTATATTTACATCTTTCTTTTAACAAATTAATAAACTGATTATAAAAAAGCAAGTTAAATTAACTAAATTACTGTTAATGTACATAGTACTCTAGCTAAAAGAAACCGCCAAATCGTTTCCTATTGGAATTTGAGTGCTATTTCGTGCAGTCAGTGATTTTTCTTAGGTTTGATCAATCGATAAACGGCCGGGGCGTGCAGATTTCAATCCTGTCAGTTTCTATAGTGCTATTAATAAACAATAAGTTTCCGTAAGTAATAGAGGGAATTAACCTCTTTAGGTATTTGTCGTCTTTCAACTCAATTTAATTCACTTTATTGCGTTAGACATACCGGTACATCTTACTACAAAATGTTTAAAGTAAACAAATTAAATATTACAGCATAGCGCAAGAAATTTGGTAACAATCTGCATAATAGTAACCTTAAATATGTAATATGATAATAATATTAATGGAGAATGTACAACACATTAATTTCATTACAGCAGCTGTCTGATAAATATGTCAGTCATTACGTCATATGGAGGCATGGTGCAAAACTTACATCATAAGTAAACGTTTTTGGAAACTTGGCACATAGGGTCAAAAATATGTCATCTCGGCAGTAAAAAGATTTACATAGCAGCACTAGTGTAAATTAATCACTAAGTATCACCGACATGAATGTGATTTATCCGCATCTAGCATGAACTTGTTATGATATACAGGGGTGAAATGTGTCGCTTGCATTTGAATTGATCCGTGTTTCATATCTGCAAGTTTCGGCAAAAGATCACAGATGAATTCACAAGTCTGCAAGTCTGGTAAGGTAGCACATACGTAACCGTAACTCATCCGGGAATTAGGACCGTTTATTATGTTTCAACAATTCATATAAATATTAAAGTTTAACACTAGTAACATCTGAGTATTATTCATAATATTATAATTGTAGTGATCTACACAATACTTTGGGATTCTATCAACTTAATTTCAAAAATTGAAAGCATTTAGGGCAATCCAAACCAATTGGTGAATTGAGATTTTTCAATTGTCATGTCTGTTTTCCCTTGAAATCCAGGGTGCAAGACAGTTGAAAGTCATCCTTATTAAGGATATTCTTAAAACATGTATGAAAGATCGACCTGCAGCTGTTAGCAAATAGTCATTAAAAAGAGTTGACCTGAATTGGTGAGATTTATGACGCTCCGACCAAGGGTTCGGGAAATAGAGTCAGAGTCCTTTTACATAAAATTAAAATGCATTAAATGAAATCTTGCTCTCTCGCCTATAATATTCATTGTAGATGTTCTCTTCCTGTGACCCTTCAGACAGGACATATATAAACTAAAGGTGGGGCTACAACGAATTATACGTAATGGGAAAATTAACTAGATCACCAGTGCCATATTGTGAATTCGAAAATACTGTCTCAATATAAAAAGGGGGGGGGGTGAATAAACTTGCCTTTACAGATGATTGAAAATTTGAGTGCATATTTTATGTGGATATAAACAGTAAATGCTTTCTTTGGTGTTTAATACGGGCTATGGAGGTTAATGATATTTTTTTCCCTGCAGAGCTCGCTACCTTCATACCAGAATGAAAAACAAGAGAAAAATCTAATATTTCAGTAATAAATATCAGCACAAAAATACGTGCAAAAAACAGTCAAATTTTTTTACTGTGTTTATGTATTGTTGTACAAAAGAAATAAATTATCACCAGCTATGCATACTGTAGGTATTAAACATACATGTACATGTATTAGCAAACAGGTTTTCTAGAAATTGCAAACAACAATGCCACCTGCTCCAATATTATTATATGTCATGCTAAAACTACAAACATATACATGCCGCTCTTTGTTCTCACATTTCAAGTGTTCTGTTGGATTATATATAAACTTCATTGACGACAAACGTTGTTGATTAAGCAATGAAAGATGAGTTTTTTATGATGTATATCGCTATATCATTGAAAAACCCACATATCAATCTGTAGAATATTTGTAGGGGCGTAAAAGCATGCATCATTGTTCATCGCATTTTTATTCTGTCACCATCTTGGACATATCGTATTGAATAACAGATCCAAAAAATTATGATGATGAGGTTTCAGTCCAATTCCAATTCTTCATAAATGTTAATTAATATACCGCAGGTTAAAGCTTGAAATTTTGTTTTGATCAACCTGATATATAATGCAACACATATAAATAAAATAATGTGCGATTATCAATAATTTTGCCTTAAGCCCAAGAATATTTTGGAGAATGTACCAAAATTGCAATCGTGTTCTTGATGAATGAAACAAAAATGATTCAGTGTTCAAATGTTTGTATTTTCTCATAGATAAATAGGATCTAAAATTCAGTATTTATGATGGACTATTTTCAAATATAAAACACTGTTAAAGTTTTAAAATGATTTTCAGTTGATTAATATTTGATTTAAAAGAAAACTCAAACCATGTTCATACGCAATCGTACCCATGTTAACTCTTTCATTGTCTGGTTTTAAAAATCATTTTGAAACATTTTATGGTCAAGAAACTCAAAAAACTGCCATAAAATCTAATCAACAGTGCAATGACATAGCAGGTTCGTGATTTGGTATTACGACGAAATATCCTGGGCCTAGAAATAGATATACATGTTCGTTTTTATCCAATAAACATACCATTTGACAGGACCGCTAAAATTCTATTGAAACATTGGAGGATCGTAGCTGTAAATTAAGGGAAATGACATGGAGATATTTTCCATGCGGGGTAATAAATATCAGGAATTTAATTTAGCGGCGTTGTATTCAATACTAATTAAACTCAAAAAGGTTCGCTGAAAAAAACTAGGAAAGCAGATTTTTTGATTGATGGATCATGCAAAAGCCTGTATAATGGTAAATAAATCTGAATTGTGCATACACATGCATGCACATGCAGAGAAATTGTACAAGCACATGATTTGTTTAACCAAATACAGGTATAATAACTTACTTAGTAAGAAAGAAGAAAAATCTTCTCTTTCTGACTGTACTTTAAAATTCTAATTAGGCTTATTTTCAGAATTTGAAAATATGCAGCAATTGCTCCAACATATTCTGTTTAATTTAATACAATAACAATGAAATAAAAATTTACAATTAAAATAAAACAAACTGAATTCAAATGAACCTACTTCGCCTATTGAAAGATAATTCAAAAAGCAAAATAAAAATAGATTTCCTTGTTTTTTGGCTCCTGTTGCAGTGCACGATTTATGATAATTTAAATATGTATTTTCGACTATTTTAGATGGGTTTATTTTTCAAGAATTGATTTACAAAATTGTCATTTATTTTTTTATGAAATTCTCTTTAACTTCATGTAATTTGGAACGACCAGGGACCGCTGCTACTATTAGTTTAGTCAAACCATACACAAATAGTTGTTACCTGTACAATGTGTACATATACATTGTATTACGTGTATTATATACTTGACTAATGGTTAGGCACAACTACTTCAAACAAAATGCACATTTTGCAAATTTTCACCAATGTACGTTATGCAAATTCGAATTCTGATCGATACTCTAAAGAAAGCAAAAATCTCAATGGGGTAAATATTTCATGTGAACAAGAAAGAAATTAAGTATTACAAAATGAATTACAAAATGTATGATATAGTAGTATTGTAATAGCGGTTTGTTGTTTTTATAATTTTTTTTTCAAAGAATAATGATAACTGATGACACACGTCAGTATATACATTTTAAAACAATGATTTGGTCTTTGTTCGTTATTTCCATTTACATATGCATCATTCTAATGCATTTTTTAAAGCCAATTTGACTAAACATAACAGGTTTTTCACAACTGGCGAGAATCCCTAATTCATATTTCAGGGAGAACTCATCAGTCTTTTTTCTTAAAAAGTAACCCCATTACTACATGTATTACTTAACCCCATTAAAATGCCAAAACCCACATTTAACAAATTGTAATAGAAATGATAAAGCTGGTGAAAACTAGTAGAGGGCTACGTATTAAGGTAGTATGGAACACTTATATATTAATATATGTATATCTATGTGGATGAAAATACACCTTATTTAAAATGTAATCTTCAATTTTACAAAGTTAAGAACATAAAACGCGTTAAAATATGTAAAAACCATAATAAATCGAAATTTATTATGCATGCAAGATCAATTGACCTAACACCCCCCCCCCCCCCCCCCCCAAGAAATAAACACCTGTCCGTGTAACAATGTAATAAGATTGACAGAACACATATTTGAGTCACATTTTCTCTTGATGATTTGAGGGCACAGTCATTAATTTATTTTTCATTACTTTAACTTGATTGTAATATGCAAACTTTTTATACTAGAAAGATGCCTTATAAAACATAGATAGTTACAATTAATTCTTCAATACACTTATAAAGTAAATGTAATTTACATGCTATAAAATTAACGAATGGCTGTATTTGTGGTAATTTATCTACATCTACATTACTTTTATATAACGTGACAACGAAGGAATAAATGTCCCCTGATTAATCTGTCAATGCTGACTTCTTTTTGAGACAACTAAAATTAAAACGTGAAACATGATGATTTATATTAAAGGAAATGTCCTTTCGCATTTTATTATCTAAAGGCATATGGAATCTTGAGAGAATACTCCACATTTTAACTGCACATGGCTAGTAGGAAGACTCGTTACAGTGTACATGCAAGTTGTACATGGACACTTCGCGTATCAATGAATTACGAGAACAATTCTATCTCTAAGATACATGTTTTCTGATTTGCAATGCAAAGAACAGAAGAAGGGAATGTTTAGAGCTCAGTGAATAACTTTGATTGATAACTAGCATTTCATTAAAACTACCTCATTACAAACGGAATCAAAGGACAAGATTAATGTGTTTCTAAGATTTTGATTGACATCTTCTCTTTACTTCTTGCACTGCTAGAACTTACATTTCAGCAAGTTCAAGGAATAAATCTATATAAATGTATAAATTAAATCTGAGCTGTAATGGTTTGTAGTCTCACAACATTTGTACACAAAACTTCAATTTCAGTCATGACAATAGGAGAATGACCATCACTGTCTGCAGTATGTACATCTGCAGTGAATTTTCTCATAGTCTACGTAAACCAAGAGAAGTAACTCCAATATCGTCTTTAAAACACACTGGTAATTTGATTAATACTGTCATAGAATCACTTGATCCCACACTTCCCTTGGTCTGAATGAGACAGTTTGTGGAGACAGCAAGCTTAAGGGTCATGAGTTTTCCAAGCACTGGTTGACAATCCGCTGTAGGTTTGGATTCTCCATGGCTGCAGCTATCCTCTCTTTGTCATTGATCTGTTTATTTACTGAATGAAAAAAGAGATTCATTACTATAACACATATTTTATTTGCATCATGCTCATCTGATATTATGTATACTGAATAATAAAAATGATTTCTTACATATATCTTAAATTATATCTTATTTGCATCCTGCTGGTTATTATTCTAATACAAGCTATAAAATAGAATTATGCTGAAAATTTCTTTAGAAATGATGATGATCATATCTGCATCAAAAGCACAACTAAATGGCATCAACTCAGTTTAGAAAGCAAATCACTATGACAGAGTCACACCAAACCAAATAATGGGAGGATTTTTGCCCTAAAATGTATCAATTAAGCTGTAAAGTAAGTGACCCACAAAAACTCAATTTCATACAGTTCATACAATTGATTACCTGGTATATGTATTAGCAAATTGGTTGAGGTTTAATACCGGTAACTCATTTATCACTGAAACTAACTTTTTAGCTGAATTTTGCTGTAGACATGTGTCTTGCCTGTCATCAACATTAGCTATAGAATTACATAACTTACTATCATCAGCTGTCTCATGTGTTCCCTCTTTTATGAATATGTCCAGCTATAAAAATCATATTTCAATACTGTATACCATAAGTTATTCAGTGAACTGTGCAAAGTTCAATTTTTTTTAAACAATTGCATTATTATGCTTAAGAATATCTTAATTTTGTTCATTGATGATCCATTATTAGATGCAGGGTTTTTGCAATGCATCCAAAAATCAAAATACATGTTGCATCTACTCAAAATGATACAATAAACTTTTATAAAAAAAAAAAATTAAGCTAGAAAGCTGGAATATACATGTGATATACATGATGCACTGTACCTTAAATTTGTCAGGAATACTTGTTTCCAGTTTTGTCCTTATGCTTAATCCTATATAAAGAAAATAAAAACATACATCTTATATAATTTCTCTCATGTCATTTTATTTCATTCAGATCAGTCTCGCAGATTTATAATCGCAAAAATAAACATCGACCAATTAAAATAAATTATATGTTATATGTACACATAATATTGTAGCACTTGGGGCTACATGAAACATGTATATCAATGAAGGTATAGCTCAAAGATAGAGCTTCTGACTAGAGTTACAGGGTCCTGAATTTGATTCCTGATCCAGCCATTTATTTTCATTATTTATATCATTTTCTACTATAGAAGGTGCCATGGCCTTCTTTGACTATATAGGCAATATAATTATAATTAATCCTTTCACATTCGGAACATTTTATTCATTTTCTTTGAAAGAAAAAAATTGTGATTGTGCATTTCAATTCTTTCATACATAAAGAAAAAATTTAGTTGACCCGTACGAGTGTGAAAAAGTTAATAAGTCAGCTAGCAAGCTGATCGAACTGGTGTTGTATATTTGGGGTCAAAGACTACTTAAGAATGGAGGAATGAAGTAGTTGGGGCTATATTGATCATGGATATCATTCTGGGTAGCTCAGAGGTAGAGCTCCTGACTATAGAGTTACAGGGGTCCAAGGTAAGATTTCCAGTCCAGCCACATATTTTCACTGTTCATAACCTCTAGCATTCCTCCTTTCCTAATACAATATGAACAATAAAATTCTGATAACAATTCAGCTCTAAGTTCTTTCACAGAACTCAGACTTACCAATGAGAGAAGCCAAGGAGCAGTGAGGCACTGTGGGAACAAACACAACTTTTATCAGGTAATCTTTATTTAATTGACTAACAGTTACGTCTTCTTCACAGACAACATTGAGCTCTTCTAAAGTTTCCGGTTTTTCAGGATCAATTATTCCCCTTATAAGATCTAAAATGAAAATATATCATACAAACCATTTAAGCTATATCATTAAACATACAAAATTACATGAATAATTTAATTAAATTATGATATCATAAACATTATCAAATTAAAATGAAAATATCATATATTAAATTAAACATAATTTACATTATCATTAACATGATGAAATTAAAGGGCAATTCAATTGTGGACTTTTGAATTTACGTGTAGATGTGTATAGATAAAGATTAAAGATATATTATTGTAATGGATTTTAATTGTTGAGGACAATCATTTCAAAATATGACTGTAAAAAAGGTAGCTAGCCCAATGTCAATCACCGTTATTCACTTGATCATTTGTCTTCAAATTTAATAGTAATATCCGAAAAGCAAACATTCTAAAACAGTAACTGTTTCATCATGACATCCTTGTTTTATTTTGATTATTTCATACATACATCCGCACGGTTATAGTATTAACTGCCATAGAGGAAATTCGGGTACTTTGGTAACTATTAAAACGTCATTGCTTTATTTCCTGCATGAAAAAACAACTAACCATAAACTAACTCTCTCATTTGTTTTAAATCTCCATTATCGTCATTTTCAAATGCTTCAGACATCACAAAACGTTCGTGCTAAATCCGGCTTGTTCTTTTCCATCCGAGTTTGTTCAGTTACTTACAATGAATTTTATATACAGACCGATCCCGATATATTTATAAAAGAACCCCCCTCCCAATCCTTCTATATAACATGTAATCGTGTTAAATACAATATTTTGAAGAGTACTACTTTTACACAGGTTATGTGAATTAACAATACAAAGAGATTGAGATGAAATTGTACTAAGCAAAATTCTATTAGTATTTCATTATTATCTTATTAATATGTTTTACGGTGTGACCGTTTGGGCGACCGCAGAAGGATCTATACACATCTTTCATCATTATTAAATGCAACCCGTAGACTTGCCCCGACTTAAAACTTTTGCTTTCTCTCGAAAACTTTTACCCGCAAGGAACTCGAAGTTATCAAACATTTATTCCAATTTTTTTTATGCAAATACAATCATGTATTATCATTCCTTTACTTTTTAATAATGATCATTAAAATCAGTAAACACTTTGTCCCTTGTTGTTATCTGAGTTTTAATTATTTTCCTCTGTAACATCAATTTTGTTTTTAATTTTTGTATGCTATATATGCGTTGTAGACATGTGCCCTCCCCCTTTTTTAGTGTGTGATATCCCAATGTTATTTAAAGGTTTGACCATATATGCAACTAACGAATAGATATTTTAACAGTTTATTTTTTTCTCTTTTTTTGTTTTATTTCTTTATTACACGTAGTTCCAATAATTTGACATTTTTTTTATATATAATTTTTTGTCACCTACATATCGTATGTATATAAATACGATTGGATCAATATGACGTAAATTAAGCATGGAACTTGCATGTGTATTTTACGAAGCGAAAAAAATATATATCAAAATAAAACTAATCAGCCGCAGAATCACCGCTAACACTGATACTGAGTACTTACTCGTTACACCCAGTACAGATGTTTGATCCACCTCTAAATTTATCGCGCGAGATCACTATGACGTCATACTTGACTTTCTTTTGCTCTCGACAGTTCCCGTAAATTGTCGGAAAAATTCGGGGAACGAAATGACGTCAGCAAAAGTTCAGATAGGTACAGTTTTTTACGTAAGCATATGTGTTGTTTACTTTCGTGTTTTTGAAGGATTTTTTATTGTTAATTGAAATAGATGTATGCGATTTAGAGGTAAGAATTTTCCTTAGAAACGCTTCCTGTTCCACCATTTTGCTACGCACCGCAATGGATTATTGGGATATGTAGAACTTTTCACGCGGGTCTACAAAAATTTCTTTGAACAGTGTGCAGATTTCAACTCGAATTTCCCCCGTTCGTACACGTTGTCTATGGAGCTCGCTGCGCTCACTAATATGTTTTACGGTGTGACCGTTGGGGCGAGCGCAGAAGGAACTAAACATCTCTCATCATTGTTAAATGCAACCCCTGGACTGACTTGCCCCAACCTAAAACTTTGGCTTTCTCTCGAAAACTTTTACCCCCGCAAGAAACCCGAAGTTATCAAAAATGTATTCCAATTGTCCCGCCCTAGGCTAATATACTTAAACAAACTACACTAAAATTAATTAATGTAAAACAGACTTATTAAAATATTTTGATAAATACGAAGCCATTTGGTTTTTTTTTTTATGCAAATACAATCATGAATTATCATTCTTTACTTTTTAATATAATCAATAAAATCAATAAACAATAAATTGCTTTGTTAACTGAGTTTTAATTATTTTCCTCTGTAACATCAATTTTGTTTTTAATTTTTTTTTTATTTTTGTGTGCTATATATGCGTAGAAGACATGTGCCTTCCCCCTTTTTTAGTGAGTGATATCCCACTATTTAAAGGTTTGTCCATATATGCAACTGACAAATATATATATTTATCAGTTTATTTTTTTTTCTTCTCTTTATTGTTTTATTTATTTATTACAAAATGATGTGGCTGAAAGTATTTCTAATAATCATACTTTTTAAAATATTTTTTGTCACCTACCTAACGTATGCATATATACGATTGGATCAATCTGACAGTAAATTAAGCATATGGAACTTGCAAGTGCATTTTACAAAGCAAAAAAAAATATATAGCAAAACAAAACTAATCAGCCGAAGAGTCGGCGTTAACACTGATACTGAGTACTTACTACACGTTACACCCAGTACAGATGCTTGATCCACCTCTAAATTTATCGCGGGAAATTATTATAGCGCGAGATCATTATGACGTCATACTTGACTTTCTTTTGCTCTCGACAGTTCTCGTAAATTGTCGGATAAATTCGGGTAAGGAAGTGACGTCATATGTCAGCAAAGTTCAGATAAGTACAGTTTTTTTTACGTAAGAATATGTGTTGTTTACTTTCGTGTTTTTAAAGGATTTTTTATTGTTAATTGAAATAGATGTATGCGATTTAGAGGTAAGAATTTTCCTTAGAAACGCTTCCTGTTCCACCATTTTGCTGTGCACCGCAAAGGATTATTGGGATATGTAGAACGTTTTCACGCGGGTCTACAAAAATTTCTCTGAACAATGTGCAGATTTCAACTCGAATTTCCCCCGTTCGTACACGTCGTCTATGGAGCTCGCTGCGCTCGCTAATATGTTTTACGGTGTGACCGTTGGGGCGAGCGCAGAAGGATCTACACATTTCTCATCATTGTTAAATGCAACCCCTGGACTGACTTGCCCAAACCTAAAACTTTGGCTTTCTCTCGAAAACTTTTACCCCGTAAGGAACCCGAAGTTATCAAACATTTATTCCAATTGCCCCGCCCTAGGCTAAAATACTTAAACAAACTACTGCTGAGTGTTAATTAAATAAGACTTATTGAAATATTTTGATAGATACAAAGCGTTTAGTTTTTTTTAATGCAAATACATGTACAACCTAATATTATCATTCCTTTACTTTTTAATGATGATCCTTAAAATCAGTAAACAATAAATTGCTTTTCTGTGTTATTTCTCATTTTGTTCCTTGTTGTTATCTGAGTTTTAATTATTTTCCTCTGTAACATTAATTTTGTTTTTAATTTTTTTTATGCTATATATGCGTTGTAGACATGTTCCCTTCCCCTTTTTATATTGTGTGATATCCCTATATTATTTAAAGGTTTGACCATATATGCAACTAACAAATAGATATTTTAACAGTTAATTTTTTTTCTCTTTTTTTGTTTTTTTCTTTATTACAAAATGACGGGGCTGCACGAAGTTCTAATAATTAGACATTTTTTTAATATAAATTTGTGTCACCTACCAAACGTATGCATATATAACGATTTGGTCGATATGACAGTAAATTAAGCATGGAACTTGCATGTGTATTTTACAAAGCAAAAAAAAAAATATCAAAACAAAACTAATCAGCCGAAGAGTCGCCGTTAACATTGATACTGAGTACTTACTCTTTATACCCAGTACAGATGCTTGATCCACCTCTAAATTTATCGCGCGAGATCACTTTGACGTCATACTTGACTTTCTTTTGCTCTCGACAGTTCTCGTAAATTGTCGGATAAATTCGGGGAGGAAATGACGTCATATGTCAGCAAAAGTTCAGATAGGTACAGGTTCTTTTTACGTAAGCATATGTGTTGTTTATTTTCGTGTTTTTTGAAGGATTTTTTATTGTTAAATGAAATAGATGTATGCGATTTAGAAGTAAGAATTTTCCTTAGAAACGCTTCCTGTTCCACCATGTTGCTATGCACCGCAAAGGATTATTGGGATATGTAGAACTTTTTCACGCGGGTCCACAAAAATTTCTTTGAACAATGTGCAGATTTCAACTCGAATTTCCTCCGTTCTTACACGTTGTCTGTGGAGCTCGCTAATATTTTGCAATGTCCGCTTCTTTCATACACATAAAAACTCGGTAATAAAGAACAAATGATTAATTTGAATTCAGAATATACTTTCTTACTGAGAAATACAAGGTGAATTTCTGCACTAGTATAATGGAAAGAATCCAAAATTAATGTATATATTTAAATACCCATATATCTGACGTTTTCTTGGCTTTTTAACGATTTTGATATTTTACATGCATGTATGTATCCTGACATGTAAAATATCAAAATCGTTAAAAAGGCCAGGAAAACGTCAGATATTTGGACTACCATATAATGCTAGGCGGACGTAGTTTAATGTATTTTTTATACATTCTTTCTAATACACAAATATTATAATAATAATAAACAATTTTAACATTGATTTCTTAAATGGTCACTTATTTTCAAAACGTAAGTACATTTCTGATTTAATAAAAATAATTTATCGACGGGATGATATATATGCAGATTGGCATGCATTAAGAATCCACAGCACTGAACATGAGATACATGTACGTCTCCTTATCACCGTAATATGTTTTACGTAATATGGCCGTTGGGGCGAGCGCAGAAGGAACTACACATCTCTTATCATTGTTAAATGCACCCCGTGGAGTTGCCCCTACCTAAAACTTTGGCTTTTTCTCGAATACTTTTACCTCCGTCAGGAACCCGAAGTTATAAAACATTTATTCCGATTGTCCCGCCCTAGCTAGGCTAATATACATAAACCAAATACCACTGAGCATTAATTAGATGTAAAGCAGACATATCAAAATATTTTGATAAATACAAAGTCGTTTGGTTTTTTTTTTATGCAAATACAATCATGTATCATCATTCTTTTTTTCATAATTGGGGAAGAATTGATCAATAAAATCAGTAACCAATAAATTGCATGTCAGTGTTATTTCTCTTTTGTTCCTTGTTGTTATCTGATTTTCCTCTGTTACATCATTTTGATTTTAATTTTTTTTTTATGCTATATATGCGTTGTAGACATGTGCCCTCCCCTTTTTGTGTGATATTCCAATATTATTAAAAGGTTTGGCCATATGCATTTTACAAATAGATATTTTAACCGTTTAATTTTTCTCTTTTTTTTTCTATTTACTCACTACAAAATAACGCAGTTCTAATAAAAATAAGAATTTTTTTTATTTTTCGTCCCTACATAACGTATGCATTGGATCAATATGACAGTTAATTAAACATGGAACTTGCATGTGTATTATCCTCTTTACCAGAGACATAAATAAATTGTTATATATGTCTCTGTCTTTACTAAGCCAAAAAAATATATCAAAACAAAACTAATCAGCCGAAGAGTCGCCGTTAACACTGAAATATCGAGTACGTAATACACGTTACACCCAGTACAATGCTTGATCCACCTCTAAATTTTTATCACGGGAAAATAGGCGCGAGATAATTGTGACGTCATTAAATTTCTTTTGCTATCGACAGTTCCCGTAAATTGTCGGATAAATTCGGGGAAGGAAATGACGTCAAAGTTCAGATAGGTACAGTTTTTTACGTCAGCATATGTGTTGCTAACTTTAGTGTTTTTAAAGGATTTTTTATTGTTACATATTTACATTCAGTGTATATTTCCCCTTATGTTTGCATTGGATATCTGCGACGTTCAATTTCCTATGAACACACTTAGGTTAAATGATGAGTTTTATTATGACGTCACAAACGTCGAAGTGCAACGTCACAAGCGAAAATGATAGTTCACGCTTGTGGCTGTTACAGTGGCTCTTCCATTAATTTAAACTTACCCTTAGGATAATACAATAATTTTGAGGTAAAAATCACATTTGCAGACAAGGTAAGAATTTTTAAAAAATATAAATATAAGCATTAAATGCTTGTTTTGTGATATCGTCGGTCCTATAACACACCAGGCCATGCAGACAAATTATCATACCGCGCTAACGCGCGGTATTCAATTTGTCTGCACGGCCTGGTGTGTTATAGGACCGACGACATCCCAAAATAAGCATTCATTGCTTAAATAAAACAAATGTATGCAATTTACTGGTAAGCATATTCCATAGAAACGCTTCCTGTTCCACCATGTTGCTATGCACCGCAAAGGATTATTGGGATATATAGAACTTTTTCACGTGGCCTGATAAAAATTTCTTTGAACAATGTGCAGATCTCAACTCGAATTTCCTCCGTTCATACACGTTGTCTATGGAGCTCGCTACGCGAGCGGCGCTTCGCGCCGCCTCGCTGCGCTCGCTATAATCTACTCTTCATTTATATAATTAAAATGTGGAGACCCCATGCAATCTATATCGATTTAAATAACTTCCCTATACTGTATTCATAATAATTTCCATTTGCCTGAATAATTATGTGCATTATGAAATTTTGAACAGGAGGGAAACAACCGTTACAATCTAATTAAAATTTGACTTGTAAAATCACTTCTCTACGATACATTATACAAGAATACATGTAGGAGCGATTTTTACAAGTCTAATTTTCTAATTGAATAATTACGTATATCATGGGGGGGGGGGGGGGGTCTTCTCAGGTCAAGGGTTTTTACTCCGCCTTGTCTATATGTCGAGAAGAGCAGATAAGAAATTAATGACTTGGGAATATGATCATATAGTGCAATATTACAAGTCTAATTGAAATTAGATCGAGGGAAACAAATGCTACGACTTGTTATTTTTAATTTTTGAAAAGCAAAATTCTAAGTACATCCCATTCTATGCACAAACGCATGCCATTTATAATGTAACAATATGCAAATTATTTTGAAATCTGTCGTTTGAGATTTTGCTAAATTCTAGAGAGCATGCTGTAGAGTCTTGAAACAAGACAATTTAAAAGGGCATGGTCACAATTTTGATCACAATTTCTTTTTACGTTTTTAATGTTTACAATGCTCCAGTAAGGCATTTCTAATAGTCAACCTATATTTGAGCGTCAGTCGTCGAGTTAGAAGTGGAACATACCTATGTAAACAAAAACATGCAGGGCACGAGCCTTGTTTACCCCCGTATCTTGCTTATACATGTAATTCTACGGCTGACTCTCAAACATTTGATCATTAAAAATGCATTCCTAAAGCATTGTAAATAATAAAAAGAGAAAAATAGAGTTTGACCAAAATTGTGACCACGCCCCTTTAAAGGAAATGTGTATAATATTAGCTAAAACTATCTCCCTGTCTTTTTTATCATCTTAATCTAACTCAACTACGATTTGCAATCCCTAAAAGGTTTCCTTAAAGCCCGGGCCGTCTCACGCTTAAATCTCTCGCTGATCAATTTCATATCAATAAGAGAATGCTTACCAAGTACCGGTCTTTCAATGCAACGATAACTAAAATTAATAGAGAATGAACTATTCAACTTAATAGTACAATTTATCTTCTTTAAAAACTTTATTTAATTACATGTAACAACAATAAATTATGATCTTCCATTAGTCAATTTTCAAAATCAAAAGCATTCTGAATATAATTGTGCGAATTGCGAGATTTTTACCTGATGTTAAGCATATAACTGTGTTTACTTTTATAAAAAAAATAAATAAATAACTGGGAAAATACAAAAACCACCTCAACTCATTACATATAGCTATATCTATCTACTTTTGTCAAATTTTGTTAAATTTATATTGCATTTTTCAATATCTGTTTAGTCATGGCGTAGACAAATTTATTTTTTTTTAAATAAAATTATATTGGCAATATTCCATATCAGTTTTTAAAATGTTCGTTTTTTCTTATACTTTCATGCATCAATCAAACAAACAAAGCCAGAAGAGTCAAAATAACGTTGAAGTTGTATTCATCCATATTTATCCTTATTCGATTTATTTTTGATTAAGAAAATTTGGTCGAAATTACGTTCTTTTTAAATATATATTATGATTTATCATATACATTAAAGTTAATGTAAATTAAAGCTGAACACGACTTGTAAATGGATACTTGCCTGAAACATGGTATATAAAAGCCTTTGATTTTGTTACACTTGATTTCACACCTGGACCTTGTGTGCAACGTGTTAAATACATTTGTTTGTTTAATGTTTTCACTTTTTTATTGTTGTTATACGTGCGTTTTCTTTATAAGTGTATTGCACTGACCATTATAATTGATGTTCTGAATCTTTTTGTGCATTTGTACTGCATTTAGCTCATAAGTTGTTGTGTTTAGCTAAGCCCTGGTAAGATACAAAATGACCTAATGACACATTATTTGATGTTGGTATTGCAAAACAAGCACTTAATGAGAGATCACGGACAAATCACAGCGGATTCATGAAGGAAATTAAGCCAATATTAATGAACACATGGCAGATAAACAGTTAACACATGCACATTCTTCCTCATAGTATACAATAACATGTACGCACTATATAAAGAAGCAAATGGCAATGCGTGTTTTAAAAAATTATGTATCTCTTTTTCCCTGTTTATGAAAATGCCCGTTTTCCCCCTAAAAAATGGTTTTAATTTCAATGCATTTCATTTGGTAAAAATGTCCTCATTAAGAACAATATTTAGATCATCAATGTATATCCCCAAGTTTGACGCCATTTGCATATGTTTTTGGGGTTTTTTTTAAAGAAAAATATTTTGAACCTTTTAAAATGTTTTTATGTACAGCTGTCTTTCTAGATCTCTTATTACAATATTAAAATGTACATATTTGTATAACATACTTTTTCTATTAATGTACCATACAAGTCCTACTCCAGTAGCAACTGGAAGCACTGTTTTAATGTTATTGGATAAAGTATCCATCTTAGGGAAATGTATTATGAAGTGCCGGGATGCCTAATTCAATCCTCACTGTTGTTTTTAATACCCATTTGAAAACCTACAGGAAAATTGAAGACCATAATTATATGTGTGACAATTCTTATTTAAATTTATGATATCTGTTATTTTATTTTTATTAACCACGTCTTAAATATATAATTACAAACACTGACAATTTATACAGTTGTGTATTAAATAACAGAATACAATTTTTTTTCTAGAGGAAAACAACGTCATAGTGGACGAAAAGAATGGCTTCAGAAAGGATAAAGAATGTGTAGATCATGTTTTCCCATTAAATAGTTTAATACAGAACCGTACATCTACATTTGCTACATTTGTAGATCTAAGGAAAGCATTTGACTCTGTGGACCGCAATCTCCTTCAATACAAACTTCAGCTTAATGGCATAGGTGGATATATGTACAACACTATAGCCAGTCTCTATACGGACACATAATCACGTGTACCTATCAATGATTACCTTACAAACTGGTTCAACTGTGCTAACGGTCTCCGGCAAGGAGATCACCTATCACCTACTCTCTTCTCGATTTTTATAAATGACCTAGCTACTAAAGTCAAAGAACTCAACAAGGGAGTACAGATGAATAATGAGAAAATTTGTTTATTGTTATCTGCAGATGACATTATACTTCTCACTGAGAATGAACACGATATGCAACATGTACTAGATATTATCGATAAATGGTGCATGTAATGGACTCAATGGACTCAATGTAAACATCCAATGTTATGCATTTCCGAAGAGGTCAACTGCCTCGCACCAGCTTTAACTTTAGAACTGGAAATCAGCCATTATTAATTGTAGAATATAGATATCTTGGTATTATTTTTCATGAAAACTTAAAATTCAAGGAAGCAGCAGAAACTTTGTCGAAGGGAGGAGGGTGAGCACTTGGTGCAGTCATATCAAAAATATACCCATTTAAGGATATTAGATTTAAAACATTCGAGTCATACCTGTGTTGTACCTGTGTTGGATTACTGTTCTGTAGTTTGGGGATATAATAATTTTTCATGTGTGATATATTTCTTAGGATTACATAGACTTACTCCCCTTTTGGCCCTAAATGGTGAAGTTGGATGGCTCCCATCTATGCAACGACGTTGGATGACTATGTTCCGGATATGGAACCATCTGATGATGATGATGGATGAGGACCGACTTACCAAACAGGCACTCTACTGGGATTACAACCGTGGAACGTGGTGCACACAAATTGAGAATGTTTGTGAAAAACCTAATATTAGCTATGTGTACTTCAACCAATTATCAGTCGATTTGAAAGATATTAAAAACAAGCTCAATGAATACACACAGAATATATGGAATGAAGGACTACTTGCTTACCCAAAACTAAGAACATATCACTTTTAAATCTAATTACAAGCTTGAACCTTATATTAAATCGAAATTATCAAAACACGAGAGATCAACTTTTGTCCAATTCAGATGTGGAACATTTTTTTTTATATTGTACTTTGTATGACATGTGGTGATAACGAACAGTGTTCAAATTCAAAAGTCCAAAGGAAAATTACAAAACAGGAGCAGAGCAAACACGGACCTGTTGAAAAAATAGAGGTAGGATCAGGTGCAATGGAGGAGTGAGCATCTCTGCTAACCGGTCACACCCGCCGTGTGCTCTTTGTCGTAATTGGGTGAAAAACGGAAAAGTCCTTAGACAATTAGGTGATAAATTATGGTCTAACAATTAGTATGAAAAACGTCAGTCAGCATGCAACCCAGTGGAAGATTATATTGCCGACAAGGTCGTTGTATCAACCACAGAACTTACGAAAAGAAGACTTCAAACGAGACTGTATAAAAATTTACGACAGAAATATTTCTACATGGTGAATTTCGAAGAATTTGATAATAGTCAATATTTATTTGTTTCATTGATCAACAATTACACAAAACAAACTGCTAGATTTATAAACTCTGCTTACCAACTTAGGAAAAATAATATTTAAAAGTAAATGTGTTAAAATATTGTACATCAGAAATGTAATTTATCAATGTCCAAAGGTTAATATAATATAAATTTGAAATCATGCATGCATAAAGTTACAATTGTATAAAGTGACTTACAGGTCCAAGGGGCCTGATGCAAATTACGATTATTCGACATAATTATACTTTGTATTATAAATGTCATGCACAATGTCACTATAATAAACAATTACTTACTTACTTACTAACTAACTTACTTACTTACATACTTACTTACTTATACAGCAAAAAGGTTTTAATTGTATTTTGATTGCTCAGTATGTAGAACAATTTTCTCTTAGTAGAAATAGTGCAAGAAGGATAACTTGAGCTAATTTGTAAACAAGAAATATAGTCTACAAGTTGTTCGTTAAAAATATATTCATTTCATGCAAATAATAGAATGAGTAACGGCAGTATTTTGTGTCAATTCATAAACATGTATAAACTTTAGATTATACAGGAAGATTAATCAATATTTATGACATTTGTTTTCAGTATTAATATTTAATAAGACAAAATCTACACATAAATGTTTTACTCATTTATAAAGATGTTTATTTGTGAATTTTTTTAAAAAAATACCACTATAAAGAAATCTAGAGTTTAACCTCAACACTAACATATATTGCAAGTCACCGTGTGCTATACAAATCATTTATTTGTAAGTTGTAATCTGATGATCAACAAGCTTAATTTTTGCAGTGTTTAACTATATAAGAATTTGATATAATTTCTGCATTTTTCCAAAGACTTGTACATGCTAATTATTTACAAAGAACAGTGAATAAATCTACTCCAAAATTAGCTCTTTACTGTGAGAAAGAGAACTTTTTTCAACATATTCAAAAAACTATATAACAGAATAACAAACAAACAAAAAAGAAAAAAGAAAAAATCTCAAATGGGTGTTTAAGAAAAACACTAGTTAAAGGATATCAGTAAACAGGATATGATTAATGTATGTACATGCACTCTTTCAACTTTGAATTATACTTAAAATCTAGTTAGTCCTTTGGCTTTAGTCCTTTCAAAGAATCAGTGCATGATAAATGGTAATTAACCAGAGACAGGCAAAGGCATATTTTACATATTTAAATTAAATGATTCTTGTCATCCAAAGAGATGCCGTCAAATAGCTATAACAATAACAAATTCATTTAAAAAGTTATCAGATACGGATTATAAACAAATATTTATATTTAAATTCCACATATTTTTTGCTTGTAAAGTGTGTTGAATGCTATTATAAGGCAATTATAACACTGTAATACACACAGGGTACTTAAAGGTTAAAATGACGAGTTTTATTATGACGTCACAAACGTTGAACGCTGCAAACTGCAACGTCACAAACGAAAATCAAAGTTCACGCTTGTGGCTGTTACAGTGGCTCTTCCATTAATATGAACTTACCCTTAGGTTAGATAGGAATTTTAAGGTTTAAATCACATTTGCACACAAGGCAAGAAGTTAATGAAAATGTTAACATAAGCATTAAATCATGAATTTTTGAAAGATACAGTCTCATAACTGCAGCGATGTGTGCATACAGATTTTCGTGATCAAATCTACTGAGAAGCCCTTCGGGCTTCACAGGATTTGAACACGTGACCAACCAACTTCATATCCCGGTGAACTTTTTAAATTGCTGTTTATTTCTTAAATACAAAAAAGAAAAAAAGTTTGAGTTCAAGCTCTGGTAAGGTACAAAATGACTAATGACAAAGTTTTTGATGTTGGTCAGTTCTGAACAAAACAAGCACAAAATGGGAAATTACAGACAAATCTTAGTGGATTCAGGAGTCATACTTCTCTGCCAAGTAGAATTCATGAAAGATTAATACATGTACATGTAAATTCTTTCTCACTGTATACAATTTTGCATTATTTAAAGAGGCAAATGACACTGTTTGTTTAACACACTCTCTCTTCTTCATTTTCTTCTTCTTTTTCTTCTTCTGGTACACTTAATTCATGGAATTCATTCTAAGTATACATAGAAATACACTGTCACAGATGGATGTTTCTCCTACCATATTGGAAGGTAATTTTAAACTTTTGAAAGTCAACTTGATTTCGTTCATAGTCAATTCCTCTAAGCACAGAAAGTTCAGGCAAACTATTCTGGGATCCTTCCTCTGCCCATACAGGAATAACTCGTTCTTTGCTAGATTGATTTTTAATAGAATCCATTAAAGCAATTTCATGTTGGTACATCATTAGACTATCTTCTCTGAAATTAGAGGTTACCACTACAAACAAGTATCTGCATCTATGAAACACCTGCCCGGTTGTTTTAAAATAGGACTGTACTTCTGGAGCAAATTCCTCATAAAGGACAATATTTAGATCATCAATGTCTGTGCCCAAGTTTGACACCAGTACCTGTTTTAAATGCTTGGCCAGAAGTCTGTCTTCTTTAGCATACAGTAGAAGGGCATCATGCTTTTCTGTAGAAAAGAAAATCAACAAGATAAATTTTGCAATTGTTTTATCTTTCAATTTCTTTCAAAATTGCATTTGTATACTTTATTTAGAGAAGTATCTTCAAATATTTTAAATGTCTTTTCTGTATAGCTGCAGGTTTGTAGCTTCCGGTTTGAAAAAAAATGGATAAACTACATGGGAGCTACAGTTTCGTACGTGTTAAAAAGATGCGCACAAAAAAATGCTAGTTTAAACTGTTAGTACTGATTAATCTTATCTTTGAACATTTTCTGTACAAATATTTGATTCCAAATACTTCCTCGGACATTTTACTTCAGATAAAGTCACTTTACTTGCCTCTGATATTCTTTTAAACACAATCACCAGCCCCATTCAGTGAAGTGGTGCAGTTTGTTGACATGTAAAAAAGTTTAACAAATTTCATATTTCGAGATCGGTGAACGTGTTTAAGAGAAAGTCTGAAGCAAGAAACGTGATGATATCAGTAGTTAATTGCCTGAAAAATTTAATGGTTCTAATTTTTTCCACATTTTTTGTTTGGAAATAAGGTTAATCAGTCTGAAACTTGCGAAATTTTTTGTGTGCCGTAAATTGCAACTTTTTAGCACCTACGGAACTGTAGCTCTCAGGTTATCCATCATTTTTTTTTTCAGACCAGAAGCTACAGGCCTGAAACTATTTTCTTCACAGCTGTCTGTTTCTCAGTCTGAATAAATATTAAAATGAAGAAAATTTACAAGACAAAATAATGGTTACCGATATACGGTGGATCCGAAACAATTGGTGTTGCTGGCACAACATTCTCCTCAACGCCCTGGTTATTACAAGGACCACTATCCTCCTCAATATCGTGTTCCCTCAAATTTCCATTGTCATTTGACCCAGTAACTGTGGCATTGGGTAAACATATATTCCCATCGGCTGAGTCAGATTTATCCTGTAAATTGTTGGGCTCTTGGGCAGATTTTTCTACAGTAGTATTTGCTTCTTCAAGACCTTGCAATTTTTTATTTCGTGTTCCAGTTTTATTTGACTCTAAAACGATTGAACCTGCATGTAAATATTTATAAATATACATATTTAGGCTATACACATTGAATTAATGACCATGAGTGCATTTAGCTAAGAGAATAAATCATTTTTTATAAAAATATATGCCTATAGTGGGCTTGTATGATTCATCATTTCAGTATTTATGAAATACTAAAAGTATATGTTTGTGTAGCATACCTTTTCTAAGAATGTACCACATCATTCCTAGTCCGATAGAAACTGGAAGCACTCTTTCAATGATATTTGATATATTATCCATCTTAGGAAAATGCATTCAGAAATACGTGGTTGCCTAATTCATTCCCCACTTTCGTTTTGGAATGAGAGTACCAATGCACCGGATGTTGACATCAGAGAATTGTCAATGGTGCAAAACACAGTTTTATATATATAATCTAGTCAACCTAGGTTTGAAATGGAACAAATTGCAACAGAATTCTAATGCAATAGATGAATACAAGTATTGAAAAAAATTAAGACAAAATTTTTAATTTTGCTTTAATAATTTATATCACCTCTCAGCTGCCGTATCATCAAAGGGAAACAATAAATAAACATCCTGTTGCAGCAGACCATGTGTAATTTTGCTTACAACAACTTATTAATGATAATAAATACATAAATAGCAGGTAATTTGTGTTAAACATTTTTTTAATGATTGTTTATGAATATCAAAAAATATTGAGGAATTGGTTCCAAAAAATTATGGTTGATGTAAACATCTACAATAGAAATTTGGTCTGTTTAAATTGGGCCTAAAAAAAATATTGTGTGTATAGGGTAACCCGACCTAACATACAAAAATGCCCCGATTCTACCATTTTTAGATAACTTTTTTCATCTGACTATAATTTTCATATTATTTCCATTAAAAACCTGTTTTTAAATATGCCCGCATGCAGAAAAAAATATGATAAATAATAAAAATTAAAAAAAAATCTCTACCTACCTAACCTAATTTTTTCATTAGTGTTACCTTAAACATACAAATTTATTTAGGACTTGGTGTGGGTGCTAAAATAATCAGGTTGTATTATTTAAACAAGAGAATAACAATTACTATATGATTTAATTTTCTTTAGTAAAAACAATGAGAAATTTAACACTTTATATGTAGTTAGATAAAGTATGGAAAACCATTATAGTTGCATAATTAATCATTAAATCTGGTTTACTTTTGTTTTCTTTCCGTGAATTTTTTGTTTCGTGTTTTATGTTTTCTCTTGCTACAACATGAAATACAAAGGACTGTCTAAAACGTTTGATGAAAGCTAAATTTTATTTTTATTCATTCATTTATGCTAGATTATATAGATATTATATTTATATATCATTGTTTCATCAGAATCAAAAGAATATTACGATTTCCGAATCAGTATATCAAAATATTTGTTTTGTTGGACTATTGATTGAACATATTTTTACGTTATTATTTTATGATACTGGCTTTCTACGCTGTTTTCTAACATGATTAAAACTGTGTGTTTGTTCAACCAATCATCTTTGTTTTGAACCATTGTAGGCGTGTCTAAGCTTGCACATGCCCTGAATACAAATTGACATTGATGTTAACTGCTTTCATTCATTTATGTTTTATCCACTTGACAATCAAAATGGATAGACGTTTTACAAGAGAGCAAAAATACAAAAAGAATATCATACGAGTACGATCTATCTCTGCTCGTAACTTGCAGCTTAAGAATTTAAAGAAAACTGAAATGCAAGCTTTAAACTTGTCAAACCATTGTTTGACAAGTGCTAAACAATCTCTTCTAAGTTATGGACTGAAATGTATACCAAGTCCTAAGTCGTACAGTGCCAAAAACATTGTATTAAGAGATATTGCTGAATTTAGGATGCAAATACATGTTCAGCAATTCCGATGACAATTTTCAGCATCCTTTCAGACTGCGCTCAAGTTACATACCAGAATACATATGTGATGCATTAAAAAGTATATCGATAAGACCAAACTTGAATTGACATCAATTCCAATCAAACATTTTGAAGACAATCTCACGAAACATGAGAGGGAAGCATTTTTCTCATGAACAAAAAAACTTGGGATTGGAATTAAAAAGGCGGGCAAAAGCAACACGATTGTTGTAATGGACAGAGATAAAAATGTCTCAGAAGGTATGAGACAGCTCAATTCTGCCTATTATGTTCAAATAGAAAGACCGGGGCCCGAGATTATAAAACTTTTTTTATACTCGTTTTTAAACTGGTACTCTGCACTCCGAGTGTGTGCTCCACTGAGTAGACTCTAAAAATTGAGGTTTTGGTGTACGTTCTCCGCTGAGTATTGTTTGGAGTCTGCTCCAAAAGCCGGTGGAGGAAATTTTACATCTTTGGAGTAAGATAGAGCACGGTAACTCATGTAAATAGTCTTTGCATGTAGGCAAACTGTACATGTATTTATCAACAAATTGTAAAAATTATTTACATGTACATATGCCCTTTTTCATCTGCATGCATAAAGATGTGTCTGCATCTATAAATTTTGAACTTTTGAGCAACAAAGACAATAAATAAGTGTTATTGGAAAACATATAAAAAAAAATTGTGATTATGTCAAACGTTTTTGTAAAAAAGGGTAGGGGCGTAAATATATAAACAACTTTTATAGGAAGGAGGTAACGATGTCTGGAATTCTCTCTTTCTCTCTCTCTCTCTCTCTCTCTCTCTCTCTCTCTCTCTCTCTCTGTCTCTCTCTGTCTGTCTCTCTCTCTCTTTCATAATTTTTATCTTCCATCATGTGTGTTATAATTAATTAAAGTGTTATCATTTATTACTTAGACAAGCTTAATTTTAATCAACTTTAAATTACCCAAATACTCAAGCAGAAGAAATACTTGCACTTCTATTAAATCTAATTTTTTTTCTCAGATGCATAGTTGAAAATAATTTTTTTGAAGTTTAATGGACAATATAACAAACAAATTTTAGGCGCATCGATGGGGGCACGCCCGTCACCAGAAATTACAGATATCATATACGTATGAAAGACATCACTGATAATAAAGAGGTTACAAAAAAATCAGAAATTGAACCTTTTATGCAGGAAACTCTTTTTGCCAATAGAATGGATCTTCTCAAAACACAAAAGAAGAAAAAAGAAAAGGCTGTACCTAATGTTTTTGTGACCAAATTTAACCCATGTATTAAAGGGTTAAGCTGTGTTTGGGTGATTAAGAATCAAGCAATGTCCAGAGTAGTCAAGTTTATGGGCTTTTAATTATTGGAGACATTGGAGCTATTGTTTTTCGAATTGGGAGCCATTGTTTTTATTTGCACAGTGCACATGGATTAAACATATTATGTGATGTGACTATTCTCTGGAATAATGTGAATAAACATGTAAATAGTTTACCTGTATTTGTGAATCTAGTAATTAATATCAAATATGTGTGATTCCCTGAATTGTGGCGAATGCTGTGGAACTTGTTCCAATTTGAGCCTGGCCTATTGGGCACTTTAGATGATGCTAATGAAAATATCCAATATTAACTGTTTAACTGCACTGTATAACTTTACATGTATTTTTTTTAATATTTTAAATAAAAGTGAATAAAGTGCTGCAATATGTTGTACCGGTAACCATGTTCTGAAAGTTTTAAGTTTGTATATTTGGCAATGACTCAAACTTTTAAAAAAAAAAACTATTTAAATTAATATTATAGAACTATAAAAATCTTAAATACTGTTAAACACCAATATTTATAAATTTTATTTACAATTTGATGTAATTATGTGATATTTTTTCATTTACGAATGAAATACATAAAGCATTTTATGTAAACAGATTTTTTTTCTCTATGTTGCCTTTGTGTCATGGCGTCCATCTTTAGGACCTAAAAAAATCATTTTCCCCTAAGTTGAATGCTCTAAACTTTTTATATGAGTGCGGAGACGCAGAGGACTATCATTTGGTTTGGGGGTTTTTTTGTGTGTACCCATAAAGAAATTATTTTGCAGCTTTAACAGTATTACCAAAGAGACATTCCTGAAAACTTCGAATATTGCTATTTTCAGAAATATGAATAACATTACCAGTGAACTATACTACGCGGCAGACAATGCAATGAAATAGGTTTCGCACCATATTCAGATATTTGGCGCCATTGTGTCTGAATTAACCCTAGATGGCGTGAAAGAGGCATCGGGAGAAATCGTACCCTGGAGAAAACGTAACCCGGAGAAAACGTACCCACAAAGGGGGCGTTTTCTCCGAGAGAAAACGTACCTAGGAAAATTCGTAACAAGAATTGAAATAGTTATAAAAACTGTTCTAATGCAATAAAAAAACTTATTCAATAAACATTTGTATCATTTTTGCTTGTATCATTGTTTACATAATCATGTACATTAAATAATTACACAATACAGACATTAAACAAAGCTTTTGAAAGGGGGCGGACTCATCCAAAGAACCTTGACAAGCAAATAAAAAAAAGATTAATTCGCAAATCATGAAAATCCTAATCCGTTTGCCCGGGGGGGGGGGGGGGGGGGGGGGGGGGCAGGAGTATGCGTTTACCTATAACTTCAATTTCACTGTTAATTTCATTATTCTTGCTTTCAGTTTTTACACGCTCTGAAAGGGGCACCCCACCCCCCCCCCCCCCCCCCCCCCCCCCCCCCCCCACAAACACACCCGTTATTACATACATGCAATGTGTTTACACACGAACAATTAAGAGTCGCCAGAGCAACAGTAGACCTACAACGAAGTGAAATCCAGACTCCAGAGCCAGAGTCGGCAATTAATCAAATGATACAGTATAACTGAAATCGTTAAAAAACTATATTCTAGTTTTGATTGCATTATAATTGGAGAATTAAAAGATTAATATAATCATAAGAATAATCATCATGGTATGGTTGTGTGTATATTTGATTATGTGTATTCTCCATATCAATTATGTCGATATGTATCCATATAGTTATGTTAGGCGCGCCCTGGTCTATGATAATCGGCTGTATTATTATATAATTATCTTATAATATATGTGCATTTGTTTAACCAGCAGCAGTCGATTAGACCTAACTATTACGGGGATTGGGGCCTAAATTTCTATCTACAATAAATACCCTGTTTGCAGTCAAATCAATTTATTTCCAATTTCACTGAAAAAATACCCCAAAATTTAAATAAAATAATTGAGAGCCGATATCGGTCTCGGTTTTGTGGAATCATATTTGAAAAAAGATTCTATTATTTATCCATCTACTAAAATTTTGGTGTGTCGAGGAACCTTAACATGGATTTTACATGATATTGTTTTATATCTTTTACGTTTGCTTTGCATAAATTGATTGTTATTTACAAAACATATAGAATCGAACTCTTTAAACATTGAAAGGAGAAGAGCGTACAATGCCTGTCGAATCCCCCGCACCTAGGATATTTAAACGACTTATGTAAATCTCATATAAAGGTGTACATTAGTGCATGTATATACTATAGAACTGCATTATCTGACCATTAACAAACATAGACTAAGTACATTTATACTTTATACTATTCTTCTTATTTTCAGTTCTATGATTATTTTCTTAACATTACAACGTGATCTCAAACAATCTTTGACTGTGCTAGAGCAATTGTTTATAAAACGTTATTTAGAATGGGCAAGATCATTATGTATTTTTGTCGTTATCTGAAGAGTTTTAAATGTTTTCCAAAATAGTTATAGATCTATTACATAAAAAGTTTGAAAAATAATGTTTTACCTAAAAGGAAGCAAAAGCCCAGAATTTATAAGGAAAAGTCCACCATGATTCGAACACCCTCTCAGCCGAGAAGTTCTGTCTACAGTCCTCAGCCTATCACACCGAGCTACGTTGATACATGTCAATCGACGTTAATAACTTTTATAGTTTGACAATTATAAATAAATTTTTGAAGTTTTTGTGAAAACCACGAATTTTGACCCATAATGGGTCTTGACTCCACTTTAATAAATAAAAAATAAAAAAAGAATGAAAACTTATCCTTTTAATAAAAGTACTTTTAGGATGGTGTCTAGACCCATGCATACCAAAACATTGCAATTAATCACAGTAAATGGTCAAGATTTAGGCAGAAAACGTCGTGTAGCAAAATTTGGAAATCTATACCTCTTGTGTGTATAGAATGAAAACACGTTATTGGCATGTATCGTGAAATTTATTGTATAAACCAGTATACAAGCCAAGAATACATATTTTATTAACATTCGAACAAGTTCTTTTTTAATGCTTCAAGTGGGGGATATGTGACGCCTTGTACGCCCCTGTCATTTCTTGTTATTCTTTTATCCTTCCGAACTCGGATTATGTACGGGACTAACCCCTATACAGTCCCATTTAAATAAGAAGACGATAGCGGTTTTTTGTTTTATTATTTGGTATTCTAAATAGTATTCTAATGTCTCGAGAATTTACCATAATTACAAAAATTATTTGAAAACATTAAGTATTTGTAAGTATTTGACAGCATATAGGAAAATAATTTCGTTGAAAATATAATTTCAGAATCAATTTTTAAAGTGACTTAAAATTTTTATGTCTAGCGTGGTAAATTGATGCTATTTATGCTTAGAAAGTCAAAAGTCAATTTACAAACGAAATGCAGAATGCAGAGCTTAAAAGTCTTAGTTATGTAGATAATCTCAAGTCTGGACCCCCCCCCCCCCCCCCCCGGGAGAAATCAAATTTCTTATACATAGTAAAATTACAGAAAATATGACTCGGACCCCCCCCTACTACCACCCCCACCCCACTCCTGGTAAATCTAAATATCACTCTGACCCCCCCCCCCCCCCGGGAAAAAATTCTGGATCTGCGCATGAAAACGTCAAGTTCTACGAAGGATAAGTCTGCTTTCTCAGACCCCGGTTTTATTTAAAATTAGATAACATTTTCTCTGTTTCTTTCGACTTGGCTGAAATAAATAATTGGCCTTAATTCCTTTTGGACTTTTCGTTCTTTTAATCCTCAAACCCACAGCAATCAATTGATTTCTGACCAGATGCAATTCAAAATACATCTTATTCAGTTTATTGTTTACATGGAAGTCAAAGTCGCCTTCTACCATCTTAAATAAGCCACTCTCGACCATAGTGTTGACCATTTCTTGGTCAACACTAGGCCTACCGGCCACATTGTTTATTTTATAAGCAGCACTGACTTCTTAATTAAATAGCTCAAAAATACTGTCATGTCGACCAGTCACAAAACGCCCATCTATTCTCTTGATCTCCCCCCCTTTAGAAAACCCAAATTTATTAATAAAATTACCAAAACCTAGGTCTTAGAACCCCCCCCCCCCCACCCCCCACCCCCCCGACAAACACAATTTGTTCCTTGGACTCCTCCTCCACCTGGAAATTTTTTCTGGATCCGAGTACGTATGTTATTACATATGTATTTTCTGAAGAAACAGAATGAAGAAACAGCCCTTATTTGAAAAAAAAATATTTCATTTATCAATACCCTCTATTTGAGCATGACAAAAAGTGGATATTTAAAAACTTTAGCAAATATGGATTATAAACACAGACAAAAAGAAAAATAAATGGTTTCATTTAAGACCAGGTGGTAAGATACAAAATGATCTAATGACAGTTTTTTTTTTTTACGTTGGTACATGTAATGAAGTGCAAAACAAAGCATATCATACAAATTACAGCAGATTCAGGAAACTGAGCCCCAATACTCTGAGCCAATATTAAAGAACTCATGAAAGATAAAAACATGCACATTTCTTCCCCATAGTTTAAAATTATGCACTATATAAAGAGGCACCTATGTTTTTTAAAATCATTGTGACTCTTTTTCCAGTCTATGAAAAAGCACTCCCCCCCAAAAAAAATTGGACTTAATTACAATGCATTCCAATTGGGAAAAAATGTTAGCAAATTTTTAATAAACAAATACTTTTTGTGAAGATTGACAGATCAATGTTACCCTGTGTATACATTTAAATATAAGAATGTAATATTTGCTCTCTCTCTCTCTCTCTCTCTCTCTCTCTCTCTCTCTCTCTCTCTCTCTCTCTCTCTCTCTCTCTTTTTTTCTGGTACATACAGTAGAATGATTATATTTTTTATGAAAGTCAACAATTCAATCTATTTATACATAGCAATACAGCTTCACAAATGGATTTTTCTCCTGCCATGTTGAAAGATGGCTTTAAACATCCGAAAGTCAACTTCTTCTCGTGAATAATCAATGCCTTTTAGTACAGAAAGTTCCTGCAAAAAATTCTGTGCTCCTGCCTCAGCCCATACAGGGATTACTCTTTCATTCTTAGATGGATTTTTAATGGAATCAGTTAAAGCTATTTCATGTTGGTATCTAGTTAGACTGTCTTTCCTGAAATTGGAGGTTACAACAACAAACAGGAATCTACATCTACAAAACAGTTGCTCCATTGATTTGAAATGGGACTGCACATCAGGAGCAAATTCCTCATATAGAATAATATTGAGATCATTAATGCATGAGCCCAAATTTGACATCAGGTCTTGGTGTATATGTTTGACAAGTAGCCTGTCTTCTTCAGCATACAGAAGTATGGCATCATGAGTTTCTGTATATAAAAAAAAACAAATAAATTAACTAACAGTATACACATCTTCAATATTTTCTAAATATTAAAGCTTTTTGGGCAGATCCAGGATTTGGAGTGGGTCCAGGGCAAAGCCCTGGTGGGGGTCCAGGGGGCAAAACCCATGGAAGCTCCTAGAGCCTACAGATTTTGTAGGGTAAAAATAAAGTCTTCAAAGTCAGATTTTGTGATATTTCTTCTCATGATTATTATGAAGAAATGATGGTAAAATTACAAATTGTTAAAGGTTTGTTGACTGAAGACCAGCAGTAAACCAATCAAAAGCTTCTGCCTTGCAGAGATACTTTTATATTTAAGGAATGGCTCTAAATCAATCAGTTAAAAACAAAAGAAGTTCAATGGGATGATGCAAATGAAGTTAAAAAAAAAATAAACAAGCCAGCTGTATAAGATATATTACACTAGAAAGACTGGCTAGTATAACCTTATTACTCAAAGGTGATTGATGTTACATTTAAACCCACTGGGAATGGGAGCGTGACTAAAATGGGATTTCTAACTTATACGTTACACCATTAAACCTACGGGTTTTCTTCATACATTTACTATACCGTTGAAATCGGTCTTATGTAGAGAACTCCTATGAGTTTCCACAAAATAAATACAGTTGAACTTCGATATCTCGAACACTGATATCTCGAATACAATGGATATTTCGAAGTGATTTGTAAGTCCCAACCACTTACTTTTTAAGAATTTTACCCTCGATATCTTGAATACTTGGATATCTCGAAGTTTCTAAACAGTCCCATCTAGTTCGAGATAATGAAGTTAGACTTTCAATCACAATTTGTTCATTTTCTTCGCCAAAAGGGGTATGATTGAATTTAAAGAAAATTTTATTGAACTTTTTGTTACAAGTCTTTCCTTTATCTCTGTGTTTTTCTTATAGTCTTAAAATAAAAACTAAAAGAGAAAATTTCCAACAAATTGATGTCAATGGTAAATGTTTACCAATAGGTGTTGCTGGTACAGCATCTTCCACAAGGCTCTGGTTATTACCAGTAGTATTAGGACCACTGTCTACCTCAATATCTTGTGCCCCCATACTTTCACCATCATTTCTCTTATAAGGCACTTTAGTGTTTCCTTCTTGGTAGGCAGTTTGTCTGTTTGACTGTGTATGTGTGGCGTTGGGTTGCTTGCTGTTGGGTAAACCTCCATTACCACTGACTGAGTCGAAGTTAACCTGTAAACTGTTGGTCTCTTGGGCAGGTGTTTTTACAGAAGTTTCTGCATTTTTTTGCTGACTTTCCTGTTGGTCTTTTGGTGTACCATTTTTATTAGATTCAGAAACCAATGAACCTATAAAATTCAAAACATGCATGTTTAGGTAATGCACATTCATTTCAATGCTTTTATATCAAATCATACCATGATCTGCAAACTGTTTCCTTTGAAATAGTGTGTATATTATGTATATAATAGGCCATGCCATGCCCCTACTAACACTAGCTAGTGGGTTAACCTTTTAGCTCAGTCGGTAGAGTGTTGGTTTTTAAAACTTAGTGAAGAGTCCTGGGTTCGAGCCTAGTTGCGGTCATTCCCCCCTCTTCTATCACATTGGCACCCAACAAAATAACCCATGTGGAGTGGTTTAGATAATCTTGCGTGAGATTTCTAAGGGATAGAAATCTTAAAAGAAAAGAAGGAAGAGTGTAATACTGTGTATATTAGGTATATAATAAGCTCAATACTGCCATGCTCATACTAGCACTAGCTAGTGGGTTAACCCTTTAGCTCAGCCGGTAGATCGTAGAGTGTTGGTTTTTAAACTGAAGGGTCGTGGGTTCGAGCCTAGTTGTGATCATTCCCCCTACATTAGACCTACATGATATTCTTTTAAACACCATCACCAGACCCGTAGAATGAAGTGGTGCAGTTTGTTTACATGGGAAAATGGCGACTCTCGATCTCGACGTAAATTAATATACTTCATTTTTCGAGATCGGTTAGCATGTTTAAGAGAAAGTCTGAGGCAAGAAAAGTGACAATATCAGTAGTAAATTTCCTGAAAAATTTAATGGTACTAATTGTTTTCACAGAATTTGTGTGGAAATAAGGTAAATCGGTTCAAAACTAAGCCGTTTTTTGTGCGCCGTAAATTGAAGGTTTTTACTATGGGAGGCACTGTAGCTCCCAGGTCGTCCATCCGAATTTTTTTCAGACCGGAAGCTACAGACCTACTGCAGCTAAGCTCTAGAGAGATCGCGTAATGTACCTTTTCTACTGATGTACCATCCGATCCATACTCCAACGGCAACTGGAGCCACTGTTATAATAATATTGGATACAATACCCATCTTATGGGAATTTGATTTAGAAATGTGCTATAGCCATAATTTTCCCCCATCCAATCCTACTTTCGTTTTCCAAGCAAGATTTCCGGGAGGACTGTATAATGACCCAAAACGTACAGTGTACTGTTTTGCCCTAAAATCTTGATGGTTTGATCATAATGCTAGACTTCAATTTTAGTTCATATATTATTAAAAGTTGATGCAATTTCACTAAATTTTCGTTTAAATTTTTTGTTATGTTCTGATTTTTTTAATGACCTATATTTGACAAATCAGGATAGAGTTCATCAATGTGATAATTTTCGAGTCCGGGCATGATTAAATCATTCCTGAAGATTAGAATAAAAGTTAAATGAAGTAAAATATCTCTAGGTCGAACATCAAGATCAAAGTGTCGGACATCAGATTTCAAAAGATTCATGGATCGAAACGGCCTTACCTTAAATAAAAAATTGTTATTAGTCAAAATGAAATACACGTTTGTTCCCCTACCACCCCTCGATGTATCTACTAATCCACACATACTTTTAGAGGTGTTGTATAGCAGCTTTTCTCGCATAGTAACCCCCATCCAAAAAATAAAACCAACAAAATAAAAAAATGTAATATTTACCTTTCCTCCTGGCCCCGAGGTTATAAAAGAACCTTTTTCATACTCGTGTTACAACGAAATTTTCTCTTAACTCGCTTCGCTGAGGTACCGGGGGAATTATGGATCTTCGGGGGACTTCGAAATAAAACCAAAATATTGAAATAAGCCAAAATATAAAGTTTATTAATTTAGATAGCAAATGTCAAAAGGTGACAATTTGCGTTTGGCTTTTGGTTTTATTTCGTCGATATTTCACGCCCATAAAAATAATCTTGAAATACAAAATATAATTGGTAATTTAATTACTTATGGGCGTGGATAGTGGATAAAAATGAAACGAACAGGTAACAATAAGTATAATTAGCGTTGATAACAATTGTTCAAATTATGTAATTTAAAACGCTCACAGGTGCCAGGTTAGATGTCAAAACAGGTTGAATTATGTAATTAAAATACTACGCGGTCCTGTGAGGCTTATTTAACAATTGACATTAATTTGAAAATTCTATGAATTAAAGAAATTAAGTATTTAAAGATTTCGACATATAAAGTAATATTAATTCATTATTTAGTAAAGGTATTATTGCAACATTTGATTACTTAGCTTTTTTTCTTTTCTTTTTTTTTTTATCATTTTAAAACGTATATACAGAATAATTTATCTACAAATTATAAGTTTGCACGAATGGAGCATAACATTATTAAAATAGCATTATATAAATGGAATATAAACAAAATATATATACAGGTAAAATTATATATAAAATATAAACAAAATATATACACGGAGCATAAATTGCTGTAACAGTCGTAACTCAAACTCGTACTCCATACTCCGAGTATGTGCTCCACTGAGTACGACTTTAAAATCCGAGGTTAAAAGTTTTGGTGTACGTTCTCCGTTGAGTACTATTTGGATTATGCTCCAAAAGCCGATGGAGAAAATTTTACGTCTGAGGAGTAAGATAGAGCACGGTAAATTATGCAGATAATCCTGGCATGTATTAAAATAAATTATTTATCAATAAAATGTAACACATTATGTACATATTCCTATTTTTCATCTGCAAGCATGGAGATATCTGAATCTATAATATTTTAATTATTATTTAGAGGCAACAAAGACCATAAATCCATGGTTATTTAGAAAACGTATTTCAAAAAATATTTTTAAAAAAAACAAAGAAATTAAAGAGGGCTATTTATGTGATTATGTCAAAGGTTTTTGGAAAAGAGGGTAGGGGGCGTATATGTAAACAACTTTTATAGGAAGGAAGTAACGATGTCTGTGGAACTCGAACTCTCTCTCTCTCTCTCTCTCTCTCTCTCTCTCTCTCTCTCTCTCTCTCTCTCTCTCTCTCTTAAGCTTCATTTAATTAATAACTGTAAATTATACCCTAATATTTTTAAGCAGAATATATCGATCATACCTATGTCTTTCCACAAATGTTTATTTTAGAATATTTACATTCATTGTATATGTCCCCTTATGATTGCATTGAAATCTGCGACGTTCAATTTCCTATGAATACACTCAGCCAATTCATGCGCCATGAGCACAGATATAAATGTCACCACGTGTTTTGAGTATATTTATTATTGTAAGATTAAATAAAACACTCAAACTTACATAACCAATTTGATATGTACTAATGGAAAATAATCGTTAAATCAAATCTATTCGTCATTAAAAAGTTTTTTTTCGACAAAGTTTCTGACACTATATGTTTAGTCGCGGAAGCGAATTAAATACCATTGTTAATATGGCTGTTCAATGTAAGTTTCATATCCCTGACTAAGAGCGTATAAAATGGCTTTAAAGCGACGATGCACAAATATTTCATACAAATAGGCATTGGTATGAATATAAACATAAATAAGCATTCAATGCTTAAATAGAAACTGACAAGACTGAAATCTACACGCCCCGTTTATCGATTAATCGAAACCTACAGCGACCTAAGAAACTTACTTTTTATAATCAATTTATTACTCTTTTAAAAGAAAGATGTAAATATAAACAATAAAATGCTATCTTTCATGATCATACAGGTTATGAAGGTAGCGATCATTGCAGAAAAATTAACATAACCCGTTAAGACAGGTTATGCAATTTTTATACATTATCCCGCATGTGTCACCAAAGAAAGCATTTTATTGTTTAAATAAAATTTGGTGTCATAACACCAAATTTTATTTTAAAATGAACATTTCTGGAAAGACACTAATAAATGTATTGTCCTATACAAAAAATTATTATTGGGAATCAAAGTTAATAGTCATGTACAAATTTTGATTCCCAATGATCGAAAGTTCTGTAAAGAAAAGTGTAATACATAAGACCATGGGGTCATTGGGACCCATCATTCTTATACTCGTGCATTTATGATGAATTATTAAACCAAATAATGCAATTGACTTTACAAATATTCAGGCATGTCTATGTTCTCGAAGTTTTAATTTGAAATAAATGTAAAAAAATCAATAGGTAGGCGATGTTTCTTGGTCAGAATGACTTGGATATTTGGAAGATGAAAATCAAATACTGGTAGCTGGTTCGGGAGGGAAATCCCACCTTCCGGTCGGAAAATAGAAATAAAAGTCCTGTCTTATATTAGAAAAAAAAACATTTAAATTTCTGCAGCTAGTATGTGTATGTCACACAGGAAGACAAAAGTGTACATCATAATTTAAAAATATAGCAGTATTTCTGTAAGTTTACATCTTACGCCCTTTAAGATGCTTCTTTAATTACTTCTTGCTAATTCCTGATTAGTTTTATTTATTTCCAGTTTATATTTTGAACAGTTTAGATATGTTGAAAATTATTTCAAATTCTAAAAATAGTATTCAAATTTTGAAAAATGTTACCGTTAAATAATGAATTCTGTTATAATAATAAAGCATGAACCATTTAATTCTCAGCGAATTTATCATTAAAAAAAAATTATCATAAAACAACCAAATAATGGGGATACAGAGCTCGTAATTCTTGAAAGTATAAACAAAGCTCAGGCCATAATTTTATTTATACACAGATTGCTGAATACAAAATGTAAGATTTAAAACAAAATTGAATTTGACAAACACTAGAAACTGTGTCAATTGAAATTTATATTAGAAATGATTTAAATTTGAAGTTAGATCCTATACATGTATCACGTATATTAACCGTTGCATGATTTATATTATGTTAAATCTATTCAAAGAAAACACACGGAATAACAGTTAGCTATATTGTTTATTGGCGAGAAATACAATATCAAGTTGTATAGTTACAATGACAAAAAGCAAATTAACAGGAGGCCCATGGGCCACATGCCTCACCTGAACAACAATAACCAACTCCGGTTTGACTTTGAGCCAAGAAGAGAACTAGCTTTACGATATGGATAACAAATATTATCAGATTCCATAGTGTCCCAGTTCCTGTACCCTTCTAAGGTCTATTTGAAACAAAATATAGTCAGAAAACTTAAATTTCTCGTACAATGAAATCTAGAAACACGACTTTTTTGTTCCTTTAACCCTTTTCAACCATTAATAATCTTCATACTACAGCCTTCCTATTTTGGAAAAACCTTTTATTTATTATGAAAATATACCCCAGTCGGACGATGACCCGCTCATGACCCAAAAAAGGTAAAAGACTTACATGGAACTTTTTTCTTAGAACTTGCTTTCAAAATAATGTGACTAGTTATTTTGAAGATTATAAAGGGGTTTATCAACTGAATTTCTACTAACAGCTTTAAACCCCTTTTTATCATCCTGGGACCATAGGTTTTAGATTATGAAAGCATATGCATTGCATTTGCTATTTGGTTCTCGAGAAGAAGAATTCGGAAAAAAAAACATATTTTCAGAATAGAGAGCCTGGATCTTATTTTGAATAACCTTGAAAAACATAGCTTCTTTTGTACCAGATTAGGTTAATTGTTCTTGAAATGTAAAACGTTACGGTAAAACGAGCCAGGCGCCAGAAAAAGGTGATCAAAAAATCAAACATGTAAAGAAATAATCTGAAATATGCAAAAATACAAATGAATGTTATATACACTATTCAGAGATATTTTTGCATCATGTTATGGGTAAGGAACTTCTAGAAATCTAGATTTAATTATATCTCATACGGCCGATAAAATTAATATAAATTTTCTTCTTTTCCAACGTAAGGTACGCGTACAGTACGTCTTTATAAACATTTAATTTTTCAGTAAAATAACCTTTGCTTACTTAAGAGTGAAAATACACATACACAGCTTTTATTTCCTTAATCTTCGCCTTGAGTCTAATGTTAATAGTAATTTAATTAATTATAAATTTATGTCGAATGCAGTTCAGACTATAATAAATCCCCATTTTTTATTCTCGTCGAACTGTTTGTGTAAAAAGGTTGAGTTGTCAATGATTAATGTTTATTTGTTATTTTAAATATCGCTCATTAATATGTATTTGTATTTTTTCTACAAATATCGTCAAAAGTCATGCAAAAATCACTGGACAGAGTAAAACTATTAACAAAATACTAACTAAGTTTCCCAAAAAAAAAAAAATCCACAAAGTATAAACAGCATATTGACGAAGTATATACGACAAAACGACAAATTATACAATGCAAACGTCTCCTCCAGTCTGACACAAATAAGCAAAATCTAGAAATCATTAGGCTAAAAATAGTACATACAAACTGGGAATTCCAGAGTCACAAATATTTATTTCCTGACCAGTGTTGTAATGTTATGAGCACCAAAATCAGACAGACTGGTATAGATGTATCGGTATTCAAGGTCAGTGATATGATGCTATTAAGTTCTTTTTGGGATCCGGAAGGGAAAATATTTTGGATTACAAACAGCCAACAGAGGAAAGATCTTTGCCATGATGATTGGTTAACTTTAGGTATTGGAGCTCAGACATAAGGAAAGCTGGAAGCACAAAAAATAAACAGCAGAAAAATTGATACAAAAGGAGTACAACAATATACATATATACATGTACAAGGTATGAGTAGATTGAAACTTAAAAAAAAAAATATCGATCGTAAGATGATACTGAAATAAGCATCTGCTTTTCTCGTTTTCGAAAAGGAAATCAAAGTTAGAAATAACCAACTTATCTAACTGACCTCAAATGAAACTGCCTTCAAGGGTAACGCATTGATAAAAGTAAAATTAAACTTTGCAATTGCATCATATATATGCATTTACCTGAAATTATTCACTTAAAAAATAAAATTAATTAGAATACAATAGCTATATTCAAGTAACATGTTGCCCCACACATTAACCAACAGTACAGTATATTCTGAACGCATTTGGCGAAATTGGCTATTGGCAGGAATTTGTTCTTTCTTCTCATATAGTGGACGGCGATTTTTAATATGATGAAGACCATGCAAGTTTGAACACATTTACCGTTAGTATGATTATGTATAAATGTCACTGATTGAAGTTTTTCCCCAATGACCACACGACTTTACAAGACGTATTCTATATGTTGTAAGGCTAATTTTACTGAAATAAGAAGGTCAAGGTTTGAACGAACTTGAACAAACTTGAATCTAGCATATTCAGTAAATTAAAAGCTCATAAAATGGTTTTAGGAGATACCGATCTCTATAGAAAGCTTCTGCATTGACTGGAAGATCTTTCACTCACTCTACCCCTTTGTAATTACAATAAACTAACAACTAACAACTAAATCACTCCAAGAAGGTAAACCATACTTAGTAAAATATTACCTAATAAAAATTTACAACATGACATGCAAGTATTCATTACTAAGTGGTAAAGCAGATGTGTGTTTTATTTTGCAATCGCAGGCTTAATTTAAAAATCTGTAAGAATTTCTTTCTTATCATAAACAAGAGGTCTTGACTGACCTGTGAGAGGGTCTTATGTTTTTTTTATTGTTAACGGACGACAAAGGGCAAAGGGTTACCCGAGTGACTAAAGTGACCTTAAAAAAATAAATGTCCACTATACAACCATATTTGTCAACCTCATTCCCAAAAATAAAATAAAAGCCGTGACCTTTGCCCCACAGGCAGTGAATTTCCCAAATTTAGAAAAGGACATTATGAACATAATAACAACGCATTTAGTTTTTCTCCCAAGACTGAAAAAGTACAGAAGAAAATATTATAAAATTACATTTTTCACAATGTCGTCATACTAGCCCTACCCAAGGGTCCTGAATCCTTAAACCAGGATGCACGAATTTTACAATTTTAGTAGAGGGCTTCATGAATATCATGACCATGATAAAAAAAAAAAAAAAACCCATAAATTTGACCGTGCATTCAATTTATCTCCTCCTGCTACGGATATAGAGAAGAATATTTTCAAAGATTTCACACATTTTCACTATATGGCCATATTGGTCCAGCACTAGGCCCTGAACCCTTGAACTAGGGACCATGAATTTCACAATTTTAGTAGAAAGTTTTATGGATATCATGACCATGTATTTATTTTTTTTCTCAAATGTATATAGGATAAGAGAAGAAGATTTTCTAAGATTTAATACATTTTGACTTTCTGGTCATTTGGCTCCGCCCCTGACCCAATTTTAACAATTTGGTAGAGGGCTTCATGGACCTCATAACTATGCATTTATTTATTTTTTCAACAAGTGTGGGAGTAAAGTTAAGAGGAATATTTTTTAAAAGTTGACATGTTTTTGCTTATTTTGCCCCGCCAGTGAGGCACTGGGGGTGGAATGATCTTAAATTTTACAGGTTATATTCCTTTTGTCCTAGAGATGCTTTAAAATAAAAATAGTATCAATTGGCCATGTTGTTTTCAAGACGTAAAAAATGTAAAATTGTTAACAAACTACGGACGACGCACAATGGACGACGCATGTCGACAGACGAAGACCAATTGCAGTAGGTCACCTCAGGTGACCTAAAGGTATAATAAACATAGTTTAAATTATATGCGCTAATTTACTTTATTTAACCTTTGATTTTTTCATGAATATTTGAACAAGAGCAATAGAGGGAAAGAGTGTTACACCTCTTTGTAGTTTAATCTATATGTAAAATGCTTATGCTGACAAAGAAGTAATTGTACAAACTTTGCGAATTTCTTTTATTTATCAGCATATCCTTAATTGTTCAGCTTACCTTCTGCTGCTTTTAGATAACCATTTTGACCAGAATATATTAATGACTGACCTTTAGCTGATCTAATTTCTATAAAATATATAAAATTTAACATTCGAAAAAAAAACAACAAGACATAGATGTATCATTATAATTTACATTATATTTAAATGTGTAATGTCAAAATTACATATAATTATATATTATTAATACCCCTACCATTGTTTGCCAGTTTTTGGTTCGGTGTAACTGGTTCGTTTAGCTCTATATTTTCAGTCCCTACAATGTCAAAATTAAAGGAAAAAAAAAATCAAGAAATCCACATTTTCTTCATACTAGTATTATATTTATATTCATTCCTTTGTAACAAGAGTGTTAATGATTAGTTTATTTTGTATAAATGAAAAATGACAATAACAAACTGTCCACCATCCCAAAAATCCATAAAGGAAAATACAAATTCAAAGCAGAGCAACACGGACCTATAAAAAGATAGAGGTGGGATCAGGTGCCTGGGAGGAGTAAACATCCACTGCCGACCGGTCGCACCCGCCGTGTGCTCATTGTCAAGATCATGAAAAACGGAAGAAACCGTCCAGTGTATAAATAATGGTCTAAATGTGATTCCAAGAACCCAGATTGGATATCACCTAAACTTTGATTATTTTAATGTGTTCTACTGAAATTTAGGTGAAATAACAATTAAACATTAAACATCAAATTAAAGTAAACAAAATTTTATATATTTGTATTTATATTTGTATATTTTGTAAATGTGTGTGTATGTAAAGGACATGTGAATTGGTAAATTATAAAACAAAGTTATTTCTAAGATTGGAATCTGCATTTGTGCAAAGCAAGGTCAAAGAACGTTAAGATGGAACCAATATTAAATAAAAGCATGTTCGGTATCTAATTAATTCAAACCTACATCATATAAGAACATTGCAAATGTTTATAAAGCATCCGTAGATAATGACATACAAATATAGAACAATTCAAGGGGGAAATTAGTACATGTATATGCTTTTCGGATTGTATATTAACAACGAAAGGAACATTTTGGATTAAAAAAAAATCAAATGACATTCAAAGAAACTGTAAATAGAAAAGTCATCGCTAAAAAGCATTGCATACTCGAATATATCAGAAAATTTGAAATTTACACCGAGGTTATATAATCTATCTATCTTTTAAAAATCATTATATAAACATTTACAACCAATTCTTTTAAGCTACAAATGATATACTTGTACGTGAGAGAGTAAATTATTCATAATTAATATCTAATTTAGGACTTCGTGCTGAAGTTTTGGAATATGGACTATCAATCAGGTGGTCATTTTGTCCCAAATCACGGAAAATAAAACATCGCACTGAACAACATAAAATTTGATTGTTTAATTGAAGTTTCTCCTGTTATTTTCCCACCTTAGTTTTCCGTATCATATCTGTTCACTTCTTTTTTCATTTTGCCTAGTAAGTAGGATAAAATGAATACAATAAGATATATAGTATTTAATTTAAAAAAAAAAAAAAAAAGGTTTTTAAATCTAATTTCTTCCCAAGACACACTATTGAACATAAAAAATATTTAATGAATGATGTCTTTGATCTCAAGTCCACTTAAATTCAATGAAGTAAACCCTAAACAATTTTCTATACACTTAAAAAAACTTCTAAGTGTTCACACCAATAAATCGAATAATTTGAAAATTAAGAAATATAATAATCTGAAATTTACAACATTATGGTTCTGATATGTCTTCTCATCAACAGCACATATTAGATAAGACATTACCGACTGAAATCAGTTATCCGTGCCTAACGTCAAAACATTAAATTGATATTTTTCTACGCATGCTTAATATGAAAAGGCAACTTTTTTTGATTGATATTAGTCTTTATAATAGATTTATAAGAAAAACACTTAAAATGACCAAATTAATAATTGAGGGAACAGCCAGAGCTGTTGGAATATTGGTGTTTCGATTGTTCCTTTGACAGTTTGTACTGACTTTACATTTGCTCTTTATTTTGTTATCGAAATTGTTTTAAATGTAAAGAAATCCGAAAGAAACATCATTTTAATGTATTTTTTCTCTTTTATAAGCATAACGTCATTTATATCGGCAAACTAAATCAGTCGGAAAGGTCTGGGCAAAATTCAACCAAACCGGAAGTGTTCGTGATATTGAGCAAATTTCAAGGTGGTTGGTCGCAACCAGATATCAAGATCAATACATCGTTCCTAACTACTTGAAAGATAATTGGAAATCATTCATCCCGACGGCAAGACAAATAAATGTGTTTATTTTATATAGTCAAAACATTATATTGAGGGAACACTTAGAACTTTGATCCAGTGTATAGATAAGGGGCATAAATTAAACTTGTAAATTTTGTATGTATTTTTTACAAACCGGTCAGACAGCTGCTTCTATAACGATAGAAGAATATTGCCACTATGATTCCAACAGTTAGGGTGACAACAACAGTGGCAGCAAATATTACAGCTTTATGTCCATTCGCTTTTCTGAAAAAAAATTACAAATATTCAAAACTTTGGCTTCATTGAATCACGTTTAACAAACCGCAGAAATGGCCTTTATCATTGCAACCCATACTCGTGAAAGAACGTGTAGGAAATTGATTTGAAAACCCGTTCTCATTTAACAAGCTGGTCAATACTATTATAATCTTTATTTCATTTTTGTTACGTACTACCTATGTTATTGCTGTAAATTTCATTTTATTGATTCATTTCATTACAAATTACGCTTTCTCAAAACATTTTGTTCAAGGTATAAATTTGATGACGACACAATTTTAAAACTATTAATATACTTTTTATAATAAGTATTTTAAAAAAGGAGTTTTGCATCTAACACATCTGAACAAATACTAGTAAAATTAATTGTTTTCTTTGGTATTTCATGTTGGCACAATATGAAGGAAGCGTCAGCTAGTTATACATTTTTTACGACAATCCTCATTTGAAACAAAAATATATTTTTACCGTTTATTCGACCACATCTTATTAAAAAAAACAACATAGTAAAGTCACTAATGCTTCTAGTATACAACAGGAATTGGAAATCTGATATAATATATATATATATATATATATATATATATATATATATATATATATATATATATATATATATATATATATATCAACTCCTTTTGTGGATTCAAGTAACAACAACGATTTATTTTACAGAAAAAAGAACCAAAAAAGTGTTTAATCACACTTACTTTTTCATTATTTTATTAATACTTGCGATATCATTATTAAAATTGAGTCAATTTTACAAGATCTACTGTTTTATCATATAATTCAAACACATTAACGGTTTCATTTTGAGCGCAAATCATTTTATAACAAAATTAATACATTATAATTTTCTGTAATAAAACCGTTTGTTTAACTACGATCTTATACTGACGCAGAAAAAAATCAGAGTTCCGCAAGGGGTGTGATCCATATCAGCCCGCAGGATCCGTATCAGCACTGAAGGTTGATACAGGTATTGTAAGGTAAGCTTTTTCACATATGTCATAATACTATATTAATTACTAAGTATGTAATAAAGTAATAAATCTGCATCAATTAACTAACAAAAAATCGAAATGAAGATGATACGAAGTACGAATGTTTAATCCTATTCGTAAACAAGAGGCCAACAGGCCTTCATGGTCACCTGAGTACCATAGCCCATACACAGACCTGTCGAGGAATCTCATATATATGCACTTCATTAATAAACTTCATTATGGAGTAAAAATATGGTAATGTTCACCCCCCCCCCTTCCTGAAATCTTGCAAACACCCGGGTTTTTATAGGGAATGCGACAAAGGAGTAATAATGGGACTAACCATGTGCCTCTTGGAAAAACGAAAAAGCATAAATTCAGTATATAGAGCTATTCCACCTGCCTGGTGTTTAAATCAATGTCAACTGCCTTGCAACCTAGCAAGACAACTTCTCATTTAACCACCTGGTTATTCTACCTGGCTATGTCACTTGGTTTAGCAACTTGGTCAAACAACTTCATACTTGCATGCAACTTGTCATAACACAGTATTGTACCTCAATACTAAATTTCTACCAATTCTAATGTTAATTAAATAATACTAATCGACAGCTTCTATGCAACCACTTCTGCATCCAATATTTACTGTAAGGGATGTTTGACCAACAAAGCTTCACCTTTCAGTATCATATCTGGAATACACACACGCTGCATCTTCTCTCAGAGAAATATAAGGCAACCCATTTAGTGACAACATCTGGCATTTATCCAAAAATCATTGTACAAATGTACCACATATCAGTGGTTTTTTACTAGCCAATTACTACCTTACTATTAACAAACCTATCTGACTATTTAGAAACTACAAAAACTGTTTTGGTTGTTTTGTTTTATATAATTAGTCTTGTATTTAAGAAAGACGATCCATCTATCACATCCAACTACAGACCACTGTCACTGCTGAGTTGTATTAGTAAAAAATTTTGAGAGAATCTTGTTTAAACATCTATACAATTTTTTATACTCCAACAACTTATCTTATAAATATCAGGCTGATTTTTTGCCTTGACATTCAACTGTTTACCAACTTTTAGAAACTTATCATTCTATTGTGAAAAGTATTGATGATGGTAATTACTGCTGTATGATTTTTTGTGATCTTTCAAAAGTTTTCGACAGGGTCTGACATAAGGGTCTCATTCATAAACTTAAAGCATATGGAGTCTCAGGGCCAATTCTTGAATTGTTTATTAGCTACTTAAAGAACAGAACACAGAAGGTTATGTATATAAAAAAAAAACTATCTTCTAGACAATTCATAAATGCAGGTGTTCCTCAGGGCTCCGTTCTTGGCCCATTATTGTTTTTACTCTATGTAAATGATGTGGCTGAAAACATGAGATCAATTTGTAGACTTTATGCTGATGATAGTACATTACAACAGTGTTCAAACAATATTTCTGTCATAGAAGATAATCTTAATTATGATCTTTATCTACTTAAGGAATGGTCAAAACAATGGCTTCTAGAATTTAATCCACAAAGTTGTATTTTTTAGTTTTAAAAATGTTGAAAAATTTCCTAATTTGTTGTTTGATGATTGTGCTTTGGAATATGTCTCACAACACAAGCATCTAGGAGTACTGTTATCTTCAAATTTAAGTTGGTTTAATCACAGAGACACCATTGTTAAAAAAGCTTATAAAAACTTGGTCTATTTAAAAAACTTAAATTTACTGTATCCAGAGATATTTTAACAAAAAAGTATGTATCATTTATAAGACCACAACTAGAGTATGCTGTTGAAGTTTGGTCTGGATGTACCCAATTTGATATTGATAAGCTAGAAAAGGTTCAGTTATATGCAGCAAGAATAGTTTCAGGTCTTTCAATAATAGCTTCAAGAAACTCTCTATATTTGGAAACAGGATGGGAACCCTTAATAATGAGACGAGACCACTTTAATTATCTACTATGTTCAAAATTCATAATAATCTTGTTCCTTTTTATCTAAAAGATATAACTCCTGGAATTAGAAATTCACTTCCCACTATAATACTAGAAACTCCTCAAACTATTCTTCACCTAGATGTAGATTAGAAGTTTTTAACAAGTCATTTTTTCCTGACACTATACGAAAGTGGAATAATTTGAGTATTAATACAAGGGAAGCTACCTCATTAAGTATTTTTAAGAAAAAACTACAGAGCGTTTTTACAAAGCCTCCTAAGTATTTCTCCTTTGGTAGAAGATTTTTAAACATTATTCATACAAAATTAAGGCATAATTGTATTCTTAATTATGATCTTTATCGATGTAATATAATAGCCAACCAAATGTGTTCATGTGGAATTTTAGAAGATGCACATCACTTGTTCTTCGTGTGTAAAAAAATATTCATCATTAAGACAATCATTTATGTATAAACTTTTATCGTTGAACTTTTTAAATATAATTGATGTACATCTGATACTTTGGGGTGACAAGTCTTTGTCTTATGATGAAAATGTAAAAATATTTAAAGAAGTTTACACTTTCATTCAGAAGTGTGGAAGATTCAACTAAATTATTTATATGTAATTGCATAATTTTCTTACCCAGCCTAATTCTTATTCCAGATATGCACAGTATTACAGTATTTAAAACTAGCATTTTATTTCTATTTCACTACATGTACTATAATTGTTATATATATTAACCGTTAGCATTGTAATATATTATTTATACAATAAGGAGAGGACTATCTAAGTTTTTAGAACTTGTGTCCAATCCTTTTGGCATTTAATAGTCACTAAAATATGTTCAACTTGTATAGCTGTTTTAATTAACTGACCTCTTAACTACATTATTTACAATGATTATTTATTAAAATGAATAAGCAAGGGAAGATAACTCTATTACTCTATTAACCATTTCAATACCCCCCCCCCCCCCCCCCCCCCCCCGACTAGAATCTTGCCCAATTGGGCAAAGGCTTTCATGATAACTTAAGTTTGATAGATTCATTCATTCTCTTCCTAAATATGTATTCATCTCTTTCATTCATTTTAGGTCTAAAACTGGAATTTTCACTTTAACATAGCAAGAATTGTAGGCTATATAACTCGCTTATAACTCAACGAAGGACACTCAAATTTTGGATACCTATAGCTATTAAAAATGCCTTACTGAAGCATTGTAAAATTAAAATCGGAAAAATATTTTGAACAAAAATCGTGACCATGCCCCTTTAAAGGGATATCAAAAACAGTAATCTCAAAGAAACCTAACTTTTTCAGACTTTAGACCAAACATTTAGATTTTAGCAACTTTTTGGTTTTGTTTAAAACTAAGTGCTTGACTAACGAGACACCATTTTTTAAAATCATTTAATGGAAATTAAATCTACGCTTTATATATAAAAATGGAATCTGAAAAAAAAACCGCCTGACAAAGGATAGATTATTATTCATATTTTACTGAACCCGGTTTAAAAAAAAAAAAAATATTCGATCTTCTTACATTTCCGTGCATATCTAGAATTTATTTATTATGCATAAAAGTTTGAAAAATCAGAGCGTTCCGATAAATTAAACATGCGGTTGAATTGAACAACGTTGTTTGTATGAGGAATAAATATGTTAAAGCTATACACGCTATAATTTGCGTAAATTTTAAATGACGGTGAAAACGCATGTCATTGTTTACCTATAAAAGTTACCTTTATTCTGTAAATTACATAGGTGAATTTCATCTCGTTACATAGATATAGAATTTTAACTATTTATTTTTCTGCGAAAAATGTAATGCTTTTTCATGAATATGAATGAAGGAAGAGCAAAACCGACCGCTTTGCGCATCATATGGCTGTTATCTTTTGCCTAATATTACATATACGTACATTTTTTATATGCTTAACAGTTGTTAATTTGAAATATATATTACATATATTATGAGTGTAATATGTTTGTCATTCACGATACCCTTTCTTTCGCATAACACTTACAGGAACTAAAAAACATAGGCCTACGTCACTGTTCAAGGGAAGTATATAACAGTACATGCTCACACGCTTGTGTTAATGTTTTCTTATGTTCGTACTCGTATTTAAGACAAATTTATCTGAAAAATATATCCTTCTTTAGTAAAACTAAAACAATAATGAAGGTGTTGACCTTCCACCAATTTTGTAAGAGTCTAAAATTAGCTGTCGATATCACGATTGATATTCATGAGGAGGCATTTCCTGGCAGGAAAACAAATATTTTTTATTGTTTAATTTGCGAATTTGATATCTTTGTTACGAAATCGAATTTAGCATTATAATTAATAGCATAAAGGTAACTTACATTGTATATAAGTAATCAAACACATGCATTTTCACCGTCATTCAAAATTGACGCAAATTTTAGCGTGTATAGCTTTAAAAAATTGATATCAAATATCAGTATCATCGCTACTGGAAACATCAGTTGCAGTGTCTTTTGCACTGAAATCTTATGTGCCACAGTACTGATACAGCATGCGCACAGCTCAGCCCAACAAGCGTGCTACAGACTTGCACTGACAGTACCAATATTTGATAGGGTCTTCATTGTCCGATGCATCAAACTGTACCCACAAATAGTAGGATTTCGATGAGACATGACGTAATTTGTTTTTTTATTACAATGTCGCATATGTGAATGTAAATAGATTTGAGTCAAGTGTTCAGGTCTTTGTTATTGTGGTCATGACGGGTTGAAATTCGTAAACAACCTACCTTTACTATAGAGACAAGCACACAAGAGTTTACACTTTTTAAATGAAAATGAAATGAGCGCACGACTGTTTCAATTTCTTTCATGGATGTAAATGATTAATATGTCTGTTTTTATTGACCAAATTAATGACAACTTGGAAAATTAATGCGCTCATATAACAAAAACAGATTCTAAAATGAGGGTGTGGCCTAAAATCTATGAGAAATCGATGGAAACAACACACCCCTGCTATATTAATCGAGGTCATGCCTTATTACAATGAGAGGAGGTAAAAAATCGAAATTAAAAAAACTCAATGTTTGATGGAAAGGATGAGGCATTTTTAAATTTGTAGACAATCTTCAATTTGATTCTTTTGAAAATTACGGGGGGGGGCGGTTTTGGACGTTTAAAGGATTCATTCTTTAATTTAAGTAGACAGCTTTATGGTCTTTCTAAATATGCAGACAGTTTCTATTTCGTGTCAGTATATCTAAAGAAGATTATTGAAAAGTATATACTAGTTACTTTACATTAACACTGCATGACCAACTTTGGCCACATCCAGCATTAAGAACCCCTATCCTGGGAGTCATGAAATTAACAATTTTGGTAGAGGGCTTTTAAACATCACATGAATTAACACTATATGACTATTTCATCTAGAGTCAAAACCCCAAGTGGTGTGAAATTTAATTTACATTCTTTGCCAGCAAAAGTAAAGTAGATGATTTTTAAACATTACATAAATTTACACTGTATGACCGTTTTGGTCCCACCCTAGAGTCAGAACCCCTACCTTAGGGGACCTGAAATTTATGATTTCGGTAGAGGGCTTTATGGTCTTTCTTAATATGCAGTCAGTTTTTATTCACTACCAGCAGAAGTAGAGTAGGCATTTTTTAAAGGTATATATGCCGTTTTTAACGGCATTTTTGCGATGTTGAAAACCAGACCCAAATTTTGTCAGCATGACTAGATGTATGTCAGAGAAGCCATAATTTAAAAATGAATAACGGCGATTTACCTATGTGTATTCATGAACGATTAACGTTTGAGGTGGATTTGCGCATGTGCACGGGGATACTAATTCAGAAAAGCAGCTTGCAAAACGAGTTAATACGACATGTTTGTTTACAGTTGTTTGAATTCATATAAACAGGTTTTGTGCTTTTAACAGAAAAAAATATCAGATATTGTCATCTGCATTTCATGAGGATGGTGCCTATCGGCGATGAGAGCTCTTTTGCAACAGACCGTTATTTTCAAACATTTGACAACATATAAAATTATAAAATAGAATGTCAAAATTATCCCTTCTGGGGCCAGTAATCAAGTTGATAGCTATAAAAAATTATCATATTCAGACAATGAATATCGTACTATAGACATAAGCTTCTTTTCCTTTATGAGTAAATATCTTATTAAACAAAGAAAACACACCGCTGTGTGACCCACCTGTCTATAGCAAGAAGCCGGCAAGCTCATGGTTAAACATGAAGTTTCTAACACGTGTACATGCCCAACGCTCAAAGTGGTATCAAATATATATACTCATTTTACAACGTTCTTTGTAAAACTGGTTTTTTGTCTTTCTTTCTTATCTCTCTGAACGCGTTATTCCACGACCGACCACGTTTTCGCGTTGACATCTTGTGTACGTTCTAAAATTAGCTTGTCATATCACGTGCTTATGAATATTTCAAAGTTGGGCGTTTCCTGACCGATCCGGTCAGTAAATAAATTAATTAGAATTTATATTTAATACTTTTAAATGCGTTTGATTTAAACTGCATAATTTGCAGAAAATTTATAACTTTTGTAGCTTAATTGAAAAAAGCAAACATTCTTCCTTTTAAGATTTTCATTTAAAACGGCATATATACCTTTAACATTATATGCATTAACACTATACGACCATTTTGATCCCGCCCTAGAGTCAAAACCTCTTCCCCGGGTGACATGAAATTTACATTCTTGGTAGAGGGCTTTTGTAAATATCTAAATATGGAGTCAGTTTTTATTCAATACCAGTAAAAGTCAAGAGGAAGATTTTTAAACATGATATATATTTAACTGTATGATCGTTTTGACCCCGCCCTAAAGTCAGAACTTAGCTTGGGGATCATGAAATTTTTTCAATTTGGTAGAGGGCTTCCTGGACTACATTACTATGATTTCAGTTTTGCTTTCAGATGTGCGAATGTAGAGAAGATTTTTGGAAAATGGTCAAATTTTTACAAATTTTGCCCTCTCCCTATGGCCCCTGTGGGGCAAGAGTAATGGAATTTACAATTTATGTTCCCCTTACCCTAAAGATACATACTAAATTGAAAAGAATCGGTCATGTAGCTTTCAAAAAGAAATGTTTAATTTTTAACGCACGACGAAGGACGAAAACCTATTGCAATAGGTCACCTGTATAACTATATTATAAGATACTTACGAGTCTTTACTTTCCTCTTTAGCCTGGCTTGCTGGCCGATTAGTTTGTAGTGTACTGCAACAGGCAGGCAAAGAAAGTTAAAATTCAACAAATTCTATATTGAATGATACATGTATTTAAGAAAATACACTTTTAATTATAAGAAAATAATATGCTAATATAATGCATAAATTATATAAATCATGTTATGTTATCGAACTACAAAACTATCCACTGCTAGTTTTGCAAAGAGAAAAATGTTGAAAATCTGGATTACTAGTATATGTATGGATCAAATTATATTACATTTAGAATATAATCATCGTTCTAAGTTGGGTTTTTTTTAATTATTTTGTCATAAGAAAAACACTAAAATCCAAAGTTAGTCTCGAAATTCTAACGTGTATCCAATTTCGCTGCCATGTGACATATTGAACAGCAAGAAAATAAGAATTAGACGTTTAGATCCGATGGACACGTTACCTAATCGTTATACCCGTCGTAAGAGGATGATTTGTAGAGATGTTAGTATAACACTGCTGGTCTGTTGAAAATGGAATTCAAAATATGTTGATCAGTTATATGACAAATAAATATAGGACTTCAAAAATAACAAGAATAGATATGGGTTACCCCATATCCAAGATATTCGACTTTTAAATTACTTCGAATTTTCACTGTGCTCAGCCGATCTCTAAGTTAAAATAGCTGAACTTGTTTAGAAACTGACGTATATAGTTCTTCATGTCCGTAGCAAATACTGCCACCAGTCTTGCGTCACCAGCAAACAGTACACACATCTGTGCTTAAACAGTTCCAACACGAGTGTATATTTAAATATATATATTTAAAAACTTGAAGGAGATCGGTTACAAACGAATGAAGCTATGCGTTTCTGCAGAGCTATTATGAATGTCTAGTTCATGTAGATGCTTTGTCTACGCAAAGCAGCTTTGCTCCAAGAGAGATAGTGTGGTTGAACAAGACCAAATTTCAGAAAAATAATGAAAGTAAAAATGTACATACATTGATATGCGTTGGTTGAGTTGTATGACCATGGGCATTCACTACAGGTAAATTCTTTAACCCGAATGATACTTTTGTAATAATAGTTGAATGTAGTACAGACATGATCTGTTGAAATAAATGTAAATAATACAAATTGTATCTTAAATGTTAAACTTCCAAAATTGTCAATTTACAAAAGTGTTGAAATGTGCGATGGAAATTTAATTTTTTCCAAAATAGAATTCAAGAGCGGTTCTTTAAATTTTCAAATAAATGAATGTAAAATGTTTTACAGTCATCTTACAAGGTGGTATATACTCTTAACGATCTTTACATTATTTAAGAATTGATGTATTACCCCATTATTCTCTTTAAATAGGTCAATGAGATGACCAAGTCTTAGCCTACCTACCGATGATATTTATAGATGGTGCACACAATTCAATTGCAGACTTCAAGTCTTTACCAAGAACGCAGTGGTATTGGAAAGATTTGCAATTTCTGGCGTTAGCAGCCAATGATGAACAATTCTTTCTCCTGGCATCTGCTTCAAAAGAAGACATGTTTGCTGGACATTTTTGCACAGTCGTGATAGTTTGTAGAGATGCATAGCAGGGTTCTGTAAATGCCTCTGGTAAGCTTATCTGCAAGAAGAAGGATTTATATACAAATTTCAAAATCAAAATTCTCTCAATCAGAGACTCTGGACCTTTCAGTTGACCAATAATTGTATGACGGAAGCTTTATGCTCTAGTGTACCTTTTTAGTTAGGATCAATTTGATTAAATAATTAGAGAAATGGTTACCTCCATCTTTCTTCTTTTTGTTTGTTTGTTTTGGGTTTTGTTTGTTTTGTTTTGTTTTGTTTGTTTTGTGGTTTTTTTTTTTTTTTTTTTTTTGGGGGGGGGGGGTCATCATCATCATTTTTTCTCGATATATTTCTTCAAGTTTTAAATCTTTTTCTTGTATGTATGGTGTCAAATAAATTAATGCAAGCACACCCCCCCCCCCAAAAAAAAAAAAAATCAGTGAAAAAAAACAAAACAAAAAAAAAACCAAAACAATATTAATGTATGGAATGTTGAATTTTAAAGAATAAATTCTATATTTATGAGTTGCAGATTTTTTTTAAAGGGTAAACTGTCCGAATCCATTTTACATTCGTTCTTTTACTTTCAAAAGGTAAAAGTTTATTTATCTTAATTACTAAATTTTATGACCAACATGATGATGTATCGAAATAATACAATGTAATAAAATTTTGCATTTCTGTTCATCTATTTGACACTTTACTTACTATTCTTTGTTCAATTTTAGGGAATCTATCGAACGCGCGCGCGCGCGTGTGCGTGTGTAAATGAAAAAGAAAAAAATCCGTTTGCATTCAACTGAAGAGGAAATTTCTTTTCGTCATAATTCATAGCAAGAAGCGTTTATAATAACATAATCAGATCTAAATATAATTTTTTTTTAATAAAGCTGAAACAAAACTAACAAACACCAGGTACTGTTCAACTGTGACCATAAATACCTTGAAAAAAAAGGGAAAAGGAAAAAATATGATTAAAAAGGAACTTTTGCCAAAATAAAAAGGTATCTAAAAAGTACCCTACAGACCAAAATAACAAAGCTATTAATTGTAAGGTCCGTTACCGAATGATACTTGACAACTGCCACCCATATTTTGTTTTAGAATTACAAAGACCAAAGTAAAACGTTTTTGAAATTAAAGGTGGAAAAAAACATTTCAAAAGGCACAGTTCTCTTCATGGTTATACTCTTTCAAACGTTATATATTTACTTACCTAATTCAACTGAAACTTGACATGGAATACTAATACTTATTATGAATTTTAATGATTAAGATTATAATCATAATAATTATGAATATATAACCTTAGGTGAAGTATTCCTTAATTTTTAAGTAAAACACATAAATTCTTAACATAAACAAACATATTTGCAAGGGGGGGGGGGGGGGGGGGGTTGATGAATATAACTTATCATATTATATTATTGGGGCAAGGGAATGAGGGGGGTTGATGAATTTATCATATTATAATATTTGGGCAAGGGAAAACATGTCATCATAATGTGTATATTACAGTCAAATTAATATATAAATTTACCTGATAACCTAGATGAATGACAAAATGAACGATAGAAACAAAGCTGCAGCAACCTTGCATTCTCCACATATGACACAACTCTACGGACTGACAAGTGTATCTAACTGGTCCGACGCTAACATTTTTAAATTATACCTCCAAAATAGCATGTATTCTATACAACCCGCTCTCTGATTGGACTATTATGTAATAAACATGTCGATTGGACGAACTTGCTATGTTTTGCATATCTGGTAACCGCGACCTTCGGATAGAACAAGCTCAGAATAATCGGAAAGCATTGGGAATCTGCCTATATTCCGCTTAGCAAGGTGTCAAGGACCTTGTCCATTACCATTTCATATATTCCACCCCTAGATTTAGAGTGAAAGTATGGAAATGCCAAAAGATGAAGGAATAGCTGTTATGAATATGAAACACCTAGACATTAATAATTCTTTTATATCAGAAAAATGTTTGATATATTATAAAAAGAGGGAAAATAATCTCATCAGGAGGGCTATGTTTGCTTTTAATTTTGATGTTAGAACAAGTCGTGTGGTTCGATAACATTTCACTTTTGAAAAAGTTTGATTCCTTAGGCGATACTCGGGGAAAATATAATTAATCTTAAAGTAATACATGTATATTCACAAATGTCCTTCACCTCTGCATAAAATTAAGTTCATAGAAACGATTAAGAGTAGTAATGTTTAAAGTTATACAATTTCAATCATTTATGATGATTTTATTAATGTTCTAACCTCTTCTAACCAAAATGACTGTTTGGGGAAATCCTACTTTCGTTTTTGTAAATGTGCGTTCTATAAATAGGAATCAAAAAAATGAATGCACTTGAAATCAATAACGTGTGTGGTGTCATACCTTTCTGTTTTAGTTATACTCCAAGAACTTCCCAGATAGACTTGATTGTGTCTGATTCATTACATGTATTTAGAACAATAAATAATAAGAATAGATACACAACGAATCTAACATACAAATACACAAATATTTTTCCATTGTATTTCATTTTTGTAGTTTATTTTTACATGTGTACAAGTTGTAGCAATTTTGTGGCTGGGAGACCCCGTTTGTTCTATTCTCTATAATTTCTTTTCTAGTCAAATGTTTGTGGATTCTTCCAGCCACTTTTGATTATGTTTATAATGTTCTATATTTTTTGCGTCATTTTAAATAAATGACAATAATTTAACTATCACGAGGTGTTATTGTTTTTAATTACGTTAACGAGCTAATGGAAACAAACGAGCTTCAATGTTGCCTTGATGTATTAAAAAGGGGTTTTAACATAAAATATTTTATTGGCACAAATACAACTACAATAATTTGCGAAGGCCCAATGAATATATAGGAACATCATTGTAGGTGACATACATGTATATGGTGGCATATTTCTGTCCCATATATGCAAGTTATTTCTCTGTCAAATATGTCGACATGCAAGATAAATATGTTGATATGCAAGAAAATTGTAATTAAATGAAATATGAAAAATGTCAAATATTGCCCAAATGTGACTTCCAACATGCTAGATGCTACTTATTTATGTTAACTTGCGAGATAAAAATGTTGACATGCAACTTATTTATGTCAACATGCAACTTAATTATGTTGATATACGAAATAAATATGTTTTATCTAACGCGCTTTATTCAATTTGTCTGCTCACCTGACGGCAGTTATTGACACGACGACGTCAAAAATACATCATTCAATGCTATAATAAACAATAATATATTTGATGTTTTAATCAAATACTGATAATAAAAACTCAACTCATTTCTTTCACAGACAGACAACAAAGTTGAATTATTGGATACAATCCAATGACAATTATTAAAGGTACTTATCCATTGCCTATAGTTAGATTTAAAACTAAGACGACTTTGAGCAAACAGTGGTTTCGAACCACGTTGTATTGAATTTGTCCACTTATAAACCTAACCAGAGGCCAGTCCTGACCAACTTGAAGGCTTTGGGCAACATAGATTTACAAAGATCCAAGACGCTAAACATCTATTAAAATCTATAATAAAATATGTAATCTATCAAAAAGGTTGTGACATAGCCAGAACCTTTTTAAAAGCATTGTTATAAAAGGGTTGCGAAGGTGATTAGAGTGGAGGATACACGTGGTATGCTTGACGTAACTATTTTTTTGTAAATTGTGCACTGCAACAATGCCACTAGCCTGTAACTCTTGAAAAACATTTTTTTTCCTGTAGTTAATTTCGTTTCATAATTTTGACAGACACATAGTAAAATGTTCTTGTCTAATTAATCTAACAAAGTGGTCTGCCTAACTCAAAATTAATTGCAATTGTAACCATTTCGTCATTAATACACACAAGCACAATCATACAAAATATTTATAAAATAAATAAATAAATAGTTTATAAAAGAAAGTCAACTAAAATCTTATGAGTGAAAAGTATCATTTATTTTCCTTTGTAAATTACTTTTTAAAAAATGGGCATAATTTTGTTAATGTGCCCAAAAAAAGTTGAACAACCGTGAACAAAAGCATTATCATCAAGAAAACGTGATCTGGTTTTAAAATTCTGATTCCAATTTACGAATCATTTATTCATAGATAATGTCAGCGTGAAATAGTTGTTGCGAATCTGACTTTGTATTTTTTTTTTAATTTTGGAAAAAAAAAATTGGACATCTAATATGTAGTACAAAAAAGAGGGGAAAAAATCATGTTGATTATGTTATAGCATACAAATATTAATTCATTTTGTATCTTAAAAAAATCAATAGAAAAATTAAGTTTTTGTCAACCTCTGTCAGAATTGTATCCAGTAAGGCGGTGGAATGCCACCATATATTCTGAATGGTGTTATGGAAAAGTTCTTCTTCTGTAAATGCCATTCTGTGTAGTTTAATTCACCTCCGATTTCTTCTAAGTACATAATGTATTAAATGTTTTATAAAATACTTCAAGATCTTCCGTTGGATGGATAGACCAGTGTTTTATTCGTTTCGTTCCATTCTGAGCGTGTACGTTTATAGGTATCTACTTCTCTGGTTGCGATATGCAATTAACCTAGTGAATATGTTTAACATCGAAATTAGATTAGTCTGGTGGTTGGGCACTATATGGTGCTATGCCTTGTAGTGTGACATCCACTTTTAACAGAGAGTTCCAAAAATAAAATAATTTAAGTTTTGGGTTTTTTTCACAGAATTTATTAAAAATTTTGTATCCGCATCGCAGTATTAATACGTTACAGGACTTTAAAGCGTATACCTCATTTACATACATGTAACACATCAACAAAGATAATTACAGAAAAAAGTTGCGTGGTATTTTGTTAAAATTTGTAAAACTGTTAATGCATATGTTTTTTAACAAAATGTTGGTCAAATTAAATATATTTTACATTTAACCTGACCTTTTATAAAGACTGGTAAAAGAAACCCTATTACATCAAGAAAATATATCATTCGTTGCAGAAAACAAACAGATACATGTATACCTGTGTAAATGTAAATGAAGAATCTTAATTCACATTTACTGAGAAGGTGTACTTAAAATTTTCGTTTTATTGACTAAAAGACATAGGATATACAACATAACTAACAAAAATAGATAGCAAAATTATGAAGAGGCTTCAACCTTAACAACAATAGCACAAGAGATTCATGTACACACGTTTGGCCCACATTCACTCTCCACCAATATCACATCTCACACCCTTACAAAAACAAGGTGACATTCACAAATAACTTCCACAACCTGATGAAATACTGGTAATCGCTCAATTTGGCTCTCGGTGCCAAGTCGAGAGAGAGCCATTGGAGTGAAATCAATGAAAAGTCTGTGAATTATTGAAACGAAAGTACGGCACGGAGCCTTGATTTGCTGTATCTCTGTCAGTGGCCACCGAGACGTCAGAAGCCTTGCTCTATATGCTGCAATCACGCAGCGTCCATTTCCAGCTTTTGTTAAAATTACACGCACCTATTGACAACTTTCGAATGGAAACAGAACGACGTGCTACTCAAGCTAAGTTAATGAACATTTCTTCACACACTGCGTGATGTACAGGTTTTAGATGAAAATAATCGACCTAATACAGGTCACACAATCTATATAACAAAAGCAATCTCCACATGTACCTGAAGCATCCATATTTTTTTTTCATTTGTACTCATTTATGAGTTCTTCTTTGGTTTGGAAATTTGAGGTATATCTGTACAAGCGTGTAAGTTCACAAAGACAGACTGGTAAACAAGTAAAGACCGATGGTTTCCATCACCAGGGTAGAGAAAGCCACGCCCAGATTGCTACTTCGACTCTTCGAGGAGTATTTGGATGCTGCTTATAAATCAACAGAAAATACTCAATTATTCTCAGTCACATATATCACTTTTTTGTGTTACAGCATGAGAAATATCAATATAGCATAAATTGAAGAATTCCGAGTAATTAATTGATATTTTGTTTTTATCATTGAGACCTTATTCCTATGTAATTTTTGCGACCTGCTATTGCTAGTTATGGAATGTTATTGACGCACAATTATATGTTTTAAATAAGTAACTCTATTGGTTTTCAAAGATAATTAGACGCATAAAGTTGGACTACATTGCTCAGCTCAGTTTTTTTTTTTTTTTGGGGGGGGGGGTAATTTTGGTCCCCTTTAACATTTTTAGGGAGAGGGCGAAATAAGGTTTGGAATTTGTACCTAGTCCAATTGTAATAGAATACAATAAAATACCGGTATTTTCAAACAAATCCAACACATTCCCATTAGGATTATATTTTCCTTGTTGTTTCTCCCGAGCTCTTCGGGAAAATTCGGGTTGACATGTCGTAGAGCTACAGTGCCTCACATACAAAAAAAACCTATCTTAACAAATTCTATACAAATATTTGATTCCAAGAAAATCCTCAGACATATATAATACAGATAACTACAGATGTTGTCACTTTACTTGCCTCTGAAATTCTTTTAACTACCATCATCAACCCCGTAAAGGGAAGTAGTGTGGCTTAAATAAAATGGCGACTCGAGATCTGCATGTGAAAGTTTTATAATACTTCATTCACTTTCCGAGGTCGGTTTAGCGGGGGCAAGAGAAAGTTTGCTGCAATTAAAGCGATAGTCAGTGGTAAATTGACAAAGAATTCAATGGAATATTGTATTTTTTCAGAAGGAGTTAATAAATCAGGTTACTCAGACCAAAACTATAGCGCAAGTTTTTTTGGTGCGCCGTAAATTGTAAGTTTTTGTGTGGGAGGCACTGTACATAGGTAAACGGCATGACAACCCTAGTTTTCCCGTAGATCTACAGATCTTTAGCTAATTCAAAAGAAGAACCTGTACTGCTCATATATACCATTCAGTGATTTCCTAATCACAATTTAAACAAAATTGAACTTATCATACAGCATATAGCATGCCTGCACAATTCCGAATGGTTTGAAATTATTGATTCGTAGCACTTTAGAAAATTTTTAAGTTCACAAAGTAAAGTTACCGAAAACAGGTTTCGAATTCCCCACCCCACCCCGTAAACAAAATCATCTTTAGAATCTCCACTTGGATAAAATTCTGGATCTACATATGCATGTGAATATTTAATAATAAATTTATTTCTCTGACGACCGTTGCATTCCTCCACTGACCCCTTTGTTTGTCTAAGACTAATTTGAGAAAATGCATATCTACATCAACGCCACTGCTTTCGTATAAATATCGGTATTTCCGGCGGATTGGCTCTTTATAGAAGATTTTAAAGACATCTATTCTATATTTCAGTCTAATAAGACAATATCCCTTTTTCATTTGAAAATATCTGGCAGTTTTAAAACCAAAGTGCTTTCTGCCAATTCGGTTGATCAGAACTTTGAATCTTGGTTCAGTGGGTTAATAGTAAACTCACCGTATCATACTTATTTAATACAGATTCTATAGCATATTCTTTTCTTCTTCTTTTTTAAACCCAAGGTGTTTAACACCTGATTATAATGTGTGCAAATTAGCGCACTCAAACTTCATTAAGAGCAATTCTTCTCTAGCTCTAACTGATTCTATTTACTCATTAGCAGTCAAACTTTATTTAGTATATGAATTGGTGTACTCTATATAAACAATATATACTACTTATTTTACGCGAGTACTTAATTCCGCGATTCCACTGTTTTGTATCGAATCGCGATCATCATTTTTTTGTTGTTATTATTTCCAATAGTTTAAAACGGTCTGAAAAATAAAAACGAGAATTTAAAATCCGCGAGGGTTGCATCTCGCTATTTAACACAGAAATTAATTCCTCGCGTTTAATTAGGGATCTACAGTATTACACGTATGCATCGGCAGAGAAAACAGCGCGAAATGATGTATATGTAACATCTATAAGTACATGTACACGTACACGCACAGTAAATAACAGTCATTCAAACTACGTGTTGTCTTTAAAACTAAACAAAAGAGAGTATACTGTAAGACTTCCCACGAGATATGCTAAGTTACTTTCTTTAGAACCATTTTAACAGGAGATTGGACTTTGGGTAGTTGTGTCAAACAGCACTGTGACGTAGGCCTGTCTATTTCGTTGCTGGCCACTTAGCTATGGCTTTTTGAAATCAACAAGATTTATCTGACTTTTGAGCTAAGACTTAATGCGATATGTGCATACCGGTAATTCACGCGAAATCGGCGTCATTATTTACTTGTTTTGATGCAAGAAATATAGACAGTAACTTCCTACTGAGAGTCCAAGGTCTTGTTAAAATGGTTCTAACTGTACAATAAAGAACCATCTTGTTGAGAAATTAAGAAGATTTAACGTTGTAAAAAGCCTAATAATTCCAGAATAAAGAATGATTATCGCTTATGATATTTAAGGCAATTCATCAACTTACGTGTTTTAATGGTTGATGGTCTGAAAATTACGGCAGAAAATGAATCATCAAAGATATTCTTTGGTCTTTCAGTCTGCACCGGGCGATATCGAGAATATGGGGTGATTAGTCTGGGGGTCGGGCGGGCAGTGGGAGAATGAGTGGACGGCACCGGAGGTCTGTATTCTATAAGAAAAGCATAATTCCTTTGACGGACTAAGATAGGAAACTATCAGTATAACATTAATGTAATCAATGAATTTAAAATAAAAGCATACACGAATGTGAAGTAACTTTTGTCTAAATCATATGTCAATATATACATGTATGTAACCCTTTTTTTAATTTAAAAAATAATTCATATTTGATATTCAAATTTTATCTAATACACCTAGCTATAATTTAATGGATATCAGATTGTCATATTACCTAGACTATTACAAAGAACATACAATCCTATGTATTTAGTTCATATATACGTATCAAAGGACTGCACTTCATAATTTACAAATAGTTGTAAGAGATGAACAAATTTGAAGTTTAAATGAAATAATTATCTGACTTTCATACACATTTAAAACTGTTCATAAAACATGAATTTTACTTTTAAGTGAAAGTAATTAAAACCAAAATAAGAAAAGGTTAAATTGAAGTCAGAAAAACCATGCTAGGCCAACATCAATATTTAGAAAAGTTGAGTTGTTTTAAACTGTTCTATTTATGGATTGAGACTTACCATGCAAATCAGTATAATCACTGTCCGCTCCCAGTTCGTTTTGGGCGTGGCACTCGTACCTCCCAAGGTTCTCCTCCTGGATGTGAGATATGGTCAGGTCAAGCGAGATGGTCACGGGGTTGTCGTTGTAGAGTTTGAGCTCGTACTTGCCGGAGATTCTGAGGTCCCTGCCGTCCTTCTTCCACACACAGACCCCGATAGGGGATGAGGAACAGCTACACTGTATCACCGTCTCTGACCCCAGGGTGATACCCAGCCTCCGCACCACCACACTCACCTCGGGGGCAACTAGAGTCAAACATAAAAAGGGGTTCATATGTTTTATTTATATCAACAGTTTAGAACAAATATATAGTAGAATGTAAATACATTATTCATAGATAACGTTAGGTTTAATACAAAGATGGTGCATTTTAATAACGCAACTTTCAATCACAGCAATACATAAAGAACAACAGAATATATGAACTTTGTTACTCACAATGAACTTCAACTTTAAATACACGGGTATCCACCATTGACAGCCCATTGTTTGCCCTGCACTGGTACTCCCCAGCACAGTGCCGCGTAATATTACGGATAACAAGGGTATCCCCTGGTAAATCTGTCACTGAAACGATATCCAAAATATGTCTTCAGTCTCACAGAAGGGTGGGAAGGGGGGTCTTAGGCAAACGACTGTTGAGCAAGAACTAGTGATTAAATGTATCTGCTATAAGCGTAAGAATCCGATTGATGTTAGCGAATTATACAACTGTCATTGAAAAATGGATATTTTGGATCAAAGCCAGTTATTTTATCCCTGGTGTCCCTCAATGTAACGAAAAGTGACGATTACTTTCATTCTACAACAGAAACTGTCTATAATTTCCTTTTATTATATATAATATGCATAATTCATAACGAATGAGTCTGGAAGAAAAATATAGCAAGAATTCTAAAGTGAAAATCTGTTATCCGAACAGTCCAAACTACATGTTAAGTACGATATCCTCAAACAAAGGCATGCGTTTAGACGATGAAAAAATAAGCACGCGGTATGTTATCTCACAATGTCATTTCATACACAGTAACTTTTGCAGTTGCTTATTTCAAACGTTGTTGTTTTTGTTAGTGATTTTGTTATTGTTGTTGTTTTTTGAGGTGTTTTAAAAGACGCATTAGAAAACTGAATGCTTTGATAAACAACATGCTTTTTTTTCAAAATCTAACAAAATGACATTCCACTTCTCATTATCACAATTCTCATAAAACATTAAGAATATTCATTGAGCATGCCTTTGCCATTGTAAATCTATACAATTTTGAACAACCTCAACTCTGATTGCATCGCGAATCATAGTAAGAGAGATCTAAACGAGGCATTATCACTTTACGTTTGTACCTGTCATAGAATCGTTTATAGTTGACCGATTTAAGTCTGAGGTATAAAGGATCCAAATATTTAGATATGATTCAAAGAGGATTTGTTTTAATAGAAACATTTTTATATGTAATAGGTATGCATTGTGGTTTCCATAATTCATGCATAAAGTGATTTTTTTAAAAACATAATTGTTTCCCCTGAAATAAAGTAAATGGTCGCGAGTGTGAAAGGCTAGTATTTCTGTATTGTCAAAGAATTCAGTTATAATCATTATCTTGTACCATTCTTGTTTCCGTCCCTGAACCAGTGAATCCTGGGGAGTGGATACCCCGTGGCCTTGCATCCCAGCGTGACCGTCTCTCCCTCCCTCACCATGACCGGTGGGTGGGGTACATTATCAATGATTTTAGGCGGCACTGCAATCAGAAAGTTTCATAAGGCATACATGTACAAATCCCATTGATATACTGGTAGCGCTGGTAACTAGACATGTCGTGAAGCCATTGCTATACTCCGTTATGTCTAGCTAAAGATAAATAAGTCAATGCAACGATAAAAATGAATTCACTGGATTTGTAAGTATTATTTGACCGTAGACGGAAAAGAAAATCACATCATTTAATTTTGTTTGGTCATTATTTTGTAATTATGATCAAAGACAACATTCGCGTTTTTTGTGTTTTACCTGCATAATGCTGTTTTCACTTCACAGGATGGCGCTCTGCCATTTAGTCAACTGAAATGGGACTGTAAGGAATAGCTCTGTCATTCAGTCACCTGTCCAGACATTCAGTTAACTAGATGGCAGAGCATCATAATGTGATTCAATGTGTACTGTAAAAAAAAAAATCACGTACCAATCACGTGAAGATAGACCCTGTTCACGGAAGGAAATGGCGCAGTGTTGATCACACAGTTGTAGAACCCCCTGTCCTCGAACGAGATGTTCCGAATGATGATGTTCCAATCCTCGTCCACGTTTCTATCCGTGCTAATTCTGGTGTCGTCCGTTATCTTCAGGTACCCACGGGTCAATATCGTCCCCCGGGGGTTCACCCACGCCACCTACCATAGAGATCATACAAGGTTCATTTAGTCACCAGAAGGTCTCTTTCTTGTTTTATTTTCAAAACACTGTCATACATTTTAAAAAATTTAAAACTGTATTTCTATTCTATTTTAAACGAATGGCTGTACGTATTAGCTATTCTATTAAACCCAATTCTTGTTGTAAATGGCATTCATGTGTATGAAACGTCTAGCTGCTTATATTGAAATATTTTGAATTAAGGAATAAGGAATCATTCTTTGAGTATTATGAGGTGATCAAATACGGTCGGTGGGATCAAATACAATAAGTCCGAAGGGCTTTATGATAGAACTAATCACGCCCGATATTATTTGATTACCGCATAATATTCAAAGAATGATTCCTTATTACTTATATTTATATATTTGTCAGCAATTGTATGATTAAATAATGAAATAGTCATTGATGAAATTTATTGGACTATACATTACAAAATCGGTTCGTAGTGTTATCATAGACAACAACTCTGGAAAATGTAAATGTAAATTTATTGTTTAATAGCGTGTTGTATTTGCGTATGTTATGTTGTATGTTGTAATACTAAGTATCCGCGTGACAGTAATGTTAAAATTTTACGGCATCATAATTGGTTTTAGTAAACATGCAATTTACAACATGACAACTAAGTTTGGTTATCACAGAACTTTCAACATGACAACTGGTGTCGGACACAATTTACAACGTACAACATGCAACAATAACTGGCGCTTAACACAGAATTTACCACATGACAACTAGTTGCGGTAAACAGACCAAAACAGAACAACTGGTATCGGTAAACGCAGAACTTACAACAAGATAAACGATCATGACGTTCCAAATACAAAATGTACAAGATGACAACTTGTTGCGCTAAACAACTATTCTGAACTCGTAATATGACGACTGATGGTGGTTAAAAATTTCAACTAGACAACCGATGGCGGCCGTTAACAAAGATTTAACAACATGACAAGTGAACGATTTACAACATAACAACGTGTTCTTTGTATTAAACTTGGCTAGGCACTAGCTATAGTTGACACATATGCAAAACTTGCTCGTCTTTATCTCGAGAGCAAATACCTCTACAGAGGACCATTTGAACACAGTTGGTGACGAAACTGTACTATTCTGGGCAAATGTTTTCTTTTTCATTTTATTTAATCAAACTGGACCAAATTAAGAACATAAATCTTTAACAGCGCTGAATCGCACTTATTAGTTAAAACTCGCCGAAGTATCGAGATCCTATCGCATAATTGATCCAAATAAGCAGGGGTTCCTGTGTATTGTTCCGAGTTTCGCCTGACAACATCATGAGAGAAGTGAGCTTAATGCATTTCAATTATGATGCTTTGAATAGTTATTTGCTGTATTTAGCTGTTAGTTCCAAACTTAGTGTTCTGTATTCAGAATTCGAGGGGTGAATATCTGTGGTGTATCGGGAAATAAATAAGTATCTATAATCAAAACGTTGTAATGTTTATGTAAGGTATATTTATAACGCACGATAAACTACCGTCATTGATATGTCACCTTGGACAACGCGCCATTAGACCGTCATTTACGCTGGTGACGTCATATTCTCATTTGAAAATGTAAAAATATCCATTCAATTAGTCAAATGTGTACTATTCAGAATTTAAAATGTTCAAAACACTTCTGAGCTTAAAGATACCATTTATTTTTTGTATTTTTTGTTGCGTCTTTTAAACAACCTACAGTGCCCTTGAAATTGAATTTATAATAAACCCTTTGTTATGTTATTAATCGTGCTATTTCCATATTTTTAAAATATTGTTCATAAATGTTGAAAAAAATCGTGCGTTTTTCAATTATAGTATATACATTGTACATACATGTACTTGTATAAGGTACTATTTACCGATATTTTGTTTTCCAAAAGCACTTCTGGTATTTTGAATAACTGTAAAACTTACAATTCTAAATCTCCTTTAAATTAGAAATGTATTAATCGCATTTTATGCTAGCAATTGTTGTTATTGTTGCAATAATTCACCACAGATGAACAAACTGTTTTAAAACTGTTGACAAAGCCTCACCGTGTAGTTTTCTAGATGGTGGACTTTACACTGGAGTTGGGCATTATCCCCGGCTATTGCTGTTTCATTAGACGTCTGCTCAAAAACAGGCTGTGTATATACAGCCACGTCTTCTAAAGCTAAAAGTACTGCAACAGAAAGAAAACTCAGTTTTATTGGTTGCTGACTCGTGGTATGTATCAAAATGTCGTTTTTATTTTTTGGTATTTCAATAATTTGATAGTGATGCAATTTTACAATTTAACATGCAAAAAATCGAAAATGACATTACAATACAAGACAACGTGATCTCGGGCAGATTGTTATTATGCGCACGCAGATAACGATTAAACTGAAACAATTATTGAAATTCACAGTCCCCATTGGTATTATATCAAGCGAAGACACTCGGTTTCAATAAATATCAAAAATTTTCTTAGACTAATCGAAAGATTTCAATTTAAAAGAAATTTCATTAAGCAACCAAATTTGCAACTCGGACAGAATATACCTAGAGCTTTACTCTGAGGCACTGATATAAAAGCGTAAGCCATGAACTCATAGACATATTGGGCTTAAAAAGGAAGAAAGAGATTGATCACACTTACAAGGGGATAAAACGTCAAACACAAGTGCCTTGTTTTCTTCGTCTGTAGGAAGACTTTTAACACAAAAGGAATTTGCATGATGTGATCAATGGGCTTTTGCTGAGAACCTTGAAAGCTATAATTTGTCAAAACACGGTGTCTTTGATCACAAAAATCTTAAAGTTGTACTAACTCTGATTGCCCCATTACGAAATTGATCATCAGAAAGGACGCCATGTCATCGCATAACCGAAGATTAGGAAGAACTTCTCAATTAGCACAAAAGCGGGCATATTAACAAAATTACATATTTCAATGGAACTGAAATGCTAAGCGTTTTTGTTAAATAGAAAGGCTTCCTTGCAGCAATTTTTTGCTGGTAATTTTGAAAAAGGCATGGACCTTTTATTTCCTTTGCTAACAAGATGGAGCAGAAGGTAGCGGCGTTTATGATACATTTCCTCCAATTTAAGCCATGTGAGGAGAACGTCCTCTCTTTGTTCAGAGGAACCGAGACACACGCTATCCTCGGATTCTTTTGGATTCAATTATCGAATCTTTTAAGAGCTTTCGTGAACTGGGAACCATTCAAAAAAATGAATACAGAAAAATATCAAAACTAAGAATACATCAAATAAAACTGAAAGATTTACGGGGAATAAAGTCTCTGTAATCTGTACTCAAGATCCGATTCATCAGCAGGAAATCGATGTACTTAACAGATTTTTCACCGTTCTTGTATCGAGGAATAAGCTCTTAATTGAAGGGAAATTTATGAAGTATTTGATTTGTCGGCAAATTACTAGACTATGGCACTTCATTACTAAATAAATATTTAGCTTGTCTATTTATTGTGAAATATTTCCATATAAACACGTGTTTTTAACGAGTTTCATTTCAGATATTGTAGTTTAATCCACGTTAAGCTACATGCATGTATACTACTGTTTGTTTCAAGTGAAAAATAAATACATCTGTTATATTTAATTGTTCAATAATCTTTCTGTTACGAGTTTCTTTAAATTCTAATGATGTTTGACATTGAAAATGACAAACATTTATCTTTGAGCTTTTATTTATAAAACTTGAGTGTCTGATAGTTTGGTTTAGTTTTATTTAATGAGGACAATATACTAGTATGTAAACAATAATGTAGTTTAAGAGACGACACATTGTAATGGTTGGAGACTTAAAGGGGCATGGTCACAATTTTGGTCAAATTTCATTTTTCTATTTTCAATGTTTTCAATACTTTAGAAATGCATTTCTAATGATCAACCAAAATTATACTATCAGTTGTAGAGTTATAAGCAAATTACAGTGCTCACAAATCTTTGTTATGTAAACAAGGCTCGTGTCCTGTTTTTGTTTACATTGATTCAATAAACCGATAAAAGTTCTTTTTCAAGCTGATTTCTCTCTCTTCTAATTGATAAACAGTTCCTACAGTTTATCACATTCATTTTATGTCTTAAACTTGAATTTTCACTTCAACATTCAAAATGTAAACAAATCATGACGCAAGCTTTGTTTACATAACAAAGAATTGTGAGCTCTGTATCTCGCTTTTAATACGATGACTGACATTCAAATTGTAGTTGACAATTAAAATGCCTTACTGAAGCACTGTAAACATTAAAAACGGAAAAATAATATTTGATCAAAATCGTGACCATGCCCTTCTAATCCATATTAATTTTATGTGATGTTGTGGTCTCTCTTTTCATCTTTCTTAATTTGCTTTATTTCAAAACAATTTCCAAATTGTCAAATTCTGACAAATTGACAATGCTATGAAGTACAAAAAACGAATTTAAATTTACTACTGACAAATTGACAATGCTATGAAGTATAAAAAACGAATTTAAATTTACTACTTTGTGTCATTATTTAAATAAACACCCGACATAGTGGATTACAATGCTTTTCTTTAGAGTGGAAATTATTTTGGACACATCAGTAATTCGGAATTTAAAGAATTGATCGTTTATGGTTTTTGCATGCATCGAAAGTGTTCGCACTTCGTCATCATTTTGGTGCACTTGGGAGCAGTATTTAGGAGGTGAAATTCTATACAGCTCGAGTTCATATGGTTGGGAAGATATTACGAAGAAAGCTTTTATTTGTTGTTTTCCTGTTAAATGAAAGATGATAGAGATTGAGTATAACGACCCCCCTGATAATTCTCTCTCAGAAAATCGTCACTCCAACACACACGATTTATAATTCTTGTGGATAGATGGACTGCTTTATCTTTCAATTCCGAATTCTGAATTCATTGGGTGGTAATATTAAACACTTTTAAAGATGAGACACATATAAAGACGTTGAAAAATATTAAAATTATGGAAAGTAGATGTAATTCGATTGATTCGTCTTTCGATGAGGAGAAAATTGTAGTAGTATAGTCACAGAATTTCTGATTTCGCTCCGATGGGAACATTCTCATTAAATACCTTTTCAAGTAAAAGCAATAGCAACAAGTCTTAGATTTATAATTTGAAAACTGCATGAAAATTGTTTTCAAATTTGTATGTATTTAATATTTGTCCTTACATAGGCCATTTGATAAACATGTTTGAAACGTGGGTGTAAAATAGGAAAGATATTAATACAAATAATTTATCTCCAAAACTAACAGTATTGTAACGCTTTCGAGTGTGTTATGATTTACATGTTACAGAAGGCCTGCGATATTAGGTTTTTGTATTATTTACTTGTATGAATACTTATCAGTTCTAGTTGAAATTAATACGCTTTGTCCGTACGTATCGCTATAAAAGACAGAGTGTTCCCTGATCGCTGAAATAAGTCCTGCAATGCATTGATGATAAAAAAGCTATTTTCAATTTCATTACACAATAAGAGAATATAGTTTTTGTTTATCAAAGACCAGTATTATTATCTCTGATTTATGTCCAGAATGCATACAATTTCTACATGATCGCCATTTGGAAGACACATTTATAAACACGGCTAGTATATATATATTTTTTTGATATTGACATTCGGTCTTCTTGGTACAGTAGCTACCGACGCTGAGACAAAACAGATTGCCCCTTTTCACGTTCTTACGGAGCAAGAAATGAAATAACACGCCGATGATCTAACAGGCATGATCTTACAAAAGCACAGATTATAAGATATTTTGTCAATCACAAATCGATCTCTTTCCTTAAGAATTTATTGCTGACTGCTCTCTGAAATGTTCTGTCTTTCATCCTTCGTCTAAATGTACACTTTTAATTGATTGAAAACGCAAATATGCTCGATTTATTTCAATCGGTCATAAATATGATATATTAAATGATTTGGGGGGAAACGAAGCCGTAGATTTTATTTTGATTGCCACAAATGAAGTATGTTCCACTCCAGATGAAAAATTCAGGAACAAATCGGCTTTGTAGTGGGTACAACACGCGAGTTCCTTTGATAATAGAACTTCTAACATACTTACCACACATTCAAAAAAACCAAATTATGTACAATATTGTCTGCTGGTACATGTAAGTTTAGATTTAAAACAGATATAACAATCTTTTATTTGTTTACACTGAGTGATTAAAGTTACATGCCTCTTTTAAACTTGGTGTACATGTACGTCCTATATTTAACTTTTTTAAAATATGATAAAAAATCGTTTTATTCTCACAAGTTTGAAGTTTGTTTATTTGTTCACATCTACCATCAAATTATTGCAGGAATTTTTGGGATGGTTTTTTTTTACCACAATGTGTCGTAAGACTTTTGTACATTCTTTGTGACTTTTGTGTTTAAGAACATGTAAATAATATTTAGATGACCAATGTATAGCTATTGCATATTTGTTAATTTTAAAAACAAAATCTTCGAATTTTTTATCATTAGATATAAAAGCATAGACTATAATGTAAAAAAGGTGCAATCAAATCAAGTGATCAATGAATTTAAACGCACTTATGCACACGTGGTTAGAAAACGTTTAGTTTTGTTTTAAAATGGGATAGGTGGTTAATATTATTGGTATTCATCCTGTTAAATGACATTAGAAAATCAAGTGCCCACACCGAGATTTGAACCAGCGACAATGTCTCACTGGCAAGGCGCTTATGACCACTTAATCCTGTTTAAGTATGTTTATTTCCTTTTAAAATTTAGAGTAGAATAGAATATACATGTACATATTAATGTATATATAAAAAAAACTAGCTAGATAGGTTTTGAAATCAGATTTGTCTAGTGCATATATATAGATTAATTTCATCCGAACAAAACCCTGTTAAATCACGAGGTGAGACAACAAGATGAGAAAAATGCTAGATTTGATGGTAATAGATTGGTTGTCATCGCTGAAAGATTTAAATCAAAGTTTTCATCGAGCAGATTATCAGAAGGGTCTACCGAAACCGAATTTCCCCACTGGTGATTCTTTTACGTTTAATTGAATGCAAGCATAGTCACAGAATACAGTCGACTTTCTCATTGTATGAAAATTAAAGAAATCTCTTCAACATTCCGTGGTTACAAAGGCAATAGAATTGAAGGAAATTTACTCAGCAGAGAAAGTTTTCGTAAAATCTGAAATCTCTGGGGGAGAGAGCGTGCATGTGTTCATATTGATTGGGGAAGATCGAGAAATAAGGTTCATCCTACACATTTAATTAAAAACAATTAAAATTTATTCTTCTAACATTACCATTATCAAATTAAGGAAAATGATTTGTAATCTCAGTTTCTTTACTGTTTTGCAAAAGCTGCACCTTTCGGGGGGAAAAAATCAATTATAACAGGGAGTTGTAAATTAGTTTACTGTATTATATATAATCTTTTGAATCTTGATTTTCTTTAAGGTAAAATATATGAGTATACTAGTTTTATCAACTAAATTTATGAAATTATAATCTCTGTAGGTAAACAAAATGAAACATTGTATAGATATTTCTGTTGATCAACAAGGTAATCTCAAGTTTCTATTAATTACTGAAGTAGACGAATTCCCCTCAGTGTCTTTTCCAATTAAAGATATTGATTTCATTAAGACATATATTTTGTTTAAAGCTTTGATTTGTTGCAACAAACTTAAAGGTCATACGGCGACATACAACAAGACAAAAATCTTGAAATTAAATAACGAATGTATCTTGATGTAAATTGATTGCACGAGAGACTATTTCGAGATTCTTAAATGTCCTTACCTTTCAACAAGGAATCAAACAGCCAGATGAAGCGAGATAATTTCAGCTTTATCTTGATTTTCATCTTTATGTAATTAAAGTTAAAAAGTCAGGTCCACAAACTGCTACTTAACGCTGATAAGTTCTTTAATGAAGCTCACATATTCCTCCAAAAACCGACTCATGTTATCGCACAGACATCTGTTGAATATTAAAGTGTAATAACGAAGTTGTTTTGAAGACGCTGTGTGAATAAATCGTTTAAATCCACCAAGAATGAAGAAAAAAAGATGAAGATGGGATCAGAGCAATCTTATTTGTACCTTTGAAATTACACAAAACGACTCGTCTTGGTGCATCCTATCTTATATTCACTAAACTACTGTTCCTAAAATCTGAAAGTGTTCAACTTTACAAGTAGCGTAGAAAATTAGGAATCCAGTACGGAAACTATCTGAATATTAATAACTTATCTCCATACTCAAATAAGGAGGGTTTGTGATTGACGGTGTGAGGCACGGAACGTGACTTCTCCCTTAGATGTCAGGTAAACTCGTTTTTACCATTGTTAACGAACCTAGTTATAATGATTTTCTTTCACCATGTCTGAGATAGCATCCAGTTGTTGGTTCAGATTTCCGTCTTCCGTGTCCCTTCAACCAGTCAGCCCTAGGTAACAGGTCTGATTATCTCACCCACTAATTACCGCGCTAGGATGCACGAGTTCTGTAGCAATCCCTCCTCAGTTCCCAAATCGATTCAACTTTTGTTAAAAAGTGTCGTAAATTATTAAATTCCACCCGTTTGAGCGGAAAATAGAGTTTTGTTCAAGAGGAATTATGAAGAAATAAGTTTTGTTAATTTTGCACCGGTTACGTTTTTCGATACGGGCTGTTTTTCCAGTCAAATAATACGAAATGCGCCACTAGCTGTATCAGATCTTTACCAATATCCTGTTGAGTGGAAGATGTACGAGTCGAATTTCTATTCTGTTTTCTATTCATTTATGAAACTTCTGACAAAATGCAGGCAGTAAATTAGATAAACAATGCTAAACCATGCGGATGAACGGCCCCCTGTTCGGGAACAGGGTGGTGAGCGCGCGGTTTGCTAATACGCCTTTATTGAGAGCGATACACACATTAATTCTAATGAAGGGTTTGATTAAGATATATATTGTAAAATCAATCCCGACACTTATTAATATTTCAGGATTGAACAATACAGAGGTGTAGATTGTTGCACGGATGGATATTCACGATCTGCGAAAATGTTATATAGATTTGCATGCAGGAGCCGACTTATAAAAGGTATTTTCTGCATCGATCTGAACGGCCAATAAAAAGCCGGTCTGGACAATAGTAAAATTCAATAAAATCACAGGTTTTAGTCGCGTCCAATTTGTCAGCGATCTGCTGTAATTATGAGTCGCCGTTGAAACTAGCGAAAGGGCCCTAATTGATAATCAAATCTTCTGGTATGACAAGTACGCAACAGATGTATTGATTCATTCTCTCTCTCTCTCTCTCTCTCTCTCTCTCTCTCTCTCTCTCTCTCTCTCTCTCTCTCCGTACTCTACGTTCTCAAACATTTTAAGCAATATTGCCACTTCAGATTAGACATCTGTATTACTTCTTCAGGTGGCTCCCAGTAATAAAATAGAACTTGTATAAATTCACGCGAGTTCCTTTATTGAGATGAATCTACCGGGCGTTTCCTTACGATATAGATGAAACGGTTCTAACTTTTCTGTTTGGAACGGTCAACAATCTGACAGGCCGATTTGATTCCGTTTTCACACTTGTCGGAGTCCGGACTGATAGCATTGATTCAGCATAGAGCTAAACTAATGGCTCTAGATTTACCCAGCTCTTGACGGCGAGAGTTTATAGAGGCTATATCACAAATACAAATGTAGAGCCTATTTTTGTACATTACGCGTCTTCATTTACTACTACTTATGTTATATATATATATATATATATATATATATATATATATATATATATATATATATATATATATAAATAGTGAAGAAAACGTTTTTGTATTAAAAGTCTGAGAGATAAAGGTTTTCTTTTTAAAGTCTTATCTATTGGATACAAAGCACGGATATTCATCACCTTTTTATAGCATTTAAAATCAAGTGATGCATTTATATATATATATATATATATATATATATATATATATATATATATATATATATGGTCCGTTTTTTCGTTTTGCTTAGATGGCCTAGTGGTTAAGAGCGGTTGCCGTTCACTGCTAGGAGAGTGAGTTCCATATGTCGTGAGTTCAAGCAACGGACGGGGCGGAGGTGGAGCTCCAATATAGTGAATTTCCCTGTGCTATATATATATATATATATATATATATATATATATATATATATATAACATAATGTATTTAATCTGAATCTTTTTAAAAGAAAAGAAATCTAATGTTAACATACAATGTTTTATGGGAAGATGACAGTATCTTTCGATCGTATAACGAAAAATGGTTAAGTTGTTAAGGATTCTACCAGTTGAAGCCTTCTATATACTGGACCATCCAATTTCAATATAACATCTCCAATAGCAGTGTCACCTTAGGTCAGTTTCCCTTGATCATCTAAAGAGAAACCCATTACTTTGTAATCACTGTGTCATTAATAATGAACGGTTTAATCAACAGTTCCTCTCTGTGATTATTTAACACTTGTAGCAATGGGATCAATTATAAATGATTACGTAGTACAAAAGTTACGCGTAAAGTATTGCGTTCTAAATTAATTTTAAGTTGGGTGGGCAGCTCTTTATTTATCGATATCAATGCTCATCGCATGTAGTTCGAAACTGTAGGTTAATGCATTGAACCTTTGAAAACTGAGAGAGAGAGAGAGAGAGAGAGAGAGAGAGAGAGAGAGAGAGAGAGAGAGAGAGCCTTTTCCAAATGAAAAAGTATTTAAAGTAATAGGCCTACGCAAAATAATATCGATATAGTCGAGACAATTATCATATGAATATATATCTTTCTGTTTACTCATCTTTGATTAAAACCACAACAAAAACGTCAAACTGTATTCAAAAGCCCTCCTCCCGACTGAAATCGACAGTATTTGGTATTGATTTTTAACTTGAAAGGGTCCTTCAAACGACCTCGATTTGAACATCGTTAATATTCGGAAATATTAATTCTATACAAACACTCCATCAGCCGCCATCGTTTCTTTTACTTATCCAACAATGGCAGCAGGTGACAATTTTCTCGACATTGCAAAGTGATCGTGTATACTAGATTGTATTAAGATCAATATAGATTTAAATTCATTTGATATTCTGTATTGATAAAGGAACAAGAAGTCTCGGGAAATTTACATTGTGTTTCATTGTTAAGCAAATATTGTTTAATTTAAACGGTTAAACTACAACGATGCCCATTGGTCCTAATTTGTCACATGACTGACTTAAGTACATTTTTGTTGCTTTCTTCTGTGCTTGGTGATTTTCTGGTGGGCATCAGTTTGAGACAATCGCTCATCTTGCCATGGCCGCTCTCTTCCTATCTTATGCATATATAGAATTAATGTGGTGTTCATACAGAAACATGCGTCCGCATATTGAAACTATATGTAGAACAAATCAATTCTCATCTTGGCATGCTCTTGCTGGTCCCTAACTTCAACGAGAGAACAATTTCTCCTTTAATTCGAAAGTTAATTAAAAGTAAATATGTTCTTATAATTCTATATATGAAATTTGAATTTTGCAATCTGTTACAAATACTTCCGCTGAAGATGTATCATTTTCAATTTTCAATTCATCGTAATGGATAATTTGACCGAATAAAAAAAAATTTAAAGAGATTTGAGCGGTCAAACAACATATTCCACAGAAAATGTATCGATATTTGTTCGTTTTCCTTCAGCAAAGATCTTTTGTCATTATGATATTTTATTTCCTTTTTTTATTGTAAAATTTGTAGATTTTGGTTTGGTTAAACTGACTGTGATGTTTGAAGGTAGAATGTACATTAAATGTTGGACGTACATGTATTCGCGCTTTCAAGTGTTGTTGGTCAATTAAATCATGAACTTATAATTATTGTGCTTGTATGGGTTTAATTAAATATTTGTACCAGTCATCTATTCAATTACTTATGCAGAGTTTTTAAAATGCAGTATTTCGATTATTTGATTTGTTTAGTAATAAAGTATTGTTATGTGGTTTAGAAGCTGTTGGTAGATCAAATGGAGTATTGTTTTGTGGTTTAGAAGCTGTTGGTAGATCAAATGGAGTATTGTTTTGTGGTTTAGAAGCTGTTGGTAGATCAAATAGAGTATTGTTTTGTGGTTCGGTTGACATACCGTTGTTGGGCTGCTTGATATACATGTATCTAAAGTTGTGTGGATGTGTGAGTTTTTGTATTGTTGGTCGGTAAGGAGATACACTGATATGCGAGGGTGTTGAGTTGATTACTGGTGGCGGTTGTTGTTATCCAGTAATTTAGTTCGATATAAACGTTTTGTGTGTGGGGGGGGGGGGGGGGGTTGTAGAGATAAATTGTTATTGGTGGATGTAAATGTGTATCAAAATGCTCACTTTTCATTTTTATTTGAAGATTTCTTGCACGGTACATGAAGAGTAATGTATGTATGAATGAACCATGTGTTTCAGATTATGATTGACATTGGTACCAAAATATCTAGCTTCGCTACAGTGCAACAAACAGAAATATTTATGCGAAATCTTTTTTCTAATATAACACAATTCAAATCCTCTCAGCGATAATTAATTCGTGTTATATCAGACCTATACCGCTAAAGAAAAGAAACATGTCTCCCGCGAGATCCTAAGCGCTACATATATTGTCATATAGTAGCAAATCTTACATCTTTTAATAGCCAACAGACAATCCTGTCAAATAAATGGATGAATCACCGCTTCTTTTTACATCAGTATCTACATATCAAGACGTTCGAAAGCAGGAACTTAAATTTGATTACGAAAATATCTTATTCAATTGATAAATTCTAAGAATTCTTGACAGTACCCCACAATACTACGTATTAAGTGTCAACCGACATCAATATTTGCTAATGAGACGTACATGTACCCAGACAGCTGTTAAGGTGTTGATTTCGATACGATCAACTTAGTTTACGCTTCTTATAGTTAGATAAGATTGTTGATTTTGATAAACAATTCAACGCACCGGAAGTGTAGCTTGTTCTTTATGTGGACGGGGAATAATTTCTTCCATAGAAGGCTGCCGTTAACTCAGCGGTTCTGACTCACCGTTTCCTGGATCACTTTTTGTTCGTTTTCAAGATTTCTTGCTCCAGCTCTTATTAAATAATTTGGCATCTAATAGCGATAGTTGGATTTTATAGGAATTGAGTTGCTAATGGTGGTGATATAGAAAATTGCAGAACACAATGAAGTTTAATTACAATCTGCTCGATGAACAAAACGAAAACGACCCAAATTCTAGGCTATGGGTTTCAACCTAAAACGGTTCAATATTATTTTCTATTAAATTTTATCGTCGTTTTTCCGTTCACGTAATATTGTCTTGCGATTCTTTAATCGGATTCTGAGTTTAAGTTTGAAACTGGTCAGGGAAAAAGACGCAATTTCAATTTTTGTGTTAATAAATTAACTGATGAATGAATTGTTTGTAGTCTTCTCTCGTAAAAGCGGTATTTCATTTGGAAACTTTGATCTTTATCGATCCCAAATATGACAATCTTAAAATTAGTACGTATTTTAATGTAGAATTGAGATTTAACTGCATGAAGACAAAAAAAAACCATACCAGGATGGGCATATAAATCTTACATTCACTTAATCGGGACATTCTTATATTAAAACATGGGGAACTATTTTATTTAAAGTATTTGTGGAGTTTTATGTAAACTCTCAGTGGTGCATGTCAGATGCCATCATTACAAATTGGATCAGGCTTGTAGTACTACAGTACTGTAGTATGTCGTCTAGAATAGCAACAATTTGCCCGGCCGTGGTTATTTTTGGTTTCTACGAAAATTAGTTTACTATAAGCCCTATTTTTGAAATACCAATTGTAAATTGCTTTAGAAATCAATGATTTAAAACATAAACAAAGAGACCTTTTCGATGTTTTCGATGTGATTGACCTTTTTCAAACATATACATTGTCTAAGAATGAATTTAATACGCTTATTTCAGGAGATTTTCAGATGTTATTTTATAATGAAACTAATTAGACTCTGGCTGGTATCCTGAAGTGAAAATAAGCAATATGCATAGCAATCATGCAAGTGATAAATCTCTCTCTCTCTCTCTCTCTCTCTCTCTCTCTCTCTCTCTCTCTCGTTGTTTTAATTTAAAAAATACACAATCATTAATTGTTGATATGTAGTGTTATGGAGGAGTGATTATTAAAAATGAATTTAGAAATTACAATTAATTTGGAATCGTGTATAATCTAACTTTCAGCAGTCTTTGAGTAATATTTAATCATAAATATTTTACATGAAATTGATTTAGTTCATGTTGAAATTCCAGACAATATTGTTTACCGCAAAATCAAATTAACGAAAATACATGTGATATAGCTTCAAACAAAGATTTCCTTTTCTGGTATGCAATCCGTGTAATTTCTGGTAAGAAAATATTTGTTATCCCACAAAATCCCACTGTGTGGTCTTCTGACAAAGATGATGTACTCGTGAACCCCTGCAGCACTCGATTTCCTGCGTTTACTAATAGATGATATACGTTGTAGACCATTTCAATCCGTGACATCGCATATTACTATGTTTTGCCTCTTCATTTTGTATTGTTAAATTATAAACGGTGAAAATATATATGCACATACATAAGCAGTATTCTATATTTAATAGACTACATTTTCATGTATCATAGTTTTTTGTGAACATATTTATTGCAGAAGCATAAATGATAGCAAAGATAACTCTTTTTTTCAGCAGTTTATTCCAGCATTTTAAAGATCAACTCGCACATTAATTCTTCCTTCTTTCTCAACATCAATGTTATTTCTCTTCAAGACTTGAGGGTTTATGGTCGTTGGCCTGTAGTGAATCAATCAATTATTTATCAATTCAGTGCTGTTGCGTTAAATTCCTTCTTTTATAATTCCTGTTTTGGGACAAATGCTGGAACTTGTATAGCATATTTTTGCCGGCACTGTCCTGGTAAAGAGTAATTTCCAGAGCGCAGGCGTGAACTGACTTCCGTAATACAATAAGATCGGAATCAACAGGCACCTTTTGATTCATTTCTCCAAGTAGCAGGCCCTTTCCAGAAAAGAGCGCCAAGTTGACTTTTATTTTAAATAATTAGATCTGACGCTAATTTGACGTTGAATTTTACCTTTTGACATGATTTATACTAAGAAACTGGGTCCCTTTCTTGGCATTAACGTATTTAATTGTAAAGTTGACTTCTTGTAATTCGTATAAATATGCATTGTCATCACTCTCTTCATTTCAAGAGATCAGTGGAATGGGCATATACATGTATAAGTAGGTTTAGATTATGTCCCTTTATTATAAACAATAAATCGGAAACAGTCAATTCTGAACAAGATACAATAATTCACTTTGTTTACACGGATGCCAAGTCTAGAGAGGAATGGAAATATAATTAACACAATGATAGATCAATTTTATAAACCCAAGGCATACATCCTCATTCTAAAGGTCGCTGTACTACTCATTTTTTACCATTTTTAAAAGTTTTCAAGAAAAATAACATTTCAGACATTTTCCCTCTGAAGGATATTAAGGCTCAGTATTATATAGTAATCTATATTTAGTTCACACCGCGTCTCGGATGTGTTTGCCATATAATTAAATGCGTACTTAGTAATGCAATACTTTCTTATGTTTAAACCATGCATGTAAACTCGAAACACTTTCAAGGTAAGAATGTCAGAGTTTTTGATGATTTTCAATGTTACGTTTAAAATTGTCGAACTTAAGAAGGTTTCGTGAATTTCCATTTCTTCTCGTCTTTTCAAATGGGCTGTATTACATGTATCATGAATGTTTCTTATCCAGCCTAATTCTTATTCTAGATATGCACAGTATTACATCATTTAAAACTAGTATTTTATTTCTATTTCACTAAATGTACTATACTGTTATAAATATTAACTGTATGGCATTGTAATATATTATTTTATTAATATTTACACAACAAGAGAGGACTATCTAAGTTTTTAGAACTTGTGTCCGATCCTTTTGGCATTTAATAGTCAATAAAATATGTTCAAATCAACTCATTGTATAGAAGACTATGCCTTAAAACTGTCATTCATGCATTCAAATGTTCATTAAGATGATGTCTTTGTGGGTTTTTATTTTTTAGGGTTTTTTTTTTTGTTTGGTTGGTTTTTTTTATTATTATTTTTTTTTGGGGGGGGGGGGGTATCGCAAAATAAATTTACCAACTATGTGTTGTATCTTTACTTGATATTTCAAAAAATGCCGTTCATGGTATTAATTTTTGTGGGATTTTCCATTAAAGCGTTCTTCTATTCGTTCTATTTGTGAAGAAGACTCGATGCCTACAGACTAATCTTTTATGAGTCATGATTTGATCAATAATAACATTTTATTAGACATTTGCAGAGAACAGCAGGAAAAATCGCACTTCATAGCATAAAAATAACAACAGTTAACATGCATTCAGAGTTGTTTTATTTCTAAGATAGAAATTGGAAACAATTAAGTACAAATAAATTCAAATTTTCTTCAAAAATTTTGAAAAAAAGGTTAAGCGTTAATCTAAAGACCCAGTCTCGTGTGTTCTTTTGTGCATTGCTGTCTGTGACAATACAATGTGGTTAGTCTCCCTCTTTTTCTCTCTTTCTTTCTTAGATAGATAGATAAATTAATAAATAATAAAATAAACAAATAAATAAATACATTGAGATCATTGATACATAGAGAGTCAGTTCTATACATCTAATAGATGAAACGGTTTTCTAGATAACAAGCAGTTTATATCTTTTTTTTAACTAGTATCATGCGTAGCCTTTTTAGTTATATTTCCTTTTTTAATACATCGTTTTTCCATACCAAAACGCAAAAAAATTATATCTTTGTCTTGAGATTCTGAGCAGTTAATTTTATCTTATAAAGCGGACAATGCAGTCGTACACCTAGCATAAAGGTGTTGGAGCAGCAGGTAAGTTACCATTCACAGCGAAGTGAAGAAGACCTGGAAAATTAAATAACAGATGATGACGACGATGACGACGAAGATGATGATGATGATGACGACAAGTTGAAATAACATCATTAAATAGTACACTTAACTTTTCATCCATTATTGAACGATTTATTTTTACCTGCCACGGCGGACTGGAACCCCGCGTTGTAATCACACGCCACCTCGTTAGTCCGGAAGTTGTCACGGGCGTCTTCGTAGTAATCGTTCTGGTCCGGTCCACCCACAAGGGCGCCCTGCAGCACGTGCGGATTGGGGTCAGGGCTGTTGTAATCGTTCCAGTCACAAACCTCAGGCGGATAGTCACAGGAACTAAGGAAAGAGGTGTACATGTATGTTACAGGGTCAACAAATGATATAGAAAGATAGAAATAGTTTCATAATTACTTGTACAACGCATGTAATAAAACAACGGGTTAATCACACATGACTAGAGAATTTTTTTAAAAAACATTGCAAATATACAAAATAGCGAAGAACAAGGGTATATAAGGCTTTAAGTTAGATAATCCCCACCTTTAGTGATCATTGGGATTTTCTAGTCGGCTTATCACATTTTTTCAATTCAATAACGCAAACCTTTTTTACTAACTTGTTCTAAATATGACAGTAAATTAAAAATAAAGCAATACATGTATATGTAAAACTAATTTTACCTTGCGCGGTGATGTGGTTTCAGAGGGTACTCGGATCCATACCCAATCACATAACTAAAGTCATTGTCGTTATCTCCTAACATGTAGTGAACTTGTGACATTGCCCATTGCTTGTAGTTAGCTGCGTTACCTATTCCTGCATCTGCAGCCAGGAGAGCAATAAAAGCCGCATTGGCTGAAAAACAAATCACAATACATGTATATTCAATCATCAGAAAAATACAAATATAAACCAAGGAAAATCATTTGTTGATATTGTTTTGCATCTGTTCTAATCCTATCCTTACCCGAGTATCTAAGGGACCCCCATTCGAGTCTCCAGGCGAGGCCACAGGGGGTGTACTGTACGCTACCCCCGGGCATGTAGGACGCGATGAAGCTTTCTACTGCCGACTTGTACTTGGTTTCCTGGGTTATTTCATAAAGAAGAACCTATAGAAAATATAATATACATGTAATTAACGAAAATCACAAAGTTGTTTTTAACCTTTAGAAATGCCCTTTAACCTTTAAATTTCTTTAGATCATCCATAAGAGCTAACAAGCTTTGCAAGTTATTATTCCCAACAAGTGTACCATTTGCAGTTGTAACAATGTGTTGATACTTTTACAAAATTGTAAGCATTTATTAACTAAACAATGTCAACCCCATACTTTCAATTATTCCTTATGATTATACTGCATACAGGGTTATTTTTGCCCTGTTGTTTTTAGGGGGGGTTTTTTGTTCAACTGAATAAGACGACTGTGCTTAAAGAGAAGTAACTTTCAGTTTTCAATTAACCTTGTTTTAAATTCGCCAACTGCCAATGAGGCGAATGGGACGAATATAAAACAAGGGCAATAATTTCCCTGTAAACCAGTATTCTTAAGTGTGTGACATGTGACACTTTCCATACTTTGCTTACTTACGTCACAGAGCATTGTCTTGTCGTCCCAGTCGTAAGCCCATCTACCGGGACTGTAGCTGTTGTAGAAGGCAATGGCGTCAGTTCGATATCCGGGCTTGTTGGTAGCTTGGTATAGAAGGGCGGCACTGACACACATTTCGTCTCTATACTCGGACGAACTACAACATAATTATATACATGTAAGTAAATGTTTATGGATACCGGTATCATTCATTTTAAGTGATGTATTGTAAAGTAATCTATATACCTGTAGAATTTTGCTCCTTGTGGAATATCGCTATTGTATGTGCCTTGGTGTGCCTTGGCAAATGCATAAAGGCTCTCTGCACTTTCTAATAGACTTGTTGAATAAGATGAGTCTAGAACAACACAGGTAAATAAATGCTTTGAACTTTCAAAATCTGAATTTCAGTTTTCTATTCATTTAATATTCTCTATGTTTTCAACTAACCTACGCCCATAAAAGCCAAGGCTCCTGCTGCTAATGCTGCGGCCGTCCCTCCGGCTACGTCACTTCCTCTCTTGGAGCTGTCAAGGTAGTATGGTGGTCGAGAGATTGTCATATCTTCAGGACGAGTCCAAATCGCGTGATCTGCAGTACCGTTTCCAACCTTGCAACAAAAGAAAACTATTTCTCTTAAAGAATACCAACTTTAGATAGGACATGGGAGTGAATACGATTCGTTCATGCTAGATCGCATACAATTATAAATGTTCAGGCACGTAGCATCGTTTTTTAAATGAGGGGGGCCCAACTCTTCCAAAAAAAAAAAATCCCAAAATCATAAAATTCTTAATCTTTAAGGGGGGGGGGGGGGGGGGGGGGGGGCTGGTATACCTTTAACTTCAATTTCACTCTTAATTCCCTTTTTTTCAATTCAATTTTTTACATACTCCCAAAAAAGTGAGGGGGAGGGGCAACTCCAGGATATTTCAATTTTTTATATGTAAATTCAAGAATAATGTTTCCTGCGAGAAAAAGTGTGTCCCCCCCTTGATGCTACGTGCCTGATGTGTGTAGGAAGTCATGGGTCTTTGCGTTAGTATTAAGGTCTCCACGGAGAAAATCTCTTACAAATGACCAGGTTTAGACGTAAATAAGCCATAAATTCAAAGATTTTGATTATAGATATATGATTTAGATGAACCTGTGCATAGTATATTTGAGTCGAATTTCGCCAGCATTTCAGGAAGTAGTCCAGAGGCCATTTGATAGAGTTGTACATATGTTGAAGCTGATTCGATGCACTGTAGGCGTCTTTCCATTTGTACAAACCTACAGCCAAGTTTATGACCGAAGCCGACATTGGAAGATTAAATTTCACTGTGTCACCAGCTATGGAAAGAGAAATATCATATTTTAAAAATATCAAAAACAGCTGTATCTTTACGCGATTATTTTATTCTACCAATTTTTTTGTCAATGAATTCTCTATACAGATAACACCAGCTTACCATCGTACCACCCTCCCGTCAGATCCTCCCCATTAATCCCAGAATCCCCTAGTGCAGAGTCCCCCCGCCAGTCAATACGGTGGGTAGGGGGCAGATCTCCCGATTGTTGAGCCTCGTAGAAAAGGATCGACTTCTCCAGAACTAGACCGTAGTTGTGAGCTGTATTAGGCGGGACTGCTGTCGTTCCGCTTGTTGTTGATGTGCTTGGTGCAGATGTTGTAGTGGTGGTTGATGAAGCTGAAGTTGTTGCTGTGCTTGGAACAGCTGCTGTTGTGGTAGTCGTTGTTGATGAAGTAGGTTGGGTGGATCCAGGCGTGATTTGACTTATACAGGAACCTTGAGGGTAACTATTTATAGTGCCGCTGTAATCAACCATGAAGTTGATTTCTAACGTGGCAGGAGATACCTCGTATTTATTGTTTAACTCGTACAACATCCCATTTAATGCATTGCTTAGGATATTCATTCTCCAGATCTAAAAGTATAACGCATAAAGTTCAAATTATTAAATTGAGGTTCATTCACGGTGATGAATGACGCTTTAAGGTTGATGGCATTTGCTCACAAGTACCTCGTGTTTTAGGTTTTTAAGTATATCTTTCCATCTTTGGTTCATTAGACAAAGTAAATACATTAATTTCATGGCTACCTTAGTTACATGTACTTTCAAAAGTGTATTTATAAAAATCGATGGCAATTTTTAACGGCTGACAAATTTAGATGTAAGTCGGTATAGAAGTCTAGACGAAGTGAAAGACTCCGTACTAAACTTTATTTGATATAATTCAGAATTTTTATTTAGATAAATAAGTCACGTATCCGGTTTCAAAATGTACATCTTTTATCTTTGTACTGCACGAATTTGACATTTAGTTTAATTGCATGTTTCCGGATATGTAAGTTCTTAAGAAGAATAAACAGGACACAATAATTCAATAAGCAAGAATGTACTTTACTTGTTAATGACTCACTGTTTTTTCTTAAAGTTGATGCTTTAAGAAGATGTGCTAATATAATTGCGTAAATTACTACCACAAGTAGTTTTGCTATGATGTTAAAATACAATTTCAGTTTTTTTAATTATTTAAATCATATAAGTTGAATGCAAAAGCAACATTTCAAAATATTCTCGAACGGAATTTTTGTTTAGAAACACGAAGAAGAGGAAAAAAAAGCTTTGTTCGAATTGAGCCCCCCCCCCCCCCCCCCCCCCCCCCCAAATATAAAATCTTCGCTGCATTTGCTTTGTTTGATGAATTTGATAACAAACCGTCTTAATAAATTGAAGAAATCCGTTTGCAACCAAATTATACATTGTTACATGTAATACATCTTGCACTAAATTCGATATCTAATTTAAACAATAAAATGCTTTCTTTGGTGATTCATGCGGACATAAACGTTCATATTGTATTAAAAATGGATATTTTAATTGAATGATTGGGAATCGCAATATGCTTCTCTTAAACAAAATCAGTTCTTTTTTTATACCGCCATAAAACCTTTTAAAAAATATGTAACGCAGACATATTCTATAAAATATTCCCGCTTTTTAAAAAAAGTGCTAAAAAAATGATATTTTGCTAATAAACGTCATTTAAAAACAAAAATATATACATATTATTACATTTGTTTTATCATTTATTTATGTTTTTGTAGGTATTTAACCTGACCTATTGCCAATCTTCTTTTTATTGTTTCTATAACAAATTATCTTTATTATTATGTCGAAAATTGCGTTTTCATGTACCTGTAGATTGGAGGTTTCCTGGTTAAATATAAGATCAACCGGAAGTGTAGCAGGTTCCCAGGTGTCGCTGATCTCAAAGGTACACTTCCCCCCTTAAACGTCCAAGACGACCCCCCTCCCCACGGCTCCTGCACCTTTACAACGGGCACCTGGTATGCGTCACTTTCCTGTGGTGGATTGTGACGTAGAACTGGTGGGCGAGCTTGTTGTCGTTGTTGGTGATGGTGTGTTTACAGTAGTTGTTGTTGTAGTAGGTGCTTTTGTTGTCGTTGTTGTCGTCGTCGTTGATGTCTGAGTTGAGGGGAGGTTGGTGGCACAAATGCCTGATGGAATATTGTTCGAGGTGTAGTTCAAGATGAACTCCACCCTCTCCACTCCTTGGTGTATTTCGTATTTATTATACATATAGTATTCCGTTCCGTCAGAGTTTACTGTTGATACATCTAGCTTCCAAATCTATTTCAAAATGTGAAATAGATACATATATATTTCTAACTATTGTATTTTTCTTCAGAATACCCACACATTAATTTATTGATAATCTTATCTACCCTGGTAACTTTGCTTACTTGAATGTTTATTGATGGCGTATCAAGTATCAGGTCGACTGTTAGTCCACCGATTGGGTACGTTTTGTCAACAGGAAGATCACAGTAGCCTTGAAAAAAGTGAAACGACCCTTCCCACCAGTTGTTTGATGGCTGCACGGCTGTGTTGTAGGCTGAGGTCCTGTAGGCTGCCACAGCCAGGACCAATAGGACGAAGCATCTAGACAAAGAACATAGGATGACCGCTATGTTATAACATGTGTTCATGAAAAAAAGGTTTTAGTATGAGTTATAAATAAAATTGAAAAAAAAGGTTTTAGTATGAATTATAAATAAAATTGGTTAGACCATGGAACTTTGTTGTCATATCAGGCATGTATCATTGTTTTGAAAATTTAGGGAGGGGTGGACCTACATTGATATCTTGACAAAGCAAATAGAAAACCCAAACAGCTTCAGCATTATTCAAAATCTTAATCCTTGGTAGGAAGACATCATTATCTAAAGATATTGTCTTAATTTGAAATTTCATAAAAAAAAAATATGATGGGGAATGTTTGGTCAAAATTCAATTTCTGTATTTTGGGGGAAATGTATGTTTTATAAAAGTGGGAGGGGGCCTGGCCCCCTGTCGCTACATGCCTGCATTTTATTAGTCTTTTGAAGACTACCCGTGCTATGTTAATATCATATGCGATTATCGGCTATTTTTAAAGTTAATTTTTTTCCTCATAAGCTCAGATCCTCTAAAACCTATTACTGTATCCGATTTATAAAATATATTCTTTTTAATTAAGCTTATCTTTGATTATAATCTAACGAACTAGATTTGTTAATACCATATAGTACAGTGTATAACTTACTTTGACATGCCGGATTCTCACAGTTTCTTTCTCAGTCCAGATCTGCAGTAAATGTCAATCAAATTTAAAATATATCGCTGGGGTCTGTTTATCCTTAAATTGATCCTTTTACCTACTAGGCGCTTATATATATAGTATACGGTTGTTTACTTCACTTAACGTCATTTAAAATGATAAAAATCTAATTGTGTATACTAAAGCTGCGTCATCAATATAATGGTAAATCACCATCAGAAATCCATGTATTAAAGAGAAAATATATATTTGAAACCATAATAAGGATTTTTTTTAAAAACTTAGTAATTGCTGAAACGTGTCAGCTTGAAGCCAACATCAAAAACTTTAATTTTAATTTAAGTTTCCAATTTCTATGCTCTCTGTCCGGCTTTGGTTTTCCATGTGTTAATCCGTGTGTTAATTCAGGTAAGACATAGTACACACGACGTCTTTGTTGTGTGGCGAAAATCTCGTAGTAAACAACAAAAAGGTTCGGGTAAACAATTTAAATCATGATGTAGGAAATACCGCTTGGTCGGTTGTTTCATTGTTGATTTGTGAGCAGATGTCATAATCATCGTACTAGTCCGTTGCTCGTCCTTTCACTAAATTTTGAGTACCCTTGCCCTAAGGGTTGAAAAGTACATTATCTACATATGGTTTATGTATATGATGGCGTACTTTGCCCATAAGAAATGGTTATACATATCTCAATAAGCGAATCTCAAGATTCCCACTTGTACTATTATCGAAAACATTTTTGATTTGATATATTTATTAAGTTATTAGGTGTTAAATTAGTGGAAGATGTATAACAATGTATCATTTGGTTGCAAACGAATTTTGTAAAATGGTTATCAAAGTTCATCTCAGAAAGCAGATTCAGGGAAGAGTTTCAAGTTTGCGATTATCATTTCGGTGACATCAATGATAAAAACTTAAAACCAAAAAATATAAAACAACGTGTATATCTTGATTCATAAGGAAAACTATTAGAAAGGATATTGATGTAACCAATCTAATTAAACTTAGACTTGTAAAACCGCTCCTCTTCATATACGCTATACAAGATTTTGATCTTGTAAGCGTATCGTAAAGGAGCGGATTAACAAGTCTACAGTGTAAGTTTAACTAGATTGGGATGGAGCTTACTTCATTTATGATAGAGTCTTCCTACTTACTGTGACAGACCACCGAATTCTAGAATACACGCATGTAGTGTACCTAATGTACCATTGTATGAACGGTCAGTGTGATGGTGCATACAGTAGGAATAATTTGTGTTAGCTTTGTTTATCTTATAATTCATATTTTTAGAAGTTATTTTGTCGGAATGCGTTACATATTTAACAGTAAATATTTCAACATTTATAGACGGATTCTTGACGTATATGTCAAACACGTACATGTTCTAGATTTGTCATTGTTAAATTAATAATCATAAAAGGACTGATTTTCTTTTACAAAAATCCAGCAGGCATGTTCACGAAACTTTCCAAAGATATAGCCTAATTGTGTTCCTAAGATACGACTTAGTGTATTTTTTATTACTATCGTGTATTTGTTGTGGGAATAATCTGTATTACATTACATTTTCTTCCTTAAAACTTTTGAAGAGGAGTTTTGAGGTTGTACGTGTTCACAAATATTACCAATGTATCTATGTTGCTGTAGTTAAGCAATTAAAAGCTTTATAAAAAAATTATTTTATAAAGATGTATATTTTTAACCTTTATAAATAATAAATAACAAGAAATTAATAATTCTAATCAAGCAGTAAAATGTAACTCAAATTCGTGCCACATTAACCAATTTTTGCAAAGATTTCAATTTGTTTTACAGTTCATTAAAATGTCGCTAGGGCATATTTTATTTGTTGTTCGTGGTTTAAATTTATATCCATCAATGAATCTTTTATGTTTACATATCTATGGTAAATAAAGGTTATTTATTTTCCTAAGGCTAGAGTTGTCAATCGTAGATGTGGCTCAATAAGATCCTAAATGGCATGGTACTGTTGAGTTGCTGGGTCGATCCGCCATTAAGGTCAGACGACACGTTCCTCAATTTTATATAACTTTTTCCATTTTTACTGCGACTTTTTACATAAACAAATTACTTTGGACTATATATAATATGAGCTAAATTTGGCCCCCATAATGTGCCATTTTTTAAAGTGTTTCAAATATTAATACAATAAATTGTTATGTTATTTTTACGAAGAGTTGATATTAGATATATTTTTTTACCTATTTATTTGATTTATTTGCACTCACTGGCAGTATATGACGTCAGAAGTGACGCTATTTTTAAAATTCAATAAAAATCAGTCAAAATTTGACATTTTTCTTATAGTTTTTTGAATGGGAAATATCGAGCGCAGCTTTGAACAAGCAAAATCTTTTGTCACTTATTAGTCTTGGATAGATACATCTCTAATGAAAATATTTTGTTTGATCAAGCATGCGCTTAATGTTTTCTAAAAGAAAAACTGCTTAAAAACAAGCTGTTTTATGCTAAAAATGCAAAAATGGCGGGAAAAGGTTAATTTTTTGATGTCATATTTCTAAATTATGGGCACTTGATTCAAAATGGAAATTATGAAAAAACTTTACATGTATATCTCTACAAAGAAAGCAAAGAATGACAGTAAAATGATGATGTTCATTTTAAGGGGCCGTTTTAGGCTCTAATCATACTGATATAGTCCTTTATCTGCAATCATAGAAGAGCATAGAAAGGGGTGAAAATCCGGATTATTTTTATTAAAAACTCTTTATTACGAGGAGATACAAAAGATGCTCGAGGAACGTGTCGTCTGAAAAAATAGAAAAAACTGCAATATGCAATTCATGACATGATGTGTATTCTCAAGTATCGTGAACACGAGATAAGTAAAAAAATTTCCTTCTTGAAAAGGCACATGTAACGAAAGTGTTGATCTATCAAGAAATAATCCACGCACAGTAAACTTTATAAAGGTAAAAATCAAAAATGTATGTATTTGTTACTTTCTAAACTAAGCACTGACGTGTTTGAAGGTACATGTCGGTTTTAAAAACTTCAAAGAATGAGGATGAGGATGTTCAAATTCGGTCAAATTGATTTATAATGAATGGTTAGACCGAGATTCGGCTTCGTCAGTGGTAACATGTACACGATCGGTTTTCTTAGGAAACAACGGAAAAAATATTAAATAGATGTAATCATTTTAAAATATAGCTCTAAAACAGCTGAATTTTTCAGTTTAATAAAAATTTAAATTATTGTATAAAAGTACACAAATTTTAGTTTTTATACATGTACCCCCATTTCCCGTTATTGTTCCATTTAGCGTTATGCAGGGACTTATAAGGATAACGAGCTATATGGGGTCATTGAAAAGTTCAATCTAGTTGATGCCGAGAATTTTTTTTCAATTATTCGTTAAGATCTTGTTCAAAGTATAATGCCATACTGATTATTGAAATGGGATGCTTGAATACTCTTGTTGAATTCATATTAATAACAAATTTGAAAAAAAAAATTCTTCTGTTATATGAACTAAGTAAACATATGAATGGTGCAGGACATACGCGTTGCATAAGAGTCGAATATTAGAAGTCAACTTTGCTTTTCCTTAGAGCAATCGATATATGAACATTTTAATGGAGGCAGCATTTTTTCTGGGTTTTTTTTAAGTATTGCAGGCGTTTAAATCAGAAAACATGTGATGGAAACAACTGAATAGCTTTCCTGTTGACCCGTTTTAGTATTTAGGAGGATTTCTGTTGGTTTTAAAAGAAATACCAACAGAAAAAACGAAGTGATGACTTTGATCTCGTCATATTATTATCCACATTGATATCAATATATTTACATATCCCAGCGTCTTTGTCTTTGGTAACACTACAAATCGATTTTGTAACATGTATTGTCCATTACATTTCATCAATGACTATTTTAAATTGCTAAAAATTATATAGATATAAGTAATCAGAAATAACTTCATAATACTCAAAGAATGATTCCTTATTCTTTAATTCAAAACCGAGTAAAACAGACAAATTGTAAACTAATTATGTTTTTTATTGTGAGATGATCAGGGCGTTTTCACGAACATTGTTATCATTGCTGGGGTTGTTATTGTTCCGTACATCTAGCAAGCAGGTGTTGGAGCAGCTGGCAAGTTACCATTCACAGCGAAGTGAAGAAGACCTGGAATATTGAGTAACACAGTGATTATAATGATAATGATGGCTGTGAAAATAGCATCGTATTGTACATTTTACTTGTACATCATATTTTTCATTCAATGTTGTACGTGTTTTATTACCTGCCACGGCCGACTGGAACCCCGCGTTGTAATCACACGCAACCTCGTTAGTCCGGAAGTTGTCACGGGCGTCTACGTAATTATCGTTCTGGTCCGGTCCACCTACAAGGGCGCCCTGCAGCACGTGCGGATTGGGGTCAGGGCTGTTGTAATCGTTCCAGTCACAAACTGCAGGAGGGCTGTCGCAGGAACTAAGGAAACAAAAAAAAAAAAAGATTTGTTATATATAGGCCTACATTCATTACTTTAAAAATTTTAAACAAGTACGTTTGGTTATTGATAGGAATATATGTATTTATATAAACAAAAACTTTTATAGCGAATTTTTAGAAATCGATATTCCGTGAAAAATCTTGGCAAATAAAAGTCTGACTTCTGTCTAAAACTTTATTCAATATGTCTCGTATTTTTCTATATCCAATAATGGGTACATTTTGCTAAACTCTCCACGAGTTTTACCTTGCACGGTGATGAGGTTTAAGAGGGTACTTGGATCCATACCCAATCACATAACTGAAGTCATTGGCGTTATCTCCTAACATGTAGTGAACTTGCGACATTGCCCATTGCTTGTAGTTAGCTGCGTTACCTATTCCTGCATCTGCAGCCAGGAGAGCAATAAATGCCGCATTGGCTGAAAAACAAATCAAAATACATGTATATTCAATCATCAGAAAAATATAAAATTAATGTAAACTAAGTAAAATCATTTGTTGATACTGCTTTTAATCTGTTCTAATCCTCTCCTTACCCGAGTATCTAAGGGACCCCCATTCGAGTCTCCAGGCGAGGCCACAGGGGGTGTACTGTACGCTACCCCCGGGCATGTAGGACGAGATGAAGCTCTCTACTGCCGACTTGTACTTGGCTTCTTGGGTTATTTCATACAAAAGAACCTACAGAAAATACATCAATAAACAAAGATGGTAAAGTTTTGTAACCTCTTCATAAAATATTAAATAGCTTTTTCCATTGAGTTAAACTAGTCAATGATAAAGATATTTACAAGTTGTTCTCATTTCTTCGCTGTATATAGTTTGTTTGACGGCCGTTTTATATTCTTAAATTGTGTATATTTCCACGCCTGTAATATTTTTACATGATCATGTCACTGAGTTTATTTATGATATCTTCTTGTTGGGTTTATGACAGATTAATTCATAAACTATTAAAAATTAATTGAAAATTGCAACAACAAAAAACCAATAAAATATATTACAGATATCAGTACTACTTACGTCACAGAGCATCGTCTTATCGTCCCAGTCGTACGCCCATCGGCCGGGGCTGTAACTGTTGTAGAAAGTAATGGCATCACTTCGATATCCGGGCTTGTTGGTAGCTTGATACAAAAGGGCGGCACTGACACACATTTCGTCTCTATACTCAGACGAGCTACAATACCAAAAGTAGGCTTATATTTTGGCGTATAAGCTTTTTCAAACGTATCTGTGTTCAGTGAGCAGGATTATCTAGTACATACCTGTAGAATTTTGCTCCCTCTGGAATATTGCTATTGTATGTGCCTTGGTGTCCCTTAGCAAATGCATAAAGGCTCTCTGCACTCTCCAATAGACTTGTTGAATAGGATGAGTCTGTAACAGCACAGGTAAATAAATGCTTTGAACTTTCAAAATCTGAATTTCAGTTTTCTATTCATTTAATAGTCTATGTTTACAACTAACCTACGCCCATAAAAGCCAAGGCTCCTGCTGCTAATGCTGCGGCCGTCCCTCCGGCTACGTCACTTCCTCTCTTGCTGCTGTCAAGGTAGTATGGCGGTCGAGAGATTGTCATATCTTCAGGACGAGTCCAAATCGCGTGATCTGTATCACCATTTCCAACCTTTGTGCATTAAGTATTACTTAAAATGATGCTTTGGACCTTGATTGCATGATTGTTCACTGTTTTTACAGGAATTTACAAATTACAGTTATATATTAAGGTGCAAATTTTAAGATAATACAAAATATTTCTTCTCAAACAATTCTACAACTGTGATTTTGTTATTTGAATTATATTGTTACAATAAGGGAATATAATATTTTATGATATATTAATACTAGCGACATGTTGTAGAAGGATTAGACATCATCTGAGGAGCCAATCAGCCACCACTTCAAAGGTTTATCGATATACAATGAAAATGTATATGTACCTGCGCGTAGTATATTTGAGTCGAATTTCGCCAGCATTTCAGGAAATAGTCCAAAGGCCACTTGATAGAGTCGTACATATGCTGAAGCTGGTTCGAGGCACTGTAGGCGTCCTTCCATTTGTACAAACCTACAGCCAAGTTTATGACCGAAGCCGACATTGGAAGATTGAATTTCACTCCGTCACCAGCTACAAAAAATACATCAAAATACTATTTTGATTTTAGTTAAAGTAAATTGATATCTTTGAAATTTAAGAACAGCTTGTAAATATGAGCAATTCAAATTTCTTTTATTTTCCTGCTTTTCGGAAAGGTCTGTTTTTCTTGGTCGTATCTTACCATCGTACCACCCTCCCGTCAGATCCTCCCCATTTATCCCAGAATCCCCTAGTGCAGAGTCCCCCCGCCAGTTAATACGGTGGGTAGGGGGCAGATCTCCCGATTGTTGAGCCTCGTAGAAAAGGATCGACTTCTCCAGAACTAGACCGTAGTTGTGAGCTGTATTAGGTGGGACTGCTGTCGTTCCACCACTGGTACCATCGGTTGTTGTACTTTGGGCACCTGTTGTGCTTGATACAGCTTTTGTTGTTGTGCTTGATACAGCTTTTGTTGTTTTGCTCGGTGGAGCGGTGGTTGTAGAAGTGGATGACGTAGGTTGTGTGGATGCAGGCGTGATTTTACTTAAACAAAAACCTTGAGGATAGCTATTTATAGTACCACTGTAATCGACGATGAATGTGATTTCTAGTTTGCCTGGATATACCCGGTGCTCATTGGTCAATTCATACAGCATACCATTCAAAGAAGAACTCAGAACGTTCATTTTCCAGATCTGAAAGGATTTAATGTTACTTCGAAATTCACAATTAAGATATTCATTTCAATCATATAAAATTCAATCTACAGTTTAAAAAAATGTATTTTAGCGGATATTTTTCTATGTGTAATGAACAGGTTAGATTTCCATGCTCAGATTTTAAATGGAATCAAAGAACTAATAAAAAGGCTTAGACTTGGATAATATTCAGAACATTTTTATCGCTGCATTGCAAACGACGAATGTGACATTAAATTTGATTACATCTATTTAATACTCAAAAGATAAATAAATCATATTGAAATTTTCAAAGTTGGTCGCCATATTACTATTTCAACAGTTTATCATATATTAAGTAAACGTATAAACCTGTGAAAATCATTGATGAGCTGAAAATATCCACAGAATTCAGTCTCTGTTAAATTTTTAAAAGGTCCGATTTTTTCTTAACTTATTAATGGAAATCAGTGATCACTTACGAAAGTTATTGATACTTAAATTGTGAAATATAAAGAAAGATGGTAAAGAAACTCGTTACTTGTAGATTGGAGGTATCTTGGTCCAATATCAGATCAACAGGAAGTTTGGCAGGTGTCCAGGTGTCGCTGATATCAAAGGTACACTTCCCCTTAAACGACCAGGACGATCCCCCTCCCCACGGCTCCTGTACCTTAACAACGGGCACCTGGTATACGCCATTTCCTGTGGACTGTGACGTAGAAATGGCGGGCGAGCTAGTTGATGGTTGTGGCGTTGTTGGCTGAGGTGTAGTTGGTTTAGGTGTTGGCGGCGCTCTGGTTGTTTTGGGCGAAGGAAGATTGGTGAAACACATTCCGGTAGGAGTTTGCTGAGATGTGTATTTTAGGATGAAATCTGCTCTCTCCACGCCTTTGTGTATTTCATATTTATTTCGCATTAAGTATTCGGTGCCATCGCAATTTTTCTTGGATACTTTTAATTTCCAAATCTACACGAAACCAAACAAAAGGTCACATCTACATTCATAAACTGTAGAATTTTCAAATAAATCTTTTCACATTTATAATCTAAATCAATATTCAAATGAATATACGATAATATTAATTTCATTCAATAACGCCTATCTCATGCCTTACTTGAATGCTTTCAGATGGAGTATCAATGACTAGATTGACTTTGACTCTTCTCATTCGGTATTTTTTGTCAATAGGAAGATCACAGTATCCATGGAAATAGTGATATTTTCCGTCCCACCAGTCTGTCAGTCTCTGTACGGGAGTGTTGTAGGCGGCGGAGGCCCTATAGGCTGCCACAGCCAGGACCAATAAGACGATGCACCTAGACGATGGAAGTGATCAATTCATTGAGAGACAATTACTTTATACATATTATAATCAAAATACTAAGCTACTTTATAACCCAAAAGAGAATTAAATCCAACCTTGAAAACAAAGATTCACCTTTTTGCTCACGTTAAAGCTTAGGATAAAATTATCTAATTACATTTATTCAACTAGATATCATGATCAACTTTATTTCTTGGTATACTGTGAATCTATTTTACAATTATAATCTTTCATATACATAATTGTGAGTTCGATGAGTAATTTTTTTTCAAACGAAGTAAACCACTTACTTTGACATCTTTATACTGGCTTTTCAGTTTCTTTTGCAGCCTGGCCAGGTATCTTGAGCTAATGTCTCCTCCGTTGAATTAGGCTTTAAATAACAAAAACGACCAGATCAAAATTGAAATCTGGGTGACCATGAAAAGTCTATGTCCAGCTTCGTATTTATAGTACACGGTTGTTTATTTAATTTCACGTCATTTAAAACTCTTTATTGGGACCGCGCGTCATCAAAACATCGGAGTGCCATCAGAAATATGTGTATTAAACTTTTTGATTACTTTGCAAAAATATTTTTGTAGAGTCCATGTCATAACAGATGAAAATTGCTGATTCTAGTCGTCAATATTTCTATTTTCTGAACTGGTTATTTTCATGACCCACCCTAGTGTTAATTATTTACGCCCGTTCCTCTGTCCCTTTATCCCTCCGTTGTAGCACCTTTACTATCTTCTTACGTATGTAGCTATAATAGTGCTTGCTTATATCAAATTCTCTCAACGTGTCTTGGTTAAATTTTTGAGTGTAATATTAATTGAAGATCTGAGTATACCTGTTATCATTTTCTTAGTATGTCACATTATGGAATTTTTATTATATCTGATGTCCACTCGCCTTTACACATATAAAATCGTGAAAAGGAGTGGTCTTTACGATTTAAAATCTGTTCTATCCATGATAAAATATTGCATGTACAAGTTTTATTTTCCCCAATCCGATTGAGCATGAGTTTGTAGCGGTTGGGGGGGGGGGTATTTTGTTTTTTTGTTTTTTTAATTTGCATATGTGATGTGGCAGGTTTTCTGTTTTTTGGGGGGTTTTTTGTTTGTTTGTTTGTTTTTTTTTGTTTTTTTTTAATTGGTTGTTTTTTTGGTTTTTTGTTGTTGTTTGGTTGTTTTTTTTGGTTTTTTGTTGTTGTTTGGTTGTTTTTTTTGGTTTTTGTTTTGTTTTGTTTTGATTTGTTTTATTTATTTACATTTGCATTAAGTGATGATATGAAATAAAATGCATTTTTCAAATATCTTTAACTCGAAAACTCCTTATTATTTCATAGTTTAATTGATTCATAACCATGCTAGTATATTGTTGTTAATTATGGTTATGAAACCAAAAATATCGCTATTACAGGTACACTTGGACTTAAAAGTAATCTGTAGTTTTCATATATTATCATCTGGCGACCGTTGGCTGGAGAAGACACATACATGTATGTTATTGTCATTTGAAGAGGTTTACTTTAGAATATCAATGAAAAATGACGATAACAATCTGTCAACCATCTCAAAAATACAAATTCAAAGCAGAGCAACACGGACCTCAAAAAAGATAGAGGTGGGATCTGGTGCCTAGGAGGAGTAAGCATCCCCTGCCGACCGGTTTATAATTGTTATTCTATCATTGCTTTAAGTTTTGAATTTTTTGTAGGTTTCAGTGATTAATTCAGTGTTTCTGTAAATGATGTAACTATCTGGATGTCTGACACTCTTTGACTTGCATTGTAAAACAGTAAAGTTTTACAGACACAACCGCGCAAAGCAGACATGGGCGGTAGACTGAAAGAAAAAAGAATATGACCTTGGATGGTTTCGTGATAAAATGACGTAGACCGCTTCGGGGACTTTTAGTTTCCATGTACCAACCAAGTGAACATTCTAATAATTACATATATATTGTCCATTTCCTGTTTTTACGCTTGAAGAAGTAGGGAGATTCTTAAGATAACAAACACAGTGCTGATATTTTAGGAAGCCTCGTTGATGTAAGTCGACCATGATCCCTTGACCGTTCAATGAAGGATATTTTACACTATATTAAGATTCATTCATTTTTGCTTTTGCACGGGGGCATTTTGATTTTGTAGTTTTCAGTGTTTTTGTTTTGTTGGAATATAGTTTACCATAATAAAAAATAAAAATATTGTGAACATTAAACATCATCACATCCAAAGCGAACAAGTTTTTTTCCTTTGTACATAAGTTTCTATAAAAAAAGTTAAGGTAAAGATAGTAAATGGTAATATCATGTAGATTTAATTATTGATATAATAAAGAGTTAAGACAAGTAAAACATTCAGTTTTGTTTAATAGTTATTCATTTAAAAAATAGTTTTCACTCAAACATTCTTGCATTTATTCACATGTATACTAAATAATTTTAACTCCAAAATATTAAATACTAGAACTTAATTACTACTTTGATAAAATATATTTACATCTACCGAGTATAATTCCCTCTGTTTCTTACGGAAACTTATTATTAAAAAGTTCTATAAAAACTGACAGGAGTGAAATCTACATGCCCCATTAATCGATAGGTTGGAATCTACAGCGACCTTTGAAAAATCATGGACTGCACGAAATAATCATGATGATGTCAGACTCAAATTCCCATAGGAGACGATTTTGCCGTTTCTTTTAGCTAGCGGACTGATGTACATTAAAGAAGGAGTCTTTTCTGGTTTTCGACTTGTCAAAAGTAAATTTGATTAAATGTTCATTAAATGAAGATGAAAGGAAATCAAAATATCATATTTTTCTATCTTTTTTACTATTATACAACTTGGCATAGAAATAATAATCAAAGTTTAGAATCTAACAAGGACTATATTTTTGGTGGAACATTGGCGTAGGAAAATATCACATGTTTTTTGCAATTCAGAATTGCTATAGATTCATTAGTTTATTTAGCATTTTTCAATCAATAACATTAATGATGGATTTTTTTTCTACTAATTTGAACTAATAATAAGATACTAGGGCTTAGAATATGTTTCTAAAACATGATTTGCCTATCAAATTACATTTTTATAAGCTTTCTTAAGCGCTCATTCTATAAATAGATATGTGTGAAAAAATCACTAAAATAAGATTTTCTCTCTTATTAAATGGTCAATATATTAGATTTTTTGTCAGTTTATATCTTAATGTGCAGTCTTCGTAATGTGTAAAAATCAGAAATATTTTGTTATTGGAAGCATAGAAAAATGGTCAAAATATCTTCAAAATTTAAGAAAATTAGAGGAAATGCGGGCTAAGCAATATCAATTTTAGTTTAAATATTTATTTTAATTTAGTAAAATAAGCTGGTAGACATTCTGATAATCTATCATTTCATTGAAGAATACAAACTTCATATCTTAAACAGATGTCTACAAAACTGCAGAAAACTACCTTTATTTTTATCATCCTTCAATTTGAGAAAAAAGGTAGTGACCTTGACCTCACCTTCGTGTGTAACAAGGAGGTCAAATTTGATTAAACTGATACAATCATTTGGTGATATGATCTGTTTGACCATGTAAAAATTTCACGAATTTCTTGTTATAAGAAGTATATCTAATAACGAGAAGACTCCTTTCTTAACAGTAATTTAGTTGATCCATGCGGGTTAGGAAGGTGGCAATCATTGGAAAATAAATAAAAAAAAAATATTTTATCTGCAAGGTCGCCACCTTCATATCCGACATGAATCACCAAAAAAAGCATTTTATTGTTTTATTGTTTAAATAGATCGAGAGAGAGAGAGAGAGAGAGAGAGAGAGAGAGAGAGAGAGAGAGAGAGAGAGAGAGAGAGAGAGAGAGAGATTATTTTTACATGTTTCTATATAGTATTTAAATCACTCGTGTTATATTGTTGAACATTATTAAAAGGACCGTTCTTTTACCGTTGAACTTATCACTGTATTTATGAAGCTATGAAGTGCTGTTGTTGTATTGAACGTTAACATGTTTTATTTTCGTATTATATCAGAAGGATTGGACACAAGTTTTGAAGCTTATATAGTCCGGTATTCAAGCCACTTTTAATGTAGTTAATGATGTTTCAAAATTTTGCCTCATTTTCAATAAACGACAATGTTGGGTTTTTTTAAAATAAATTTTGAAATATTGTGTTTGCATTTTAACTTTCATATTCGTATAGGAATGTGTTTTAAACTAGTGTTGTTGCTTTGCAATTGGTCCTTTCCGCAGCACTGTTTTGGATATGGATTACGAAGCCAAACGTACTTAATAGAGTACCAAGAGAACCAAATGACGTATACACACGTATATAGTTTAGGGGTTGGACACTTTAAAATATTTAATACAAATAAATAAAAATCAGAATGTGTTTGCGTAGACCGAAAGATTTTTTGTTTGTTCATCAACCCACCAGTTTTTCTAATGTTTACTTGCATTTTATTTACTAACGGTTGAAAATATGAAAACACAAACTGATATACCTGTATTTCAATATATGCGCCATATCATTTGGGTCATGCCTGAACTCTTGACCGGTGTCCCTTATACAAAGTTAAATGGTTTAATTTCTAAATATTTAAATAACAAAAAAAAAACAACTTACTGCAACCGTAAATAGTTATTGGGGCGGAGAGGGAGACTTGTTTGTTGGATTTGGAGAGAGAAGGTGTAACCGTCTAAAATGATACAAGATAAAATTCTAACAAATATTGAATTACAGCAAAACGAAATGGCCGTAATTTCTCCTTCTACGGTAGATGTACAATAACGATACTTTACGAGAGAGAGAGAGAGAGAGAGAGAGAGAGAGAGAGAGAGAGAGAGAGAGAGAGAGAGAGAGAGAGAGAGAGAGATGTCAATATAATCAGTAAAATGCTTTAGTTGGTAGTTCAGTCGGGTTTTGCAGGTAGAGATGATTGCAGAAAAAAATTTAGATAATTCACAGATACAGGTATTTTCTGATATGCTTGCTACATGTACCTTCCTACCCACAGAGTTCACCAAGATTTAAGTTCATATACTGATATATCATGATGTGTAAAATGCAGCCATGTAACTGTTGGATGAACTTAATATTCTTCATGCATGAATCTAAAGAGAGAGGGTCAGAGGCCACTAGACGCCCTTCAAAATTCACTCGTCCATTTTCGCTCGCGGAGAAGTAATAGTTATAATGTATTATATGGATAAACTCATCAATATTCTCATACTCACTATAAATGGATTCTCACATCTCTAACAAAAAATGTTGCAATACATGTTAAACTTTTTGATTTCGATAAAAATCTGATGTGTTAAGGTTTATGTGCATTGGGAATTAAAATAATCGAAGCAGAAGTATACGAATATTAAAAAACAATGAAGGATGCCGTTAAAATACATGTGTATCCTTTCGTTAAGTTATTATCAAAGCTCATCCATATCCTGCCAGTGGAAGAAAAATTTTAACACACAGCAAAATGATAATTTATGCACATTTAAACTCTAATTTAAAATTTAAATTCCGTAATTGAAATAACGGTCATGGTGTATTGTGAAGCAATTGCAACAAAGGCTTTGTAATTATCGTCGTATAAAAATCTTTTGGCAATTTAAACGATTGTCTTTTCTTGAATGGGCCAAGCACCCTTGTCAAATGATGCTATCAGTATTAAGCATGTCAAACAAAGACTCCTCCGACTTCGAGCATTGCTGCCTAGGTGATATCCCGAGATGATCACAGACATCCGGGCTCTTAGTTTGTGTACCATATCTGTACAAGAACTGAAATCTAAAATGGAGGAAATATAGAATATAAACAATATGAGGCATGGTTTTCTAACGAAAGGTAAGTCTTCACTCACAATCATAAACCAACCTGTGGTGTTTGTAATGTATCTTTTTCCATAGTTTTCAATACAATTTCCAAGTCTTATATCGCAAACTTACAACGTTTATACATCTAAGTACATTTGCTATATATTTCTATTCAATTTTTTCGATAATGATACACGTACATGTATACATTATTCAGCTTTTGCTACAGACTTCGTTATAATATTGTTTACTGTTTGTGCAAGATATACATGAGTTATATACAAACATAGACTAAGTACGATAAGATCTGTTAAAGTGCATATAGTCTTTAAAAGTTTAATGAAACCAGAAAAATTCTAGATCGGCAAATTGATTTAATTAAGCAATATAACAATTCATACGGCATATAATTCGCTTGTATCTGACAATCTAATGTTATCTTATACAAGGTACTTGATATCAAGAATATCTATCCAAACGCTTTCGTACATGTATATACCAGAGACATATAAAAAAAAAATTACCAGTATTTTCATCATAGATGTCATTTTTACAAAAAGCTGCTTACGTTTAAAATGCAACGGTTTCTAGAAATGGCTGATGTTTTCATATACAAATGAGCGTCTCAAATATTGAGAAATTACTAGGTCAAGGACAACCAAAAATTGAAATCAATTCGAATTGCTTAAAAATTCATTAACAGACTTTTAGTCAAACTTTCTGGAAAAGCATGTAGACTATGGTGGATAGTTGTTTTGATTTCCTGTGTTCTTAGTAAAACAGAGAATCTTTACGGTTTTTACGTCGTATGGCAATGTGTGTCAGCAAATTTTGGCTGTAGTACTAAAGATTGGACAGACAATGCTGACAAGATGAAGCAGATATAACTGTATCGAGTTAAAAGATTAATCACCTTGGCACTATGCAGCCAGAAATTTGATACAAGTTAAATTATTCAAACATAAAAGAGACACAGTCAGTGTTACAGATCTTTTTACCACCAAACGAAGACTTTGTTGAAAGCGCGCCAAAATGATGCGCGCTGATATCATTCAGTTCAATTCATTCGTGTGAAATCTGACAAATTTGAGATACGTTTTACATTGAGATTGACTTTATCTCATTTGCTAAGGTCAACGATTTCTGAATCTGTAGCATGACACCGCTAGATATTCAAAAAAGATTTTTTTTTTTTTTCAAATTCAACCAAACTACCGGTATATCCCATCGTAACTGAAACTTTAGAATGTATTTTCATTTTAAAAAGGTCAGAAACTTGTCATGATGTATCTCGTCGGGAGGACCTAATTTCGTTACAGTCCTAGAGTCGTGTCCCTTTTGTTTTTTCTCGCGTATCTCGCGAGACTTAGTCAGAAGTTGATGAAAAAAATTAATTAATATTATGTAAAGTCTTATGAAGAAATAGAAGTCCTTTATACGTACGTATCGTATTATTTATTTAGTTCAACAAGTATTTGAGGTAACGAATCATGGGCCTCCAAGGATAATACAGTTGAAGTTGTATACTAAGTCATGTATTATTTAATCTACTGACATTACTTTGTTCCTGTACATAGAACACAGATATTCATATCCAGGAGAACAGTCATCCATGAAATAAAACAATTACCATGCCAAGTGCAAGAGACCGTTCAGCGAAAGCTGGAACTCCCAGACAAAAGTCAAGCCAAGGAAAATCACCTGCTCCTTCCACTGACCCTCCCCTTGTTCTTCCCTCCCACAGTAGACCTGAAAGTCCGGATAGTCGAGTGTCGTCTGCTCGAAGCAGACCAACCGATCCCGCGGGTCTCATCACAGACCTGACTCGTTTGAAGGAGATAACACACGATAACAGAATCCAAAGTCCGTCATACAGAAAGCTATTGGATGACTTCGGACCGGAGGATCTTCCACAAACGGGATTCCTTGATGAACAGGACGGACTCGAACCCAGGGACACTATTTTCTTTGGAGGAGATATCGAGGGTCGTCCTCAGGAAATTGACGATGACATTGAGGATATTGATGATGAACTGGAAGATGAGTTTGGTGAGGATCTGGATAACATATCTTCCATCGGCTCAGACGACGAGGCAAAAGCTGCAGAGTATGACACAGATCTGGAAGTGGATGCAGAAAGTAAGATAGTCTCTTTATCCTGGAAATTAATCTTGAAAACAACAAATGAAATATATTACCAAGAATGTTACTAATCCTTTTGTAGATGCTGTATACAATGAAATATGTTCAATCCTATGTTACTTCTGCATTATTAACAGAACTCTAATTGGTTCATATTTTTCTTTAAATTCTAGAGCTAATATTCCCAGACAGATATGATCACGACACAAGTGGAAAATCAGCATATTTGAAGAAATGCGAAGAAATCGGGGTAAAACCTATCACCTTCTTTATAAAACATATGAATGACACGGAACTAGTCATGAAATACCATAGTCTTGGTCCTCAGGGGATGAAAGCAATAGCCACGCCACTGGAGGTAAGACCACGCCCTTTTAAGTTCAATCAGTGAATTGACTACAAAATACTAATACACTGGAAAACTCAAAATTTGGATGGCTATAAATAAATTGTAAGCAAACTTAGGGGAGCATAACGTGAAGAACATAGTGTAATGTACAAAAATGATAAAGTATAATTTTAACATCAGTATGATGTGCCTGTAAAATCTAGGTAAAGGTGTTACAGTATTCCGAAATAAAATGAAAATAGTTTGTTCATATATTTCAATCATTGCTAGCCAATGGTTAGCGAAGATGATAAATTTTCATGATGCATAACTTTTCATGCTGAATATTTAGGGATGAAATGATTACCTGTATGTGTAGTTTGGACACTTTTATTTAAGCAAACAGAATTAAAATCATTTTATATAAATTTTATTTGTATGAAGGTGAATACAGTGATAGAGAAGATAGATCTGGAGGGCAATTACATCCTGGGAGAGGGAGCCACGTATCTGACGAGAGTTTTACGAGAGAATGTTTACGTCACAGAATTGGTATGATCGGCATACGCGTCATGTTTAAAGTATTTTATACATGTACATATATAAATACTTTATTTTTGTTCGTGTTTTTCATGTACCATTCAGTGGTTTTTAGTGAAATAAACTGAACTGAACTGAAGTCGTGGGCTATTATAATTCTACATTTTGTACATATTGTAGAGATTTATCGCAATGGCAATTCTGTTAAATTAATTAATATTACAAATTCCAGGTGCTATGTGATAACAAAATCGGGAACGAGGGAGCGAAGGCTATATGTGAACTACTGTCTGAAAATAAAACAATTATTCATTTAAACCTGACAGGTACATGTTTATAACATTAAAAGTGCATTTTACATGTATTTTACATGTATCTCAAATATATATAATATATCTTATATATATAGATATCTTATATATCAGTAATCTATTCAATTTAAAAGTTGAGTTCTTTTTACACACTGCCTTTCCAATTATTCAGGAAATGACATAGAAGACTCGGCGGCTGAAGCGTTTTATGAAATGTTAACGGTAAGTAACAACCGTACACAAACTTTGTGGTTCTACCTCTAAGACATACGAACTTGCATTGACTTTATCCTTTTATTCCTATGTTGTACAGAAATGCATCAGTAGCTGGTGTTCCGCCATAGCATGTAATCAGAGAAATGCGTCAATGAACTTAAGACGCTGATGCCTAATTGCATTTAAGAATGCGTCAATGAACCTATGACGCTGATGCTCCGCCTAACATTTAATCGTATTATTTTTCTTTGGTGTAGAGAGATGCGACAGTAAAGATCATAATGATTCGTCATAACGTGTAATCAATTATTTGTGTAGAGAAATGCGTCAATAAAGACGCTGATTCTCCTACATAACAGGTCTCGTTACTTTGTTATAGCGAAACGCGTCAATAAAGACGCTGATGCTCCGCCATAACATGTTTGAAGATGTGGGGGCTCAGTGGTTCTCCGACTCCATGAATGAAAACGTCACCCTGGAGACTTTGGACCTCAGCTTCAACCGATTCCAAAACAAAGGATGTGTTCTTCTAGCCCAAGCTCTCAAGGTGCAAACATTCAATCAGTTCATTTCCGTTATAAACGGGTAATTTATCCTCAACTTTGTTCATAATTTTTTATTTCTTTGGGGCGAGGAGAGGTTGCATGAATCTATCACTGCATGTTAAAGTGTTTGTGTACCTTTGTTTCAGGACAACGTTGGGCTAAAATATCTTGACATCAGTATGAATGGCTTTGGCCTAGAGGGCGCTCGGGCACTAGAGGGCGCTCTGAAGGAAAACAAGTACCTGACGGACCTGAACATCAGCTACTGCCGTATTCCAGACGAGGCTGCTGTCCACATAGCCGGGGGTCTGCAGCACAACGACACACTGGAAAATCTCAATGTCAGCCTCAAATATTATTAGATTATTTGTATTTAATAAGTAAGAGAGGGTAACTATGTGTGAAAACATATAATTAAATCGCTAAACTAAACCAGATTCAATAGAGTAATAGATTTTTTTCCTGATTCAGATTGGATATAATCCTTTACAAGAAGATGGAGCTGACAAAATAATGACAGCTATTCAAGTCAACCAAAGCAGTGTATTAAAACTTATAGACTTTGGTGTAAGTATAGATGCGGCAGTAATTATTGTAGACAAATTCATATTAAAATCTGTCAGTGTGATTGAATCGTAAATTGTTTTTCCGTTTCAAAAAAAACATGTAATAATATTAACATATGTATCATGAAAACATGTAAAATTCAAAACATTACTTTCTCATAATCCCAGGTTCTTATGGTGAAAAAGTCGTTCAAAGCACTAGAGGACCAACTTGCAGAAGAGAGAGGCCTGAAGACGATTTATGGCGGCGTGTTACCCGATTGTCCCCGATCAAAGCTTAGGGGTGAGATCGACGCCATGAAAATGCTGCTGCGAGATCCCATGTCAAAGTTAAAGGCATACGTAGAAAAAGAGGGGTACCGAATGATCGACCTTCTGAAGTCCTTTGACAGAGACAATAGCTTTACCATATCACTAGATGAGCTCAAAGAGGGTGTTAAGGTAAATAAAAGAAAGTTGTATTTGAAGGGAAAAACCCATTAAAACTAAAACACGTAAAATACATGTAGATATTTATAAAAAAAATGTTTTTAAAATTCCGTGTTTGTATGAACATTATTTACCACTGTGGTTAAATCTAGTGTGTTGTTTTTAAGAGATGTAATATAGACCTCAGCGATCCACAGATTTCGCAGCTGATGAGACAATTGGATAAAGATGGCAATGGGGAAATTGACTTCAGGTAGCTGCTGCGTTGCATCTATTTTTAATTATTATGAAACGTGAATAAGAACCATGGTAAAGAATTCAAGTAATCGATTATCGGATCTTACAAAAATATATAATGGTTTAATTTTCTTTTTTTCTTTAAATTCAAAATCGTCTTCTTATCGTTTCTTTTTTTCAAATTTATATCTTTGTAATCAGCTTTCATTGACTACAAGTCAACTTTCTTTTTGTAAATTAAATTAATAAAATGAAATTAATATTTTGCATTCATAGTGAACTCCTGCAAGGAAATGACGAATTAATCCTAAAGAAAAGAGCGGCGAAGAAATGGCAGCAAGCCCACGACAAGACTCTAGAAGAAACTCAGATGGAGGCCAAGTCCGAACCCAAGACCTATATGTCAATGATTGACACGTGACAATATACGGTGTCCATGTGTTTGTCCAACAGCAGCCCCCACCCAACCCCATCCCCTCCCCACTACTCTACACGTGTTGCACACTCTGTTTCTCCTTTAAACTGGTGATTTGTTTTTCACCTGTTCATAAAACATTCTTGTCGAATTTTTATTCGTGGACTGATGAAACTTTGGTTGTAGAGTTCAAGTACATGTGTATTTTCTTGTGGAACGAAATCCGTTGTACTTTAAGTTGATACTGACGCCATCATTTTTCAGGTGCATGTTTATATATGTAGTACGTTACATTGTGAAAAAAAAGCTCTTATGATTGATATGTAAAATTAACAAAAGTTTACTATACTGTAGTACTTTCGTGCATTTTTTTTAAATTATTATTTTGTCTTATTTTGAAGAAACAAATCTGTTATAAGAATGCCTTGACCATTGATTTAACTTACAATGTACAGTGTATGTCTTTTAAAATTTATATCCATGAGACAACAACCATATGAATGAAATGCAGTCTATATATCAGTTAAAGGTTCACGATGTTTACAAATACATGAATCGTACGTTGTCTTTATCTTAACGATCTCGGCCTAAAAGTAAATTCATATAAAAATTTACTAAGCAATAATAAACAGGATCATAAAAAAGGAATCAATTATTTCAAATCCAATATATTGATTTATCAAAAGGCATATAGATGCAAAATTGTCTATGCAATATTGTATCTATTATTAGCCATTTTTTATTATTATGCATTTGGGGAAAAATCAGTTGTTATATTCTTAGGTTAATTTGGAAAATGACGATTGTTGAAAAAAACATTTTATAGAAAAAAATATTAAAGTTTAAAATGATGTACGGATTGTTTTTGTTTTTATTTATTCGGTTCCTGACTTTTTAATGATGATTTCCTGCCTTGTCGATTCGGAATAAAAACCAATATAATATTTGCATTTAAAATTGTAATCGACTTTTACATGTACACTATCTCTAGATAAAATTACACATCTGTGGCTGTTTCTCTGTATCATGCTGTGTGTATTTTCATTAACTGAGATAAAGGGTTTTATTACATTTTCAAAATCACCTAAGAAATATTTCTTGGTGCATATATATATAAGACTTTTAGTATTTTTTATATATAAAACGAAATTCTCAATGCTAAAATCGATTTTCAGAGCTTCATATTGTTTTCTACATGCCGTCAAATAAGAATGGAAAATAAAAAAGGGATTAACATGAAAATAGACATTTAATTCAGAATTCGCAATAAGCAATAAGTAAATTCATTTAAATAAATGTGAACAGCATAAAGTCAAAGACAAAATTCGTTGTGAAATCAAGTAAATTGTTGTTTCTAACAAAAAGGTTAAGCAGCTGTGTTTCTAACTCCGAATAATCTGAGAAATCGTTGGCCTACCGAACGTTTTTTTTCTCTTTGGAGGGAGTCTGAAAATGTAAAGAAAATGATGAAAACCAACCAACAAATAATATTTACATTCAGTGTATATTTAAGGAATAAGGAATCATTCTTTGAGTATTATGAGGTGGTAATTTTGCTCGGGGCATGATCAAATCCAATAAAGCCCGAAGGACTTTATGATAGATTTGATCACACCCCGACCGAAATTACCACCTCGTAATATTCAAAGAATGATTCCTTATTCCTTAAATATATGCAAACCCCGCTTGCGCCCCAACAATACGTCATTTGAGTTTATTGGACTGTATAGTTCAAAATTGATTCGTAGTGATATCAGAGACAAAGACACTGGGAAATGTAAATATTTCCCCTTATGTTTGCATTGGAAATTTTCGACGTTCAATTTCCTGTGATTACACTTAGCGTATTCACGCGCCATGATCACAAATATAAACGTCATCACGCGTTTTGAGTATATTTGTAAGATTGAATTAAACGTTCATTCTTACATAACCCATTTGATATGTACTTATGAAAAATAATCATTGAATCATATCAACTCGTTGATAAAAAAGATTTTTCTCTAGAAAGTTTCTGGCACTATAATTTTAGTCGCGGAAGCTAACTAAATAACATGTTAATATGTTCCATGTATGTTTCATATCCCTGACTAAGAGCGTATATAATGGTTCTAAAGCAACGATACACAAATATTTATACAAATACACATCAGTATGAATATAAATATAAGCATTGAATGTTTTTTATGTCTTTCTTTCACATCATAGGTATATATGCCGTTTGAAATGAAAATTTTGAAAGAAAGAAATGTTTGCGTTTTTCAATTAAGCTACAAAAGTTATATACTTTCTGCAAATTATACAGTTTAAATCAAACGCATTTAAAAGTATTAAATATAAATTCTAAATAATTAATTTATTGACCGGGTCGGTCAATAAATGCCCAACTTTGAAATATTCATAAGCACGTGACGTGACAAGCTAATTTTAGAACATACACGATGTCAACACGAAAACGTAGTCGGTCCGTTGGCAGTGGAATAACGCGTTCGGAGAGAAAAGAAAGAAAAAACAGTTTGACTGAGAACGTTATAAAATGAGAATCTATATTGGATACCACTTTGAGCGGTGGACACGTGTTCGAAACTTCATGAGCTTGCCGGCTTCTTGCTATAGACAGGTGGGTCAATAACGGAAAATAGGCTTATGTCTATGGTACGACATTCAGTGTATGAATATGATAAAACTTGTATAGCTATCACTCGATTACTTTAAAATCTATAAATTGTATATGTTTTGAGTCGAGGGGCCCCAGGAGAGATAATTTTGACGTTCTATTTTATAATTATATATGTTGTCAAATATATGAAAATAATGGTCAATTGCAAAAGAGCTCTCATCGATTGACATCGATTGACATCGAAAACGATACGCAACCATCCTCATGAAATGCAGATGACAATATCTGATTTTTTTTCTGCTAAAAGCACTCAAACCTTTTTATGTGAATTCAAACAACTGTAAACAACCCTGTCGTATTACCTCGTTCTGCAAGCTGTTTTTCTGAATTGCTATTCCTGCGCACATGCGCAAATCTACCTCAAACGTTAATCGATCATGAATATGCATAGGTAAATCGCCGTTATTCGTTTTTAATTTATGGCTAGTACCTTGCTAATATTTATCAAAAAAATGCTAGATTTTCTAGAAACTTCTTTTTCATACATCTATAGTCATGCTGACAAAATTTAGTTCTGGTTTTCAACATTGCAAAAATGCCGTTAAAAACGGCATATATACCTTTAATATATATACCTTTAATTTAAAGCAATATACTGGTAAATTTGCCTTGTTATTTTATTTTGTTTGTTGATTTCATTTTAAATTCATGTTTATTTGAAAGTCACAAACACTTGTTTTTCTAAACTTGAGTTGACTGTAGATGATTCATATTATCTGTATTGAATTGTTTCCCTTTGGCTTTGTAACAGAAAACCCCATAAGAAATTTGTAGACTTCGATTTCGATACATTGTTGGAGTTTTTTTCTGGCATACAGGTATCACACCTTTACACGCAATTACATGTACATGTTATTCCCCGACACCGCATTCTCCAAATCTTAAAAGAAAACATTATTGAAACAGCACCTGTTATTTCAAGTTCTGATAGTAGAGTTATCTTTCTTGGTCAGTCATCTTTTTGTACAAATGTTGCACAACCGTAAATAATTTGTTTTACCAAAATTGTACAATTGCAGTTGCAAGTTGCAAATTAAAACGAAAATATGTGGAGATTTCTATTTTATTCAAAACTAGAGTATACTTCCTCAGCATTTACGTATAATAGCTAAAATTTAAACAATCAGCAAGTAACGAGAGTTTGATTTGTTAACGTTAATAGCAAAGTTACAGAAAAACTGTGTCATTTCACTCCATCAAGCAAAAAAAAGCATATTCAAAAACGGCATCATAAAAAATTCAAATGGCCTCGTAATATTTTCATCCCATTTAGAATAAAGATATCGCGGAAATTCACACCCTAAATCCAAAAAAGAGAATTATTGGAAATTATTTTGCCCCACTCATGCTGGAATGTTGTATGCTGTTGTGCGTACGGCTTTTTATTCATAAAGACACCTTAAATTGGACCCATTTTCCCCCACATGTAAAGAATTTTCATTAAATGTTTTCCGCTCTTACCAATTTTTTTCAATTTTGCTTTTTGGTAAAACTTGAAGAAAAAATGTTTGGTCCTGCCTTAATCATTTTTCTAATAATCTTTTTCACAGTATTTTGTTATATAATGAGTATTTTGCATGTTTGATTACACACATTTAGAGTCGTTTATATTTTCCTATAAAAATGATTGATGCTTTGACTTTTATCTAAATTTTCTTTCAGTAAACGATATAGTATTACTTCGACTATTATCGTGCATTCGTGAGATATTTACTTGTTGGTCCAAAACGGAAAAAAAAACCCACTATTAATGGTTTTAAATACTATTTCCTATCAATAAAATGAAATAATGTGGTATCTGTGTTGTTTTGTGTTTTTAAGACTATCTGAAAGAACTGTGACGTAGGTTGGTTGATTAAGAACGGCATTTCTCTCTCTGCCATATTTGTCAAGACCCGAAAAATATTAATTAATTGTAATCGACCAAAAAAACTACTTTGTGTCTCCATAGTCAACTGTTATTGTTCTCTCTTTAGATTAAACAATGCAGCTTGGTTTTGAATTTACACTAAATGATTTATTTAAGGTATCACGCCGGTAATTGACCAATCAAAATGAACTTAACAATTGTAGTTCCATATACACTTCAGAATTATTTTTTTCCTTGACTGCATTTTTACATTTTCCTTTACTCAGTTTTAAAAATTTGTGGACCACTGATCGATGAGAAGGATATTTCATGTATTTTGTTAGATGATGATCTTTTCACAGGAACTACTTCTTTCAGGGCACATGCAGCAGCTTCCTGGGGAGTGTGCAGTCTGTTTACATACAAACAGAAAACACGTGGTTTTGAGGGTAGACCTGTTTGGAGCTAGATATTTTGAGAAAATGCCGTATCGTGTGCCCTTTTTTTGGTGTTAGCTGATGAGATAGGTAACAAATAACATTTCCTCCGAATATTTTGTCATGAGAAATACAAACTGATTTTTAAGAATTTTTCTCTCTCTTTAGTGTTATGTAGCGAAAACAATTACCGGTGTGATACCTTTAAGCATTGATTGCCAATTTTTGGATATCTTCGGTCATACACATGTAAAACACCAGGCAGTGTTGACATATTGAATACCGCGCGTTAGCGCAGTATGATGATTTGTCTACACGGCATGGTGTGTTATAGGACCGATGCTATCCAAAAATAAGCATTCAATGCTTATATTCGATTCAGAAATCGTCGCCATTAGTAAACCAGCGACTGAGAGCATATGTATGTAAAATCCACAATACAAACGAAATAGAGGATAAATACCACATTCAGCTCAAATTTACTCTATTTTAGATTTATTTTGAAACAAAATATATATCTTGAATTATTTAAATTTTTTTTAAAGTGTAAGGTTAAAAAAATAGTCCTGATTCAACTAAAGAAAGCATATTTACTTCAAAGTCTTGTAATTTTCAAAGAGAAGCTGCACATTTTGTATGTTACTCATTCTAATTAGAACAATTCAACCCAAATTCTCACGCAAGTATTGAATATACCGTTTGGAATAACCGTGACTTATCCAATGGTCTGAGTGTTTAATCTACGACAATGTAAAAATATCTCATTTCACCGAAATCACTTGAATGGATGAATAATTTACTTATTTAAGCTGCAAGGTATTGAGTAAACATCTCACAGGATCTACTCAATGAACAAACATACTCAGTAGTTAACCGTGAACTATGGGTGGGGACCTGATTCATTCTTTACCTCTAGAAGATTGGAACAAATACTCAAAACACAAAAAATCAGTTCGAGATTTTATTAAACTTGCAACAAACCTGTAAATGATTGCTATTGTTAAATGTCAATAATTATTTACTTGATACACTAAATTACTGGTTAAATTCAATTTACACAATTTAATTAAAATATTTCGAATATTTAACAGTTAAAATTTAAAATAAGATACATATCAATGCCACTTATTATATAGATGATACTTGTCACCATCAAATGAAAAGCACTGTTTCGACCACAGGGTCTTTTGGGTTTAAACAAAAAAAAAATCAAGTCAACCAACGTGAATGAAATGCATTCAGCACCGTATACATGTAAATCAGAACGATGATTTTTAAAAACTATATTACAGTAGAAGAAATGGCTGCGTCAGACGCATAGTTAATGCTAGTGTGTTCCTAGCTTCGTGGACTCAACTCTTGAGCCGTAGCATACAGCTCTTGAATATTTAAAGTGTTTCAACCACTGTGAAATCCTTAACTTCACAAACGACATAAACTTGCATTTATGTGTCACAAAGAAAGCGCGTGATCATTTCTTTTTCTTCTCCTTTTTCTTGGCCTTGTTTTTGGCAGACTTTGGGTTGTTTCCTCCGTCCGTCGACACAGTATCTGTACTGGACGTCCTTCGCCTAGCGGAGGAAACGCTTTTCTCAGATTTATCGGAACTAAAACTCACAACGGATGCGGATCTTGATTCCGGACTGATGGGAGATTCGGATCCGTTTTCATCCAATATGCGACTAAAACAAACAGAATATCGCTTATTGTTTCGTACATAGATTAAACCCTCCTCAAAAATATTCAATGGTATTGCTAACAAGTAGTGATCCATTTATATTCAACATGTGCCTATAATGGTATTGCCATTATATGATTTTCATGGACCTTTGGCCAACCATAGCAAAATTGACACGTTTTATAATCATTGAACTGACTTTTCATGGATATAAGCTACTTTTAATTTCTTTGGTAATTCTTTTTATGAGAAAATTTAAAAAATAATTCTGGCTACAAACCTATACAAGACAATTAATGAAGAGAATGTGCTTACTTATAATTAATAAAACCATCCACATCCAGGGTCCGAATTAAAACGGTCAACTGTTGGTCAGGTATATCGATTCCAGAACCCTACAACAAACAAAAACCCCAATTGCTGAAGAACTCCGAAATACTTATGCAGATCTACGGAAAACATAAAACGCAGCTTTGAGCAACCATATTTTTCTGTCAATAATTAGTCTTAGATGTATCTTGATGAACATATAATGTTTGTTTAAACCGAGGCTTCTATCTTCCTATAATTTTTCATTTAAAAATTAAATTTGGTGTATTTATAACACCAATTTTATTTTTAAATAAGCATTTGTGGGAAGATCTTGCGCTCAGTGTAAAATCCTTGAAAACAGGCAAGTTTTATCTTAAATTTTACATATGTACATTCGTAACTCTATATAAATAGTAAAATAAATTTAGAGGATGCTTTGGATCCTTTGCATGTGAGGGTATTGTATTGAAAAGGACTCATAGATAGGATCAGAAAAATTCTGACTTAATTTAAATATTCAATAATCTATATAAAAATTAATAAATCATATACCGACGCTCGAATTCATTGTGAGACACAGCTGGATAGGGAAATTCTTTAATCGCTTGCCTATTGTTATAAAAAATCATTTATTACATTAACGGTTTCAACTCTAAATAAGTAAATCGATATATAGATATTGAAATGGTATGGAATATAATGGTTTCAGTATGTATGTATTGCTATGTAAATTCTATTATTTAAGGATCATACGATTGTAAAGATTTCCGCTCCTCATGGGCCTTAAATATGCATTCATTTTTATTCCCGTTTTAAATTTTAATTATAATTTTATTCAGAACATTTACAATTACAAGGTGCATGAGTATGTTATAGGTGAATGATGACCTACAACCATCACGATTTCTTCAAATCCGGAACTCAATATCTCCTGACTAGCGGCTATTGCACATTGATGTCCTCTGTTCAAGCAGATACTTGCATTCAGTTCAAAATACAACATTAATCATATTTAAAACAGGCTCTGTTTTCTTCTCATAATTAAGCTAGCATCAACAGCGAGGTCAAATTTGCCGGCACGTAGTAATAGAAGGAAAGAGGCCTACCACCCCCATCCCACCCCCACCCCCACCACACACACACACACACACACACACCCCCTCACACACACACACATGCACCAAACTTCTTATATTTACATACCTTTTTATATACTAAGTCGTACATTTAGAAAAAGAATTGTTAAGCAAAGCAAATTGTCTTTATCAATTTATGGGAAAGTATTTTATAATGATATTGTACATTTACATCAGGAATAATGATAATCAATCGAAGTAATGCAGAACAATTCACCTCGTAGGTCAATAGCAGGTCATTATGATATATTTTTTTAGAATGTTGGATTTCAGCCATTCTGAGAACTATGAATAAAATCAATTATATAATTAAAAAATTCTTGTTAATATAGATTATTGATTGTTTTTCAAAACTTCAGTAAATAATACAACATGTTTAATTCTTTCGTCACAACAATAAATCGGTTCACGTTTTTCGGCAGTAATCCCTGTAACGTGCCCGTCTTTAATGACATAATCTTGGATTTGGAAAAAACCCAATTGTTCTAACTCGAGGTCTTTTAAGGATTTGCGGAGAGTGTTATTAAAGTCTTAGCGGTTTTACGACAGATTATGGGTCTAGTCTTTTAGGGCAAAGACTGCATGTAGTAATATACCTCTTAATGAAGTTGTGAATTTGGAACAATGACAGGACTTTAAAAAGTGTAAATAATTCTCTCGATTTAGAAAACAATTAAGTAATGTATGTTGTGATATGAACCAACAATATCAATTGTAGATGATTTGTTTTTACCCTGATGAGATCTTTGAATTCGTTTGCATCAAGTCGTAGACGATGTCCACCATTGAATACGTCGTGGAGCTTAACACCGGAGAACTCGGCGTATTTCTTGAATGTTTCTATTGGGTCCCTTCTGAAGGCACTAAGTCGGGCATAGGTTCCATTCTTCGGATGCATTTCTGGCAAAATACCCTCATGTTTGATTCTCAAGTTTCTTTGTTCTTTCAGTCTTTCTTCAGTCGTGGCAAACTCCGTTTTAACAAGCATGTTCTGAAAGTTAGTACACAAAACATTTATCATTCAATCACTGACACTAGATATTGTAGTAAGTCTTGGTAACAATGCTAGCGTAACAACTTACACTGAAATCCAAGTACTTTATTGCACTGTTTTCATTTGCCCCTACAGCTTCTAGAATGACCATTGCTCCTTCACTCTCAAATGGATTATTTCCAACCTAAAATAATACATTTTTTTTTTACATATTACACATTTACACAAATATTGTAAAAGATTTTATGACTTTATGATTTTAAACAAAAGAGGAAACAAAGTTTCACCTTCAGACACTGTAGAACATCGTTTTCTTTCAGTCCATTGGCTAAAAAGGCAGCACCTTCCACTGGGATTCGGTTGAAGCTGATGTCTAGTTCCCTCAGGGTCCTGTTGTGTTTTAAGGCTTTCATCATGGCTTCCGAACCAGCTTTGGCAAGTCCGGCCATTTGAAAACGAAACTTCTTCAAACCGACGTTTTCCTTCAATACGATTAATTAAGTCTTGTATCAGTGTTTCTTTATCAAATAATCGTATTTATATAAACAATATTTTATTATTTTTTACGGTATATGTTCGAATTCAAAGAAAAAAAATACAAAGCACTGAAAGATCCAACGTTATTGTTAATCATATTCATGGTAATAAATATATTCTTATACGTTCTTTTTTCAACGTCTTTCTTTTAAACTTTGTTTTAAATTCACTCGAACCAGAGACATAAATAACAGATATTGGCAACTGATCGAAATCTCGCGAAATCTCGCGGTCCCTATTGTAAAGTATTCCCAGTTTAAATCAATATAACTTTCTAATAAACAATTATATCGAAATATAAACATCTAAACTCTATTACCAAAACATTCAAAATATGATATTTTCATGAGTTTATGCCTTATAAACAATATTAAAAGAGGAGTTTTAGGAGGCAGTTGGCTACCCGTCGTCCGAGATTTCGCCGATGTTTAATAGCTGGCCAATATATTTTCTAAATATTAATCTTATTTTTCAATTTTTTGTTTCAAAAAACGTCTAAAACCTATGCATATTTTTCATAAAAACAATATACTTTTGGTTTAAGATCATTATCTCAGTTTACGAATATTTAGCTCTCAAAGTAAGGTTGGTCCCGTAACATTTTTCAACAACAAAATACTCTAACTCTGGCGGAGTTGCCAATCTCTGTTATTTATGTCTCTGCTCGAACGCTTGATTTTGATTGCTTATTATATTCAGTATTGTATCTTTACATATACGTAAAGGATATCATATCGGAGGACAATACGCTATATGATAGTGTCATGAATCATGATGACATTTCGCAAACCTGCAGTCCTTCAGCAATGGCGACGGCTCCAGTAGTTTTGAAATGGTTCCAGCTGAGATCCAACATTTCTAGCCTGTCGTTTTCTTGTATCCCTTCCCTCAAGAAACGGGCACTGGTTTCCTCTAGTCTGTTATTGGCTAATATCAGCTCTTTTAGCGTTTGGTTTCCCTGTTAATACAGAAAGTTTTACAGTATTATCTCTTGCAATTTTCGTAGAGATGGTTTATCACTAACGTCAACGTGCTTAACTTCGGAGGGGGTCTCTTTTTTTTTCTTGGCAGAGATCTTGCATAGATTTGTATAGACTTGTATAGAAAATAATAGAAAATTTGATGTACATGTATTAGTGCTACTTATATCAGTTATTCTCTCTCTCTCTCTCTCTCTCTCTCTCTCTCTCTCTCTCTCTCTCTCTCTCTCTCTCTCTCTCTCTCTTCTCTCTCTCTCTCTCTCCTCTCTTTCTCTCTCTCTCAAAATAAAACAATGTGTACTTGTACTTAATGACTGGTTTACCTTTAAAACTTCGGAAAAACTTTGTCCCGCAGGATCCCCAATTTCGTTCGCTACAAAAATGAATATTAGATATGAGAGGCGTTAAAGCAATAACTAAGGTTACTCAAACAAAGTCATATCGAATTTTTACTTTTCATTATCATGTACCTGTCATATCGACTTTTAAAAGATTCCGATTGCTCTTCAAAAACTGACATATCGAAATGGCTCCCTCGGTACCTATTTTGTTCTCGCTAAGCACCTGTTGAAATGAAATATTGAACGCATAAAATGTAATACTTTCTATTTTCATACTTTCAATATATTGATTCGCTCTCACTCTCTGCCATCAGCTACCGGTAATTTTGCATTACCTACACTTGAATGTGTTTGTTTTAACGTTCGCTCGACATTATTGTTGGCTTACCACTTCAGTTAGAAACAGGTTCTCCCTGAGCACACGACACAAGCAGCGGGCCCCCAGGCTGTCAATTCCATTGCCCTCTAGGTTCAATATCTCAATATTCGTGTTCGTCTGCAATATACATAAAGATGATTCAAAGTCAATAAATCCCGTCTTCATGTAACTCTCCTCAGACCAAAAAAATATTTACCTACGTGCATTTCTCGTGCGAAATCTTTCTCTGAGCAAAAATAAGTTTTGGAAAGCCATTTTTTTTTAGATATACTTGTATAAAGTTAAATGTATAATCATAACTTGAATTGTGCATTGCTTAAACTAATCATAAACGCAATTCAAATATATATCAGTTAAATGTCTCTTTTTTCATTAATTGATACACTTCATTTGAATTTCAGAAGATTTAAAAAACATACTAGTATCTAAATCAATACACCGTTTCATCAAAGAAAAAAGCCCCGTGTTCATGTTTCTTTTTTTTTTCTTTTAACGGATATTTCTCCGCTACCATTTTTTATTCAAGAATGATTATAGTGACAAGATAATTCTTGCCCTTAACCAGACAGCAGCTTTTTTTAATAGGAAAAGGAAATGCAAAATGCCATGTCTCCGAAGATATCGCCCCGTAAGGATATCAGAGGACTTTAATTACATTGCCAAGAATTGCGCTTGCTTGGTTGTATCTTCCTGTTGGTTATGGGCAAGATTAGTATTTCTGGATATAAAATGATATCGTCCTTTGTCCTTCTTAGTCACCCTTGAGTCGTGTTTACCTCTTGTTAAAACGCATTTGTTTGTTTCATAGTAATGGCATCAAGATTTAAAACATGATGATCAAATGTAATCCTGCAGGTCACAAACATATGCAATCTCTGCCAAGGTGCCATATGATTTGGCACCTGCGTCAAGAATACTTTGTACAGAGTTAAGAACCACCAAGGAACAATTATTTCTTAGTCTACTACACCTGAACAAAACAATTATGAGGCACAGAGGTTTAAATCAATTAATAGATACTACTCAATACAATGTAAAAGAATTTAATAAAGTTGCGAGTGAAGCAGGGGTTAACACCCCTCTCAATACAATATTTTGTGTCAATATTGAATAAACTGGCGTGTACATCGCTTGTATCAGACTGGGTATTTAGATTACGCTTACCTCTAAGGGGAACGATATGGCTTTCACACTCTCTGCACCAAGTCCATGGAATCTAAGTTTAAGTTCCTTATTTTCCAAGTTTTTCACAAAATATGACACTGGATTAATTCCTAAGTCGAAACACTTTTTGATGTATTTTGTTTTCCCTGTTGTGTCATGGTCAGTTGTTTTGGGGTTTAAAAGAGCTACAAAATTTAAAAAGAAACATTTACAATTTCGAACAACAGATGCTTTTTAATGATACTATGTATACCTGTATATAGTTGAATTAAAATAAAAAAATAAAAACATGATTATAATTGATTTAACATACATTCGGTGTCTATTTCTAAATCCGTGTCATAATCATCGGGATCGGTATGTATAGAAATGCTATCCTCCGTGAAATACTCGTCGTCATCACTGACGTTGTCATCGTCTGCATCTAAAAACCCATCCTCCTGAATTTCATTGTTATTAAGAGAATCTTCGTTATTCTCTTCACTCTGCTTTTCATTACCGACAGTTTCATCTTTTTCAAGATTAGGAAGATATTCTAGAATTGGCGGTCGGTTCTCTGCATCTTCATCTAGATCTTCCACTAATGGCGACAAGACTCGCCTGCTGAGGTCGCTTTCTTGAATCTGCACCCGTAGCAGATTCGACATAGTTTTCACAGTGCTACACAGAGAAAGTCCCGTTCAGCCTTTTCAACAGCTACATCGTGAGTGAGCAATCTGCAATAGAGATAGAGAATGTACATAGACTCCCTCAAGGACTATAGTTAATTGGCCGCCATGTTGACTCGACTGATTTGAAACGAGAGTATGCCGTAAGTCTCTTTGTCAATATAAAGCTATAGAGTTTACCTGTAAATTTAAACAAACCATCAAAAGCCTCCGATTGAAGAGACTAGGTTTGTATATAATATTTAATTTCAATAAATGGATTTTCATAAACTTGTCTTTACATAGGTATCGAAAATAAATCATTGCAGGTCGTAGGTCATTAAAACACTTATCTCTCTTTTTCAACTTCTGTACAAAGACAGTTTACTCAGAGAACGGAGATGGCTTGTGTTTTCAGTTTATAGCACCACTAAATTTCTTCACTACTTTTACTTACTGACACGTTTTCAAAAAATATAGGTTTATCATGTTTCTTGAAATAGCTCTTACATACGCCAACAGTAAACACGATTATGCAATATGTTTTTGTTCCTTTCGAGTATATACCATGTACATGTATATGCATAAATCTTTTTTACCCACTCTCTTCCTTATTAGTAAGTTGCATTAAGAAGAGGAGATGGTCAAAAATGTTTGGTGCTATACCCAGGACATTATCTAGACAAGGGCACCGAGATATATTGGTCTATTGCCATAAATAATACGTCAGTAAACAGAGTCACAAGGGCCTGGGAACTTGTTATCATTTAATTCGTATCTAAATGCCATAGGTTTTGATCAGTTCGACTTGAATACACGCGGCGTGTTTTATCAAAGGGACTGGACAGTTGTTAATCAGTATCAAACGATGACAATATGTTTTGGGGGGTTTATTTTCATCAGCCGAAATTCATTTTAACAAATCTAAAAAGAATATTATTATTCATTACATTTTTAATCTTAAACTGTACTGGAATCAAACTTATTTCCTACAAAAAATATTTACAACCTTTACTTCTCATTCAAATAATAAGCGTGGGTGTAGCCCTCCTATAGATCCCGTCATGTTTCAGACAGGACATATCATGTCTTACCGAAGGACTGAAACATCTAAGGACTTTATGTGTAGAATTAAATATTCTTGCTGGGATGAATTACCAAATTCTACCAAATTAAAATAAATGATTATTACATCATCGTTGGGTTTTTTTTTCAGGAGATATGAAATTTGAAAGCAAACGCAAACAAATGGAAATGTATGAGAAAGAGAGAGGAAAAAAACAAACGAATTAAGTGTATTATTTTGTTCGTTTCTTGAAGCGATAATACACATATTCCATTTCCATAATTACGAGAAAGAAAATAGAAACAAGCAAGGACTTTCAAAAAAAAAATCAATTGTCAATATCTCAGAAACATTCGGTATAAACATTTCCTCTCATTACGAAATTATTAATAATTTTGAAAAGTGTAAACTAATCAACACTAGTTTCTCGCAAATGAAAATGGTCTCTTTTGATCTCGAATCATTGATTTCTTGAGCGACCTTTGGCAAAACACCTATTAGGTAGAAAAGAGTTTGACTTCCGACAAGCATCGATCAGTGTTATGGCATTTCTTTTCTTTTTTGCATTAGTTTTGCATTAAATGGCACTTTTTAGTGATGCAGAGATTTCCAAATCATGTTGTATCAAGACAAATGTTCAACCGGTTATATGTTATATGTTAAACTGCAAGTTAATGTAAAAATTAGACTCCTTTTGATTGTGTCGAATGAATCAAAATAAAAAGTAGATCACAATCTGTCTAAAACAGGTTGATTAAGATTAACATTCATTAAAATTCGAAAAGTTTAACCTTCAAAATTTTATATAAACTCCATAATACAAAACGCGCACTTGATAAACGGATTACATGTAAATGCATTTAAAGTGTATTACTGAAGGCAATGTGGATCTATATCCTTTGTTTGATAATCACTTAATTACATCCAAAAAAATTTAAATTACAATCTAAAGAACAAATAAAATTTGGAACAAATTAAATATCAAATGACTTAGAAATGAATATTTCTGCCCAAAGCGTTAGATTTGAAAAACACTTTGTTTTGATTCACGCATGGTCAATTTGCATTTCATTTCTCCTTATAATCCTTCAGAGCAAATGTTCAACCACAATATGTCGAGCAAATCGTAGAATGACTGGTTAAAAGAAGCATAGAAGTTGGATGAAATATAAAAACGCTCGTACTTACGGAAAATGTAAATGATTGTCTAAATGTTAGCGATTAAAAGACTATGCATTTTTGGTGGTATTGTTTTTCATTTTTTTTTTACCGTTTTCAATTATATATTGAAGGGCACGTATTGGAGAAAAATAAATGCCTTTAAGACCAACTGGCCTGAATGTTTTCTGCGATTGGTATATCAGATAATTCTAATGATATAGAATCTCCCGATATAACGCCCTGATTCTGATTTTTTAACGATAACACTGTCGACTTCCAACTTCGAACAAAGTTACAATCTTATTTTATCAGATATCTACCAATGTCCCCCAAAGAGGCATACCAATGTATTCAGGTTAGATCCCGCCTTTGTTGAGAAATCATTACGTCCAAAAACGGATACTTCTCCAAAGGATATTTAAACATTTCAATACAGCACATGTCATATGTGTTTTAACAAAATAAGCACACCAACTTTAAACAGAGTTCTGTTATACTGAGAAGTCCAACCTATTGATACCGTTAAAATGGTCATTGTGTCGACTAATTCGGGAGATATATCGAATTGATAAGATACACAAAAGGACCTATTTGAGTTTTCTAAATAGTAAATGGAACGGAGACCAGTTCTCTGATGTATCAAATGAATAAACAGATGTTTTGAAATATGTAACAATAGACCTTTCTGAATAATGATAAGTCACTTTATCAATTAGATATAGGTGATCATACAAAAATGTTTTCAAAAGTTCTTGTTCTTTAAACAATATATCAACGTAAATATTGTGAAATTGATAATTTACATTCATAAAGTCTTACCTTCTGTAGAAGATTGTGCCTATAAAAGCATTGACAATAGAATTTGTTACAGGTAAAGTCGGTTGTATTCGAACCAATAATATCCCATTTGTTCCTTAGTTAGTCTCTATTTAAAATCAGCATCTATACTTTGGTCGATTTTCGATTCCATTTGGTAGTTCCGTTTGAAAATAAAAGCGAAACACGAGAACTCTGCGATCAAGTGCCCGCTAATTCTTGTATAGAAGCATTGATCTGTTTAATTCTCGCCAGCAATTCATAATGTCGGCCGATTAGGTGTATTAGCTACGCAACCAAATCCTATACATCATCTGTATTGAGAGCAAATTATAACAAGTATTTAAATCTCCGCATAAATAAACACTTAAAAACTGCACTGTTTCCACTGTGGAGAGTTTACCCTTGCCAAGATGGCAAGCTTTTTTTTTTTTTCTTACGCAAAGATGTCCCTGATGATATGCAATGTCTTTGAAGTTTCAAACAAAGAACCCTTAGAACAACGAGTTGACAGGAACAACGTGGCACCGGATTAAACCCCCTGTGTATATGTAAACGATGCTGTCACTTATGTGGACACCAAATTTTTCACCTGTTTTACCTACCTATATCACAGATGCGGTTTAAACTCCCTTCCGTTAATGATTTTTAAAAAGACATCGGAGTATCGCGATATTTTCGTGACAGATTGTTTTCTGATAAGCAATTGTGGATCTGAATGATTATATTTTTTTTCTCTCTCTCTCTTTTTCTAATAAAAGTTATTAAAAATTCATGTCAAAGGCAATATCACAAAATTGCGAAGCTAAGATTAATTGGGGTGTTTGGTTTCTTTTTTAATCTTTATACCTGTAGAAATGTTATACTTAAATCATAGTCTTTAACTCAAATAGTCCTTTTATTGTCAATTATCATGGAAAAATTGTGAAATCTATGGCCCCAAGGTCAAGGAATATAAATGGAATGAAAATCTTTGAAAACTTTTTAATTTACCGAGCGTAGTATAGTAACTATTTTGTCGATCATTAGTCACCCTATTTTTTCTGTAATGTGCGTGTTTTATAATTTTCAATTTATAAATTTCAATTTTTGAAAATAAATATCACTAACACAACAGACCAAATTCAATATTGTCGACAGAAAATATTTTTTCATAGTGTTTTTTTTTTATTTGGTAACTTTTAAAAATTTTATCCTCCCTTTCATAACAGTTGTTTGAGTTAATCTTCTATGATCTTCCGTAAAATAAAATAAAATGGATATGCCATATCTATTTAAATCGTAGGTAAAAAAAAAAATTAACTTCCCAACTATTCAACTACTAAATTTAGGGTCGGTTTAGAAGAAACAAAAACGTGCTTAAGAATTGCCCTATGGATTTTCAATGGTTCCTTCAAACGGATGCATTATATTCAGGTGACGCTGAAGGAGCACGGGCCTCGTGTTTCCATCAAGCACTTAGACATACTTTGATTAGTATATGGAGAAATCACAGGCATCTGACGGTTCATGCGTTTCTCTGAATGAAGAAAAAATCTTTGTACTTTTATAACTTTATAGTACAAGGATTTTTTTTTTCATTAAGAGAAAAGTTTAAAAAGTCAGGTGCCTGTGGGAGAGATTCATCTTCAAAACTAGACGTATACTTAAAAATCTCAAAACACAACCAACCCATCAAAATCAGCAGATGACAGTTAACAGCACCTTTACTATAAGTGTTGAACGTTCACGATATATTCTTTTGATTTGTCTTCAAAGTTAGACCCAGCCTTTAAAAAATTGCGTCAAACCAAACTTTTTTTAAATTTGAACAATTAAAACAACTTATAAACTTACTAAAGAGGCCAAAATATTTATACCTTTGCATGTTTGTTTTTCTACAGTGAACTTCAGCTCAAATAATGGTCCAAAAAAGTCAACAGCCAGATTTTAACACTATGAAGCATGATCTCATATTTTATTAAATCATGCACCAAAATACGTCATGTTAGGTTATAATTTAAAGAAAATCTTATGATAGTCATTAAATAAAAAAGTCTTACTGCTTTTCTAAAGAAAATATAAAAAAAAATAATATTTTATTTATTCTTATTATTTAAAACATTCACAAAATTTCATCTTTTTTTAAATTTCTCAAAAATTATATTGCTTACATAATATTTTTAATAAACATTTATTAAGAGTTACATACATGTTAACAAAAAAAACCCATAGTTTATCAAAATTGACCAGCTAGTTTTTGTTTGATAGTCTGTTGAACATGTATACCCCCATATTGTTGGATATAATTTTACAAGTTGTTTTTTGGAAACATTGAAAAAATTTGAAATGTACCAAAGATACACAATCTAACTGTCACTAAAAAGTATATACTCATTCAAACTAATAATTTTGGTCCTTACTGGCAAAACAGTAGAAACGAGTGCGGTAGTACACCCCCCCCCCCCACCCCCTTCCGTCAAGTACTTTTCTACCATATTTTTGACATTTTTTTTTTTGGTTTTATTGTCCCAGACCTATAGCTATAACAAATATTTTACCCTACTCAAATCTTAATGGCAGCTGCCAGGGATGGGGCCCTGACTAAGCTCCACCCTAATACAGAATTTTCTATATCATCTCGCAGGATGACACATTCAATTTTTTGACATATTAAAGGTTTTCCTCTCCTTTTAAAAAATATGAGCTATAATTATTTTACTGCAACCATTGAACCATACTTGCACAATACATTAAATCAAATACATGTCATCTTAAATGATCATTAATGTGCCCAAAACTATGACCGGAAATTTATCATGCCGTCTAAAAAAAAAGAAGAAGAATCGGACACGAAAGCCACTGGAGTCACATTAATATTAAGAGAGGATAAAAAAAATAACTCATCTAAGAGAGATAACTCTCGACCAAATCAGTATATTTTTTAAAATTGAAATGCTCGATTGATATGAATTTAAAGGTCTTTCTGAATTTCATCTGTTTAACTTAATTCATCTGTTAAATATTATTGTTTCTTATACTTTCACAGTCTTTAAAAATTGATAATCATTATGATACATAAAAGATTTATATTTACATTCAAGCAAATGCATTGACCTTTTGTAAGTTCAGGGGATATCCAAGTAGCGCAGTGGACAGAGGACTCGCTTCTCACCGCTGCGAGTTCGATCCCCATGATCGACAGTGGTTGTATGTGAAAGGATATGATAATCGCCCGCATGGACACGTGGATTTTCTCCGGGCTCTCCGGCTTCCTCCCACATCAAAGTTGTTATAATTTGTTTATCAATTGTTGTAAAATAAACAAAGTTCAGTTTAATAGGGATGAAAATACACAAATGTTTATTTTCAGCCTTGGCCAACTAGCCAGAAATCTTAAGTTACATTACAGACAATAGACAAATCATCTTTTGGAATTTTCGGTGGTATTCGGATGTTCTACAAAGTTGAATTAGACAGATCACCTTCCCAGAAATAATTAGACTAAATTCTAGCACAGTATATCACAAGTCTTCTCTTGTGTGACAATTTTATCTCTAAACACGTTTATCAAAATCGAGGAAGATTACTATTGTACAACATAGAGGAATTAGTATCAGTAATGGCGACGCTTTCAGTAGGTATGTTCACCGTATGACGTATTTAAAAGTTGGTAATGCATAGATTGACAAATAGAGCTTTGATGTTTGGATTGTTGGTTATGTGGATTAAAAATTTATTCCTTCTTTATTTTTTATGATTCAATATAGACTACCGAAATATGATTCCTTATATGACCATAATTTAAAAATGAAATAAAAAAGCAAACATATAGACCATATAATATTCTTTAAGTAAAACTTATCATGTTCTTTATTTAAATGTAGTTATTGGTACAGTATAATTAATGTAACTGTATGTAGTTATTGGTAAAATTAATGTAACTACGTGAAGTTATTGGTAAAATTGATGTAACAACATGTAGTTATTTGTAAAATTAATGTAATTATATGTAATGATGTATAGTGAATATAACTGTATGTAGTTATTGGTATAATTAATGTAACTACGTGAAGTTATTGCTATGATAAATGTAACTACATGTATTTGTTGGTATATTGAATGAAACTGTATGTAGTTATTGGTATAGGTATTATAATGATTAATGTAACTACGTAAAGTTATTGCTATAATTAATGTAACGACATGTAGTTGTTGGTATAGTGAATGTAACTGTATGTAGTTATTGGTGTAATTAATATAACTACGTGAAGTTATTCATTTGGTGTTGTAATTGTAATTGTATATAGTTATTGGTATAGTGAATGTTACTGTATGTAGTTACTGGTATAATTAATGTTACTACATGTAGTTATTGGTATAGTGACTTATCTATATGTAGCTATTGGTATAGTTAATGTAACTTTATGTAGTTATTGGTATATTAAATGTAACTGTATGTAGTAATTGGTATAATTAATGTAACTACATGTAGTTATCGGTAAAGTGAATGTAACTACATGTAGTTATTGGTATAATTAATGTAACTAAATGTAGTTGTTGGTATAATTAATTTACCACGTTTAGTTGGTATAGTGAATGTAACTGTCAGTAGTTTTCGGTATAATTAATGTAACTACATGTAGTTATTGGTATAATTAATGTAATCACTTGTAGTTATTTGTAAAATTAATGATGATTCATGCGGGTTATGAAGGTAGCAATCACTGCAGAAAAAAATTATAAAACCTGCTAACGCGGGTTATGTATTTTTCTGCAATGTCGCCACCTTCATATCCCGCATGAATCACCAAAGAAAGCATTTTATTGTTTAAATGAATATACTTACTATTTAGAAATACAAGGTATAAGTATGTACATATCAGATGAGATAATGGTATTAAGTTTCTCTTACAGGAAAACTGTCCACGTCGCTGGTTGGCTTGGTGATTGCAATCAATCTTTATAATTACGTTGAAGGTAAGTCGAGATATTGTGAATTAAGAATTTAAAGCACATAATTTATACCTTTTGCGTGCAATTATGTAAAATTAAAGTTATTTGTACCACTTTATGTGTTAACTACACTTAGTTATACCACTGTATGCATTTTATACATGTAGTAACAATTATTTCATCACTTTATATATTAGTTAAGAGGACTTGATGGTCGTGGCCATTTTTAGGCCATATTTATCTCCCTTAAACGAAGAGCTCTGTATAAAGATAAAGGGGAATGTTCAAATTTTAAAGCTAAAATATATCGAATTTCCTTTACTTAATAACAGTTTATGGCAAACAATTTGATATTAAAAAGATTAGGGCAAATCTGATGGTTAATTTGTTGACCATCCAGCCTCCTTGAATTAAAAATGTGTTAGCATGACTACTATTGTTATATGCGGAGAGATACTAGTATATAAGTTGTTGGGACTTGTTTCAGATCCATTTGATTAATTTCAATAAAACATGTTCAAATCATACCTTTTTTTTCCAATTTCATTTACATTTTTGTATGTCTTTCCTTTACAGCTAAAGAACCTTTGTTTTGCTTGAGCTGTTCATCGGTTATCTCCCCTCGTCATTGTCACAATATCAGAAAATGCGACGAAGGACAGGTGCGATGACGCAATTTTATAGTCCCTTGCTGATGATCGATATACTTGACCATTTAATGAACGGGATCTTCAATTTTAAGATCATAATAATTATTGTCCTTTCAGTTATGTGCACGTATTATTATTAACAAAATATTATTATATTATTATAATATGAAATAATTATTATAATATTATTAATTAAATTTCTACTCACTACATTCTACATGTAGATACATTTATCATTATGATTAGGCAATAAGAAATAGACTTCGTTATTTAACAGGTTAAATATATGTATAATATCTATATGAACATTATTTCTTTTAACACATACATCCTATGTAGGTCTGCTACACGGAAAAATACACAAACTATAATGGAGAGATACTGTATAACACGGGATGTCATTCGCCGTCAGTAAGTAGGAATTGTTTACCACAGCATCATCAAGTTACCTTTATTGCTTAGAGTATAGTTCGTATACTGTATGATATGCTTTTTATACCAACATCATGCGCGGATCCAGAACATTTTTCGTGTGTGGGGGGGGGGGGGGGGGGGGGGAGGGATATTAAGTTTACGGGGGGTGGGGTGGGGGGGGGGGGCATGCATATTTTTCGGTTTATTTTAGTTTGTAAATTTTAATAATTTAAATTTTCGAACTGGGGGGGGGGGGGTACGGACTGTCATCCGACCCCCTCTAGATCGCGCACGAACATATCTATAATAAATAAAGTTAGACTTAAAAAGTTAGACCATTGTCTAAAATTTGTTGATGTTTTGCTGCACCCCATACAACTATATTTTGGGGTAGGCGAAACAAAAAATATTTTTTTCTTCGATTTAACAAAAAATATTATTTCAGTTTTGTAATTTGACAAATGTTGCCGGGAGTCCACTTGAAGCTTCGTCGAACAACCGGATAGAGCAATGCGTGGAGTGTTGTCATGGTAACGCATGCAACAGTCACGGTTGTAATTCCGCAGGTAGGCGATTTTTCTTCACTTTTTTAAAACAAGTAACCGATAATTTATGTAAGTATATCCCCCAATATATTTTTCTTTTGACAAATAATATGATATATACAAAATATATTATAAAAAAATATTCATTATAACGAATATAACTAATTTGATATTTTCCAATTAATTTCCCAATTTCTTTTGACAAGTAGTGATATATACAAAATATATTATCAAAAAATATTCATTATTACGAATATAATTAATTTGATATTTTCCAATTAATTTCCCAAATGTTTGTCTGATTATTGATCTATTATACAGTAATGTAACTATCAATTAATGATATATCATGTTTACCACTTCTTTTTTAATCCAGCAGATTTGATGTTTATTCTGATAACTAAAATCATTTCTGTTTGTATTTCAAAATGTCTGAGATTCCAAATTCCACTTTAATACTTTATACAAAACATTTCTTCCGTTTAAAGGAACTCTGTGCTTTAGTTAACAAAATTCCTCTAATTCTGAGATATTTTCATTTTTTCATACCCAGCCTATCCTACTATCAGAGGACCTCTTTGCTTTAGCTGTCAACAAACAACGGACCCCTCTCTGTGTAGAACAGTCCGAGTCTGCAACAAGGATGAGGTAAATCTAGTCACCATGGTTACAAGTAAAAGCAAGACATTACACCTGAATGGTTTTAAGGAGGCTTGGTGGTCAACAAATAACCCATCAGGTCTAAATTTAGATATGATTCTTTTAGATTTTAACTACTAATTAATTTTAAAAAAAACTTCAAATATTCTAGCCATGTAACAACCGTTAATGATACAACTCCGCTTAATGATATAAATAGCATTAAGCGTTGCAGTTGCAACGCTTAATGCTATAAATTCTTGCATTAACAGTTGACATGTCCAACTGTTAATGATAAATCGCCGCTTAATGATAGAATTGTATCATTAAGCGTCACAAATGCAGAGCAGCCTTAACGCTTAATGAAACAAGCAAATATCGACACCCTCAACCGCTAATGATACAAACTTTATATCATTAAGCGTTGCAGTTGCAACCTTTAATGATACAAAATTGTAAAAAGGAATGAAATAACACTGTTGTTAATAAAGCAATAAGATGTATATCTTGAGCAAATAAAGAATAGTAATAAATGACTTAGTTGTGTATCCATACTGTATTAATACAAGTATAAGAAAATTTTGTATGTAGACATAGTATAATCTAAATCATTTTACGCAATGCGTTTAAATAAGAATGGTCTAATATTTTAACAAACATTTGTCTTAAATTTACATGAAAAAGTAAATTGTAATGTTAGCTGAAATACTAGTACCCTTATTAATTAATCCATATTTTAAACACATTTGTAACAAATTGTTTGATAATATTGATAACAAGTACATTGAACAAACTTTTGAATGAAAAAAAACAGATGATACTGTGATCAAAAAACAGAAGCGACTGCATATACACTTTCACATGATTGTCTTTATACACAAGTAAATTAGGCAACTAGCGCATAGAAACTTGAATATGTAGATTTTTTTAAACAAATGCGTGATTTTTGGGGGATTGCCTATGGGAGACCGGCTGCTTCAAGGAAGCGGAATGAAAAGTGCCACAGACAGGGCTTTCCTAGTTGAATTAAGGATCGTGTGTTATCAAGCAGGAGTGCTAAATGTTATCTTTTAGTTTCCAACTGGAGGCGGCATTCTCGGCTCGATTTTAAATATTTACGAGTGGGATCAAATGTTTCACTCACAACTAATTAATAAAACGATGATTTTGCTGCTCACTAATATCGTTTTTATGGGTCCTTACATATCATAAACAGGCTGTTGAACACATTCTATCGAACTGTTGAGATTTGTTTTGATTTCGTGCATTTTTGAAATCTCGCGAGAAAATAGGTCAACAACACTATTGTTTATCAGTGTGATTACCAAAATGTGCAGTAAAATTATATTTTAAGCTGTATTATTGAGTTTAAATATATATCTATTTAAAATCGAGCCTAGAATGCCGCTTCCAGTTGGAGACGGTGAATTTCCAGTTTTCGTAATGGCGCCGGTTCTGACGTTTTCCTGGCATGTGAAATATCAAAATCGTTAAAAAAGCCAGCAAAACGTCAGATATTTCGGACTATCGTTAACCGAGATCCACACCTCAAAATTCTACTTTCGATTTATTTACGACGAAAATCAAGCTCGGGCCTATTCACCCCTCTCCGGAAACAACATGCATCAATATTTCAAATGACCTCGCATTGTTACAAAACCTGAATAGTCAGACATCTTACACGTTGTTTTTCATCTCATACAAAAAATCAGCTCCTGTTCCGGGCGGAAACGCCCCAAATTCAAAGAGAAACTCGGGAATTATTTTGCGTCAGCCTTCGGTGAAATATTGTTATCACACCTGCAAAAGTTGTGTGTTCTAATCTCACCAGAGCCAAGATTTGTTCTTTCTCTCTTTCTCTCCATTATTTTAGGGTCTTCCGTCTTCAGCGGAAGACCCTACTATTATTCTATTGTTCTTATCATTCTTTTTTTTTCTTACAAATTTTGTGCAGGCGATTTCTCGGAGATGGCTAGCTAGAATTCCTTCAAATTTTCAGGGTTGATGTGTAATTATCTGAAGTTTATACCGGCCCAACAGTTTTTCAGAATTTACTTCCGGTCGAAAGTTATCGTCGTAAAACAATTTTTTAAAGTCAATTTTGTAGATAAGATAGAGAACTGAAATTTTCAGAGATGATAGATCTACCGTTTTTATGGTGTACCTCCGTCAAAGGAATGTCCGCCATTACTTCCGTTCTTCACCGGAAGCAAATTAGAAACAATGAATTTTTCAACTTTTTTGTTTGAAAATATTTTTCTGTAGAGTTGATAGATTCAGAATATGTAATTTGTTTAAAAATTGATCAACGCATTCTCGAGATATTAAGCATTAAAGTCATGAATCGAGAGTCTGAGTAGCTCAGTCGTTAGAGTCGTGGGCATAGGCCCAGGCGACCTGGGTTCAAGCCTCGAGCACCGTAACTTTTTTTCACTCATATATTGCTTTGATTTACGATGTTATCTTTAAAATGATGGGTTTTATCTATCTACTCAAAAATCGAACATCTATCTTGAATTCATTGAATGAAAGTTATTATTTTTTTTTAAATTTTAAAATCTATTTAAATCGTGTTAAAATGACCCCCAGACTAATTCTTAATCATGATATCTAAGTTGCGCTTGCAATTCTGTGTCTGATGACATCTTTTCCGAATTGATTAGATGAAATTTAAATTTTTCAAAAATTTTAAACTCATTTAAATCGTGTTAAAATGACCTCAGACTAATTTTAAAACATGATTTTTCAGTTGCGCTTGCAATTTTGCGTCTGATGACATCTTTTTCGAATTGATTGAATGAAATTTCAATTTCTTAAGATTTTAAAACTCATTTAAATCGTGTTAAAATGACCCCCAGACTACTTTTAAACCAGCATGTCTAAGTTGTGCTTGCAATTCTGCGTCTGATGAAATCTTTCTCGAATTGATTGGATGAAATTTAAATTTTTCAAAATTTTTAAACTTATTTAAATCGTGTTAAAATGACCTCAGACTAAATTTATAACATTATATCTAAGTTGCGCTTGCAATTCTGCGTCTGATGACATCTTTGTCGAATTGATTGGATGAATTTTTTTTTTTAAAATTTAAATTTATTTAAATCGTGTTAAAATGACCTCAGACTAATTTTAAAACATGATATTTGTAATGCTTTTGCATTTCTGCGACTGATGACATCTTTTTCAAAATCATTGGATGAATTATAGGATTCTCGATATTTTTAAACTCATTTAAGTCGACTCAACATGACACCAGACAGATTTAAATCTCAGTCAAAATCTCATCTCATAGCATCTTATGAGAAATCGGACGGAAGATCCACTCGTTGCTCGCAACGAGATCTCATCTAGTTTTTTTTTATTTTTTTATTTATTTATTTATTTTTATTTTTATCTTATTTTTTAGGGGGGGGGGTGGGGAGAGGCTACATCTACGCAGGCAATTAGGCCAATGTAAGTGTTTACTGTTGTGCGAGATCGATGTTTTGGGTTTTCAGCCACAGGCGGTTTGATGGAGGGAGGGGGTGGGGTTCTACCCGTTATGCTACACGGACTTATTATGAATTTCTATATCATTAAAATAACCATATACATTTGTTTCATGTTGTAAATTTTGAATTTACTATAGGCGAGTTTAAATTGAAAATTTACAATATGACAACTGGATACAAATTTAATTCACACAAGAGTAAGGTTATTTTTTGGGGGGCGGGGGGGGGGGGGGTTAAGTACGCGACTTTTGGTGAAGTATGGAACGTCCGTTTTATTATTTGTTTTCAGTAAAACAATATGAGTTTGTTGAGAGTTATATCGTGTTTTACTTTCACCCGGTAAGTTAAAATTTACAATACAATTGTTCGATGTATGAATAAAATTTATGGATGAAGATATGTATTGTATATGACGATGATGAATTGTATTGTATATGTAGATATATACTTTTGTAGATATATACATGTAGACAATGTTTGGAAATTTCGTAAGAACAGTTCTGTACACATGCCGTCAACAGTTAAAAAAAAGACAAAATTGATCCCCTTTTAAGATTTTATACGGATTTCTGTCATGCATATTAGACATTATACGTATGAACACCATGATAGAAATATCAAACGGCAATTAAATTTTGTGCAATAATTATATTATACAAAACAAAAATATTAAGACTGTGCAATCAAATCATTGAGCTTTTGCCCCCCCCCCCCCCCCCCCCCCCCCCCCCCCCCCCCCCCCCCCACACACACACACACACACACACACTGCAATGATGAATCGGTCTTTGAACACTGTTCGAAATCGCAAAACAAAAGTGAACTAAATTTTCATTATTGTTTGCATGTAATGATGATAATGCACGGATATACACTGTACATGCAATGGACATATATTATTGGGAAAAGGCATTAGAGAGGAGAAATATTTCAACACATTTATTTTGAATAATGTTTAATTATAACAGATGAATATATTTTCTTTGGCGTTCACACTGGCTTTCAAATTAATGATCATTGCAACAAGTATTCCATAAAATACGTTATACGAATATAAGTATAACGAATTAAATCCACTGGTCCCGGATACTTTGCTATAACCGAGTTTTTTCCGTTGTATTATTATTTAGGTATTATCTGGTATGCATATTTTCATTTTAAAATCACCTGTATTTTTTGAGGACGATGTCATTTAATGACACAATGAACAAATATTTTTCTCTCAAAACATTTTTAATTCATACTACTGATCCTGTTTATTCTTTTCATTAAATATGTCCTTTTGTTTCCCAACTGTGGATCAAAATTCGGTAAATGTATTTAAGGTCTATAAAATAACTTTATTAGCTTAAAGAGAAAATTTTGAAATCTGGTAAAAAAAAATGTTATACACACACTTTTAACTGGTCTAGCTTTCAGTGCGCTCAATATTTTGTTTAATTATAGGTTGCACTGTAACTAGGCATTCAATTGCGTAATTGTTTTGGTTAAATGACATAAAGTGTTCAGCGTACATGTTAAACGCTTAAAAAGCGAAAGATTTATATTTCCGGTGATGCCTATACTGTAAACCAACATTTATTCGCATGCGAAAAATTTTCGCGAGATCATAAGAGCCTCGTAGTCGCGAATATTTACCACCACGAACCATCCCTTATCATGTGGTTGTTACATGTATAACAACACAGGTCTGGATAAGGCTTGGTCGCGAACATAAGTCGTGGCGGAACAGTTTATCGAAAGTTAATCGCGAAATAAACTCCCCGCGTGTTTGATCAAGTGGAGTCCTGAATCATCATATTTAACGAGACGCGAAGCGAAGCGAAGTTATATGTATTACCACCACTCTTTGAAGCTAATGGCGTTGTCCACAATAAATATTTTTTCTTGCGTTTTTATAGTGTTTATTTGGAATCATTTGTGTTCAATAAATATAATGGTTTTGTTTGTTTTTTACCTTTGGAAAGAAAATAAATTTATTATTATAGAGGATCATGATCTAAAGAATCAGATGACGTCTCGTTGCAAGGCGAAGATCATTAAATCAAACACGACGCTATGCGTTACTTCTGATCTGATGATCTGCACCTGGCAACTCCCTTTTGATCAAGTTACCGTTGTAATAATATAACTAACACTTATATGCAACTTCTTTATCTTATTTTATATGTCAATCACAAAGTAATTCATTCCTTTTTATCTTAATAAAAAATCAATACAGACCAAGAAGTCCTTTTGTTAGACCTTTTAAAAATACATATAGCTGTTACTAAAAATGAAATAATTAATTTGATTTTGGGCATTAAAAAAGTGTTCTGTAGTAAAAAAAAAAAAAAAAAAAAAAAACATTGCCTCTTTCATAATCTTTGTTCTTCATTTTTTTTGTCCATGACATGATTATATTACGGCGGCGTGGAAGGGCCAGATGAAAAAAAAAATTAAATCTTATTTGTTCGGACGAATACTAGTGAGTTTTTTTTGTTCGGACGAATTATTTAATTGTGTGGACACGAATTAGGATTTGTTCAGACGAATAAGTTATTTGTTTATATGAGAAGTAATATAGACTCTATTCTAGCAATGATGTAGATAAAAGGGGGGCTGGGGGGGGGGGGGGTCAGTGATCAAGCTATATCCCTTTCCTTCAAATAATACATTGCTATTCGTAAGTGTTATATTAACTGACATGTGTACAATATCTGACATATTTTGTTGTCATGTTCAATTCTCAAAATCTATCATAATTTTGCTTGTTTTTTTTTTAATATAAAGTAATATCATTATTACAGAAACATTACAGGTATATCTACCTGTTTGTTTTATTGATACCTTAGTATTGGTATATAAAGATGAAAGACAACCTTGAAAATGTTGTCAGTGAGACCGGTTGTCATGGTAACAGAGGCTAAAAATTGAAAAATGGCCGTTTAAAGCTATTTTGGAGACATATAGCATTAATGATTGGAATGGCCAAACATGTTCTTAACTTTCATGTAATATCAGTTGAAGCTGCATTTTAGCAAAATAAATAGCCGTCGCAATGACGTTTTGAACAATTAAAAATTTCTGAATTATTTTCTTAAGTTTACATATTTCCTTAGCAATGGCAGTTTAACGATGCTCAATAATGCTTGAATATATTTGATATATAAGTTAAAAAGTTTCCCTCAAATAGCAACACAGAATGGTTCTAAATTGTATTTAAAATAATCATTTTCGCTTTACATAATCACTATGGTTTTCTTCATTTTTAAAATGTTTAACCTTGTTACCATAGTAACATGTTTCATTTTTTTAATATGACGTGCATATTTTAAATACAGCTATACATATATGAGTTTGGTTCAATAGTAATAACTTCTATGGTATTTAAAAAATACGAAAATATGTTTTCAAAATAATTTTCGCTTTCCATGAAAACATTCTTTAGATGTAGATTTGCCCATCAATGTTTTTCAATTATTTAAAAATTGACCAAATAGTTAATTGAAAATTTTACATTTCATAACTTACATAAGCTGAAATTACGTTCTATATTGTTTTAAAGTTGATAAGATTTGCCACTTTTGTATCTCTGGTCTCCGTTACCATGGCAACGGTAGCCCTCAGCAACAAATTTATGATATCTAGTTCTTATTACATGAATATATATCATTGTATGCAATATAAAGATAATTGGAAACTATGCGTGCCGGCGGAACTCCTGTATACAATTTTGATTTTATATAGAATTGATCTTAAAAACTAAAATTATGATTGTTGAGCAAATTGAAAAAAACACAAAGATTCAATTTCATTCATTTATACAATTTTGTATCATTAAAGGGTGCAACTGCAACGCTTAATGATATAAAGTTTGTATCATTAGCGGTTGAGGGTGTCCATATTTGCTTGTTTCATTAAGCGTTAAGGCTGCTCTGCATTTGTGACGCTTAATGATACAATTCTATCATTAAGCGGCGATTTATCATTAATAGTTGGACATGTCAACTGTTAATGCAAGAATTTATAGCATTAAGCGTTGCAATTGCAACGCTTAATGCTATTTATATCATTAAGCGGCGTTGTATCATTAACGGTTGTTACATAGCCCGCAAAAACTTCAATATTCCACTATGTATCTTTGTACTGAACTCTTCTTCTTAGGAGATTACATGTAATATACATATACATGTAGTATAAAATGACCATCAAGCTCTCTTAATAAATAAATTGCTTTCTCTGTTGCTCCAAGCGGGTATGAAGGTAGCTAGCATTGCAGAAAAATAATTACATAACCCGCGATTCTTTTCTTTTTTTATTTTTGGTAAGATTTTTTATTTTCATTGTTAATACTGTAGGTGTGTCACATCCACGAAGTCCATGAATTTGGTGAACGATTCTATTCATCATCGTGTCTACAAAGACAGGTCAGTAATGATAGAGAAAATTCGGAACTAACAACAAATTGGAATTCAAAATATATATTACCCTTTTTAACACTTCCTGATTAATTCAGGAGTCAAAATGACATCGATTTGGACGCCTTCTTGATTTTATTAAAAAGTTAGATATTTTTTTTTTACTTATTTAGTTGAAGAGAACCCTTTTTTCTTAATTCTGAATATGCTGGTATTTTGAAATTCAGAAATGATGACTTTGTGAAAGAATGTTTAATCATAATTTGGTTTCTCCCCTAAGATATGTGACGCCTACAGGCCTGGCAGTGCTTTTGGTAGAAAGAGATACGTACACGCCTGCTCTTCGTGTTGTGGGACCGACTTGTGTAACTCAAACTGTATGTTGCTCTATTATATGTCGTTGGATTTTTTAAAAACCATCACAACAACATTCATCTATAATTTCTTTTTTTTTTTTACTCAAGACATAATGTGAATACTCCTAAACTCAAAAAAGTGTTTTAAAACCTGTATCACTCTTTCCATGGAAGACCTTGTAATTTTTGCTCTATTAATATTTGATATCGCAATTCGTAGATACACAAAATCTAAACCAAAATGCAGAATGTATTAATTTTATCTACACATCATAACAAAGAGCTGTGTAAACTCCTAACTACAGTTTACATTGCGTCTTTGAAAATATTAATAATACAATTAACCTGGGCAAGGCGATCTTTTTCATGGAAGCATGGGAGAAAATTTGTCAAAGAATGTCATTCATTTTAGCCTGTTTTTGCTGAAAGTAGAGTCCTGGCTATAGGCAGGCAAATCGCCAATGTTACTTTATTTAGCACACCTTAAAAAAACCAATTCAAACAGCGTTAAAGTAAAAGCTTCCGCTATAGCAAATAGTTACACAAAGAGCTATCCCACTTTTTTCAAATCTTTAAAGATGTTTCTTTTCAAATAAATTTAGCAAGGAAATTTATTTGTTTTCTTATTCAATACATATTATAAAGACAAGTACCATGCACATGAAATCCGTGAACTACTTTACAAAGTGATGGTATTCGGCTGAACCTCGAAGAAAATGGGGATTGCTTTGAAAAGGTTGTTTTAATATTAGATGTACTGTAAACTAAATTTTGCAAGTTATACATGTTTATGATAGCCACTCACAAAATTTAGTCAATGTCTGACGCTTTGCCAACATCAACTGTTTGCTGCACCAACAAATGAAGGTTGATGTATTGCAACTGCTCTAGAGTTGTACACTGCAGATAGATCGACATAGAAAATAAAAATATATTTCCACACCTCGTTACATTTATATTTCAATAGAGAGAGAGAGAGAGAGAGATGTTTGTCAGTCTTATTCCTACACAGTAAGCACAACTGCGCATCAAAAAAGCCCGACTTTCAGTACATCAGTACTTTGATTATCTCAAGGGGTTTAATAGTTAAAAGATTATAATAACACTATGTAACATGTGACAAAATTAACTTTATACATTATTTCAGTCAAATTAATTGTTTGTTGGAAACCCCCCACCCCCCCCAAAAAAAAACGCCATAAATTTTAAGGCTTAGGGTGGAGAGAACTGTAATTGTTCAAAACATTGTGTCTACAATTTACATCTTTGGTCTATGTCAACAAATTTATCAGAAATTCTGCGGCGACTACTTCACTTGTAGGTAAACTTCCTTTTGATTGTTTGGATATCTACCAGAATGGTCAGCATCAGACCGGGGTCTACTCGATCTACCCCTATAAAGACCCAAACAGACCCGTCCGTGTTAAATGTGGAGGGGGTATACTCGGAGGGGGCTGGACGGTAATGAGAACATATGTCCACTGTTATATCTTGTCTTCTTAAAAAATATTAATAATCATGATATCATTAACAAAACTTGCACGTATTGATAAAAAATCATATTTGCCGATATAAATAAAAAAAAAATATCTTATTTTCTTATTATTGCACGATAGTAAAGCAATTTGAAAGTTTATTCCCCCCAACAAAAAACGTTATATTTCCTGAGCGCCAAAGGAAACACAACTTTTTTTCTCAAGGATTAGACCTTCATATCTGCCGAACATTCATGCAATTAATTGTTTGTTATACGTGTACCAAAAAAAATAATTATAAAGTATACATCAGATTCTAATAATTTTCAGTCTCAAAAGTAAAAACGTCGTATACATTTCTAGGTTAATTTCTCTTTTTTATATCATTTGAATTATATGTTATAGCTGAATTCGTTTTTAAACATGAGAAGGATATTTAAGATTCATTCATTTTAGCTCACCTGAGCCAAAGGCTCTGATCAAGATTTGTGCACCGTCTGTCGTCGTGGTCGTCGTTGTTGTTGTTGTCGTCGTAAACTTTTCACATTTTCATCTTCTTCTCCAGAACCACTGGGCCGATTTCATGGCACAGAGCATCATTGGGTGAAGGGGATTCAAGTTTGTTCAATTGAAGGGTCTCGCCCTCTTTAATGGGGAGATAATTCAGAATTATTGAAAATTTATTGGTATTTTTCAAAAATCTTCTTCTCAAAAACCATTTGGCTGGGAAAACTCAAACTTGTGTGGAAGCATCCTCAAGTAGAGTAGATTCAATTTCGTTCAAATGATGGTCCTCTGGGGTAGGGTGGGGCCACAATGGGGAGATGAATTTTTACATAGGAAAATCTTTTAAAATCTTCCTTTCAAAAACCAATGGGTCAGAAAAGCTGTAACTTGTGTGGAAGCATTCTTAGGTAGTGTAGATTTAAGTTTCTTCAAATCTTGGTTCCCGAAGGGTGGGGCCACCATTGGGGGATGAAATTTAACATAGGAATATATAGAGAAAATCTTTCAAAATCTTCTTCTCAAAAACCATTTGGACAGAAAAGCTCAAACTTGTGTGGGAGCATCCTCAGAGGGTGTAGATTCAAGTTTGTTCTAAACATTGTCCCCACGGTAGGGTGGGGGCACAGTACGGGAATGCATTTTTTCATAAGATTGTATGAAAAAAAAATCTTTAAAAATTTTCTCCTCAAAAACCATTAAGCCAGAAAAGCTCAAACTTGTGTGAAAGCATCCTCAGGTAGAGTAGATTCAAGTTTGTTCAAATTATGATCAAATCATGATCCCCGGGGGTAGGGTGGGGCCACAATGGGGGATGAAGTTTTACATAGGAATATATAGATATAGAGAAAATCTTTAAAAATCTTCTTTTCAAAAACCAATTGGTCAGAAGAGCTGTTACTTGTGTGGAAGCATCCTCAGGTAGTGTAAATTTGAGTTTCTTCAAATCATGATTCCCGGGGTAGGTAGGGTGTACAACGGGTGTCAAATCTTTACATAGGAATATATGTGTATAGAAAAAATCTTTAAAAATCTTCTCAAACCCATATTGGCTAGAAAAGATGTAACTTGTTGGAAAGCATCCTTATGTAGTGTAGATGGAAGTTTATTTAAATTATGATCCCCAGGGGTAGGATTCAGCGACAATTGGGGGTCAATTTTTTACATAGGAAGATAAAAAGAAATATCTTCAAAAATCTTAATATTATATGCATACTTATTAAAAAAAAATAAGGAAAGTTGTACTCAGAAACAAAGAGCTAGTAAATTAAATATTTATCATGTTATCGTACACAAATGTAATGATAGTATATGATTTTATATCAATCGTATACATGGAGGTGCCGACTGAACTTTTTACATTGATGAGATCACAAGGTTTAAATTTAATAGGTTTAATTTAAATTTTGGGTCATATACATGTAGCAATAACGTTAACTTAAGATTATCGGGTATTTTATGTCCATGATCATATACAGGTAATTCAATCAAGAGCGCAGGATAATCCAAGTGTGGATTTCAACACGACCTGGCAAGCTTATAAGGACGGCTTCGGGGACATTAACGGAAACTATTGGCTGGGTAGTCTTAGTACTCATGTTGTAGTGTAAAATACAAGTAAGGCGAATTAACCAGAATCTAGATCCGTTGGGATCTTATATGATATATGTGAGGGTGATTTTACATGTATATAATCTTAAGATCTTTTTAGGAAACGATCTGATCCATCTATTGACTACAAGTAACAACTATTCTTTGTACATACGAATGAAGGCGACAGATGGCAACACATATGAGATGGAGTACGATTCCTTCTCAGTAACCAGTGGGACTGATGGCTACCGTCTTCATTTGGGGGACATTTCTCGAACATATTCATCCAATCTTCATGTTAATTTTGGTAATCTAATATTTTTGGAGATTATTTGCATTAAGTTTAATTGGGGTTTTTCTGTTCATTAGATCTACCTTAAATGTTTGGATATGGGATTTTGGGTTTTTTGCTATTATAATTAAGTGTTATTTAGTATTGAATATTCTTTATATTTTAGTTTTAATGTTTGAATATTTCCCTATACAGTATCTTTACACAGAGCTCTCTCCATCAAGGAGATCAATATAGTCTAAAACTGACCACGACCATCCACACCTCTTAAGACAATTTTGGAGAATTGTATTGTTATTAAAGATTTATCTAAGGTTAATAGATTTATATTATGTTTATATTCTTCTCCTTTTTGTTCCGTAAACTCGTGTATAAAACAAGAAGTGAAGAAACAAAAGAATAACTTAAGGAGGATAATATCGGATACACTTTCAAATAGATCTCAAGTCCATCTTTGTTAACATATTTTGTTAACATATTTTTTATTATTTCTTTTCTAAGGAAATGATGAGTTCAGGGATCACTCGATTGTTAACCAGACCTTCTACACGTTTGATCACGACAATGTCGGAAAGTGTGCTACCGACTGCGGTTCCGGTTGGTGGTATCGGTCTTGTACAACTACGAATCTGAACGCACCATTTAATAAAATTCATCGCGATTCTGTTTGGTATAGTGTTATTAATAATGGAAGATTTCTCCAATTTTCGGAAATGTTAATAAAAAGATCAGTGTGATTTACTGCTTTAATGTTATTTTTCTTTATGTTTCACGGCTGGTCTCATGTTGAAAAAGCGTTTGGAACTTTTAAGGTGGTATGGGACACCTCCATATTGTGACGCATTACCTGTCGAAATAAGCAAGAAAATCAAGTATAGTTTTATTTATTTTTTCTTTCTCAATATTGTTCCCCCAACAGCGTAGCCCAATGGGTTAGAGCGTTAGCCACGGATCTGTCAGTTACGAATCCAGAAGGGGCTTTTATAATTTTTACCTTTCCAAATATTTTTGAAATATATTTTTTAGTCAAATGATATAAAATTTGAAAATTCTAAAACGGTGAAAGTATTTTGATTATAATGTACTTTTATCTACATTAATATCAACAGGTGTCCCATACCACCTAAGTCGATTATATGTAATGTCAACATTTTTACAGGCATTGATAAAGTCTCGAATGTAGTGTAAAAATTATTATCAACAGAATATTTTAATCAGCATACACAAATATAACAAATATTGAATAAATTAAAAACATTTCTAAAAATTCAGGTTTTAACAGGTTTAGTGTTCATAAGCTTTTGATTTCGCTTTCAGCATTTTTTTCTTTTGCTTATAATACACTGTCTTTCTTAGTCCAATAAAAAAAAAGATGGAGCTTTTTATGTATACATACATGTACATGTATATTGACTTCGCATGCACCTATTAGTTTTTCTATCGTTAATTTTTTTTTAAGTCCTACATAATAACCCACCTAACATCAACATTAAAACAGAAGAGAGTTCGATAGGTTTGTTTTTCCCCCAACAATTTTGCTCAAATACAGGAATGCAACCAATAACATAACGATACATGTAATTCTTCATATAAAAAAACAGCGTCACATGTAACCAATGATAACAGTATTTCAATGTTCAGATAAGCAACAAAATGTCTACGCATAGTTTTCATCGATCATCTTCTTTAAGTACACATCATCCATCAGCTTGGTGGAAGATACGTTCCTCCCAAGTTTCTTCGCTTCCGCCGCCAGCTTTATTTTTTGTTGAGTGTATTTTTTCTCTCCGATGACCAATTCTCTGCAAGTTTTAAAAACAACACTTAGAATTGATTGTGATCATTCATTTGAATGAAAAATGAATAATTTTCATTATTAATTCTTAAAGAATAATTATCTTTTAAGTAGAGGTAATAATATTTTTTTTTCTTTAGAATAAGAATAAAGATTAAATAAGTTGTGCTTTTATTAGATCCTATCCTTTATCATATTGATAAGAGATAGCGAATTTATGGATATTTCTTGTTTTGTTTCACTTTCTTTGTTGAACAAACAAAATTAATTGACACAATACTTATTTCATTCCACTTTCAAAACATGACAGCTTTTAAATCTTTTTACAAAGGAAACAGATAATAGAAAGAAAAAGCTACAAAGCAATTCACAAAAAGCATTTTTTAAAGTATCACACTTATTTCAACCTGCAATCGAAATACTGGTATGAAACATTCATAACAATCCATTAGGGGGGAAAAAGCTGAATTTTGTTGTACAATATTCTATTTCAAAGTAGTATAACGATACAACTTTATGATTTGTCTTCATTAAACATTAAATGTACTCAAGTTAACGTTTATCTGTTAGTTGCAAAATGAAACAAAAACAGCAATTACAAAATTGTGAATCATTTAAATTGAAAGATGCCCGATTTTCGCGATTTTGTGACATTTCATACATGCAAGATATACTGAAATCAAAACGACACGACATTCAGACAGAAGAGGATGACAACAAGTATGTAACTGAAGGTCAGAGGTCAATAACGGGATGGGATCAAAGCCATTGGTCGAGGTCAAATTGGCCTCCATCGAACTCAATCACCTTAAGGGGCATGGTGTTTTACGAATTTTGGTAGGTTGCTTTCGTTTTTGTAAACTAATTACATATATTCTTCATTTTGCCACGAATCGTAAATAAATTATAAATTATATATAGATATCAAATATAATTTATACATGAGTAGTAATCATCATTCGTTACACTACATGATATTTTAACATACAAGAAGTTAGTAAATATGAATTCAGAATTAAATATACATTGATACTATAACTTTATACCATATTTATACAAAAATGGTTAAAATATTGATATATTCTAGATAATATGTTCATACATTGTAGAAAAAAGGAAGAAAATACAAAGTTTTTATGTTTAGAGAGGAATATTGCTCAGCTGTTAAGTTAATGTTATAGAATATGGTAAAATTTTAATACAAAGTTCCTCTTTGATAATGACTTGATTTCATTTTACGAACAACACTCAACCATGCTATACCATACAGAGAAAACTCTCGAGCATATGAAGTACAAGAACGTATCCAAACCATCAAGTCAAAGAAACTTTAAACGATTACCTTTTCCTTTCTTAAGCTCGCTAGTTACAGAGAAAATCAGAATCTAATGAAGGTAAGATATGCTATAATAGAGATACATCCCAGTCTTTAAGATAAGTATATATAAGAAACATATAACAGAACTGACTATGAAAATTCTATGCTTTCCTACAGCATAATCAAAAGACTTTTAGACTAGCTCTACATTAAGATGTGCCTTTCGTGATTGATTGCGCAAGCGCAGCAAATAGATTTGATAATGTGAGTGCGCTGCTAATTTATCCGGTGAAATATCTAGCTGCCTGTTCTACTGGAATTAACACTTACTTATTTTCTCTCTTCAAAACTTAATATCGAACTAAATGAAAAAAAGCAAAGTTGATATCGTTCATTACATGTTTATATAGTATTGGCCATGTTGTGCATTGACAAAACAAATACTAAAGCATCATTAAATAGTGACTTTGACAACAAAAATTAATTTTTTTTTTCGGGGCATTCAAATGTTAGATATTGCTCATGGAAGAACGTGAAATATTTAAAATTCCTGTCGTTATAATGGAATTATTTGTGGAAACAGTTTTGATGTCATCAAATTCCAACATAGATGCCTTACCTGAAGTCGATATTACCATCTCTGTTGATATCTAGAGACTCGATGAGAATTTCAAGCTGCCTTATACTAATCTTTACACCAGCTTTCTGATATCCAAAAAAAATGTCTTATTAGATCTTAATTTGTAAATTGCTATTACAATAATAAGAATTTTCACTTATCTTTTTAAGTTGAATTCACGTACTTTAATTCCCATAATGAACTCCTCTTTTGAGATAACCTGGTTCCCATCTCTATCGAAATCGTTGAAGAGGTCCAGCAGTCTATAGCCAGCTTCTTTACAATATTCAATCAGTAGTGACATCGGATTTCGACGGAAGTCGCAAAACGGATCGAATTTAATCGAACTAAAATCAAAAATCTCTCCCACTACATTTCCGAAATACACCGTGAGGATTCGGTCTTTTTCCAAGTTTACCTGTAGTTCTTTGAACGCCGGGGTAACTAGAACATCCTGAAGGAAAGATATCAACGTCTTATATCATGAACATACGTACATTATGAAACATGTATCATTCTATATTTACTAAATATGTGTACATTTACATGCAGTATGTCCGGAAGTTTTGATGCATAAATTGATTTTTACGTGGTTCGAACCGAGACATAAAATAAAGATAAAAGAACAAATTTAACTTAAAAAATTCAATTAGAAATATTAGTTTAGGCCTATTGTTACTTTCAAATAACAAAAATAAAGTGCAATTTAAAATGCGCATTCCATTGTCAAGTATCAATGTGCTTTACATTTACTTGAAAATAAAATATCTACTTGCCGTCAAATCTAGTACACGAATTTCGCTCATGTCATTCTTTGAGATGACATTCAACAGTTCAAGAGGACCCTCCCCTCCTAAAGGGTTTGACGCCATCTGATTAGAAAAGATAAACTCTGTAATTATCAAGATTCGGCGACCAAGAATAGTCAATGGTTTTCTTTATATTTTATAATTTGATACACTTTCGTTAAAATTGATGCAAAACAATCTTGAATGGTTGCTATGGGGACTGGTTGTCATGGTAACAGAAGCGAAAAAAATTAATAATTGCCATAACTAAATTGAAAACCGTTGCTATGGTAAACAGACTCAAAAAAAAAGATTACCTTATATAAAAGTGCGTATGCTAAAAGGTGTAGGTATTGAAGTATCACACACATGCGCGTATGTCTTATTTGTTGTGAGAACTAACCCTGAGGACTTTCAGGGTGTCGTTATGCTGCAGACCCTGACTGATGGCCACCGCCCCAGCTTCGGGTATCCGGTTATGACTTAAGTCGAGCTCCAGGAGAGTCCGATTATTTTTCAATGCTTTTCCCATTGCTTCACTTCCGTCTTGCGCGAACCCATTCATGGCTAAATTTAGTATTCGTAATCCATAGTTTTCCTATAACATTAGATAGATATTGCATACTAAAAATGATGTGCAGTAAATGATTATATAATACTAAATATAGCATAATAAAATGGCAGATTGCATGCATGTAATGCTGTATAGCATGTTCTTTGTCTTAGAACACATTGGTTACCTGAACACCCTCTGCAATGGCTATAGCTCCCCTCGTCCTAAGATGATTCCAACTTAGATCAACAGTTTCTAGGGTTTCATTGTTTGTCAGGACCTCTCGCAGCCAGCCCGCCGCCCTTTCCTCAAACTTATTGTTGGCAAGGTATAAATGTTTGATGGAGGAATTTTTCTATATAGGATAGGCAGAATAAGACCATCAAATAAATAACACTAATCACGTCTTTTTTTTCAATTATCATTCTCAATCAAATGTTCTGTTTTGCCTGCCTCGAGCCAAAAAAAACCCAAGCATTTCTTTGCTAGTTTATCGAAGTAATATAAATTACAATGTACATCTAATCTATATATGAAAAGACTGTTTACCAAAAGCACTCTACATAATTTTTCAGCACCGTAGTCTTCAATGGAGTTGCCCGACAGATCGAGTGAGTAGATCATGTCGTTTTTCTGTAACATGTCGCTGATTGCCTCTGCTCCCTCGTTGCCTATCCTATTCTCCGCTAAATGCTGCAAACAAACATTGGTTTTTTATGAACGCAATTCGAACTCTGTTTAAACATCTAGCATATGTTTCGGTAATTATTTTTACATGTTGTATTTACATTGTAAACATGAAAAAGTTCTACGTCATTTTGTTAATAAATGACATTTTCGAGTCTACAACGTGTTTTTGTGTAATCATCTTATAATCAAACAGAGCAGAATCATTCAAAGAATAGACAAAAACATTGTTTTCGGCGTTTGAAAATACGAGAAAGCAAAGCATAGCGTTTTCTTATGATTCGTTTAAGTTTTATCGTGAAGAGGATTAGTGTTTGTCTTTTGTTCTTTTATACAAATAAGGTTTAATTATGAATGTCTTTAAATTAAATTGATTGGAATTTCACGATTATAACTAGGAAGCTAAAGATGCTTTCAAATTAATTAAATTATGGTAAAGCCTCTATAAACATTTTGCTTTTGCACTCACGTTTTTTTTATGACTTACCAGTTCTGTGACATAAATATTATTTTTCAACATCTTCGCCAGATATATTGATCCTTCAGCTTCAATCCAATTGCCTTCCAGGTTTATTTTTTCAATCGTTTTATTCGTCTGAAGAAAATATATAGAAGATCGTTATATAAAGCAATACCATCATGAGTAAAGTCATTGGCTGACTTTGATACATGATAACGAGGCACATTTTCATATTGCTCTTTTGAGAGTGCTGGATGGTCGTGGCCATTTTTAGGCTATATCTATCTCCTTATGAAGAAGAGCTCTGTATAAAGATATAGAATTATGCTCAAATCTTAAAATCAAAACATTTAGATTTCTTCTTTACTAAGTATAAGATTATGGCCATATTTATCATATAACAAAGTTTAAGGTAGATGTGATGGTTAATTTGTTAACCACCCAGCATCCTTAAAGGCATATAATTATATGATAATACAAGGACTGTATTGATCATTCTACAGTATAGTGCATTGAATAATTTACCTTTAGAGGCCATGCGATGGCCTTAGCACCATTTGGACCCAATCCATGATATTTCATACAGAATTCTTTTTCTTGTATGTGATTCAAAAAATATGACGCAGGAATAACTCCTGTTTCCTCACACATGTGCAAGTATTTCTTTTCTCCCGTTTTGTCGTTTTCGATTTCTCTTTTGGCTTCGTTGATCCATTCTGAAAACATCATTGTGACATTCTTAAGATACCTATTGCAAATTCAATGTCGTTGATAGCCATTGTTGAGGGTTTCGGACATTTTTTTGCTTTGCTTTCATTTGTAGATTGTATATTATTTTCTTCAAAATTTCGTATTCATGCAAGGGTCCGATTTGTTTCTTCTCACCCTGGCTAGCGAATATACTAACATTAAATGGGTGTCTATGGTAAAAACTTATTGAGAATTGGTTAGTTAGAAATTTTCCTTTCTTTTTTTTTTTTTTTACTTTAGAGCAAATATACATGTATACCAGTATCACATGATTATCAACTTTTTACCATCATAGTCCATATCTAAATCCGTGTCATAGTCGACATCCCTGGAAGATCTGCCATCTTCTGGAAGCTCCTCGAAATCGTCGTCACTGAGATCCTCACCAAACTCGTCTTTCAGCGTGTCGTCGTCGTCGGTTTTCCCGTTTCTGCTGACCTCTCCGTTCCTTCCGGGAAACTCTGTGATCAGCAGACTGTCCGACAACAAAGCGTTTAAGGCCAGCATCTTGTCCTCCATGGATCCCTGGCTATTGGCTGCGGAGGGAACCCTCCGGAACTTGGCACTACCCCGCAGGGAGGGTCTCTTTCTGTTCGAATCCGAGGAATCCAGAGAGATTTCACTACCCGGTCGTCCATTTTCATTGTCGTGTTCTTTCTCTTCAAGTGTGTTTTCTTTCATGTCTGTCATCTAATTAAAAGTCACAAATTTGATTATACTCTTATCTCGTAACTTAAAAATGCATTATAACCAGTTCACATTTGTCGTTAATCCCTATGCACTATTTCTTTGTCCATTCCCAATGAGTAATTTATATGCATCACTATCATACAGTGTACCAGTATGTTCCTATATTTAACAATAAGAACGCACTAAACATATATAGATATATGTATACACCACTTTTAATGCTAATTGATTTTCAAAGGAATTAAAATATTTAATCCCATGCATTGTCATATAATCAATTTTAGGTTACACAAATTAGCTGCCATAAAAAATCACTTTCTAAGTGATTCCAAAACTATAGAACCTTTTAATCGTCTTAATATTCCGAGGGATTTTAAAGTTTTTGTTTAAAGTTCACATGAGAGACTTAATACAATAGCGACACATGCAATCTTATCCGATGGTGGACTGAGCAAGTCTACATTAGTTATCCTTGCAGAGAACTTGGAGTTCTATGTACTTGCGGTCGTCTTACGACTAACCCAAGACTACCCCCATGGTATGATTAACACCTCAATATATTGCACTCAATTTATCACTTCGCCAGTAATAAAATACATTAACAGGTGTTTCCTTATTTCTTTGCTTTGGAATACAAGTAATTTATACCCGCTCCTTCAAGTGGTTTATGGTGAATTGCAGACAGAAATAAGGGTGCTCCAAAGTACAATTGATATTGATGTGTATTACAGAAGTCCGTGTAAATACGCGCTCCTAGGCGATTTCGTGTATTTAGTTTGCGCATAATGAAAAAAAAAAGTGTTCCGATGTCCTTTTGAGAAAAGTTGTTTGAATTTACAGTCTCTTAAAAGAATGAAGTACCGGTATGTCTGGTCGCACAATACGATGGTCGCCCATTTACAATGCAAACATATTACCAATTGTTTAAAATTCTATGACTGTGTCTGCCGTCAAAGTTAACAAGTAAGGACAATTGCAACGATAGCCTTAGTTTCTAACTGTCAGGGTTTCTCTTAGATATAGAAATCTGGTTAATGGTTTAAAAGTGTCATTGTAAACGCTGAATCAGCCCTACATTGTGTTTGAATCATTGGGCAAATGGCCGATGTTTGGTCGGAATGTTTTCAAAAGGTCGTTTACCAAATTTGCCGGTGTCACAATGTTTATTTTCTTTTATATAAAAGCTAAAACATTCATAGATAGAGGTCCGAATAGTTTACTTAGGTCTGGATAAATCATAAAAGTTACGGCTATATAATTGGATATTAATGACATTACTTGAATAGGATCGTTTTCGAAATATGAAATCTGAAACTTGAAACGATGTCGAACAATTGAAGTATTTATCAACCAAGTTTTCAGTATTGAATATGTTAATAGGTATATTTATTCATGACAAATGTCACATCATGGCTATGTAAAGCATGAGAGGTTTTTTTGTATAGAAATATACTTCTATATATGTATTTATAAGAGTAAATTATTCTGTTGTATTCAGATTTTTTGCCATTGATTGCAAACGTCTGAAATTTAAAAAGAAGGCGATTTTTTTGTTATACAAAGCTGAATAAAAAGCCAGAAAATTTATATAAGAACAAAATCAAACATGTGAATTTGAATCGGTTACAGCTCTCGAGTGTGTATATATATTTTGCTATTAATTGTAAATAATCTATCAAATTATATAATATCTACTTACCACTAACTAGTTATAACGGGCTACGGGGAAAAAACAGAGAGAGCCAAAGTACCCATTTGTTTGTTCGTCTTTCTCACAAATTTCCTGTCTACATATTCCAGTTTATAGAAGCGAATTTCCTTTAAGCCGGTGTCTGGTTTGCAGGTCCCACCGAGCGAAAGTTTCACTGAACTGCAATTGTGAACACAAAGTGATTATTTCCCATATCGTCGATCGGTCTTACTGTGTCATTTAATCTTTATTGTCCCAAGATTAACGCGGTTTAACGCCAGGAAAGCCCCTTACACCAAAGACGCAGACCTGTCAGTAATCCCTTTTCTGCTGCTATATAGAGACAGCGCACTATGCACTTGTTATATTTTTGGGTGCCCCGTGTGGGACTTTCCTATCCCGGTGCTTTGCCAGAGATGATAAAGAAAGCTCTTGTTGGGGACAATCGATCTGGTCGCTGTTTGCTTTACCTTTCATTACACAGCGAATCCAATTTATTTCCCCATTCTTCTTTTAACTGATATGTATACGTAGGTTAATACACCGAGCGAAAAAATATTAAAGAAATTTAAATGCTCATTACGCAACTATTGGATATTCGGGGATTTTTAATGCACAGAATCGGGGGTCGCTGATAATTTTAATTTAAGTAAATTCAATAGTTTTATCCACCTGCTTCGATCATTTGGGGGACTTTTACCCCATGTGATGTAATTCATAAGCTGTAGGTATATAATAAGTGCCAATGATTTATTACAGTTAATTTTTTTACAGGAGTGTCATATCCACAACCAAGGAGGTACATTTTTACAATCATCGAACAATAATGGAATTTTAACAAGGAACGTCGAGTATTATAATTCTTACGTATACAGAAGATTTAAACAACAAAAAGATTAGTGACTTATTGGGATTGCTCGTCAAATTAAAATATCCATACCTGAATAAAGATTACTAGTATTTCATGAAGAGGCTAATATTTTATCAGTTAACATATTAAAAGAGTATTGTCGAGTCTTGAAAATGATCTTATTACTGAGAGAGAGAGAGAGAGAGAGAGAGAGAGAGAGAGAGAGAGAGAGAGAGAGAGAGAGAGAGAGAGAGAGAGAGGAGAGAGAGAAAACGAGAGAGAGATTTTCAGGAATTGTATCAAATTAAATCCGCTTTGCTGTTTTTGCACTGACGTTACTTCTTAGCATCAGACAGAGAGAGAAAGAGAGGCGAGGCACTACCAGACAGGAGGCGGATTTCTCGATCAATACTACTTTATGTCCCCAATCAGACGCTTGTCTTGAGAAACAAAATCTGGCACTTTTTCTGCAGAAGAAAATATTCCATGTGTAATTGGAAGCCTTTCCGGTTATGTTTATTGCCTTCTTGGACATAAAACTGGAGTAGGGTAGGGAAATATTGCCGTTTGATTACATGTAGTATTGATCAAGTTAATCACACCTGAATAAAAATTGCATCTCTATGGAAATCATAAACGTTTTCCCGCCAATTCTTCTGTGATCTTTTTCTTTTCTTATATTTAAAAAAAATGGTATTATATCTAAACTACGCTGTGCCATAATGTCATGCAATGCCAATATTATTTCTTCTAGTCATTTTATTTTAATAATATAAGGTTTACATAAGTAATATTCATGTACAAAATAAGGTCAATTTCTTACCTTGTGACCTGCTGCTAATCCTCGTTGTTTCATTAATTCGGGACATCAACCTTCAAAAAAATCTTTATCATTATGCAGGATTTGGTCAATTTAAATGGACTTTCTCAGTACGTGTATATTTTAAATCTTTCCAAACCCTTTCCTATCTTTCTGCACAACAGGTAGACGTGCTATTCAGGCAAACTGGATAACAATACTTAATTCTGTTTTGACAAATCTAAGTGGCCAAGAATTATTCACTGCTGAAGAGGCTCTGCATTGTAAATAAACAGTGCATACGAGCACAAAGGGTCATTGTCAGAGAAATACAGGTTTATAAAATTTTAACGAGTGCTGTTCAGTAACCTTTTCATAGCCATTTAGTTTTCTTCGATGTATTTTGAGATTCAATTGAAGTCCTTTGAACTTCGCCTGCTGGGGATGTTTAAAAGTTAATTAAGATAGTGATCAAGTTTTATGAGTACCCGAGTGTTATATTCTGACTGAATTTACTGAAAACTGTACACTGTACTTCAGTGTTCGATTAACGAAATTTCCTATTACTTTGTATGATTATATGTCTGAAATCAGACAAATTCATTAATTCTTGAATTAATATTTTCCTATATTTATTGAACTAAAAATGTTACATGTATGTCTTTGGCTCTATTATTTCCATTGCAATTAGCAATAAAATCCGAACTTTTCGAAAATTCGGTTCTTCATCTCTTTTTTTATAGATATCTCAACACACTTACATTATACATGTACATGTATGTAACAGTATTTACAGATGTACAGGAATAAAATTGTCCCTAAAATTTTTTCCAAATCATTTTAATTTTCTAGAAAGGTTTTTTTTAACACATTTGTTACTCAGAAAACAATTTTCTTTTTTCGATGGGTTTTGGGGGAGGAATAACAATGGCTTTAGTTTCAAACAACATGTCTGTGCTGAATATCCTGGGCGAGGACTCTGAATTCCTTGGAGAAGAATCTCGCGCGCGAAATTTCCTGTTGACTGTCCTAAGTGAAACTCTTACGATTACAAGCTCTTTATATTCCCACAAAAAATCCGGAGCGTCTCCCCCCATCAAAGGTGAATCGCTGCTCGGCCATCGATCGACAACCGTTGTTAAGAAACACAGAAATCTTGTTAATTATTTGACATCTATAAGTTTATTTAATGCACGCAAGTTTGTTGTATGTATATTTGAGATCTCTGACGAAGATTTAGCACCAACGGAATAAATAAAGACCTGGAGATAATAAATACCATGCCATCCATTGCTCGGCAACGGTTAGATATACAAGTGTGGGTTTCGTTTGTGTTACCAACACGTTTGAAAAATTTTAACAATTTTTAAAACACATACGACTGATAGTTAACACAACTAACACAACTTTTTATTAATTGATTTTGTTAATTTGAGAGAGAGAGAGAGAGAGAGAGAGAGAGAGAGAGAGAGAGAGAGAGAGAGAGAGAGAGAGAGAGAGAGAGAGAGCTGAGGTAGTGAAGTTTGTAAGATTTTTAAAATATCTAAATTAACACTTACATATATACACTTTAAATATCATAACGCTACCTATCGTAATTTAGCAAATAATGTACATCAAAACAAATGTTTCTTGATGATCTTTTTTTGTGACGTACGTACCTGGACAATTTGTCTCTATATGAATTTTAAAAAGTATATTCATATGTTCATACATCAGCTTGATTAAAATTTCTAAAAATCAAAGAATGTGTTCTCTATAAAAATTAACGCATCTTGTTTTAATTTCAAATTTTTGCATTTCCAAGTTATTGTATTTCATCATTGTGTGATGAGTCCTTGGGGTTTTTTGTAACCTTTGAGACATCGTTCGATCGAAGATGTTCATCTACAAAGCATATATATATATATACACTTGTTTATGCCAAGCATAAATCGTGTCTTATCGAAAGGATATCCTACTCAAAAGAAGGAGAGGTTATCTGATAAAACTGGGATGGGTTAAAGCACCGGAAAAACACACACCTGATGCTGAGAAAAAAATTAATTAATTAGTTCCTGAGAATTTGATAACAAGATGTTTCACCCCAGACCTAACTACGTTACATTGTTTTCTATTTTCTCTCCAGATTCTCTCCTGTTTTCCAAAATAAAGAGAGCGAACAAGTGTCTTTTCCCGCTGTCTCTGTGAACACGTGTAGGGCTAATGAACTTGGTCAACGAGTTATAAATGAACAAGTATATTTTGGAACAGTGAACACTCCGGGAGAGTTTCATTTTTAAAATCACATGAAGTCGATGCCCAATTTACACGTAGAACCATTCGAACTTTAAACCAATATGGATTGACTTCAAAAATTTAATTCTTACAAAATTAGGTGCCTTTTTTCCTTATCTTCTATACGTTTTGAAATTTTGTGTCCTGAATATGAGCTTTATCTAAAAGAAGCGGACCACTGTCGCCTCGATTTTTATAGTGATGACGTCAATGTAACTTTCTGAATAGCAGTAATTCCTCTTTGCTCTGTCCAAGAGGTTTAGCTTTTTCTACTGCATGTGGGCTTTCTTTCGATATTGATAGCTTTAGAACTTTTATGAAGAAATGAACAGAAACAGTTTATAAATGTATATTATGTGTGATGTACATATTCCTTTAAATTATGTAGGTAGAAACTGCAAGCGCACTGTATAAATCGTATTTGTAGGGAGAGGACGAGGTCAGGTTTTAGAACTTGTGCCCAACTCCATTGCACAATATTGCGATAAATTATGTTCAAATCAAACAAAAAATTCTCTATACTGATATTCGAATGTTTGAATTTTTGAAAATAATACCATTTCTTTGTCTTCTCACGATTTGATTTATCTATTTTATTTGTTAAAGGAGGGGGAGAGGGGATTTTTTTTTTTTAACGATTTATCGCCATTATGTGAAAATAATGTTTCACCAGAATATTGCAGTTGTAGATTTTTTTTTTTCAAACAACGAATACACTGTAAATTAATCCATTTCAAGAGGACCATTAATATAAGGTGTTATCTAAAACATTAATTTTGTCTAATATTATTTATTCTAAATCGTCAGCAAGTCTTTACGTAAATAAAACACATCCCCAGAACGATGTTTTTGCATCTGGTATCTTATTTTTCTCTTTTCTTCTGTTTTCATGATATATTTAAATTTCAGTTTTGCGGAAACTAAAAGTGAAGACCGAATTTGAACAAATAATGAAATAAATATCGCATTTTTCAATTTCTATGTAGCATTTAAGAAAGAATTGTTCATTTAACATAAATTCGATATACTTAGTAGTCAAAAAGATGAGTATAAATATCCTCGTCAAAGCCATGATTTCTTTTTCTGGTCCAAATATCGACCTTTTATTAATTATTATTCTCTCGTTATCAAAATACAGTGTATTAGAAAATAATCATGCTTAATTAAAATATGTTCAATTTCTGTTTTTTGTATTTGTTGGTAATCTTGCAATAACGTCAAAACAAACTTACATGCATTTTTTTCATTTTTTTTTTAAAAACCATCTCATTAGGAATACTAGTAGTAAATATGATTACATAATTATCATAGCATATTCTATTGATATAGTGCTACATTTCTTTGATTAATTTTAAATGAACCTGCTCGGCGTCATCTTCTCTGGTGAACAAATATAATTAGCGTTTGTAACTCGGTTGTTACGTTATCATAATTTCATAGAACACATCGTTCTGGCATTAATATGATTGACTACATTCTACTGTTTTAACTGCAAAACGAAGAAGTTGAACACATCTCATATTTAAAAAACCTCAATTCAGACAGGAAACGAAATACGTTTGATCTATTTCCCTTAGTTAATTGTGGTTTTAAACGGAACTGAAATCTAAGCAAGCTTACGCATTTCCACTCTAACTTTTGATTTATTGGTTGAAGTAAATAAACATGACTTATATTGACGACCCGTTATCTTACACCAGATTTTTTCTCTCTCCCTGATGTTAAACTAAATACAAGAAAAGTTGTACATAGCCGGTACAGGTCAGCTGTTGAACTCGTACTAGTCACGTGACGAAGGAATCGTTAACGTCAAAATAATAGACTTTCATAACTGTGTCATGACATCGTAGATAAATTGTTCGTAAATTCTAGGAGGTTCAAAATGACAGTCTAAACAGATATGTGCAAGTTCTTAAACAAGAAAGTTTTATGGGATTTTTTTTTTATCTTGAACCGAACAATAATTTATATGGTCTACAACGTACCATTATTAATTCTTTATATCCTCACTTCTTTATATCTAAGTGTATAGCTATAGCATATAGTATGTTAACAAACAATCTATACTGTCCTAATAGCTTCTGAATTCTGTTAATCTCTTATCTTCGAAAATATCGTTACAAATTTTAAAGATGAAATGTGAAGATGATATGGCACCCGATATCCATGTGCCCTTCATTAGTGTCTATCAACTCGGATTTCACATTTCATGCTTCACAGCAGGGTTTTCATTTTTCTGTTCTCGAAGGCGATAGGTAAACAATGGATATAAACATGGCAAGGTTTTAATCTTTCTTGTTCTGACAATAATTAAACTTTAATGAAATCGTGATATGTGCCACTTTTAATGGAAATCGCGTACGTGTGTCTCAAGCACTGCTACCTCAATGGCGTTTCCACCTACTGATGACAAAGCAAACCCGGGGCTCTCACGGAATAAAAGACGGGAATAAATTGTGATTAGCATCTTCATTGAAAAATAACACACCCTATTAGTACTAGTAGATTAAGGAAAATAATTTTAACATACATGAGGCAAAAAAGTATGTGCAATTTCAGATGTTAACTTTTCAATTTTTGATTTAATCTATTTTATCAGATGTGTCCAACTTCTGCATTTTTGACTATTTTGTAATACGTTATTATCTGCTTCTTTTTTGATCTCGTATAATGGTCAAATAATGTCGTGGTGGTTAGATGCCTTGTGGGGTATCGACTCCGGGTAATGGAGCAAGCATATGGATCACAAGTCTGAGAAACATAGTATTGGTATTCTTCTTTATTCATACCATCATATAGTAACTGAATCATATGTATAATAGCTTAATTTTAGCGCAGTGTCACATTTCTAAAATATACAGGAAAAAAATTCGAGAGGAGGAGGGAAGGGGTCCAAGGATAATTTTGTTTGCCAGGAGGGGGTGGGAGGGGGTGTACGAGGTCTAATTTTACAATAAAAATTTAAAGAAAATTGAATTTTTCAGGTGTAAATTTTAGTCACAGGACAAGTTAGGATAGTATTAACATACGGATCGCATTGTGTGCAGTATCTGGATCAAAAGTATAAATAAATGTAGTATCTTAATCATAATGTCTGGATTACAAGTCAATTCGGACCAACGTATAGTCTCATGATAATTCACTACAACATTAAGTGTCTGGATCATAAGTCAGACCAACATTTTGTATCTGGATTCCAAGTCACTCTAATATGTAGTATACATAGGTCAGACCAACATTAAGTGTCTGGATCACATGTAAGATTAATATGGGTGTGTGGGTCACAACTCAGACCAATATGTAGAACCTGGATCACACGTCAAATAACCACGTAGTATCTGGATCACAAGTCATGACCAACATGTAGTATCTGGATCACAAGTCATGACCATCATGTAGTATCTGGATCACAAGGCATGCACAACATGTTGTATCTAGATCATAAGGCATGATCAATTGCGTGTTTGGATCACAAGTCAGACTAACATGTAGTATCTGGATCGCACGGCATGACCAACACGTCGTATGTAGATCACACAGCATAACCAACGTGTCTAATCTAGATCACAAGGCATGATCAACATGTCGTATCTGGATCACAAGTCAGACCAACATATAATATCTGGATCACAGGTCATACAAGCAATTAGTATCTTGATCACAGGTCAGGACCAATTCAGCCTATAGTACTGAGAAGATACGTCACATCAAAATATATTGTCTTCCCACAAATGTTTATTTAAAAATAAAATTTGGTGTTATAGAAAATAGTCATAACACCAAATTTTATTTTTAAATAAACATTTGTGGGAAGACAATATTATCTGTATCAAATATCATGTCAGCAGTTGTTTTTAATGGTACTTTTTTTGGAAAGGGGGGGGGGGGGCTTTGAGAAAAAAACATTCTCGCCTCTTTACATGTACATGTGATTTCTTTTCAATTACAGCACCTTCCCAGATTTGAAGTCTTTACCAAGATGCGTCGTAACTTGAAACCCATAGTTGTGGTACTGATGCTTAAATTGTCTCAAAAATTGTTCGTGCGTTCTTCATGTTTCGCGCATTTTCTATCTTTTCGTGACAATAACAATTTTTATAACACATTTACAAGAAATATGACAATTTTTTTGCAACGGTTCTCCATAATTTTGATATCATATTCTATTTAGTAAGTGATAATGAAGTGAGAAATTGGTGAACGATTTCCGATAAATGTCTGTCCATTTGAAAACCTTAACAGTTCATCTCTAATCCCAGATTAGTGTTTGATTTTAAGTTTGACAAACTTTAGTTCAGACAAATTCAATGTATGAATTGCATGGATTTGTAGGACAATTAATTTTACCACCTTTTAGCGCTATAATCAATAGAATACGTGGATACATTTGAATGTTTTATAAAACTGCGTTGCGCTGTAAAAGCCTCTGAGAATCAACGTGCAAAAAATATTTGAAAAGGATTATGGCTTCTTGTAAATGTTTACTTGTGAAAAAAAAATTCAAAGATGTTTACTTTAAGAGGTGCGCATTTCTTTAAAATGCACAAACGGAGCACCGATCCTCGGATTTGGGTTTTCATTTGTTACGTAGTCTTAAATTATTGTACTGATGTTTTACAAATCGCTTGTGAAATACCGATTGGTGAAATCAGTTTGAAGATTATCATGAAATTAGTTTAAGATATATATATATATTTTTACATATAGATAATTATGAGGATGTCTTACTCGGATCATAGTCTCTATAACCAATGCCATGAAATACGGCATTGGATTTCCCTAAAGAAAAAGACGCTGTGCATGCAGTAATTAAAATTTGACATTTTCCCCGGCGTAACGTTGTGGGATCAAGCAATGGAGAGGGGGAAATCTCCATAAAATCTTCTCTGTATCGCACAATGTTCTTTTATGGTATTGTATAAATGATTCCCTTTGTGCTACAGACAGCAGCGCCAAAAAAAAATCACAGAATGCACGGATTGCAAAATTCTTAACGCTACAAAAACAAGCGAAAACAATCTGTAGGCAGACCACCGAGAAAATAACATATGTCTTTGGAGGAAAAATGACAAATACATCAACAAAACAAAAATTTGTGTGAGATCTTGGGTCGAACGTTTTCTTGTCCACTGACAAAGCCAATCACAATGGAGGTCTCAAAGGGGAAATACTGACGTCACGCACGGTTAAATGTAACGTGACATCGGCTCTGCAGCGGTAGCAACCAGGAAATTACTTCACGTGCATCACTTGTTGCACGCGCAGCGTATGAAACCAATGTTCGTATTTACATGTTTATGTTGTGTAAAAGAATTTCGCTCGAAGAGGTTAATTGGTACGTGCAGATTGCGTACTCTGTTTATAAACAATTTTGCGGGATTCGGGGATAAAATAATCAATTAGCACTGCTTGTTAACAAAGCGTTTTGAAGGGAAGGGTCTAGGGGGTCAGCTAATGAACGGTTCTTGGGCCCCGCACTATCGTCCTCTTTTGAAGAGAACTGTCCACCGAGTATGATAACTAACCAAACGTCGCTTATTTATTTGGTGTTCGTGATTCAATTAAGATCTCTTTCAACTTTTGAACAAGCTGTTTTATTTCAAGTTAATCAATTGCGTTTCATTTTTGAAATTAATGGAAAAAAAACTCTTGAATTTGTTAATTAATTTTGAAAAACAATATACCAAAGTGTTTGGATCATATGAGTTCCATTCTATATTTCTATAGTAACTCAATTTGACCCAGATTGTCTCAGATAAAATAAAAGAGAGAGAGAGAAAGAAGAAAAAAACCCCAAACAGGGAGTTTATCAAACTGAATATCAGGAGGTTTAGAAGCGGTAGATGAATCTATGGCATGTCTGATGTGATTTGTTTGCGAGCCTACGTAGAGGTTGGGCGATAAGAAGAGATACAGGCAGAGATTCGGGTTACATAGAAGTAGTTCCGAGTTAACGGCACACATTACAGTCAACGGTGGAACAAAAAGAGCTTCGATGTATATGTATATGACCTAACACGCCTCGGCAATTAGTTTAATGTTAAGTTTTGGTGTTTGATTCTTTCTACCTGCTTGAGTATCCGCATCAAGCTCCGTGCTCCGGGAGGATATAATACTTTTTTTTCTTTGAGAAGTATCGTTATATAAACGAGTTCCAGAGGTTAATTAATGGTGAGAGTTTTAAGAAAAGGGTCTACTTCTTGGCAAGCAAGGCTTCTAGCGCCGTGGATGATAAGCAGTCGAAGTGAATATTACAATTAATTACGGATTAATAAGGAGAGGCCATGTGATTCGGGATTAGCGTTTGAAGATCACGGACCCAGCCTTCCAGCTTTCCAAACACGTTTTTGCAGTAATTATCGAGAGAGTGCTTTATCGCCGTTTTTTTCATAATAATTCATCTCCAATATAAATATAATATAGATAAGATATCCGACATTCCTTTACAACAATCGGAGCTACTTTAAGTTGTTACGTGATGAGTGCGCGGGCACAAATTCGTATTTACGGAAATAACTGTTCCATACTACAATTATAAGTCATGGGGCAATAAGGTCGAGATATTGGTGAAAAACAAAACTTTTTTTTTTAAACAAAATATCTGGAACTATGGATGGAGTTTTAAGGGTGAAAACAATTTGTGTGACATTGGTGCTATGGATTTCTGCCTGTGTCTTCGCCGATGTTGGACTTATACCAGGGCCAATTGTTACCAAAGCCCAGTGTCGAGCAAAATGTCTGCAAGAGGTATACAATTATTGGTGTTCCTACTAAATTTTTGGTCTAATTTACCCGTTTTCATATTTGCGTAAAATAACTTTTTCGATGTCTATCATGAATGCTTTTGATTGCGTTTTAAGAATTTAGAACAAGGCTTTATTTCTCACTCCATCATTAACTAAAACCTAAAACGTCCAATTCAACAAAGCAATTATTTATAATTATTTCAACATAGATAAATCAATGAATCTTTTCTTTGTTTTTACATAAATTTTGTTTTTAAAGGGGGTTGGAGGGGTAAAATCTAAATTTTCAAATTAAATGAAATGCATCTTAATCATGTTAATAGCAAATTTTGATCAAATACAGGTCATTATACAATGTTTTGCCAGTACTAGTTACGTGTAAAATAAAAAGAAATAAGACTTAATAAAAGATCTAAATCTTATACTAATTTTAATCCCTGTATGTTACCCTTATAATTAGTTTTCTGGTTTAAACTTTGAAACAAAAAACGAAACTCAAAGTTTGATAAGGAAAAATATTGAAAATGATGATGAGTATGAATGAGCCATGCATTGCAATATAATGAAATATAACTCCTTTTAAGTAGATTTAATTGATAAAATAAAGATAATGTAAATAAATATATAGATTTTTCCTGTAATACATGTAGTTGTAATAGAGAAGTTGCCCATGAAAAGTTCTACTCAGTAAATAGTCTCATTTTTCTGACTACAATAGACAAGTTAAGTTAAAATCATATCTTTTTGTCCTTACCAAACCTTTGACAACAAATATTTATTTATTGTAAAAATCAGATATAAGAGATTCATTTAAAACATGCATTAGGACATACATGTATTTGTATGATAGAACTTATTGTACCTAAACTCAAGAACATTTGAATTGGATGAAACTGAATATTTTTTTTACCAATGTTCAAAGTCTTTCGGATGCCAGTCAAATGGTTTTTTGTAGCAGTTATTTTTAAAAAAAAGTAAAACATTGTCACCAAATCATAACTTCTGTGTCTAGCTAATGCAGTTAAGGTGAGGGATCACATTCACAACTAACTTTGTGATTAAGTAGTGAAAGGCAACAGACTATGCCTTTACTTATTTCTCCGGGTCTTGTCGCAATATATGCCAAATTGTGCTAACTTTCCTAAGGGACAACTGCATGATAATCCTCAAGAAATAATTAATCTTGTATTATGTTTTCTCGATGCAAAAATCTGTTTTCACTTTCGCTACTTTAAAGCAACAGTGTTGTTACAGGGAAAGAGAATTTATGAGAAAACAGGTTGTTATTAGGTGTACATGGCTGGGGACAAATTGATTAATATGTTTGCAATTTCATTTGTTCAATGACAGTTGAATCAAAACATGCAAACCACAGGTGCAGGTACACAAATGCATACATGCTACTTGGGAAATGTGGTTTTGAGAAATTAAAAGATATTTATCACTCATAAAAGGGGTGCAATTTAATTGCATTGGAATGCTCTTTATGCGGGAAAGATAAGATGGTTTTGTCTGATGTTCACATTTTCCTTGCTGACTGAAAACTCTAAAATCCAAACTGACTTAGAAACTTGGTACTAATCTCTTCTTTAAGGTTCTCTTCCTTCATAATGTGGCATATATTAAGTCAACAGATTGTTTAATTCTGATTTTTTATACTTTTTTCTAGCTTTAAATTCATTTAATACAAGACAAAAAATGTTCACATCTGGAAAGTACATGTATTTCTATTGATATAGCACTTTACAATATTGGAAATAAGGTTCTTGACATTTTATGGTAATCTTTTCTTTTTAGAATACTGTTATTATATCAATTACAACCGGTAATCTATATCATAATCATTATCATATCTATCAATATTATTTTTTCATTTTTTTTACAACTCATAAATTGATTTGAAAGTCTTAATTTTTATGGGAAGTTAAATAAAATATTTAAAAAAGTATATCAGTATATCATAATGTATATTGATCAGTTTTTTAAACAAATGAGTTGTATCAATATATAAATTTTAAACTTTCAAAGTTTTATCGTTTCTTTAATCATTGGTTAAAATTAGAACACTGCTTTAATTTTGTCCTTATTTCTTTCAGTTACTAAGATCCCCATTTGATGACAAATCTTGCTTCAAGATAAAAAGTTGTGATGTGGTAAGATATTTCTATACAAATCATCCACATTTCTCTTCAGAAAAAACTCCAATTTGTTTCCCCTTGTTACAATCCTTGATTCTACAACCATGCATGTCATTTCCCCCAGAACCTTTTAGTAACGTCATAGAATATCTATTTTTTGTAACATTTGCCATGAGTTTGTGAACATTAGGATTTAGATACGACCCTTGCACAAGGTCATTTATTAGCCTTAATTATAGAGAGAGAGTGGGTATATAGCTGCTCTTCCACTATTTTTGCCTCAATTTCCATTAAGTTGATGTGGAGCAAGCTTGATATAATTTCATTAAGAAGAGTGAGGGTAGATTTCACTTCCTGATATCTGGAGAATCACTAAAGAAACAATGACAGAGAGCTTGAATCTGGGAGACCCGATTTGGATAATGTATGCAGGCTACACTTTGAAGTTACTGAAATTTATGTGTGACGTTCACATCGGCTATTGTTTCGAGATATTGCTAAACATAGCTTACCTATAGTTCTCTGAAATAACCTTATTGGTAATTGTGATAGTATACACTTATTTCATGCCGTAACAGTCAAAACTATCGTCTGAAGGTAGGGAGCAGGCTTGAGAAATTTTTATCCGAGCCATAGGCCGAGGACAATTGTTTTTTGGGACTTCTCCCCTTGTGTTTACATATCACAATTTCACAATTATTAATTAAAGACAGAATTATAGTTAGTACAGTTAGTTAGTACCAGTTATGTAACATCAATTTACATTGTAGATGTAAGCTTAATAATAATAATTATTATCTATGAACAAAAATTTATGCAGGTTAAAAAATAGAAAGATTTTCTTCAATATGTACTATTTAGATTTACCTTTTTATGGGAGACCAGGAAATATACTTTGGCTATATATAAATGTATATCTGACTCTGTATTGATGATGCGTATATGAAAAATATGACGACACCATAGAAATCTATCTTAATTTCCTTTTTTTCTCCTCTTTTATTTTCCAGTGTTGGAATATGTGTGAAAATATCATCATTACGCCTGAGATATTTTCAGAAATCTGCAACAATGAGGATTACTGTGTAAGATATCAAGTTTTAATATTCTATTAATGAATCTATTGAATCAGCCAGGAGGTATTACAACTTTCGTTAATATGTTATAAAAACCAATCTCAGATTTGTACCTTTTAAACTCTGTAAAGGTCTGCCATTTCTTCTAGATTGTTTGATTCATCTTAAGCATCAAATTATTAATTAGAAACATGTGGATAAACTGTTGTACAAGTAGAAAGCTCTGAATCATACTGGAGTGATGAAGATCTGTTTTAATATTTTGACCAAGCTTACTGCAGATGCAAATGATTTTCAAAAATAAAGAAGTTATGCTTAATTGATAAGTTTTTTATGTTTTCTATGAAATATTTATGCATCTTTATTTTTCTGTAGCAAAGGGGTTGCCAGATAGCATGCAGCTTCAACAAAACAAAAGGTAGATTATAATATATACATACTATATTGGATATATTATATATATTATAAGTGTCTGTTGATGGGATAATATTGTTTTGTAATATGTCATATTACTGGTCAACATCTTGTAATTACCTTCTATTCCAACATATTATGTATAGCATTATGCATATATCATACATATATATGAAACCTACTTGAGTAAAATGTGTTATGCTGTATATCCTTATTTGAACCTTGAAATTTCTAGAGGGAACTCTCATTCTTTGTGTAGTCATTATACATACATATATATGAATTACAGTTGAACTTCTGTATCTCAAACACCAATATCTCGAATACAATAGATATGTCAAAGTGATTTGTAAGTCCCAACCACTTATAGTTTTAAATAATTTACCCTTGATATATCGAATACTTGGATATCTCGAAGTTTTTTAACAAATCCCATCTAGTTCGAGATAACGAGGTTTGACTGTATTGTGTAAGAGACATACTGGTGTACTAGAATGCTCATATTTTGCCCTGTTTCTAGGCAGAAGAAAAGTTTCATTTCTCTTTTATGATGCACTGTCTTCGAACAGAATATAATTTAATGATTGTGTTCGCATGGCCAGGAACAGTCAAAACCCAATTAAAACAAGTTCTTTTCCCTTATACCACAAAGATAAAAAAGAACCCCGAGACTCATTAATGCTGTTCTTCTCTTATTATTTTGATCTAGTTTTTCGGGGTTCTTTAATTGGCTAGACTCCTTATGGGGGGAATCATGTGAGAATTAGGGCAAATTGTAATTATTTGAGAAAGTTAATCTACAGTTTTGTGTCAGTAAACTGTTTGTTTGAGTTGATCAAGTTCCAGAAGCACTGTCCAGAAATATTTGGCCTAGAAGCTGTCCCTTGCTGTGGTTAGTGGCTGATCTATAATTAGTTATGATCTTTCCTTGTGTATGTTGGCAACTCCCAGAATTTGACCAGTTGGTTGCTAGTAGTAAAGATAGTCTCTGATAAGATAAACAGGGAAATTAAAACATCAAAATCTGTTATTGGGGAATGGCTGCAGGGTTGACTGCCCAATGCCAGGCAACCTGAAGTATAACTTCCCTTAAAACATGCCCTCAGATGTCAAGGTCAATCTGCTTACTGTGACTTTGAATATTAGCCTTTCACAAACCCATTGTTATCAGTACATTCAAAAAGCATGATATTCATTTATGATAATAATATTTGTGTCCATTTCAGTACCATCATCCATAAGGTGGAGCTTTGGCATGGAACCCGCTGTGATGGATTTTAAAAAGACACAGAACACAGAAATTGCATGGGAGACTCCTACATCTGAACAAGCATCTGGATTAAAGCAAGCTTTTGTGTATATTCTCATGGCTAAGGAACCTGTTGGTAATCCCAGGAGTAGAACTTGGACAGAAGTCACACAGGTACAGAGAGAGAGAGAGAGAGAGAGAGAGAGAGAGAGAGAGAGAGAGAGAGAGAGAGAAACACACCACCTACAACCAAGACCTATATGCATTCCATTCATATACCGGTGTACAGTTTATAGATCTAGAAATTATTTGTGTTTATCACACATTATCTTCACATTTTCAATAGATGTGACTTAATTCCATCACTATTGCAGGAAGTACACATATGTATGTTAATTATAGAGCTAGGGCTAGGAATTTGCGGTTTGGGGTTTTGGAAGAGGCTTTTATCAGCTCTACTCTTGGTGAAAGATTCTCTTTCAGTTTTCGTATCCATAGTATTAGAATTAACTTCATCAAAGCTGTATTGATGTCAGCAGGATCTAAACTCATCTTATCACCTGCTAAAGACTTTGTTTTTACAGGACTGATGTCTTGATAATGACGAAATATGATTTAAAAGCTTTCACCGGTTAATAGCTAATATTTTGGTTGCTTTGAATTTTTAACACATTTTTTCAGTTCAGCTTGGTGATTTCAAATCCCATTACAATTTTCTTTTAACAAAAAAAAACCAACCCAAAGATATTAGTCGCACCTTTTGTTCAGAATACAATTGGTCTATCAGAATTGCATATCAGTTGCCTAGTATATAAATAGTGAAATTCATGCTGGTTGATGAAATATCTATATAACACCTGTGTCTTACAAACTTGTATCATGTCAAACATTATGCCCTAGCTGCTCTGTAGACTTCAAATATGAATATCTTGATTACTATAAAGTGCTAAGTGATTAAGAACCATGCTTTAGAAGAGGAGAAGTTGGGGTTTTTTTCCTTACGAAATATGAAGAAGAAAATTATGCAATAATCCAAGACATAAAGATGCCTATATAACATGGGAAATGACTCCTTCTCTACCTTGGTTATCAATACTCCTCAACAAATTAAAGGAATCTAATGCAGCATTTATCACTTTCCTCATATATTTCGTAAGATTTATTCTCCCTGCATTCATCTCCAGAATCTCATGTATCAATATTGCAGTACAAGTATGTAGAAAGGAGATCTATTTTTGCTGTGCAAATCTTACGAAAGACTTTTAATCCATAAATCAAATCTGTTTATTGGTATTCCATGCAGTGTTAATATTGTGAAGGCAGATCATAATTTGCTCACATTTCTTATAATGTGTCACCTAATTTCATCTGCCAGCCTGCGATTAAAATAGAACTATCCTGGCTCTAAACTCAATGTCAGTGAGGAGAAAAAAAACCTATGGATTCCAGTCTTATGGAAACTGTCAGAGAGAGGAGGATCTGTATGTGTGGCCTTGCAGCCTTTGAGCTTTTGATGAGGATGTAAACATGCATAAGCACAGAAATATAAAAACATGTACATTTATTCATACTGTTTTTTTATTGGAGCCGGTTCTGTGTTGAGCAGCAAGGGTCAGAAGAGTGCATCCTCAGGGCGCTGTCTAGCACCGTTGTGGGTACTACATTCCTACTTACTACTACACCTTTCGTTGAGATGCTGGAAGAGGTGATGAAAAAATGTCTGAACCTTCCACCTGTTGCCGAAATCTTCAGGCATGCTGCCGGCCCAGATGCTGAAACAGCACTCAGAAATATTTAGAAAACATACCACTCTAATGTTTCAATATTGCAGATCAACCAAATATCAGGATCTTTACGACGGTGTGCTGCTTTCCTCTTAAGTAGCTTGTCTTATCATAGTAGAGATAGATAGAGAGAGGTATGGCACCAGTTAAGAAAAAATACAGCACACACGGACATTACAATTTCTGTTCCTGAGACTGGCCTCCATCATTGGTGCATCTTCTGATAATCCACTAGTTTTCCTCATCATTAATACATCTCATTTATGAAGTATCCACTTGAATTGAAGCAAACATCAAACCCTTTAACAACACTCCAGCTCGTAATCGTAATAAAATCGCCTCTATCTCCCAAATACCACCAGCAGTGTCGAATCGACTGATATTTTATTTAATACAGTCTTCTCTTTTTTTAACTTAATCAAAATTTTAAGGCTGGCAGGGTCTATATATTATTGCTGAGACATGACAAAGCAGATTGTAGTACATTATTGTAGCTCAGAAAATACACAGGTGCTTTTGAAATAAAACTTATGAGATACCACTCTTAAATCCAAATATTTCATTATGCAATTCTTTTCTTTTTTTAACTTTTAGAATTTTTGAATTTTTAAAAAATATATAAATACATATATATATATTTCTAATCACACCACATACCTTAATTGCCCAGTACTGTACAGTAATTGAAATGAAGAGGATTGTTATATATATAATTACATACATTTACATGTATTGATAAGGCTCTAGAGAATAGGCAATGCAATTTTCAATTTCAATTCAATTTCATCAATTCAATTCAATTTCAATTCAGTTTGGTGTTCAACTGTTGTCAATAAATAAAATTGAAATTGAAAAGACTTTAGAGAATAGACAACACAATTTTCAATTTCAATTCAAATTCAATTTCAATTCAGTTTTTTGTGTAAATAAATAAAATTGAAATTGATAAAGACTTTTAAAAAAGATTAGACAACACAGTTGGATACATAAATACTAGGTATATTTAATGTTTTGATTTAAATTTATCCATTTTCGCTTCCAAGCCTGTTGTAGTTGGATTGTGTATAATTGAAATGGTTATATATAAATACATGTATATGAAATACTAGTATATTATTTCGTTTTCAATTTATTTCCTAATCATCTTTTTTTGATTTTATCAATCAATAATTTTCTAAATAGAAATAGATATTGGTATGAATAAGATTGAACACTACTAGTTAAAGCCTGATTACAATAATAAATTTTTAATATACGTACTCTTTCATTGAGATTGCAAAATACTTTCATTTATCAGAACACATAATGAATGATGATAGTGTCCTATATGTTAGTTTTTGGATTATTTTAAATAATGTAAACCATTTTAAATGCTGTCTATAATTGTTCCATTTGTAAGTCATTGAGCAATATGACCTCCGAGTGTACGTATTCACTCTGTTCTGTAAGAGCAGCATTTGTGTTAGTCAACAGTCACTGAAATGAGTGGTGTTGCCATTTAGTAGCTAGTTTATGCGTAGACTTGATGTGAAGCGGCTGATACAAACAGGGTACCTCTGGTACATATTACCTTTGCTTCAGTGTATAACCAAGGAATATATAGTATGCCGTCTGGCTCCAAATATCTCATAATCTATACATGATCTAGTAGTTTATCCCCATAGATATAATCCAAAGACACATTCAGGAGAATGTTATACACATTATGAAATTGTCATTTATAGGATTGGTCATTGTGAATACATGTGCTATTAACTTATTTGATGAAATGAGTACCAGTATATGAGTGGCAGACTTAATTGAAAGCTATAGCTCACAAACTGTAAAATATAAATGGAAAATTCTCTGGTTTGGTTGTCTGCAAAAGTGTTGTATCATAAGAGAGCAAAATAAATGACTGAAAAAACTAAGTTCAAAATTCAAGGAATATCAGACTCTCCAAGTCCAGTCGGTGTTCCTTGGAGAATGCAATATAATAAGAGGCCAAGTAAACAAACCCATTTCTTCAATAACTCGATCGCGGCTACACCAAAAATACATTGTCTGAAGATGATATACTATAAGATTCCTAAATAGCTAATACTTTATGTAAGAAGGAAAGTGCAAAACAATTGGTAATAATGTTTCTAAAGAAATGTGACCCAGTTCCCAAATGGAAAGCTCTAATGGTTATGTGTCTGTATGGTTGTTGTTTGACAACATAGCCTCTAACAAGTTACGACTGCAATGATAAAATGGTGTATTCTCTATCAGCTCTATACTTCTAGATATTCTGCTTAGTAGTAATCATTCCAAGAGGTAATTGAGGCTCAATTTTCATTATTGCAGGAATTCCTTTGCTCAGTGTGCTCAAATTGTAGGAATAATACTACAACGTAGTACATGTATGTCGTTTTGTCCTACCCATTTGTCATAACAGCTTAAGTTAGACCTCTATCTTTTCTCCTTGCAAAAGAATCAATTGAATAAGAATTATGCATTTTTGAGAACAAATATCTTCTTGAAAATCTTCATTTTTTCTGATTTAATATTTACAATGTATTTTCTTATTCATTTTTTGTAATTATTTGTGATAAAATTAAATAGGGTACTCAGGATGTGTTTTACTTTTATACACAATGTAATTCCCATCACTTTTATCTCTTCTAGCTAAAACTAAATGTTGTTTCCATGGCATTTGTTGCCTACTGTTGAGTTGCAAACAAAATGCATTCTCTTAAATACATACACTCTGCACTACGACTCTTGTTATTTAGAGGTGGGATGAAAATAGATGCACAATATAATATACAGTGATATTGTTTATGATCTTGTTTTGTTAAACACAAGATTTTGGTGAAGTTGTCTTGGCACGGAACATTTCTGACTGGTGATACACGTTTCCATGTACAAATCCACACAGCATGAAACAGTTGTTTCTTCAATTGCCGCTGTCATCATGCGATATTTTGGTTCTGAGTTGGGTCTGTGCCTCCACATGAAAGAAAATAAAACAAGAGTCATCATGATTTAAGAATTGTTAGTTTATTGAGACTTAAACTGTAGAACACGCATTGGATTGTAGGGGCTTTGCGTTGTTGATAAATATAACATGTGTAAGCCATGGATCCGTCTCAGTTGAATGCCGAATCACACCTCATTACGAGCTGCTGATGGACGAACTCTTCCTTTATTCTTTTCTGAAAAATTACCTGCTTCATTTCATGTGCAGACACCTTGTGGCACAAGCATCGGAGCTTGTTTCCTCATGACTAATTTCTCACAGAAGTTTTTTTTTTTACGTGAAGGAATAATCAAGAAAACTTAGCAGTTTTCTTGTGTATTTTGAAAACAATTAAATTGACAAAATATAGTCAACATCAAAAGCTTTTTCCACTTTACATGTTAACATATGAATTTAAGTAAATATAAAATGCTGCAGAAAAGAAGAGCAATACAGATTAATGTATGTTGCCAGTTGTTTTATGTTCCTCCTTATACAAGTTGAGCTGTATGGGATTTTTTTTGTGTGGACATGCAGTTTTCTGTCTAATACTGGTACTTCATATCCCTTCCCTTTCTTCCAAATCATGGCTGGAGCCATATAATTCATCATTGATCTTAATGGGACATATTCCCCTCCCAAATTTGATTATGCTCACAATCCAAGCTTTCATAACAGTATCTGATGAAGACTGCACAAAAACATTTATACCATATAAATCTAAAAACACACAGATTTCATATTTTTCTGCCTTTTCAAAGGGTCTTTGAAATATTGTTAGAGAGTAAGTTTGAAATGATTGCCTATACATGATCATTTTATTCAACTCCTTGTTTGATTCATTGTTTTAATTTGCAAATACCGGTACCCCGTTCTAGAAATTTGTACAAAGATATGAAAATATGATACCAATATATAATTTGTATCAAATCTTTGTTTTGCTCTTCAAATGAGTGGTTTTACGTAAATGCATGATTAGAGATGCTCTTTACTATATCTCTTCAAATTATATACCACTTGAAAATAAGCCAAAATGTGTTTTTGAACTGAAACTTTGGAGGAGGATGAACAGAGCAAAAGGATGTCTATGCACTTGAAGTTTTTCATCCTTTTATGCTTCTAGAGGTCTGTATTTAATGTAATTTGTCTTTTCAGACAGCATCTAAACAAGTAGTGTTGAAGAAGGATGTGCTGCTTCATAGCTCAGAGTTTTGGTTGATTGCTGTAACGGAGAATGGGACGGCCACAGAAGCTCATTTTGAAAATAAAGAAACTATAGTCAAAGGTTCTTATATAACTGTTAACACACTTCATAGTTTTATTCACATACACTTTATACATTTATTGACACACACAGAAATATGAAGATTTTAAAGATATCTTGATTTAAGCTAGAGACATGTACATGTGTACATAATTTCATGTTTTATTGAGTTTAGAAAATGTTGATCAATATTGCCTAAAAGATGCCAAAAAATGGATTTTAATTATTTTTTTTTTAACAGGAGTAAAGTACCCATCATCGTCATCTCTCACTGACTACACAACCCATGGCTCCTCAAAAGGCACTACAATTCAGGTCAATTTCACCATTGAGGAGGACCCGAGGGACACCACCCTGTCAGTTTTGCTGGAGTGGTCTGACCCTCCCATCCCCCTGAGGGAGGTGGATGTCTACAGATTGACCTGGTTTATGGAGAACTGTGAGGTGTGGGAGAGGTCACCTGCCTGCAGTATTCCAGCCGATCATTTTGCTCACACTGTGTTTTATTCCAAAGACAAAAAGGTATAACTATTCAATCTGCTAGTGTAGACAATGCATGAACAACTGCAGAAAAGAAGTCATTAATGATTTGGTCATTCTGAAATTTATTGTTTCATTTTTTTCTTAGGTGTTCAACATTCAACAATTGGCACTTAAATGAAAAATAGTCATATGTGATTAAATTTGCGATAAGTGCATTATTACTTTCATGAAATATTCTTTACAAATTTTATCAAAATTAACATTGAATGTCAACTACTTGCATATATTTTCTCTAAAAATGGTAAATTTTTCAATTTTTCACTGTTACCATGCACAGTGTAAATTGGATGAAAAAGCAATTTTATCATTTTTATCGAAACACCCACTACTTTAAGAGAACTAATCAAGTTGCATTTCACAATTACAATTGTTAATTTATATATAGAGCTGCAAAAATGCAAATGCATTCACTGCATTGAAATTCAAAACATTTATAGATTCAATGATTTCCTTTCCTTGTTTCAGCCCTCATATAGGATAAAGTCCCTAATGTACAACACTGAGTACAATGTCAAGGTCGAACTTCAACAAGCCAATCAGAGGACCAGCACTGAATGGATAGGGGAGGTGGACTTCAAAACAGATCTCTGTGAAGAAGTTGATGAACAGACCTATACCAAGTGTCTAATAGGTCTCATCCCCGATGAAACAGTCACAGAAACCCCCATGGTAGAAGAAAAAGAAGAAAGAGGTCAGTGTGCAATCAGGTCAAGGACAGTCTTTGTCTAACCTTTGACCTGAATTTATAATATAACATACTGGTACCTAGCTGTGTATTCTATTTGGCAATTTTGGCAGAAAACAGCTTCCACTAAATCCAGCACCTTGCTAAATGGCATGTATATATAAGTGTACAGTGTATTGATAACTACATTCAGAAATGCACTAAATCTAAATCTATTCATGTATAACCTGTAGAAAAGTCAATTTCTGCCAAGTGTAATACATGAAAGGTATTAAAAATATAGATCGGTTAGGTCTCTCTCTCTCTCTCTCTCTCTCTCTCTCTCTCTCTCTCTCTGAGACTTGAAATGTGCAGACAGTAAACTTGTAATTTGTTTGACCTGTATTAGAATTTAATTATTTTCTATAAAACTACATGTCTTATCATTATGTTGGAAGCAGAGTAAGGGGAGGCAGGGTATCAGATAAGTTGCTTAGTCGATCTCAACGCTAAATTACTGGGAGCATTTTATATGGGATATATTTTATATCCTTTAGGCTTATTGCCTGTGAAGATAAGACAAAGTCGTAGGGGCTAACTTAGAAATCCAGCCAAAATGTAGCACCTTGTTGTTGTACTCTGCAAAAGTGATTCAGATAAATCCTCATTTATCCCTAATTTTCGCTAATTCAGTGGGAGTGGTTGGGATCTATAGGTAAATTGCTTAATGCAGTTTTCGTTTCAAATCCAAACAAACAATTTTGTTTCTTTGAGATCTTAAAGATGCTTTCCTTGTCTAATTTAAATCTAAAGATGTGCGGGAGTGAGGGTTGGAAAAGAACTTCCTTCATCTAGATAGATCAGACTAAAGCAAACATTTCTGGGAATCTGATTTTCATGCTCTATTTTTATAGAGACTTTTTGACTTATTTTGTAATTGTAGCAGTTGGTATGAAAATGGGGGGAAAGGGGGATCCTTTTATTCCATATTCAAAAGTAATGAAAAATTTGACAAGGATGTACAATGTCAATAAGATTTATTGGTCTAAATAATAATAAAATTTAAAAGAAGGAGTGCCCCGGTGCAAAAAAGCAATGAACTGAAGTGATGATATAAATTCATATTTTTATGTACTTTTTCATTTCAATTTGGGTCATTCCACTGACAGAATTATGAAGACAATATATGTATATTAAACATGGAATCTGTAAATCAGCCATAATTTCTTGGCTACAAGATATATTACCCGGAATAGAGGAACTGATATGCGGTGCACTGGGAAGTGATGATGTACACACTCTGTTAGTGGAGGTATATTGCGTATGGGGGTGATAAAAAAACAAATAAAACACAGGAGAAATCAAACATTAATAATTAAAAAATTCGGTTAAGTTCCCAATCCATCCATCATTACGTGGCTAGTGATGAGGATTTCTGAGTGTATATGTTGAGCAAACTAACTACACTTCATCAGAAGGTATTGCTATGATTTTCGTAATGCCACCTTCCTCAAACCATCAGCAGTATCTCTGATGTCTGCTATTCAACAATCTCCTACCTCAAGAATATGTGATATAAAAATCTGACACCCACTGAGAACAGAAAATAATACTGTAATCTTCATCAATTTTTGGCACCTTCTGAAATCGCATTACGTCAGAGGTAGTGTATATTGTTTTTATAATGTTGTACTCCTTTGCTGGAGATTAATGTCGTCTGCAAAATCTTTTTTCTTCATTATTTTTGATACCGTAAAGCAGACTTCTGTTTTGAAGATAGGAACAATTACATGGTTGAAGCTCATGCAAAGGGGGAAATAAGAATGTGTGTTCATAAATAAGTAAATCCTATCAAAGTAGTTGAAAGGGAATTCATTTCCTTATCTGATGTCCAAGAATGTTCTTGAAGAATAAATAACGTTAATACTTTGGAATTAGATAGAGCATCCTAGACTGTATATATTTGACAATATTAACCTTATATAGCATGCTTGGCTAAAATTCTAAACAAAGCAATCCAATTCTGAGAGTCTCAAGACAACACTATAATAATAGAAATAGGAGTGCGCAATTAGAAACAGAGCTAAGGTTTTCTGGCTTAGTGGACCATTATCAGTTATCCTCTGTCCCTATTGCGGCTTAGGAATAAAAGGTCATAATTTACCTGATTTAATTCAATTGTCTTTTATTCTTTTCTTCTACTTTTATGGCTATCTTGCATGTTTGGGTGAGAGTAATAGCTTAGGATTAAGGATTTGAACTTTTACAAGAGTTGTATACCCAATAGCCCCTAGGGACTTGATTTTATGAGTTGTTTTATCTGTTGCCCCTTTCTTGGTGAGTGTCCCTCACACATGCACGCTTTCGAACTCCTAAACTCTGATGACGCCAAAACCTCCATGGAATCCACTCCATAGTCTTGACTTCCTGTATACTTATCTATGCATGCACTTCCTTAGTCTCCCATTGTTTTACGTGATGTGTTAGAGACACACTAGAACAAGTTGGATTTCTGATTAAGAGAGATATTTAAGCCTCGCCTTGATCAGGACAAGCAACCTCTGTATGCTGTACCTGGTACACAGTGCTACTACATGGGATGCAGCAGGATTTCATTGTACCATGCAATTAATTTTAGTCTCCACCCAACCTCCTTACATTGAAGTTCTTTGTTTTTTTTGGCCCTGTCAGAACTGGAACTTAGAGATCTACATAAAATCTTTGATGAGTTTTTTCATGGTAGTTTCATTAGAGAGCAATAATTTAACGTAATTTCAACAGTTTCAGCATCAATGCATTCCATTGACAAAATGAAAATTATCACTGACTGGGTACATCATCTAAGTCCTTATGTTGGGGTATACATTCCACAAGCATAATTATGAAATACAAATACTCTATCAAATCTGTGTCTTTTCATTTTCAGATCCATTTGTGTGGTACCTAACTCTAAAGAATATGACTTATGACAAGATCACACACAGAGTTACGGCTAACATTTCGTGGACCGTGCCCTTTAACACCTCGCACATCAAAAACTACGCTGTTGCTTGGAAAGTCTTGAACAATGATTCCAACAATAGAAATTCAGCCTATGAAAACCTCATCACAACACAGATGTACCAAGTCATTTCTTTGGCCCCGGATAAAGAATACCAAGTCTCGGTACGTAACAATTTGTACCAAGGTACCCAGTACCAATACTGTGCTTTAATCAATATTCAATAGAATACTAATTTTTATGGATTTCATTGTTGATATGATCCATAAAATTATGGTAAACATTCATTGAAGAGCAATTTCCAGTAACAATATATTGTATTGATAGATCCTTTGCAATGAATTAACACGTCTTTGAAACTGTGATTTTTACTTAAACCATGAAAAATTTATTCCCATAAATATTATATTGAAACCACTGTAAGTGAATACTGTAGATTCCTAATTAAACGCATGGAATTGATATATACGTAAAATCGCGAGAAGCAACCTTTGCAGATTTTAAAATCTCGCTTTTATTTTTCAGACAGTTTTGAACTATAGGAAATAACAACAACAAAAATGGCTGTTGTGGATTTTATATTCTCGCGATTTGACACAAAATAGCGGAATTAAGTACTCGCGTAAAATAAGGAATTTACAGTATACTGTAACTCCCACAGAGTATTATAACCTGAAGTACATTACTGGGTATGTCCTTCAAAGTATGGGGAATCAATGAAGTATAATTGAAGATATATGGATGGTACCTGTGTCAGCTGACTAGTTAACAATCAGTTTAATCTTTACTATAATTTCACTATATAATGTTTGTTTAAGAGCATCAGATCTGAAGCTTAATCTTGAATTGTTGGATTTTTAGGTTGTTGCTGTTTTCAATAATAAGAAAGGTGACAGTGAGAGTAGCTTTGGAAGCAGTATGAGTGAGAAGTTGACCCTCAACACATCTTGGTACAAGTCTATGCCGGAGACTGCCAGGACCGGGATGAGGAGAGGTCAGTAGTTCTAAACCCTCAGAAAGCCATTGTCATCTGTATTAGATGTATATATCAATGCTCAAACCAAGCAGAGTGACTTATGCTTCATGTAGAGAATGATATATATTTACATTTTCCAGTGTCTTTGTCTGTGATAACACTACAAATCAATTTTGTAATGTATGGTCCAATACATTTCATCAATGACTGACTATTTTAATATTCAATTGTACAATTGCTGAAAATTATATGAATAAAAGTACAGTCTAACTTCGTTATCTCAAACTAGATGGGACTGTTTAAAAACTTAGAGATATCCGAGTATTCGAGATATCGAGGGTAAAATACTTAAAAAATGAGTGGATGGGACTTACAAATCACACTGACATATCCATTGTATTTGAGATATCAGTGTTCGAGATATCGAAGTTCAACTGTATATATCAATGCTCAAATCAAACAGAGGGACTTATGCCTCATGTAGAGAATGATATATATTTACACTTTCCAGTGTGTTTGTCTGTGATAACACTACAAATCAATTTTGTAATGTATGGTCCAATACATTTCATCAATGACTATTTTAATATTTAGTTGTACAATTGCTGAAAATTATATAAATATAAGTAAGAAGGAATCGTTCTTTGACTATCAGTAAGAGACGATCAAATACGGTCAGGCATAATCAAATTTATCATAAAGCCCTTTACCTTATTTGATCATCTCATAATACTCACAGATCCTTATTCCTTACACTTATAGCAAAAGTCAAACTGCCTTTTATTTCTTTAACATTTCAGAGGAGACTTTTTTTTTACATTTAACATGTTTAAATTGGCTTAGAATTAGCTTTTGAAAAACTTTAAAACAAGCTTGATCACAGACTTGAGAAATGTATAAATACAGATTAATTGCAGAGAGAGAACTGTCTTAAAAAAAAATTAATGTTCAGATTGATTTACATTTCATGTATCTGCAATTAATGCATTGCAAAGGTTTTGGTACATTTCTGCATGCATGCATTAAAATTGCATCTTAAGATTCTTCAAAAATGTTGCATGTGGGGGATTAGTTGATTTTTCTTGTAGACTATTGACACTAATGAAATAAAACATATAATAAATTATGCATCTTTATAGGACTGCCACGTGCAGCTCAGACAGTGAAACAGTGTTTAATTAAAACTCTGAGCTAAATTAAACTCTGAAACCTGATTTCTCTGATTTTGATTATGCATGTACTTTTTTTTCTTAGTTAAGGTTTCTACTGTATTGTAGCTTATTCTACAGAAATACACAGTTATATATAGCAAAGTGCCAGGGACAAGAAATTTTGATTTGTTATAACTGTAAAAGCATGTAATATATAAAATATTGAGTTTGTGATACAATTTTAAGATTAGGGGGATGAAACTCTGACTTTGCTGTGAATTTATTATAAACATGTTAGCTTGTAACCATGTTTTACTGTATTATGAGATATACATTTGTTGTATAATTGTAGTTGCTTTTTCATATCATGCAATGTCATATCTTTTATAATCTTGATCGTGTTTGAATCTGCAGACACCTCCATGGTGCAGTCACAGAGGAAAGGGGTGATGGACCAGGTGATATATGGGGTAGTGATGTTCTGTAGTTTCTGCCTGTTGGGACTCATAATGCTGTTTGTCTACAAGAAACGCCACAGCTTCAAGGACATCATCATCACCAAGACAGCCGTTGCCAAGAGCAACAGCTACAAATCCAACGTCGGATGTAAGTTGGATATCTTTTTTGTATTATAAAAGATTGTCAGACTACATGTTTTATTAAAAAGCAGATAGAATTGAGGATTTAAAATAGTCTCAAAACCCATATGTGAAAAAAACCCATTTTGAAACAGTTCCTTTGCCAAGAAGGAAATGTATCTTGATTTCCATGTCCAAAAAAATGTCAATATAGCTGCATTGCCTTAATTTAAAGTTCAGCATTGAAAGCCTCAACTTTTCATGATAATAGTTACATAATAAAATACTATTAAACTATTAATACCAAATCCAAAGATAGCTCGTTATTGCATGAAATGTATGTCATTAGATTGTTGCTTTAAACAGGATCAAACTGAGAAATATCTTGGATACCTTTTTGGAATTTTAACAAATGGGGAATTTATAGTGATTTGACAGCTATTTTCTTAAACTTTCTCTAGAGTTCACACATTGGAGGTAAACATGATAAGATGTTTATCATGTGAAGACGAAAAGTGCAGATTTCCACTATCTTGGAAATATTCAGTATATGTAGGATGGGTAATTTATATTTACACTGGAGACGCATTAACTACAAAATATGGGTCTACCTTTTCATGCAATTGATGACTTTACGTCATTGAAGCAATTCCCTCTACTTATGTAAATAAGATGATAAATTTTTATTTTCATAAGCTATTAGAAATATTGCTTAGGGTGATAGTTTTGAAAAAATACTATGTTCCACATAATGTTTGATGGTTTTGAAGATGGGGAGAATGAAAACAGAAATTTATCAGACTTCTCATAATTTTGTACAGATGTTTGCATAATATCTATGCCAGCTAGATATAAAAAATAGCACATCAATTATACATTATTTAAAACATCGTCTGATAGAAGAAATATTAAAGTTGAACTGCAAAAACAAAACCAGAGTGTTGTGTGAGTAAATTTTGTAGACATACTAGTAATAATAATGTGGAAAATAAAACCTTTAAATTATATTTTAAACAAATGAGTTTAAGATTTCTTGGTTTTTCTTTTCTTTTTTTTTTTTTAAGTGTTGCTAATTTTATGAAGCAATTAAAAATGAAGTAAATAATGTTCCATATCTTATTTGCATAAAGATTTTTTTTGTGTTTTGAAATTTTTACAACATACCCTAACTGACATAATTTCTGCTTGCATTATTTTTTGTAAATTGATTACTTTATATTTCAAAATTAGCAAAAAATATATATCATTGCTAAAAAAAATTTCCCTCCTCTTCTCTCTTTACAATGCCTAAAAAAATAGGTCAGAATTTTCAAGTCTAGACATATCTTTTAAAGGTAAATTTATCTGTCATATTTAACTGTTTGCAACCAAAACCTTTTTTCTTCATGATAGATGGACTCAGGTGTTCTTAAAATCTCTTTTTGTTATTTTTCTATTTAAAAATGAGCAAATTCTTTTGTTGTAACCAAAGACATGTAGTTCTGGTATTGTGATCACTGTGTTACAAAAGATGCTGCACTTCAAGGCTCTCGGCATGACCAAACCCAGTTGGTTTGATCATACATTGAGGCAATCTGAGCTCCACTTCTTTTGTGGAATTTTCATTTTGTTTCCATTCATCTAGAATTGGTATGGGGAAATAAAATTTGATTATGACATCAACCTTGCTCTATCTTTACCTTCTAGGTAAACAAATTGTGTAAAAAAAAAAAAAAATCCTTTAAATACAAGTATTTTCAAAATGTCTTACCAAACTAAAAGTAATGTTGAAATATTAAATGCTATTGAATATGTAACATCCCCTTCTCTGTCTGTCTGTGTCTGTCTGTCTGTCTGTCTCTCTCTCTCTCTCTCTCTCTCTCTCTCTCTCTCAATTTCTCTCTCTTGACTTGTGTGTTGTGTGTTGTCTTCTCTCTATGTGTGTTTCTCTGTGTCTCTTTCTCTCTCTCTCTCTCTCTCTCTCTCTCTCTCTCTCTCTCTCTCTCTCTCTCTCTCTCTCTGTATCATTTCAGCAAAATTTAGTTTTAAAAATTGAAGTCCTTAATTAATATCATATGTTATTTGTAAGAAGTTTTAGAAATGTGTTTGCAAGGTATGCTGTGTTCTTGTAAGAAAATTCTGTAAGATGTCTTGTCGCATACCCTCAGTTCAGTGAAGAAACAAACATCCTATCAAGTTCAATGTCACATGAATCTTTGTGCATAGACTTCAAAGGAGTACCTACTCATAAAGATGTAAAGTTTTCTTTGGACATTCAAAGGAAGCAGCTACCGGTAGGCAGACTGTTGATAGATTCAATGCAAGAAAACTTTGTGTTTTACAGCCACAAGATCAACATTTTGATTACGGCAAGAATATATTGCTGCAATTAATCTTGTACCTTTTCTGACGGTAGATACAGACGATGTTTGTCATCCTGCAGGCTTTTTTGGCACAGGGGCTTTTGTTAACGTTTCAGGTGCATCAATATCCGCTAAATTCTGGGTAATGTTATTTGAGTTAGATAGTCTAAGCCCATACTATCCTGGGGAGCAGAGGAAGTTTCCACCTTGCTTGCCTCCCTTTGATTTTGGCATCTGATAACATTGCCCTTAAGTCATGGGGACACCTGTTGACTTGTAGGTACACTGTACCAAGCAGGAGTTCATTATTTATGGCGAAAATAGCTCCTAACATCATAACAATATATTGTGCGTTTTGGCAGTCATTTTTTCAAATTAATTTTTTTAGAGTTAATTATTATGGCAATTGTGAGATAAAAAGATGTTTTAAAAAAAACCATGGCTTGCTGTGGGATGATTTTTGCTCTAAGTTTTGTCGTAACTTTGTTTTCATAATCATTTTCGAATTGTGAAAATTGGGCAGTTATTTTTCTTGTTAGAAACACATTAGTAAAGCACTGCAAATTATTGCATCTTTCAAGCACTTGATTTTGGTTCAAGACACTGGAGAAAATTGGAGTAATCCTGCTAGCCCACTCATTAGGTTTCCTCACTTTCTCCCCTAATCACTAAATACCCACAATTAATGACAAAAGAAGTACAAACAAGGTTTTTTTTCATTTACGTAAGTCTGTCTGAATAACTTCAGGTTTAAAAAACATGCTGCGTTTCTCAGATCTTAAATGAATATGGTGAAAAGAGTCTGTGGCAAAATTTGAGAAAATCCTGCTAATATGTATCCCTGCGTAAAAATTACTTTTCATTGACGTAAGAAAAAGCCTGCTTCAGTGATCATTAAGGTTTAAAAAAGATTGAATTATAAAAGAAACATGGGATATTGTTAATTTACAATGCTATAAAAACGTTGTTTGATGTCCTTCAAAAGGAGAGAATTAATACATTGTTTAATATAATCCTATTTAATAAATTTCAACTCAACGAAATAAAAATAGACACATGTATGTGTATTAGAGAAGTATATCAAATATGCCTTTGATTATATAAATTTCTAAATACATTTACTTGTAAATGTCTGTCAGTATTTAGAAACATATATTAATTTGATTCTCTATGTATACCATTTACATACTCAAATGACATGAACAAGCAAGGAGATTGATCTGGTAGAATTAATTAAGTGCCAGCTCCAGTATTCTATTTCTTGTAGTAGATTTTGCTATTGACATTTAAAAATGTGTCTCCAAGCTATGGAAACTAAAGTAATACACATCAATTTAAGACAAATTTTGACTTTAAAGCTGCACAGTTCTTGACTTAGTCAAAAAAAAAATCAACAGAAATCTATAATTTTTTCCTGAACATTTCTATTACAGTTTTGCTTTTTGAGAATTTAAATTCAGAGGTTCATTTTTCATTGCATGTCTCTTGTCTGTTTACCTTATAGATTTTAACTATAGATAACCTTGATTATTTATCTGGTCTCACAAGTAGATTTTTCTTCTGATTACAGGTAAGGTTGATTACTCCAACCAGTTGCTGGTGATCAGTGATGAGTGGGAACTGGACCCTCGACTCCTCAAATTCAGCAGTCCCATTGGTCAGGGGGCTTTTGGGAAAGTGGTGACTGGTTACTACGAGAACCAAAGAGTAGCCATTAAACTCATCAGAGGTGAGTTCTATTTGGTTTTAATTCATAGTTATGTGCTTGTACCTTGATGATTTTATAGTTGTTCTGGTGAGCAAAATTTCAAACAGTTGTTTTGAATCACTTGAGAAAACAGGTGTCCTGACTTGGAAACTAGATAGGGACGTCCTGATAATTTTGAAATAAATGACACAGACTACACAAGTTTAATGATCTCTTCTAAGATTGTAAACTGTGGGGTGAACTTGTGACCTCCAAGAAAAGCTTTAGTGCTTTAGTATCATTTATTTATTTTCTTGATTTTTTTTCATGTAAAAGATATACACCAAGAGAATGAAAGGTTAAAATTTCCTTCATCCAAAATTGTGTAAACCTGTAATATTCTCTATTCATTCAAATGACTTTTGCATTTTGTCTTTAATCTTTACCTGAAGACTTTACTGGTATTTTATTTTATCAAACATATTGAGAATGATAATGTTACAATTTTAATCCAATATTTCAAGATTTTAATTGGCAACAAACTTGTTGCTGTCAATGCTATGTTTAATACACATGTGAAAACTGCATAGTTTTTGCCAATGAAATATTAATAATGATGCAATTTTTACCCCTGAAATATATAAATTGTTATTTTTTGCTCGAATAACCCTTCCTCCTCCTTTCCAAAAATCGAAGGAGTTAAACAATGGTAATATAATCAAAAGTTTTTGTTTTAAGTATCTGCCATCTTTTAAATGATTTGATATTAATGAATGAACTTTTCACAGACAGTGCACCTTTATCCTATAAGGAAGATCTTTTGGCTGAAATCAACCTGATGAAGAAGATTGGTTCCCATCCTAACATCGTATCCATGTCCGGAGCCTGCACCCTCTCCGAACCTATTGCGCTTGTTATGGAATATGTCCCATACGGAAATCTGCAAAACTTTCTCAAGTAAGTAATTCACGTTGCATGATGAAGGATCTTTGATTTTTCAAATCATTTTTAAGAAATCATATTTATTCTCCAGAAGTTAATTTAAGGTATATTTCAATTCAAAATACAGTTGTATCCTTCACTCCTGCATGCAGTGTATTTTATTTAATTTTTGAACTTTCTACAATGGTTGAAATTCCACATATCTACTATATAAACTCGGCCAGTTTCATTCAGCAACGAGTAAAAACAGGATATATTTGATTAGTGTAAACATACTGGTAATTGAATGCAGTGAGCCAACAATTAAACTTTTCAGGATTCAATCTACAATGTTTAATTACTGGTATGATTGATTGTCTAAAAGTTACGAGTGGCAGGAAAATTACAATGTTAAAGCTTTTGGAGGTTTCATAGAATTCACTGTGTGTCTGCACTGGAAAAAAAAGATTGAACAAGATAGCAATGATTGTTGGCATGATTGTGAAATAATTACTTGTTTGATGATGAAGCTGTTAATTTGACATCTTTTTTCAGACTGTATATCTCTCGGGGAGTGTAGCTTAGTACTTTGTTCCTACTCTCTTGCTAATTTAAAAGTGTCATGTGAGATCTTGAGGCATTCTAAAAAGAGATGCTGGCTTTGAAACTGTCTTTGATGAGTTGGGCCTGGAAGGGGGTCTATCCAAAGTCAAAGACAGCACTTCATTGGATGGTATCAAAGTATTGATTCTCAAAGGCAGCAACTTTAAATTTGTTTCATTAAGCAAAAAAAAAAATTAAGAAACTGTGCAATAATAGGTCTACCCAGGGAGCTTCTCTAATATAGTTCAGAGAGAACTCAGATATCAGGCTTAGCTGCTATGATTGATAAGGTAATGGTAACACTAGTTGAATCAGGCAGTTTTAATTAACCCAGACAGACAGTCGTAATCCAAGCTATCTGTAGTGCAGTACTGTAAAATAATGGAAAACGGGGCACTTGCAGTAATGGAGAGTTGATGCATGTCATAAAGTGCCTATCCTTGCAAGGCAGATTACCCCACTTTCATTTTGGAAAAATCTTGACTTGGAGTTTCGGAGCAGTGCTGCATCCCCTACTGTTTGACTGCTCAGCAGAAGCAGCCATGGGGAGAACTCTGTCTTGATGCACAATTCTGATATCAAAATAATTTTTAGCAGATACTTCACAGAATACATCAGTTGATTACATCCTAATCACCCCAGTTATTATGCCGGGATTTTATATGGCTCTGTGCAGTTGGGGCCTGTTTTGTATTTGCACTTGAGGCTATTATCACCCAGCAGGCCAGGGTACCAACACATGACCCTATCATCGATAAAGCTAACCTCCCCCTGCAATGCTGGGTGCATTTCTGATGGCCATCTGATTTCCTCAAAGTTATTTATTTTTTCTTGTTGTCTTATCTTTTGGAAAACTTTCTTCATTCACTCTTGCCTTTATTGAATGGCTCTCTGGGGACACTGCTCTTTGGGTTATCCTGTTAAACATGAACTACTGCAAATCACTCTTACTAGGGACCCTACACAGATGCTGTAGCGGTCATAATAGTTTGTATGCATTTATGTTTTACAAGTATGCATTTATTTGCATTGGAGAAGAACTTTGGAATGCTGCAAGTATTTCTTGCACATGAATTTAAGAAGTTGGTTGACAGTACAAACCATTAATGTTCAACATGGAAACCCCCATCAATTTTATTCACTGAAGTGAGCTGAACTAACAGTTGATCAGTTTGAAAATTTTTATTTTTAAAGAAAATTACTAGAATATATATTGTCATTACTCCTACAAAATGTTTCATTGGTCATGCAATGGTCATGCTGAAGAGATTCCCCCTGTATATGATTCCAAGAGAAATTAGCCCTATCCTCTCATGAGCAAAATGAAAGAATTATATCCCATAACTTCAACCTCATTGATAAAAGTATTTACAGGATGCATTTTGTAAACGAAAAGATAAATCATAGGCTACAAATGTCAACAGAGACATCCCTCCCACTGATGCAGGGGGGAAAACCCTCCACAGAATGACCTTGCATTGTCCTTCACTTGCATTACAAGGACAAAACTGGCATCACTATATCATTGTACAGATTGTCAGATATGTAGGTCCACTTGATGGGATTATCTCCACTGTAAAAAAAAGCACAGGAATTAACTGCATGCTCTTGACAGCATTATAAGCTAAGCTTATCTTCCATGGAGAAGGTCTGGGATTTTTTTTGTTTCAGTTTTTAAAGCTTTCAGCCTCACATTTATCATTCACTATATACTGTAAAAGTTAGGTTTTTATATTATTATCAATATTAAGGTTAAAGACATACTTTGTATTCTCAGTTCTAGTTTTGACCATGCAATTCTTAATTTATGTATGGTGGATGTACGTGTACTGGAGTGTGATGTAGAAAATATGTTTGCGATTATATCGACAGCTGTTGAAGTGTACTCCTGGAACGACAAAGCTTTATTAGAGTTTCCCTCTCTGGCCGCAGGTTTGACCTTTAATTAAACAAAAAACTCTATTTTCTAATAGAAAGCAAGAAACTATTGTCTGTCATGACTGGATCCCTACCAATATCAACATGCCTTCCGAATATTCTTGTTCATGTAAGTGTTTGATAATGTCAGAGTGCATGAAGATTACCCTCGGACATGGATTCAAGCTAAGGTTACGAGTACTTCTGAGTAAATGGCTGCAGACTGGAGAATATTGGAATTATTAACAGTCTTTTAACAGAACATGTCTTGATGGGGCCTGTTAATCTTTGTGGTCGGCAGATGTACAGACTTTTGGCATTGCCTCGTGTTTTGCCTATATCACCAAGTTGTAGGTAGCCATGGCCAATTATATTTCTGTCATAACCTTGCCTACAATTTTTTTGTTTTCACTGCTGATTATTTTTCTGTTATCTTTATAGCTACAGTTCATGGGAGTCCCTAATTTCATGCATAGTTAGAAATTACGCATTGTCTGTAAGGTTCTTGTTTTATAATCAGTGCGGTTCCAGAATGATTTTCCCTCATTTGACTTTCAACAATTGGCAGTGTATTTGTGGGGATTGAATCGTGCTATTTTTTTTTTTTTACTAATTGTTTCAAAATATGATTGAAAGTCTTTTTTTTCCCCCCTAGAAGATAACTAAAAGCAAAAATGTTAAAGTAATTGTTCTTGAAGGTTCAACAAATAATTAAGCCTGTGTAGAACATTTGGCTCAGACCCTAACTTTTGTGCACTTTAATGACTATGTGCAGCCATCTTTGCTCATGGTTGAGGTGATTTGAACTGCTATTTGATGACAAGCTACCAGGTACCCTCAACTTCTTCAAAGTTCTGCACTTGAACTGGAGCTCACTAACATTTGGTTAAGTCATCAGTCTGGAAGTGCTGGAGCAATTGGCCAAGGTACATTTGTCATTCAAGATGTACAACAAGAACAAACAAATCTAAAGTTTCTAATGCCTCAAATTGACTGTGATGAGTTTCATGTGTGAGATTGATTGTATTTTGCGGGTCCAGATGTTTTTTGCATAAAACACTCATTACATGTACTCTAAAAAAGCACAAGATTTAAATACCGGTACCGGTACTTTAAATATTATTTGTAAGTAGAGAGTAGTGATATCTTGACATTTTAGCTATTCTAAGAATTCATCAAAAACTTTAAGAATTTGAAGCAAACAACACATACTTTCATTTTTCAAATTGATAAAAACCACCTCCAAAATATTTCAAAATGAAAAGGAAGAGAATGCATGCAATTGACATCAATTAATCCTTTTTGCAACAATGTTGTTGAACCAGCATTTTTGTTGTTGCTCTATGATGGATGTTTAGCGCTCAAGTGCCAATAGACGAAGAGATACATAGCTCTTCCTGTAGCCATTGCTTCCTAGTCTTCATCAGCTGTCAATCGGACAGTCAGCCCATGGTAATCAAAAATTAACAAGACTCATAAATCACTCAGCCAATGGCTGATCTCTCGTACCTTGCTCTCAGCACAGGCTGCTGGAAGGTGCGAGATTCCCCTCTCTGATGCCTTACGACTGGCACGTGACTCTGCCAGCCAGGACGGGATATGACAACACGGGTGCTGAATCTGATTAGAGTCCGTCTAAGCAATAAGCCTCCAAAAAATTATTCTGCAGGGTAAAAAACTGCCTTTGATTTAATAATGCATGCTGCCATTCTTTCGTTAGAAGTGGCATGTGGTCATAAGAAAAAAACAATTACTTGCTTCTTTGGTACATTCCATATAAAACTTTGTTTTTTTTCGGGCTTTTAGATTTTTGTGTCTGTCTAAAGAAAAAATATGTAAAGCAGAGAATGGTACATTTAGAATACTCACCTGTAATTTGTGAGGTGTCCTTATACATGTACCTGCAAAGAGATTTCTTAAAGGATCAGCCAAATCATTCTTTTTTCATTTTAATTATTGAGTCAGTTCTATAGGCTATAAGCACAGTTTTTAAAAGTGTTTAAAACAATTGAATTAAGTTACTTGGGATATTTGTTAAAATCAGATTTGGGGTTATTACAGTTGGTAATTCTTTGAATTCTGCTATTTGTTGCTCTCTGACGGTGATGATTCGGTGCATAAAATTCTGTAACCAGTTGCTCTTGGGTTTTTTTTTTAGTTTTGGCTCGGAATTTACCAGATGTGAAAACTTTCTTTTTGTTGAATTATTTTTAATATCTGATGATATTTATAAAAAAAAATAATCTAAATTAAGAATGCATTGTTTTACTTCTTAACTTCGGTCATATGGCTGATGGAATGCTGTCTGACATACTGAAAAGAAATGGGTGAAGCGTTTTCATATTTTCATGGTAGTAAACTTCCTTTTTTTAATGTTTCAGAAAATGTCGTTTGGAAGGAGATTTCCTGAAAAGAATTGGCCGCCCAAGTGAGGTTGTGTACTCTCTGATGGATGAAAATGGTGGCATAGACAGCGGTGTGATAACCCCTGCTGACATGCTGTCATTCGCTAGACAAGTTGCCATGGCAATGGTCAGTTGACCTTACTGCATGTATATACAAATGAAATCTGAGCTTGACATACGTCCCCTTGCCTTGCAGTTTACTATACTTGTGTTAGCCTTGAAAATCTTAAAATGGGATTTTTAAAAATCATCCTGTAGATTATAGTTGATAAAACACTGGTGCTGATCCTGTTTTAATTGACATAAAATGTACAATTTGTATCAGGAAGCGGCCCCCTAATCACTGCAGAGCCCATCAATGTATTCAGTTTATCTTTTCCCAATATTGAAGGTTAATCTTTTTTCACTAAATGACCTACTTTTCTGTGCTACTATGGTTTTTATGAACTCCTTAGAGTTCTCCCAGTCTTTTATCAGGGCCAGGTTTCCATTTTGAACCCAGACAGTAATATCCCAAAGCATCAGCTACACTGTAGAGTGGTTACTCCAAAGGGACACAAGGCGCATTTCCCTTTTTATCAGTAACTGAAATGTTTTGTTGCCAAATCATGTCTTCTTTTTCTCTAGACTTGTTTTGTTTGTGTTATGGAAAGGTTTTTTGTAGTATACATTCAATCAAAGCTTCAGATAAAATCAGAGCAATCAAAATACCAGAGTAAATCTTTTAACAATTCACCCACATTTCAGGATCAATGCTTGAAGAGAGCTGTTCAAACATGTTTCCTCTAGCCAAGTTATGCCAACTGTGGATGCATTATTTCCTAGATATTTAGACTATTTTATGTTCATGGAATTTTATCCAAAATTGATCTTGCTTTCAAATACTTTTTTGTTTGAATTTTATTGGGTTCCTGAGTACAAGGAGGGGGATGAAATGAAAATATAGCTCAGATCCTCAATTCACATAAAAATTATATTATAGAAAAGGTTTAGTGAGTGAATGCATACCAATTCAGTAAAACTTATATCATATTTATGTATTTGAATAAATATACATTAATTTTCATGTCTGCATTAAGTAAACTTATAATATTCTGTATATGGAATAGATTTGAGAAAATTTCCTCCTTAGAATAAATTACAACTTTAACGATAGAAGTTCTTAATAGTGATTTCTTATTGTGTTATAATAAATTTTGTAAGTGTTCCAAAACTAATATGCTTCTCTTCAAATTGTTTTATTTTCTTTATGAATCAGTGAATGGGCTTACATCAATCAACTTTCTCCTCTCTTTCAGGAGTATCTGGCGGCCAAGAAATATGTTCACCGTGACTTAGCGGCCAGGAATGTGCTGTTAGGGTACAACAAAGTGGTGAAAGTTTGTGACTTTGGCTTGTCTCGAGACATTTACAATGACAACCAGTATCACAAAATCACCAGCGGCAAGCTGCCACTGAAATGGATGGCCATCGAGTCACTAAGGGACCGTATCTTCACCACCCAGAGTGATGTCTGGTCCTTTGGTATTCTTATGTGGGAGATCATCACCATGGGTAAGGGGCCAGACTGATTCAGGTTTTAATTAATCCAGCAAAGCACTAATTAAACCTAGTAAGAGCAAGTCTTGAAGAACGCTTTGTAATTAAATGTCTGTGTCTGAGAACATTTACAAAGTTCAAAAATATCAAAAGAATCTTTTCCATGAGTGAAAACAAAATTTAAAAAATATCTGATACATATTGGCTAAATTGCATACTTTTTACTGATATAGTTGCAAGCACGCATTATTTGAGGGTCAAAAAATATTTCAGATTTATTTAATCATTTGTCAGTTCCAGTACTAGTATCATTTGAATGAAATATACTGTACGTGTTATACTTTCACAATTTTTGGTTGAGCACCAATTTTCATTGATCTCGTTGTTAATCATATTCTCAAATATTTAACTCTGTTACGTACCAGTACAGTAATTTTAATTAAAAGATGTTGTTAGAGCTGATGTCTCTGTATGTGTACAGTATTCAAATATGGCAAAATCTTCAAAAATTGATGCCCGTGAATATTAATGAAACCATAGTATATTTTAAACCATTAAATGCACCTGCACTGTTGCAGATGCACATGTAGTCCTTATCAAACTAACATTTTCTGCTCTGCTCTCTCCAGGTGGCTCTCCGTACCCAAACATTGCTTTAGCTGATCTTTACTATGTTCTGGCCAATGGATACAGAATGGAAAAACCCAGTAATTGTTCATCAGAGTTGTAAGTATAATCAAAATGTACACACAAAACATTTCATTACATCACTGAAATTATTAGAAACAGATGCTCAGGGTCATTCCTCATTATCAAGGTCAAATCTTGTGATGTGTACAGTTCGAGCAGTGCACTATGGGTAAAGTGGCACCGTACTGGCCTAGTATCAGCTTAGCATGTGTTTTTATCTTCATTTTCATTTAAAGCTAATTGGATTAGGGTGTTGTTTTTTATCATTCTGACTTTACAATATTTCCATACTAAGCCTATAGAAACTTCAGATCTCAGCTGTTTACCTAAGCAGATATGGCTCTGTAGACCACTCCAAAATTAACTTAATTTGATTTTACTGAGGAAACTTTTGGCAGACAGACTGACAATGCCCTGGAATAGGAGCCTCCTCTGCATGAGGATATGTGATAAAATTTCTCAGCAGGTGTGGATTGGAATAAAAATAAAAACCTGCTCTTCTCAAATCCCACGTAAATCCTTCAGTAAAATTGTGCAGCTCTTCAGAGGCATTGTTTCGGCGCTTTTCTGTAGATTAAGAAATTTCTAGACAAAGAAGCTGAACTACTTAATTGGCCTAAAACTGTCACCTCTCCATCTTTCCTTCAAGAGTTATGGACAAACTGACTTTATGTCCTTCATTTTTTGGCTGTTGCTGTTAACATTTTGGTTTTTCTTTTATTTTCATTGTCAAGGTCATCCCGTGTCTCATGGCTTCTTTATCACTTTTACATGTAAGATCTTACAAGTTCTCATGATACTTAGTTTTTGGTCCATTTGCATCAGATCTCGTGCCAAGTTTGATTTTTTGACAAGTTGTTATCATATTGTAACACAATTTTGGCATAAATAATGTGCAGTGAAATATGGGGTCAAAGACATTTCTGATTAACAAGATATGGGAGGTAAGTGAGGAGAAAAACCCACCAAAACACTGCCAGAGGACTGTGAATAATTGATATAATTTAGCTTTTTTCATTATCATATACACAATCTCAGACATTACATTTACTATGAATAACTGATTTTAATGATTTCCACAAAATGTGAGTTGAGAAAATAAGTTAATAACATCTTTGTTTCTGACTCATTTTGCCAGACAACCATGCACAAGCCCATTTATACATGAAATTATCATTAAATGGGGTTGAACAAAGAGAAAATGCACAATGCATTTTAAAGATGATGTGGAAGTGACCCCACCCAAGTATAAATCTAATCTCAGATGTTTTGGGGTTTTTTTTCCACAGATATTCCCTGGTTTACATCTTTTAGTTTTTATCAGTTGGATTTTGTATTTTTAAACCTGCACACAATTTGTTTGTGTGTATGCCAGTGTGTCGAGATTCAAACCACAGGAAATTCTATATAGCTTCTTCTTTCAAATTTGTTTTATATATATTTTATGAAAAAGATATGGCCTCCCATGGAGAATATTAGCTTTTGTACCCTTAAGATATGTCTGTTATTTAGAACACTGTATATACATATATCTTAAAAACAACATATCGAAAATCTGCAACTGTTAGATCAATTTTTTTTTTTTTTTTGATTTTGATATACTGTTGTAATGATATGTTTGAATTAACTTGATTTCTCAACTTGAGGTGAATTTAAGAATTTCAAAAGGACTTTTTTATCATGTGTTGTCTTATTTTACCCAAAAAATAATGTCTGCACTTTCATTATCAGTCTTTGAATGAAATTCCAGCGGTTTTTCTTTATTTTTCTTACAAAGATTTAGATATGCACAGTATACAGTGGTGTTTGTTTAGTTAAGTTTTTCTAGATTTGACGCAAAGCAATCCATCATGAGGGCTATGTTAGATTTTAACACAGAATTTCAACTGCCTATCTCAGAAATGTGTCAGATTTTGTAAGAATCAAAACCAAAGGGAAAACAAAGATTGAAAATATTCATCAATTTTGATTTTTGGAGTGTGTTTTTTTTTTCTTCCTTAAGTAATTTTTGAAATGCTTTGTTTCAGGTACACCATTATGCGCCAGTGTTGGATTGAGATTCCTACTGACCGCCCCAATTTCACAGACTTGAGAGTTCAGATAGAACAACTATTGTCCAGAGACAGAAACTATTTAGATTTAGACAACATAGATGCTCCTTTGTCAACATCAGAGAGTAGTAGTTCCCCGAAATCTGATGACTCTGACACTATGTCCCTGATTAACTCCAAACCGTTAGTACACAGAGTGATTCCTGGGCAGTCATCATGGAAACAGGAAACCAGTTCACCGGGAACCAGTCGATCTGTGCCTCAAAAAACAGTTACCATAGCTACAGACCCTGTGACTGTAGTGTGTATTGAGAATTCAGATCAGTGGAGCTTATCATAATCTTTGAATAACATTGTTTTCTTTATTTCCTAATAATGAAGAATACATTTTAATGACAATATAGCCAGTCTGGGCATAAAATGGCACAATAGGGAATACATGTGAAATACTGACGAGTCCCAAACATGTGAAATCTTTTGACTATTGCAGGTTTGCATAAAGTGACCCATGCTCAATATTGTGCAGCGAATGTAGAAGACTGTGATAGCACAGACAATGAATGTGCTGTGCAAGCACTATATTCTGTGCACAGGCTTCAAGCCAGTGCCATTTGTGCAGTGAGATTATAAATTCAGATGAGGTGTGCTGTGATCAATGATTTCAATGAACAATTTGTTGGTTAATTTTGTTGATTGACAATGTAGATCTGTAAATGTTTATATATTTATATTTTACAGTAGAAATATTTATTATGATGCTGGGGAGTGTTCCCACTTGATGTTCAGATTTTACATGACATAGGGCCAGTATGTGTATAAAATGCATTGTCTCCATCTCTCCCAAATTGTTCCTACAGTGTATGTATTTGCCTATATTTTTATCATGAACTCCAATACACTGCATTTTCATTATATTAATTGACTATTAAATGGGATGCTAATTTGATCAGGAAACCCTCTCAATACTAGTATGATAAAGATGCCAATCAAACGATTTGAGTATGTTGGATTTAATATTCCCCTTTCTCATTGCTCCTTTAAAAAACCATTGCTTGTGGTAATTCTGAAAAACTCATACCCAAATAAACCTTTTTACCATTACATGAATAAAATATTATATGTAGATAACATGCTTATTTGTTATTTACTTAATAATATGAGTCAAGTTTATAAACTTTCATATTTCATCTCAAAATAGATCAAACTTATCAATAGTCAATATGTTGGGGGCGTTAAGCATCTAGGTTGTCATACAATCTAAACATCCCCCTTACCCTTCCCCCAAAAACCCCCTAAAAACAAATAAAATTGTTCTGATTTCCAAATGGTCATCTTCCCAAGTCAAGAGTTTTCGAACCGCTCTGCTCTACGTTTATGTAGAGCGTAGCAGATCTGAAACTCGTGACTTGGGAATGTATGCAAAAGGTATAAACGTTATATAAACTGACAGTATTCATTGTAACATACTTTAAAAATCTTTTTTATTCAATTATGTATGCTTTTTATAAACAATCAGAAAGTTTCATTAATTGAATACCCATCAATACTAATACACCCATATGTTATGACATACAGGGCATGTGTTCAACATTTTTAAAAATATATACATGTAATAACATTTATACAACATACCTAGCAAATATCAGAACAAAAATATACCTTCACACAAGAACAATGAAAGTAACCTCAGGTGACCAATTACATAATTGTCTCGTGTATTCAAATATGATCATTTCTGCACTTGGTACATTGGGAAAAAAAGTTGTTTTTCATGGAGAATTTCATTAAATTATATGTCTCCAGAAGGAAAATGTCCTTATTGAAGTTGTTATGTCATTTAAATAATTTAATTATCCCTTCATATCTTCATTCGTTTTCATAATAGGCCATTATTTTACACTGTCAGTAATATCCCACCCTTAAAGTAATTGTGAATTCTTGCCTGGATTTTTTGTTTTTGCAGTGTACTCTGTAAAGTTTTACATTTGGTTCCCTGTTTTAAAAATACATTTTGTTTAACAGATTTTAATATATCCCCAAAAGTTTTATTGGACCAAAATATTAAAGTGTACCCATTGTATTGAATTTTGAAGATATTGTGCCAACAAATAATAGTATCTGAAAGCAAACACAAGTAATCATGGCAAATAGTTTTGCGATGGATGTCTTAGATTTTGAGATTCAGCAATTCCTTCTCACAAAAATTTGATCAAATATGAATTTAATTCCATCGAGTGCGTTCGTTGGAGTCCATTGTTACTATTTATATACGAGTGTGTTCGACTGACTTTTAATTTACCTGCTGTGGACGTGATTGTCTCCCCGTTCACACGTCCGTCCACCACTCTCAAGTTTGTAAATGTTTTGTTATTAATTATTGTATTTCATGCATTTCACAATAAACAAAAAAACCAAGATGATTGCTGTAGTTTTATATATGTATAATTTTTTTTCATTAGGCTTCTTTTTTTTATCTTAAGCTGTGATCGATGCATCAAAAATAATTCGTTTAGAGCTGGATTTGCGACTGAAGTCGATGCGGTGCAACAACTGCACGCTTTGCAAAAACTATAACAAATTTCATTTGAGTTGCTGTTTTGTATCATATGTGATTTATCTGTATTACAAGCAAAAACAGTTTCTTAACAAAAGGTTAAATCTTGCTGTGAAGCTTCCTGTTTTTGGTCCGACATAAAGGCGGGTTTGATTTGAAATCCTCCCGGTTATCATGTCAGCTGTGCTTCTTCTGTACGTTTAGCAGTTATCAAGAGCATGGCTTCTTTTTAATTCATTTAATGTAATGCCATATTAATTAAACATATTCTACGAAAATATGTTTTATGAAAAGATACCGAAACAACCTGAGAGATTCTAATCTACAAGACAAATTGGGATACTTGAAGATAGACTCGATCATACATTGAGTTCCGTGACATTTGCGCAATGTATTTTAGCGCGGTTCTTGAAACGAACATCGTCTGGACGTGGTCCTGATGAAAAGAGATAGATAAACCAAACGCAAAAAAAAGATTAGATTTTTCTCTTTTGATGGTCCTTAGATTAGCGAACACGCTGTTCCGCTTGAAAGTGACAGAAATATCGTCAATTTTATAAAACTTTAGAGAAGTAAAATATTCCAAATGGCACCAAGAGAACTGTCGGCTGTCAGCGAAACATTCGACTCTCTAGTTACGATAAGCTTGCGACAAGTCGCGAGATAAGCCCCAACAGTCTTAATTTCGGGTTGTCTGCTCGGAGACGCTTTTGATATCTTCAAAGTTGTCATTGATGCATCTAGGATGGAAAAGATTCACATGTTTTATTTTGATTATTTTATTTTTGTATTGAGTATTTCATCTCATTTTACAAGCAGTTGAAGGTTCTAAATGCATAGAATTCTTTCGATTTCATGTTTAAAATTCACTCTCTCATCCTGAAAAACAGGAATGAAAAAAAATAGCGATACAGAGCTATCTTCGTGTACTGTGGTGAACGTTTCCTTCCATTGTTTTATCGATAAAATGAAACATTGCCATTCAAAAATAAAGATAGTGGGATGGTTTAGTTTGTACTTAGGATAGCTTAAAAGATTTACAGGTCTTGCAAAATGCCAAAAACAATTTTGATAATACATTACATTTAACTTATGTGTGTCTGTTTGGGAGCATGTTACATAATTTATACAATTTATGTCAATAAAGATATTTTGTAAAACATGAGATTCCTGCCGTCTTCAAATTGATTCATCAGCCGACTTTTAACACAAGATCCACACAAACATTGATATATCTCTTATAACGACCGAGAAATACGCTAAATCTACGCGATTACCCCCAAGATTATCGGAACCAACAGTACAAAGCGACCCGTATATCTCCCACTTTCCTGCAACAATCTGCATGTTCAAGAAGAGGAACTTGTGTTGCCTAGGTTTTGTGGGGGGTTATGGATGATATTGGGTAATGGATTTGTGATTGTATTATAGTTTTTCTAAGGTTGTCTGAGCCCCATCAGTGACGTAGTCGGTATGGTTTCTCTGTTTTCTCTGTTGAGATACAGTCGCTGAGATAAGGTAGCAATCCACTGGAGGTTGTCTTGTCTATTGGGCTTATCAGAATCTTTGTTCCACCCTTACCGCTCAATATTTTGACATATTTATCAACAAAATAAAAAATCAAGCCCCCTCAATCAAAACAAGAAGCGATCGTAAACGAGGCACGTGACGTTGCTCGCAATGGATGTTGGGCTTCATTTAGAAAAGCGTTTGTTTTGCTTTCGGCAGTTGACCGTTTACCTTGTATCAAGCAAAGAGAATGACTCGAGGGGTAATAGCGCCTTCAAAAACTACACGTACAATCTGGCCGTCAAAACGTCATGTACGCTTGTGTTGAAGTTTCCATTTACCTCCAGGATTCAGCAGTGTACGGTATCATGTCGGATTAATCTTGGTCGTTTTGCTCTACGAGTTGTAGCGGGATATCAGCGATATCTGTAATCTATAAATACATCTGCTGAGTGAACAGTCTGCAGAATGACTGCGACAGGCGATAAATAAATATACTTATAAAAAAAAAACTAAGTATCACGAGATTTGGCACTTTCCTTTTTTCGTCTTTTTTGAATCTCACAAACAATGAAGATTGAAATGATCGTCAAAAAAACTTTGACAAGAAGATAAAGGCTATCATTGGTTACCAAAATAAAACTGGATGAAAGTCTGTGTTTGATAAATCAATAGTTTAATGAAAAATGCACATTCAGCAAAACAGATAACCAACGAAAAACATTGTAAATATCAAAATATCATGCGCAGACCTGGGGGAGGGGGGGGGGGGGTCTGGTGGTCCGGACCCTCCCCCCTGGACAATTAGAATTTATTAAAATCATATATATGTAGTGAAAATATCAAATATATGCCTCAGACCCCCCTGGCAAATACAATTATCCCTCGACCCCCCCCCCTTCCCCCCTGGAATTTTTTTTTTGGATCCGTGCATGCACATGTACATGTACACTATTCAGCATTATACAAATACAATACATGTATTTTCATATATTTTTATGTACATGTATATATATCATTGATATGTGTATATCCACAAGATCACAATTTGTTTTCAAAATAAACAATGATAGAATACTACCTGATTGGAATACTTTCTGTGACTCAAGAAGACAAAAAAGAATCATTAGCATTGCACACTAATGGTACTGTATAAATGTAATATAAATCACTTTTGTATATAAAATATTCCATGGAAAAAAGCTCTGAAAAAAAATTCATTCAGAAAATACTAGTAAGGTTTTGCAATAGCCACAGACTTGTGAACTTTTGATCTGAGTTCTGTAAGGTTTTTTTTGTTGGCAATTATCAACTTCAAACAAATTTTTCATTTATGAGTTTTTTTTATCATTAAGATGAAAAATACTGGAAGTCATTTTCTCTCAACTTTTGGTACAGTTTCTTGAAGTTCAGAGATCTGTGATGTAGATTTTGACTAATTTGCAATAATGAGATTATTTCCAGTTGGCAGTGAAAATGTTATACAATTCACAATTCCAGTATATTTTAAATTTCAATACAGATTACTAAACAGCAAATTCAGTAAGATATCAATACTAAATAATACACAATTATACATGTATATCACACATATAAATAGTTGACTCTATGACAAATGGGTTTAAAATTAATTATCTTTAAGTTTTGAATTAAAAATTTTCCAACTTTTTAAATAATTTTGATTAGCACTAAAAGATAACCGAATCCTGGTTCTTTCATCACATACTATGTAGATCAAAGAAAGACAACTAGGAAATATAAATGGAATGTGGTTACAAGGCACTCCAGGAAATGACAGTGGTAAATTTGTTGTTTGCTGCAAAACTTGGCTTCCATGGTGGTCCACTATTGGTCAATCATTTAAATAAACAGGGCAGAAATTTATATGTTATACCTGGCTTCATTTGAATCGAATCAAAAAAAAAAGCAATACTAATAAATTTCTTTAATGTCTCTGGAAAGAGGTATAGCCTTCTTTCGTATTATTAGCAAACCCCTAAGGTACTTTTTTCTAAAACTTCTATTTAAAAGGAAATTTGCCAAAATTTTGCAAAACAAACCCCCAATCCTCATGACACTAAATGTATTGTTAGGTATGATGTTCAACACAAATACTGTAAACTAATAATAACAATAACATATTTATGTATATATCAAAAAAAGATTTACTTGCAATTGCAATATAAATCTGTCCTTTGAATACAAAATTTCTATTGAAAATAAACCCCATATCTAATAAGAATACCACTAATTTAATCCAAAACCTTGAAATGACCATAATACGGAACAACGCAATTTTGTCCACAACTAGGAAGATTTCTTTTATACATGTATTGGAAGATAGAAAAATATTATGGACAATATTGGGAACAACAAATATTGTCACAGATCAATAGACAAACAGATGAAATAAAACATATGCATTGATCTTTGCGAGGCCTGAATTCCATCACCACACATATTTGTTCGAATGACTCCCATGGGTCTAGGAATTTGTTTTGTTGCAGTGAAATTACTTTGGACCTAACATGTCTTTTGGTTGAACTTTAGTGTCAAACTCCTCCTCAGTCAGCATCTGCAGTGACACGGCTGCAATTTTTAACGTGGTCCCTGTGGTATGGGCGTGCTTAGCTATCTTTGCCGCGCGGTCATACCCTATGTGTGGATTCAGGGCCGTCACCAACATCAGAGACTCATTTACAAACCGGTTAATTTTCTCCGTATTCGGTATTATTCCATCCACACAGTTTTTGGAAAAGGAGACGCAAGAGTCCCCAATCAGTCTCACAGACTGTAGTACATTTGTGACGATCACTGGTTTGAATACATTCAACTGAAAATGGCCGTTACTTCCACCTACTGTCACTGCTACATGGTTCCCCATCACCTGAGCTGCAACCATGGTAACGGCTTCACACTGTGTTGGATTTACCTTCCCTAAATGCCATATCAATATTTAAACATTTAGGCTAAATATCCTTAATACTGACATGATTTTCATGCTCAATTTTAAGAAAATAAAAACATGGAACCAACTTTGTGAGAGTTACATTTCATCGTTTCAGAATAAATTTAAAATTACATGTACCTTTTTTTAAAAAATGGTGAGGTAAAATATAAAAACCAGACCTATTTTAACAATTTAGTTTCCTTTTATTGAAATTTATTCAAAATACATCTTTTGAACATGCCTGAACAGTAATACACAATAATTCTTTTACCTGGCATAATACTACTTCCAGCCTCGTTTTCGGGTAAAGAGAGTTCACCAATTCCACAACGAGGCCCTGACCCCAGATGTCTAATATCATTGGCTATTTTCATCAGACTACAAGCTAACACATTCAGTGATCCATGGAGTTCTACCAATGCATCATGTGCTGACAAAGCTTCAAATTTATTTGGAGCAGTCACAAAAGGGTAGCCTGTATTTCAGAAATAATTATCTAATTACAATTGTTTCATTATTTAAACTAAAAGCAGGACTATGGTTCATAAATGATTGTCATTTTCAATTAACTTTACTACTGAAAGTAAAATTCAATGTTTTTTGAGGTATGAAAATAAAATTCCAATAGTTTAAGAGGTATGAAAATAAAATTGTGTCATAAGAACATGTAGTACTACATGTATTTACAATTGTGTTAGCATTTGCACTTTTGGCGAAATGTTCTTAAAAAGTGTGAAGGAGCCAATTCATAAAACCAAACAGAGTAAAGGTCATGGGTTTCTGATGATAGAGATTGACAACAATACCAACATGCATAAATTAATTATAACATTAAGCTGTAATTGCATCAACTGAATCGTTTAGAGAAGTAAATCACCCGTTTCCTCTGCTATTTTGGCTGCCACCTTTTCTGCAAAGCCAATTCTGGAGTTTAGTCCTGTGCCAACTGCTGTCCCTCCTAAAGAATAGACCAGATATGTTGAAAATGTTTACAATGAAAACCTTGTCATTTAAAGTCTTATTACTTTTTTAAAAAGTCTCTCCGATCAAGAAAATGCTGTCCCTCTTGAAGAATATACCAGGTATATTAAATATATGTACAATGAGAATCTTGTTAATTAAAGTTTTTATCAATACTCTTCTAGTTGGAAAACGAGAATTACTATACAGCAGTTTTTAGCAGGGTGCTAGCTTTGGCTTAATTTAGAAATTTGATAGTAGCCTTCTAAAAATTTAATTGCCAAATCTGTATCCTTTAGCATAGTCCTGATCCTGTGTCTGCTAAAAATAATTCATGCCAAAAAAATTTGCTATATGATATGGTATTTTATAAAAATAATCAATGGCCTTTACCAGCTGCGAGAGGATATAAACGTGGCAGTGTAGCTTTCACTCTTTCTATTCCATTCTCTATCTGTTGTACAAAGGAACTGAACTCTTGACCTAAGGTCAAAGGTGTGGCATCCTGTAAACAGAAAGACATTATAATCTTTTGTATTATAAGTAGATGTATTACATTTCGCTGTGTATTCTCTTGAGCATAGAGAAATAGGTACACTCAGAAATGCACTAAATCAAATCCATGCTTACCTGTTGAAAAATCATTTTCTGCCTAATATTGTACATGCCAAATATAATACGTTTACAGTACATGTATAATCTAATGGAAGTTTTGATGTTTATTAGCAGAATTATAACAGTTTAAAAGTGCGTAACAGAGGCAAAATTCTTTGATGTAAATTTATCTCATAAAGCTCAACGGGTTAAGCATTTGTTGCTAATAACCTTATGTTATGGGTTGAAACTTGTCTCTATGTGGATTATTAATCTTTCCATATAGATTATATTAACAATTAAACAAAGCAGAAATTTGAACATTTTCCTTCAAAAATAGATTGTATTTTATACAAAAGAAAGCTGCTGAAGATGCATAGGTTTTTTTAAGATGAATATTAAGAAGTTTACAGGCTTGAAAGGGTTTATTATGCTCTTAAGAGTAACCGTTATGCATAAAATAATAATCACCAAATAAAATCATGCATTTATCTGGTCACAAGATATCAACCACCAGTACATGTCTCTATAACCTGTATAAAACGCCTGTATATGTACTGTATCCAAGGAGCTTTTACTCTCATTTTACAATTAATTTTTTACATGCATATTCATTTTAGGGAGTTACTAATATGTGTGCCTGCATCAATAAATAGTAGTTTCACATTCTTTGGTTATCACCTGTAGATGAGTCCTGCCAATCTTGACAATGTCCTTGAACTCCTCTTTCTTAGTTTTTAATGATTTGAGTAGGACCTGTAGCCCCGGCAACAGCCTCTCCTGGACCTCAAGGACAACAGCAATGTGCATGGCCGTCGGAAAGGTGTCGTTAGAGCTCTACAATAAATAAATATTAAATTGCACTGTGTAATCAAATAAAAAATATATGGATTTTTATCCTTATTTACTGCAGTTGCAAATTAACAGTCATGATAACTTGATTTCCAATAAGTAAAATGGCCATTGCAAAATATAGTCATGATTCTCTTGATATTGAATGACTACCAGTAAATTGACCATTGGCATTGAACTTTAATATTATGCAATAATTTCATCCCGTTTTTAACATACCTGGGACATGTTGACATGGTCATTTGGATGAACAGGTTGCTTGGAGCCCATTGTTCCACCTGAAAGTTGAATGGCTCTATTGCTGATGACCTCATTAACATTCATGTTTGTCTGAGTTCCCGAGCCTGTCTGCCACACCACCAAAGGGAAGTGATCCCATAGCTGTCCAGCAATAATCTGTGAACAAACACAGTGTATTCATGAACAACCAAAGGGAAGTAATCCCATAACTGTCCAGCTACCGGTATACCATATTTTGGGGAATATAGGTCGATACTTTTTTCCCCTGACGACCGACCCTCAACCTATATTGCACTTCGACCTATGTAAGTTTTTTGGGGGGAAAGGAAGGGCATGCATTTTTTCATGTAAAATGTTAAAAAAATCTCAAAAAGCAGTAATGTATACATCGCAATGTTTTCGCCCTATATAACAAAGTTAACCTATATAAACTCTTTTTAAATTTTTTCACCAAAATCTGCTAGCTTGACCTATATACACCATCGACCTATATTCCCGAAAATACAGTAATCTGTGAACATACACAGAGAAAATAATGAACGACCAACTGGACTGACTAAAATAGTGAAATCAAATGTAATGAACAATCAAAGCAAAGTTACTATTCAACCTAAAGATCTTGCAGCAAACAATCTGAAACAAACACAACCAAAGGGTGGTTATCTCATCAATAAATGAAGCACTATACTGGGTATATTGTATGGAGCTGAATAACTAAAAGGATATTTGGAAAATGATTTTCAAGATTTCTTTACTTTCTATGTTAACTCACCTCATCAGCTACTTTGACAATGAGGTCAGCTATGGTTGAATCCAGGCCGTACTCTTGATTTACCCTGGCAGCACATTTCTTCAAGATCGCAAATGCCTTGATGATAGGAAGCTGCAATGGTGTGACACAATCACAAAATTATTGAACAACGAGTTGGATTGTGTATGTGATAAAATATCTGTAGAGTTTTCCCCACTATTCCCATCTGTTTCACAGCTATTGCTGTAACATTGAGCACGAAGTAGATCTCAAAGGGTAAATGTATGCCAGGTATGTGTATGTTTTAATATCATGTAGCATTCAGGATAACATTGTACAATTTTTTTAACTCTGTAACCTTTCTGGAACATCTAAAATCTTTTATAACATGATTTTGTGAAAATACTGTTTAGGAAGCCAATCAATACGGCATTTAATTTGTCAATGAAAAGGTAATTTTTTTTTTTTAATGTGATTCTTGAATTGGTTTCCCTAAATCCATTCAACACATTCTCCAACAATTTCATACTGGCATTCTTTCCGATGGTCCGCCAATGTTGAAGTTAATGATGGAACGAGCAGTGTTTGCTCCATAATACTTGTCTGCAGGAACCTGGATTTCTCCAAAACTGTCAGTCTCTGTACGAAAGGACATCTAAAATGGAATCAAAATAACATGTATCACATCTACATGTTTGTATTTATGACTACTCCCCCTCTCTTTTTCTTATTTAATTGACTTTATCCTTCTATTGATATATGATTATAAATTTCTGACTTTCCAGCTATCGACATCTGGAAATTTCTTCCCTTATTTATTACATTTATGTTGATTTTGTTCCTCAGTGTGTACCTGTGTATGCTCATTGGGTCTAAAATTTTGAAGAAATAAAATTTACTAATGTTTTTTTGTTCATCATTTGTCATGTTTACGGCAGGCCTATTTTAAAACTTTTATCAATATCTAAGAGTACTTTCAAATTAAAACCTTGTAATTATTTACAAAAGCACGAACTGAGAATAGCTAAAACAAAACTCTCTCAGACTTTTTCCTCCATTATTCTGAGAATCTTTTTTTTTTACTTTGTAAACTGTTCATTCATAATACTGTTACATGTAATACCCCCCTATAAAACATGTCACTCGATAACTAACAACAGAGAAAATTCCAGTTTGTACACGTGTTGGCGAGTTGGTCGGCATTTCGATGCAATAATAAATATCACGCTCACAAATCAATACTTGGGTACATACCATTCTTATACTTTAACCCGTCTTTAAGAATTTTACTGTTTTCTTTCTAGTTTCGTTTGTCTTTGCTGCCAACGCAAGTCACAGGGGGGAATAACTCTAATGTTTACCGGTATACATGGATTGGGCCATTGCGATATCCAGGGAGGCAACTCAGCTTTTTCTCCCTTTGGAGGCTGGAAGGTCTAAAAATTACCAATCAGATCTACCTTAAAATTTCAATTAATATGATTTTCACCCCTCAAACTGAAACTTATTTATATTTCAGCTTTAAGATTTAAATATTTTTTAAAATTTTATACAAAGCTTTTTTAAAAAGGAGATTAATATATTCTTAAAATGGTCATGACCATCCAGTCCTCTTTTAAAACTGATTTTTCGGTCATAACTAAAGTAAAACCCAAATGTTTTTATACATTTATTAACCATAAAACATATTGTTTATATAAACAATCTTTTTAGATATAATATAGGCAGTTTAAAATACGTACAACATAATCACATCAATAAGACAATTTATTACTGGCATTTATTTGGAATAAATAATAATTGCATTGATATTATAAAACCCTTTAGAATATACAAGTATAACACACTGTGTAACACTGAATGGAAATTCAGTTTTAAGTTAAAGTATAGCACTATACGTATCTTTTAAAGTTTGTTTTTTTTTTTATTTTCATCTCACATGCAGGTCAAATGCAATTTTTTTTATTCATTTTGACATAACAAATGCAATATTTGTTATCTATGATAACAAAATATCACAGTGTATCATTTACATCTCAGTATTAGATGGTATTACTTATAATGGTCCCTTCGTCAACAATATACTTAAATATTTATGATATACATGTACATGTAACATTATAAATCTACAATCCTTAAGTTACAAATCAAAGCCTTCAAACAAATGTATACAGATCACAAACATTTGAGTGTCTTACAGAAAACTTTCCAAGTAACTCTAAGTGCATCATCACCTCTATTCAGATGTTAAACAAACAATAGTTACCAAATAATTCAGTTTTTTACCGATTCACAAATAGTCTCTGAAAAAATTATTCAAACATACACCAACAATAACACAGTCACATATCAATCCATGATTTCATCCATTACTCTCACTTGGGGATTTCCCAAAAAGGGGTCCTCGTCAATGCCGCTTCGACCTAGTTTTGAGAATATCACAATGATTGTCAAAAACCCTATAATTCCTATTACTAACACCACCAGGAACTTCTTCCTTATAGACATTGGATCCTTCTTTCCATGTTTACCTTCTCTTGACCTAAAATGTAAAAATTAACACAATAATCTTATCAATAATTAATGAGATAATCTAATGTAACTGTTAATCATAATTTTTTTTTTCAATAATTTTAATTACTGTAAACCAACTTTTATATTCACATGCAAGAAATTTTCGCAAGGTTCAAGAAAGCCTTGTCGTCGCGAATATTTCTTGCCACGAACCAGTCCTCAAATGTCTTTGGTATTAAATTTTTCGGATAATCTATGGTTAAATCCCGAAAATTAATCGCCGCGAACCAGTTTTTCTTTTGTAAATCGCGAAATAAAGTTTCGCAAATAAAAGTTGGTTTACAGTATATGAATTGTAAAATGCTTACTGGTAAGTCATTTTATGACAAGTGCCTTTTTACTACTCTTTCTCTCATTCTGACAAGAGTATATAATAACACAGTGTACTTCAACAACTGCTCAACTTACTTTAGCCATTTTGTTAGCCATTCCATGGCCGAGCGTCTTCTGTACTTGTTTTCATCATGGTCAAGGGATGTGTTAAATATGGAACTTGTGTCTTCTTTCGTGGAATCAAACAACTTTCTGGGGTCTGCAAAATTAATGTACAACGTACCAAAACATGTAAAAAACATCTTACCAGGTATTCATTGTTCTTTTAAGATGATTGGATATAGTGCATAAATTTTAGGGAGTATGTTTCAAAATAAGTTTGGGTAGGTAATTAATATAAATATTCAATGTGTTGGTTATTTGTTAGGAAAATATATGTGCTCACAAGTACAACATTCTTACCACCACTTCTCTTCATTTTTTGAGACCTGCCTGTTAGAATTTTATAGAAGATAAATAATTCTTCTTGTTAAAAATTATTTTTGTTCACTGAATCGATCACCCATTGTTACATACCTCCAAAGGCCAGTTTTTCCTGTCCCCTCACTGAAGTCCCTTCGTCCACACTGATCACACTGTGTTGGTTGGGAGGAACGTGGGCGCTGGGTCTGTTGTAGTTCGGCGTTGACATTGGAGAGTAGGGAGTCCCAGACTGGGGATTTGGAGAGGCTCCTAGGGGGTAGGGAGATGCAGCGGGTGTGTTTGAGAATCCGGAAGAGTTTGGAAACGTTCCATGGTTCGGAACACTTTGAGATTTCTGAGGAGTGCTATGTGTCGGTAGAACGGCTTCTGACTTTACTTGAGAGCTCTCACTGCTCTGTGTTGTGGGTAGTTGTGTTTGTGGGGGAGGCAATAAAGGTTCTTGTGGTTCATCAATCTAAACAAAAATGTAACATGTAGCAATATACATATATGTAATTCAACTTTAAATAGTAATCATTGCATTTTCTTGCCCTTCAGTGTCAAGGGATCAAGCTTTTTATGGTTATATTTTACAATTTTCTTTTTATCAAAACATGCTTTTACATATTAGTATACATATATTTAGCTACTTCTATTATCACTGATACATAGATAACAAATATAAATGATGCTTATTCTATTCATTAACTGAAAAGAAAAATAGACACATGCATGTGTATTGGTGTTCTATGAATAGTGGTTGATGACTTACCAGTGGTAAACCAAGACCTGCTCTGGCCCAGTTAACAGTGGACAGGAGAGCCTTTAGTTTGTCGGCCACAGGGGACACCATGTTCTGTGGGGGGAAGATCCCTGCACTACAGGTAGGGCAGGTGTAACCCGCGGGGGCTGTGTTAGCCCGAAACTGCTGGGCATGATGGTTCAGGCAGGGCCAATGGAATATATCTATAACAAAAAGGACAATGTTAACCTTTAAAGCACAGAAAAATCAGCATACAATGTATACACTGTATATTAATTAGTGTTATGTAGATAAACTTGTTTACCATCAGCAAACTTTGAATTGTCTAGAATTAGATTAATAAAATACTTATTTACTGGCTCAGCAGTAACTATTTTCCATAAGCTCTGCCTTGAGAAATAGTAGCTGTCTCAGAGGAAAACAATAAACTTGCTATCGTCCTCATAGCCAGCAAATAGGTATATAATTACCTGCAACTGTACACTTGTACATGTAGAGAGCTTTGATATGGTAGTCAGGTACTCACTGGTATTCTGTGCAATATTTCATTGTACTGAAATTGACATGATTATATTCATGTACTTACCATAACAAGTCAATCTAACACAGTCTCCATACTGCTCATCACTCAGTACATGGTTACATAGGCTACAGTTAGGGTTGTAGTCACTGTCTTGTAACCACTGCAGATACGACTTGATTACACACTGAAAAATATATGAACAGAACAAACTGAAAAATAGAGACAATTTAAAAAGATATTAATCAATAATACCATTATTAAGAACATCTAATTAAATGTAATTAAATTCAAAATTATATACAGGCAATTATATTATCAATAAACTTTCTTAATGTATATGCCCCCGTGTGCCTCTAATTGGAGAATAAACATCCATATACACCTAATCATTAATGGGACCCCCCTCAAAAAAATGTGCAAGAGGAGTCTATAAAGTACTAATCATGACCCTTGGCACTTGAAAGATACAGTTTTATATTCTTAATCAGATTCCAAATTTCCAATGCATAAAAGAAAGAAGCTAATGAATAAAGCTAAAGCCAAACCCTGAGATGATGAAATCAATGGGTCCAAGATAAAAATTTGAGATATACGAAGATTCAAGATGCTGAAGATAAAATACACAATTATGGTAATCAGTGGTTTGGACTTTTACTTCACTTTGGTACATGCAAAGTATTTTGAGTTTCAATGAATGAGATCATCAGAAGTTAAACTGAATACATAAACAAAGAGAATGTGTACGTAAGTCTTGTTGATTATTTTGTATTTCATATTTTAATTACCATGCATTTAATTAGCACAGGAACCTGAAGCATAGAATCTACTAGTACAGTGAAGTTGCTAATTCCGGATCATATCAGATTGTTTCGTTGTGATTTTGCAAAGTTGTTCTATTTTCATTTTAAACTACCGGGTATATACATATTGAAAGTACAATTTGTGAGCTATTTACACAGTCATTTCTCTCTTCAAAATAAATCCTGGGTACAGTATATTTACAGAGGTATTTCAACAAGGCCTGGTTTCCCCACTTTTGAATCATTTTCTCCATTTCTGGGTCATGTGAAGTTATAATTGTAATGGTAGGAGGCCAACAGTACAAAAAGGGTAAAATGATTACATCAATCAAAGCATGTGTGTGATCAGGACTCCACACATTGTCCTTAAACTTATGCCGGCAAAAATGGGGGGGGGGGGTAGTATCTGCATCGTAGTTTCTAACAGTATTCGATATCTATTGAACTGTTTTCTTTTGCTGTTGTTATGATCATTGAACAAATAGTGGTCCTTAACCTACTTATAGCCCCTGCATGAAATGACTCCACAAACATGGAAATTGGTTCCTCAAATTCCAAATCAAATATTGTCTATCTTGCAACGCATAATACTGACGTTTGTGATATACAATTTCAACAAATTACCTTTGCATGATTTGCTACAAGACAGTTCTCACAAACATTCACTCTATGTTCGAAACAAAATAGGTTGGTCACTTTCTTTTTGGGACATTTACAGAGCCCCATCTTTCCGTGTTCTAGTGTTGACAATTTTCACCGGAAGTTTGAACGTGGAGGAAAAACTAAAGCACAGACTCGTATCTGTACGGAATCCGTAACTTTTATTATTTATTTTTTTATGTTCACTTATAATATATGTGTTTTTTTAAGATACATGAAAAAAAATTTAAAAATTACAATTACAACACTTTTTCGATTTGAATTTTTCTTTCTAGAAATACGTTTAATTGGATTTTGATAAAGTAAAACGTTTTCACGATCCAGAATTAATCACCACGTGGTTTGTTGACACACATGGACAGAATATCAACTATATTCAAGATGGCATGTGCAATAGAGTCAGTGTGGAACAATCGATTTCTGCGGCCTCCGCCGGTTATATCTCTGCCTGCTCCATTGATGCAGCAAGGTAAGTAATTGAGTTTTATGATCTCACAGACATCTTTGCGCAAATGACTTAATTACGTGGTCCTGGGGATTTCTATGATTGCTGCAGTAATCATCATTTTTGTTGTCTTTGAACTTGTATATATATATATATTTCTTTTTACATAGATAAGGTGAAAATGGTATTGAAGATTTTGAAAGAGATGCAGGAAGACAAAGAGAAACAGGACATTCTCTCCCAGGAGAAGTTTATACTAAGTCGAATTATCTACAAATTGAATGCTCAGTTACGAAGTGAAAAAACCCTACAGTGTTTAAAAAGGGTAAGTCAATCATTTTGAACTTTAAATACAGCCATTAATTTATAGAATTAATTAATGATATTCAATATTTGTGTTATATTATCCTATTAATGAAATGAAATTCTCTGCCATTTTTCTGTTTGGTACATTTACAGATAAAGGTGTGCTTGTCAAAGTTGACTGAAATGAAAATCGAGAAAACAGTTGAGGACTACCTTGGCATACTGAAACAGTAAGCGAACTTAGAAATGCAATGGAATAAGAAACAACTTGTGGTTTCATCGATATTTATGGGCATCAGTTTTTAAAAGTGGATTTTGTAAAACATATTGTTTCAACGATATTTGAATTACCTAGTGTACAATTTAGCTTTCAAACAACAAATTGTTGTCATATTTCTTAGATAGATGAGCATATTTAAATTGTTTTCATGGATTTACTCAGCAACAAAGTCCATGACAATTGATGCTTAATGAAGGATAAAAATCAGAGTATCATTAAAAGTCACTGTCCTTTATGAAATTAGCGGTACTGGTAATTGAGGGCTTATTAATAAAAAGAAAATGTATACTGTAGCTCAATGTATACTGTAGCATTTTTCAGATACCAGTGTCATCTTTCATACCTACTTGCTATGTTAATATGCAAAGTTTAAGGATGCATGCTTTGAGATTATAGACTGCATGTTTAGTAGAGTACCCGGTACTGTATTTGACTGTGACATTGTAGGAGTAATTTGATGGCCAGGACACCTTACCTGCCTTCACAACAAATGATAGAGCACCTGTTGGTCAGGTTGATGGGAGCCAGTTACCTCTACAGACAGACCGCCAACTTCTGTAGCACAGCCTATGTGTATCCTTCAGGGCAGACAGGGGTCTATCAAAGCATGCATACATGCCAACCATCCCATGTAAAAAAAAAAAAAAAAAAAATCCAGTTATCCTGTTTTTTTAATGATGTCCTCCTGATTCCTCCTGTTTGACCATATGCTAAAGCTAGTCTATCAATTCAAACCATGAACATAATTTTGTTTCAGTTAAAGTTTTAAAAAGGAGAGAGAAAGCTTTATTTTCCCCACAAAATGAAAAATGTTGGGCTAACACTTTACACAACACTTTTACAACAAAGGAACTGCTCTTTTATATTATGCAACATTCCCTGACAATTTGAAGTCAACTGAAACAACAGCTGGCCATTGGTACACTGGTACCCCAGAATCTGACCCTGATGGCTCTCATCAGTCGGGTGTGGTAAGTGTGTGCAATAGTACTTGTTGATAGAAGAACTGGACAGTGTTAAATATTAGTAGTTTCTTTATACCAGTACATTGTGCAGTGGTACATTGTGCTGCTGCACTAGTACTTGTAGATGGAAAAACTGGACAGGGTTAAATATCCAGTAGTTTCTTTTTTACATTGTACAATCTTAATACTGACATTGTGAGGAATTGGCAATGAATTGCATATATTTGCAGCATTCCTCAATGTGTAATGTCTTATTATAACTGATTACTTCTTTTTAACTTGTTTGATTATTTATGTTGGATTGCAGGTTACTGGCGAGAGTATGTTCCCAATCCTGTGTACAGTGGTATGACAGTATTTACACTTGCCTGCCTACCTTTCCATCTACTTCTCACAGATGGGTTAGTTCTTTAAAATACAATTTCTACCATAAAGTTTGGCATATTTTGTTTGATGTTTTCCAAAGATACAAGTTTATCTATTAAAGCATATGTTGCAATAAATACTGTTGGTCCTTTTTTTTAAAGTAAGTACATGTAGTAACTTTGTTGTGTATATTGTTCTGCAGTTACCAGAGGGTTCTATATTACCCAGTACTATTGCTGAACCAAAGGACGAGTCCAATGAATCGGTTATAAGTCAAAGGTTAGTGTACAAAAAAGAAAGTCCTGTTTTCATAATGTGATACCCTTTACCATCTGTCTTTCTATCTTATAGATTCTTTTGGTATGCCTGGGGGAAATTGAACTTATGTATTAAATGAGGCTTTCGACATTTGTATTGATGACTCTTGTAGGAAATGATTGATTTTTATGTAATAAGCAGAGTTGTGGCCCTTTTGCTTTAATAATGATTAATAAATATTCAAAGCTTTTGTTTGTAGTGTGTGTATCGCTCTTTTTGATACATGTTATTGAATTGTTTGAAATTTCCCAAACTAACTATTGGTTGAAATTAATCTTTTTTTTCTTTAAGGTCAAAGATATATATGGGACTACTTTTGTTGAAGATCTCTTATGATGCTTGAACTTTTATGATTATGATTTACCGGTATAGCCTTATTAGTTTATTTTATTTGAGCAGTGCTTACAGTGAGAGAAAAATTACAAAGGACAGAGACAAGAAAGAAAAAGATGATCTTTTTTATGGAGGTAAAATATTTTGAGCAGCTTAAAATACTTGATATACCGTATATACGGTAATTTTCGCGATGATCTAATTTTCGCTTTTTTCGTGACCTCTTTTAAATCGCAAATAATTGAATACGCAGAAATTATATCCTGTATCATTTTCTATAAGAAACTTTTTAAATCGCAAAAAAATGACTGACGCAAATTCAAAATGTTACAGATTTCCCCCATTTTTGCAAATTTTGTGACACGCGAAAAAAACGGATATACTGTATATTGGTTCATATATGACCTTTCACTCTCAAATACATGGACCAGTATTAAAAAAAAAAAACTTTTGTTTTATATGTTTTAGATGATGATGAGGAGATTGGAATAAGCACTGACACCAGCCATGACCTTGCCACAGAAAGTTTAGCTGAAAAAGAAGTTTTATGGACTGGTAGTAAATACAAGGGCCAACAGGAAGATTCAAGTAAAAGTAAGAGGAAAAGCAGTTTTAGAGTTCAATCTAGGACTGACTCCCATCAGATCCAATCAAGTGAGGATGAAGGAGAAGTGGTTTCAAGAGATGAACAGAGTGTTGGCAGTGAGTCCTGTCCACAAGTCTTGAGTGAGGACGAAGGACAGCCTGTCAAAAGAACTGGTCACATTGAGAAATCCAGTTCACCAGGATCCAGCGAGGATGAAGGGGAGCCTGTATCAAGGTACAATCTACAGCAGGAAGAGGGTCTTCCAGACAAAAGAATGAAAGTCACTGAAGACGAGTCTGAGGGAAATGATGGTGACAGAGCTGTAATCAAAATGGAGAATGTAGTTGAATCTGTTCTTGATGAAAACATCATACAAAACAGTTCTATTGATGAACTTCTTCAGTTGCTGAGTAACATGCATATGGCCTCCCAAGGGGAAACTTGCCTTGTACGGACATATGTAGAAGCTCTTAGGAAACTGAAACGCGGGTCTACAAAAAAGGGTCAGAAGAAAAAAATAAAGCAAGCAAGAAAACTCGTAATAAAATTGAATGCAGAGCTTGCTCACATTCAAACAACTTGTCAGAAAGAAGGTGCGAACAAGAAAGTGAAAAATCAAGATAAAGAAATGAATAATCCACCAAGGTCAAAGAATGAAGCCATGAAAATGACAGAAACCAAAGCAGGGAAGAAACGAAAACGTGATTTGGATTGTGATGAATCTAATACTATGAAGAAGAAAAAGGGCAAACTGAGCCCAAGATCAGATGAACAAAATGGTACAAGGGCTCCAAATTCTTTACATGATAAGAAGGAATTTTTAGCTATGATAAAACTGTGGCAGAAAGGTCTTCATGAATCTTCTGAAGTGACAGTGAAGGGATTCAAGTATGATCTTTGTGATGAATCAAAGAAAAAAAAAATTGCCAAAAAATTAAAGTTTCTCAAACGCCAATTTTTGAGTGGAGACTTATCAATGAAAAATAGTTTGGATGCTATTCAGACCTTTTTATCCTCTGTTTGAAAAGGAATATTTTCTATTAATAAATTACATGTGTCTTGGTTGAGTTTAATCTATTTGTCTATTTTTACTTTTTATTAGCTCACCTGGGTTAAAGGCTCAAGTAAGCTTTTCTGATCAAATACGGTATGTCTGTTGTCTGTTGTTATAGTTGCCGCTGGCATTGTCACTGTAAACACATATTCATCGTTTTCTCTAGAACCTCTGGTGCAATTTTAACCAAACATGACACGAAGAAGTCTTGAGTAAAGGGGGTTCAAGTTTATTCAAATGAAGGTCCACACTGGGAGAGTCAAGGGGAAATAATTTAGAATTAATGAAAATTTTTTAGTATTTTAAGCAAATCTTCTCAAAAACCATTTGGCCAAAAAATTTGAAAAGTTTGTGGTAACTCTCCTGGGGGGGGGGGGGGGGGGGGTCAAAATGGGGACATTTGGGGTTGTGAATTTTTGCATAGGGATAAATAGAGAAAACTTTTTTTAAAAATCTCAAAAACCATCCAACCAGAAAGGCTGAAACTTGTGTATCCTTAGGTAGTATAGATACAAGTTTCTTCAATTCATGATCTCCAGGGGATAAGGTACATGTATGAGTCACAGTGGTGGATGTTTAATTTTGACATAGGAATAGAGAAAAATCTAAAAAAAAAAAAAAAAAAAAATATCAAAAATCATCTAACCAGAATGGCTGAAACTCGTATGAAAGCTTCCTCAACATGCTCAGGTAGGATATATTTAATTTATTCAAATCATGATCCTGGGGGTGGGATAGGGACACATTGGGGGTTGAATTTTGACAAAGGAATAAATTGAGAAAAATCTGTTTAAATTTTCTTCTCAAAAACCATCTGGCCAGATGTGTGAAGCATCCTCTGATAGTGTAGATTAGAATTTGTTCAGACATGATTCCGAGGGTAGAATGGGGCCACGATGGGGGTTGAATTTTACATAGGAATGAATAGAAAAAAATTGACAAGAATATGTGGAGAAAATGTTGAAAATCTTTAAAACAAGTTCTACTCTACTAAATTATCAAAATGTTTTGTATATGATACCCTATTGAGTAATGGATAGTGTTGCTCAGGTGAGGGATGTGACCCCTGGGCGTCTTGTTTATGGAACACATGCGGTTAAGATATAAGTACGCAGTTTGTAACGAGAATAGATCAATGGATTTTCAGTGTATAAATGCATAAATAAAGTAAACAGAAATTTACAATAGTGTCCTTGCTAGTAGTAGCTAAGTTATATATGGTACCATATCAAAGCACTGGGGTCAGGGGCCATGAAATATATCCTCCCCCACTGGAATTGCGGAGAATGTGTTCAAGATTCAACCGCGTTCAATTCATTTTCATGATATTATTCCTAAATCTAAGGACCAAAACTTTTTTCCGTAGTTTCATGATAGTTGAGACCCTCATGCTTTGACTTAGTCTTCTCTAGCTTTTGAATATACGTGTAAATATTCTTTTTGGTGTATAGCTCCTTATATTGAGTTTGAACCCAATAATACAATTATCTGTTACTTTTCAAACCTGTTTTGTTACAACTAATCGGAATTGTTGAAATAATTTTAAAATCTTCTGATTTCAATAATTCTTCCTCTGTTGTTCAAGAAATCCGATTGTGTTAGAACTGTTACGGATAAAAACAATGCTGTTGACAACGCTGGTGCAGAAAGGTGAACCTATAGAAATCTCCGACCGTCCAGTAACAAGTTCACCCCTCTGTATCTGTCAATGGCATTGTTGTTGATCCGGCCATATTTGTTCTAGTTATTAAGTTTTTGGTAAAGAAAATGTTACTTAGTCGACTTTATACCGATATATATTATGGAGATGACTTCAAAGTAGGGATTAGCATTCTACATATAATATATTGTTCCAAGGCACTTATTTAGATTCTGCATAATTTCCTGTTGAATCAATTATTGCTCATAATATCTAACTAATGAACCACGCACGTTAATTCTTGATCCCCGCCTATAATTAACATCCCAATATTTAAGAATTTTCTCTAATGAAGTTTCATTTAATGCAAAGTATAGCTAATAGTATAATTGTTTTCAATTTTAATCTGAACTCTTGCTCTCACGGGGCTTGGGAACTTTTCTAGCAAAATCAGCCACCCCCACCCCCATTCCTGGTGAAAGGTATCGACAAACTTTCTCAACATTAAATTTATGTATTTACATTTTCCAGTGTCTTTGTCTGCTATGATAACACTACGAATCGATTTTGTAATGAATAATCCAATACATTTCATCAATGACTATTTTAATATTTAATCCTACAATTGCTGAAAATTATATAAATTTAAGTAATAATAATGAGATGATCAAATACGATCGGGGTTGATCAAATTTATCATAAAGTCATTCGGAATTTTATTGGACTTGATCATACCCGACCGTATTTGATCACCTCATAATACTAAATGAATGGTTCTTTATCTTTGCGCATCTTTGTAATACAATACATGTATTTCGTTTTTGGTCTAATTATACACATATGTTCTCTCCTAATCAAAGTTAGGGACGTTTGTTTTCGGGTGGGGTCGGGGGGGGGGGGGGGGGTACTTCGGTGTAACCCAACACAAACAATCATCTCTAAGTTTCACCATGTTGCCATGTTGGAATTAATGCAAACCAACCATTGACCTTAATAGTATTTGAAAACAAACAATATTTGAAAATATTTGATTTTTTTCTTAGTATCCTAACTACAGGACGTTTGTTTATATCTCACAGTACCTCAGATATATATGTTACATTTAAACATTTAAGTGAAAGAATCATTTTGCAGATCATTTCTCTGCAAGAGTGGAGTTTCCAACAGAGTAAGCAGTAACGAAAACAAACTGTTTGAGGTTTGTGTGCAGAATCTATGGATCTCTTGCAGGAGCATAAATTAAAAACACCCAAAAATCGCCTTTCATAAAGTAATGAGAAATATTTAGTGAACTTTATAGTTTCACAAATAGATGTATTCGTATTCTTTGAATAAATGATACAAAATTTTTGTCAGTTTTTATGTCTAGAATGCTTAACTAGAGGGAATTTAATATACTTTAACCAAAGTTTCAATGTTAGATAGGTCGCGTTAGATATTCTTTATTAGAGAAAAGGTTTAATATGTTGGTAAAAGTTTGCATCATGTTTATTAAACTAGAACTACTTGATACATTTTCTGTGTCAAGATAAACATGTCCTAAAACATTCATAAAAGGAGGAGGATTTTGTTCGTACAACTTTATCTCAGCGGAAAGTGTTTTAAAAGCGGCAATCTATAGTTTATTAAATTCTAAATAAACGAGAGATGTTTATGAAACACTTATGCCCCCTCTCTTGGAGATATCTGCGAAGAAAATGAACGGATACTGCAAATAATTGGAATTTTTCAAAGTCCAAGGTGCATAACTCTGTCAAAAATTGCTCGATCGTACCCAAAACCGAACTTGCCGAGATATTCTGATGATAAATCTGTATACCAAATTTCATTTCAGTATCATATGCAACCACTGCGCAGAAAATGAACGGAAATAGCATATAAATGGAATTTATTTAAGTCCAATGGGCATGACTCCATCATAAAATGCTCGATCGTACCAAAAACCAAACTTGACCCTAGATATTCTTATTATATATCTGTATACCAAATTTCATTTCAGTATGAACAACCTCTGCGAAGAAAATGAACGGAAACTGTCAGTGGACCGACAGACCAACAGACCGACCGACCAACAGAGAAACAGACGAACAGCAGCAAAGAAAATATGCCCTCCTTTCTTAGAAGGGGGTCATAAAACTAAATTATCAACTAAATGGTCTTGGCAACAAAATGAAAGCTTTTTTCCACTTATATTCTCCCCATCATCAACCCTCACTGAAGAACACATAATTTCCAGATTTGTATATTTTAGATAACTTCTAAGTGTTCATCCTGATAAATAGAGTAATTCGAAAATTAAAAAAATAAAATAACGTGAAATTTTCAACATTAAGTAACCTATAGGTCTTCTCATTGAAATCAATTACCCATGACGAAACTCTGGCAATTTTTCTGCGCGTTTAAAATATATAAATGACAACTTTTTGCGATAAATATTAGTCTCTATAGTAACAACCCCTAAAATGGTCAGAATGACCAATGAGGAAACATCTAGCTGCAGGTCTGTAGCTCCCGGTCTGAAAAAAATCCGATTTTTTCCAGACCGGGAGCTACAGACCTGCAGCTAGGAAACACCCAGGGTCGTTGGAATGTTGGGGTTATATTGGGTGAACACTTCAAACTTTGGTTCAGTGTATACATATATAAATCTAATTCAGAGAATGTTTGACGGATATCTGAATTTATCCAAACTATCTTCGGGCATGTTCTGATTGTCCCGTTCTGCTCACCATAGATTTAAAAAAATCCGATGGAAAATCCGAAAACTCCCAATTATTAGTTTTGCACACGACTCCGTTTATCCGGTTAATCATATAAAAGTCGGATTGTTCACAAAGCGAACCATCTATACACTTGACTTGTGGGTGTTTAACAACCTAAAGAAACGGTAGGTACTATTTATTAATTTATTATTCATAATGCATAATAAGTGTATAGTAAGACCGCCTTCTTCATATACTTTCATTGGTTTTTTTCTTTCTCTGATAAGTTCTAGATTACCAGGTATCAATATTTTTGCAAGAAGACTGGTTACCTAGAGTTTGGTTAGGATTGTAAATTTGAATTTCAAAAGGCATTAAGACCAAAAGTTGATGACGTTGACAGAGGGTAAAAAAAGCAAAACCTTTCGAACACAATAGATATGTTTATAAAAAAATAACTGTTTTATTCCTATGTAATACAGGCATGTCAGCTACTGTGTATAAAGCATGCGCGGATCCAGAAAATTTTTCCCGGGGGTGGGGGGGGGGGGTCCGAAGGATAAACGTGTTTGCCAGAGGGGATCCGATGCATATTTGCAATAATTTCACTATGTAAATTTAATAAATTTTAATTTTCCAGGGGGGGGGGGGGGATCTCCCCCCCCCCGCCCCCTTCCATCTAGATCCACATAAGAAAGAGAATCAGAAACGTGGTGTCTGTCCTTCCTGATACTCCATAGTATTACGGATATGTTTTAAAAATCATAATCCATTGAATTTTTATTCCAGAACAAAATGGCCTGTCCTGGATGTAAAAGTGGGGGTGTCTGCTTCAAATGCGACAAATGTGGGGCCCTGCAGTGCAAGAACAAGTCGTGTAAGCACCACCACGCTAAGGCCGCCAGCAGCTGTGGTTCGTGTGGAAAATCCGGGGGACAGAAATCTGTATAGAGGCTGGTCAGTACCAGCTTGTTCTGAATAATTGATAAAACATAGCAGAATCAAAACAGATTTGTGTGCAATGAATTGAGAAATACCGTCAGGTGATTATTTAAAAAAACAAAACCATTTTTTTTTACTGAATCGGCCTGATTAACATGACCTGCATTAATTGTTAAATGTGTGTCGATATCTTTAAATAAGCTTAAATGTAAGCTTAGCTATTAATTAGGTCTGTTGCTTTTTTATATTGTAGGTAACTAACCACTGATAAGGCAGCTGTGATATTTTATGTGGTGTATTCTTCTATCCATGTACATGTATAATA